>MU004242.1:38747-638747 GCA_010405405.1 Microthyrium microscopicum | reverse complement strand
CCAAAGAAATACGCCGCCAACAACACGAGAAGCTCTACAACCACGTCTTCAGCAATGATACCCAAGCATGGACATCCAAGTTCCTCGGCCGCCTTCTCACTAACCTGTCTTCTTTTGATCAATCGTTCGCAACTCCACTTCTTGACCGTACTCGCCTCCTCGAAACTTATCGATCCAGCAAGAAGCGGCTATTCATGTTTGACTATGATGGAACTCTTACTCCTATCGTCAAGGATCCCATGCTGGCCACACCGTCTGATCGAGTGCTTAGAAACCTAAAGCAGCTCGCCGAGGATCCCAACAACGAAGTCTGGATCATCAGCGGACGTGACCAAGCCTTCTTGGACGAATGGATGGGTCATCTATCAAACCTCGGACTCAGTGCTGAACATGGTAGCTTCCTACGATCTCCCCGCTCTGACAAGTGGGAAAACGTTGCAGGCGGTATGGACATGACTTGGCGCAATGAGGTGAAAGAAATCTTCGAGTCCTATACCGAGCGTACTTTAGGTGAGTTTCCTTTGCTCACTCCTCATAGCTACCCCTAATGTATATTCCAATAGGCTCGGCACTTGAGATCAAAAAAGTAGCTCTCACCTGGCACTACCGCGGCGCCGACCCCGTCCTCGGCGAATACCACGCCCGCAAATGCCAGCGTGAACTCGAAGACAAAGTCGCCCGCAATTGGGATGTGGAAGTCATGACCGGCAAAGCCAACCTCGAAGTCCGCCCCCGTTTCGTCAACAAGGGTGAAATCGCCAAACGTCTCGTCAACCAATATTTTACTTCCAGCAACGGTGTTGCTTCGCCGATCGCTGACTGTGAATTGGGCTTTGTGTTATGTCTGGGCGATGATTTCACCGACGAGGACATGTTCCGCAGCCTAAGACAAAGTAAACTACCGGCTGACTACATATTCAGTGTCACGGTGGGCGCGAGCAGTAAGCAGACGTTGGCTAGCTGGCATCTGCTGGAGCCCTCGGATGTCATCAGCGTGCTGGGTTTGTTGAATGGGAATGCGAAGGATCAAGGTAACTTGGGTGCGCTGAACGTTGTTGAGGGTAAGATCCCAGATGCTTCAAAAGTTTAGGCTTGTTTGCAAGTCAAGTATATCGTAGCAGGCTCTTTATAGGTCTTTGCATAAAGTTTCTTGTGCGTGGGCGGCGCAAATGGCATTGCTAGTGTTATATACACGGGATAGACATAATGATAATGAGCGCTTCGTTCGGTTTTATGTATCGGTGTGGATCGCTTGGTCTCGAAGAACCAGCGCATGTTCAAGAACTGTTTTTGTCCTTGAGTCTGCTCAAATCCAATCTGATTGTCATTGCAAGTACTCACAACGACTTAAATGTTGCTAACCAGGACAGTCCAACAGCAACCACCAAGGCATCAGTTGCATTGCATTGTCTCTGCCGACATTTCACAGTGGTCCATGAATTCCATATGCTAAGTTGAGGTTCACTGCATAGGAAGCCAAGTTTTGAATGACAGCTGCAGTGATATGTCCAGCCCTTGATCAGTTGCATCATGCCTTATCAGGGCACACACCATACATCTTCCTTCTCAATACGTACATTATACACTCAAGTAGACATATAGAGATGTCGTGTCTTGGGCTTAAATCTATGCTATGGGGAATTATATAATTTACTACCACGCCCCTTCGCATTTCGGATGTCCCGCTCAGCCCCTACCACTCAAGTACTTTGGGGTTCTCCGACGATTGATCGAATTAGGTTACGTAGTAGCTTATACAAAGGACGAATCTATAAGCCCTTCATTATGCAGTATTAAGTCTATATATTTCAGTGTCAAAGCTTTTCTCTAAATTGCAAAGGGGTGATATCAGATATAAGGGTCAGAGTTCGTCCCAATTTTTCGCAGGACGAAAAGCCAGTTCAAATATCACCGCGTCAACTTCCTGGATTTACGACAAATATGCGTTCCTCAGCCTTCCTGTTGCCGGCTATCTTTGCCTCCTCTGCGGTAGCAATGCCACAGGGAAAAGGTAAAGGTGGTGGCCCAATCGTGAGCCCCTATCAGAAAGATACTAGCGGTGGATCTGGTCCATACAAGGCCCATTACACTACGGATCCAGGCCTGCCAGACCATACGATTTATGCCCCCAAGGAGGCACCAAAGGATGTTTCTATGCCACTCATCGTCTGGGGAGAAGGTTAGTTCTCAAAAAATCAACCATTACTCGCCAAACTGCTGATTATTTGAACAGGCGCATGCGCAGCTCAAGGCACAGCTTTTGTAAACCTCTTGACTGAGCTGGCCAGCCACGGCTACGTCGTTCTCGCCAACGGCGCACCAGGCACTCCTGGCTCAGCCTTCCCTTCAGACCGAAGCAAGACCACCAGCCCCGAACAGCTTACTCAGTCAATGGACTGGGTGACCAGCGGTAAGGACGCTGGCAAGTACGGCACCATCGACAAAACCAAGGTCGCCGCTGCAGGACAAAGCTGCGGAGGAGCACAAGCCATGCGCGTCTCTGGCGACCCACGAATCAAATTGACTGCCATGTTCAACAGTGGTGGCATGGGCAAGCTCGGTGGTGGAAAAGGACCTGCCTTCGCGGCCAAGGACTTGAAGCACCCCATCATCTACCTCTTGGGAGGAACTGGAGATCTTGCCTATGCTGGTGGTTCAGCGGAGTACAAGTCTCTCCCAGCTACTGTTCCCTCTATCTTGTTTTCTATGGATGGAGCTGGTCATGGAGGTACATATGGTGAAATTCATGCTGGCAAGTTTGGAAAGGCTGCTGTTGCTGCTTTCGACTACATCTTGAAGGGAGATGCAAAGGCCAAGTCTAGCCTTTTCCCTGGCGAGGGATTCAAGGCTGATGGTTGGGACTATGAGTTCAAGAACTGGGATAACTTCAAGCCATCGTAGAGTACTACTGTTCCTAGTATTAGCAGTTGTTATGCGAAAGGAAGAATCAAAGCGAAAGGCCCAATCTTGAAGAAACATTTCAATAGTTCTTATGTGAATGCTCGAATCTCGCGATGGACTAACAAATCAGTTGACCCCGATTTCTTTGGTCGCCAGCCTAGAACAGCAATGCATGCCACGAACATGGGAGGGTTGAACAGAACATCGCCTGAAAAGGGCCGGGAACACACAGCGCGTGGTCACTTGCGCCGTTGGACTGAGACATGACTGGAAGATATAGTAGATATCAAGCAGGCAGGGCCCACCAAGTCCGGTCTATGTCTGTTCTCTGTCTTCACCTCTAAGATTCTCTATCCCGCGTTTTAAAATGTTCTCATCTTTTCGAAAAATCGTGGTATGGTTGAAGAAACAGCTGGAGAGATATTTGGCAGTGTTGACTGTGGCTGGTGCAGTAGCACTCGCCACACATGCACGACACGACGCCTTTCTACCTGCAAGTTCAAACCAACAACCTTCCTCAACACATCAACCTTCCACTCAGTCGCCTCTCTCAACACAAACTAAACGCTCCCTGCCATCACTAGACACGAATTCAAGCTCTTCTGCGAAACTAACAGCTTCATTGTCGACTCCTCAACCCACCTCCTCACCCCTTCAGCAGACACCAACAGCCAAACCCACACTAACCACTACGATGCCCGCCCAAGACGAGCTTCGCTCCACACTAGATCAACTTCACACACACCTCCAAAAACAGACTTACAACCAAACAACACCTCTTTTATCTCGTGCCAAACTTGCCCTTCTCCATCTTAACGCCTTGATTCCCACACCAGACACTCCCCGCGCCCACCTCCTCCTCGCGCGCGAAACACTCGAGCTTGGCGCCCTCCTGGCAATCCGCCAGCGCGCTCACGATACATTCACGCGCTACTTTCAGCAATTACAGCCCTTCTACGCCCTCCCTGAATCCGTGCTACCAGCTGCGGGTGGACATGCTAGCAAGATTACGGGCTTGTATCTCTTGCAGCTGTTGAGTCAGAGTGATTATCTGAGCTTCCATATGCTGCTGGAGACGCTGGAAAGTGAGGGTGGGGGTGTGAGGATGGGAGATAAGGAGGTGCAATATCCGGTCAGACTGGAGCAGGCGTTGATGGAGGGGAGTTATGATCGTGTTTGGGGGGAGACGAAGGGATCGGGCGTGCCGGACGATGAGTTTCGGATGTTCAGCGAGGTACGTTTTGAACAATTGTCGCTCTGTGGAACGCTTTTAGATACAGACGAAGATGGCTTTGAGCTAACGTTGCATGATTACATAGGTTCTCATCCCATCAATTCGCCACGAAATCGCATCATGCAGCGAGCGCGCATACGCCAGCGTGCCCATGGCAAACGCAAAGAATCTGTTCTTCCTAGACAGCGAGGGCGCCGTGGCACAGTTTGCTAAAGAGAGGGGATGGAGTATTCAGGATGGCCGCATTTACTTCCCAAACCAGGAGGAGCTTACGGCGGGTGATAAGGATATCATGAGCACGAGTGGAACAGTCATCGAAAACACATTAGGCTATGCCCGAGAGTTGGAGACCATTGTGTAATCGACTGATGGAAAATATGGCATGTACACACATGACATCGAAAACGGGGTAGGAGAAGATAGATTGAGGTAATTCATGCAGTCAATTGCATATATGATTATTATCCTACAATGGAAAAACCGTAGTTGCCTAAGTGTAGAGAAGATCAAATGAATCCGCAAAAGTATCATATCAGCCTATTTCGCATTTCCGCAGCCGCTTCACGCTTAATTGTACCATGGTCTAATTTACAAACTCAAGCGCCTTTGCACCATTCTTCGCTCCGCTCAACAGTCAACAGGATTACATGTGAATTGGCTTCGAATAAGCCGCCATAGCAGCCTCCTTCACTGCCTCCGCCAAAGTTGGATGCGCATGGCATGTCCGAGCCACATCCTCACTGCTCGCGCCGTATTCCATCGCCAGCGCAGCCTCAGCAATTGATTCGCCAGCCGCTGGCCCAATAATATGTACACCCAAAATGCGGTCCGTCTGTGCATCGCTCAAGAACTTGACCATTCCATCGGAATCCTGGTTGGTCTTTGCGCGGGAGTTGGCGCTATAAGGAAACGAGCCGACCTTGTACTTGACGCCCGCCTTCTTGAGTTCCTCTTCATTCTGACCGACCCACGCGACTTCTGGATGCGTGTACATGACGGAGGGGATGACTCCATAATTTACGTGTCCGTAGCCTTTAGTGATGTACTCAATCGCTGCTACACCCTCTTCTTCTGCCTTATGGGCGAGCATGGGGCCGAAGGTGCAGTCGCCGATTACGCGGATATGAGGAATTTTGGTGCGATATTCTTGGTCAATTATAATGCGGCCGCTCTTATCCGTCTCGAGACCGATTTTGTCTAATCCGAGACCTTGAGTGTATGGCCGACGGCCAATGGCGCTGAGGACGACGTCGGCGTCTAGGGATTCTTCTTTGCCGCCTTTGTTGGCCTCAACTTTGAGCGAGATGCTGGAGTCTGAGACATCGCCGGAGAGAACCTTTGTGTTGAGCTTGAATTTGATGCCTTGTTTTTGTAAGATACGTTGAGTTGCTTTGGCGATTTCAGAGTCCATGCCTGGTCCGCCGATTTGGCCGAGAAACTCGACGACGGTGACTTCGGCGCCTAGACGGGACCAGACGGAACCCATCTCTAGACCAATGATACCACCGCCAATGACAAGCATCTTCTTGGGTACCTCCGTTAGCGCAATGGCGCCGGTGCTAGAGACCACCTTCTTCTCATCGATTGTTAGGCCAGGAAATGGTGAGACCTCGCTGCCGGTCGCAATGATGATGTTTTTGGCTCTTACACTACGCTCGCCGCCTTCGGTGAGTTCAACGTTGAGAGTATGTTCGTCAGCAAAGGTACCCGTGCCTTTGATCCATTCGACATTGTTTTTCTTGAAGAGGTACTCAATACCCTTTGTGAGACCGGCGACCGAGGTTTCTTTGGCTTTCATTAAATTTGCGACGTTAAGCTTCACTTCGCCAACGTCGATACCGCGACTTTTGGAGTCGTGGACGATTTGGTGGTAGAGATGGGAGTTGTTAAGGAGGGACTTCGATGGGATACAGCCTACGTTTAGACATGTTCCGCCAAGCGCCGTGCGCTTTTCTATACAGGCGACCTGGTTATTTTGTAAGTATGTATGCCTGAAGAAGTAGCTTTGGAAAATGTTACCTTTAATCCCTCCTGACCGGCTTTTATCGCGGCGACATAGCCTGCTACACCACCACCAATGATGACTACATCTTTTTCCTCTACAAAATTATCAGTATGCCACTCTAAGATATGTACCCGGGCTTCATACCAGCTTCTGAAGCATATCCTCGCCGTTGATTATAGGAATTGACTGGTCGAAAGGGCGAGGGGCGAAACGCGATTCTGGCACCGCCAAGTGTTCTCGGGGCGCTTCTAGCTATCGACGTCTTGAGCATTGCGAATATATGAAATGAGTTGAGAGGCCGCAAGGTAGATGTAGACGAGAAGGAGTTCAAATGTTGGAGAAGAGTTGAGAGGAAGAGGCGGTTTGGAAGTGGTGAAGCTTTGAACTTGAGCATCAGAGACTGGAGCTTCAATGGATCCGCAAGCTAGTGCATCTAGAAAACAATGACAGGGCGGTATGATTGGCCCGGCTAAGAGCGGTTGGATTACTAACATTTAGAACTCATTGCTATCAATCATCATTTCTTTACTGCTTTCTAGCTCCCATCTCCATGTTATTCTTAACTCTTCTTTGCCTTCTACTCTAGCCGTCATCGTGGCAATATATTGCAAGCATCGTGATGTAAACCCCAGTCCAGAGCGCCGTGTCAGCTTGTGACCTCACTTCAGCGCCCAGCACCTGGATCTGAAACTTTGACGGCAAGAAATCAGAACTCCACAATGTTGAATAACCATGTTCCAGTATATATCAGCTTCCGACCAGTTCATTCCTCTTACGAGATGGTACAGATGAGTTTGCCCTTGGTCTTATTTGACTCCATCAACTTATGCGCCTCCACAATATCCTTCCAGTCAAAAGTTTCTTCAATGAGAACTTTGTACGTCCCATCCAAGAACTTAGGAAGAGCATTCTCCACAAACCAATCCCTTAACTTCCCCTGATATTCTGGCGTCCGACTTCTCAGTCCGCTCGCCTCAATTCTCGCTCTTTTGCGGTACATTAAACCAATGTCAGTCCCCTCTGGCAACTTTGATCCTCCCAAAGCCGCAAGGCAGACTATCCGCCCATCTCTAGCAAGCACCTTGATATTGTCCTGAAATACTGGTGCGCCAATGTAGTCAATGATCACATCAACGCCTTCGCCGTTCGTCGCTTCGAACAGCTCATCAGCCCAGGTACTATGCGTGGTATTAAAAGCGCCATCAATCCCTAGCTCTTTGACGAGAAACTTGTTCTTCTCATCTTGTCTGGTCGTTGCATAGACTGCTGACGCTCCTCCGATTTTGGACAGTTGGATTCCAGCTATGCTAACGGAGGAAGCGCCTGCGTGCCATAGTACACGCTTGCCGGCCGTAAACTCCGCAACGAAATATAGCGCTTGTAATGCAGTGATCCATACCTCTGTGAAAAACGTTGGTCTTCTCTCAACTTGTGTGAATGAAAACGTACCTGGAATACCAGCAGCCTCCTCCCAACTAAGTTCTTTAGGTTTCGAAATAAGCATGTGAGTCGATGCAGCGATATACTCAGAATAAGCCCCTAATATCACATCAGCACATTCTACTCCACAAGTAATCGCATAAATTCTTCACCTACCGCCATAAGCCAAGCCAAAGACCTCATCTCCAACCTCGAAATGCTCCTTGTCGCTACTGTTTGCCTCAGGCCCCAGTTCTTCGATGATACCAGAGAACTCCACGCCCATGATTCCATTGGAGCCTGCAGGGACGGGATAATTGCCTTGTCGTTCCAGGATGTCCATGCGGTTTAGGCCAAAGGAATGGATTTTGATTATGGCCTGTGATCCCTCTGGCTTCGGCTTGTCAACCGTTTCATTGAACATCTGCATTTATTAGTTGATGTGATTGCGATCTTGACGCTTGTAGAAGAGCGTACTGCTTCTGCTGGATATGGCTTCTGGCCTTCCTTCTTGACGCCTAACATATTGTCAGCATTGAAGATTCACCGTTGGTATTGTGTCATCGTTGCATCATACCAACTGCTCGCATTGTTGCCATGATTGAAGAAGGTTGTTTGTTGCTTGCAAGTACTCTCAGTAGATACTTAGCGTGGACGACTTAGGTCAACGCGAAATTCGAATATAATCAGTTTTCAACTCAATCAGAAAGCTTTAAGCTGTGAAGTAGCATGGAGTAGATTTCAAAGCAACGAACCCGAATACGGCAAGGTCACAACGGAACTGTGAAGAGGTCATTTCGGGGCTAGATGATGACGATTATCAATCACATCCACTCCAACCCTTAAACAACCAATCTATTCAGCGATCTTACCTCCGGATTTGCAAAAATACATACATATCAATATCCCTCCTACAGGGAGATATGCTGACCCCCAGTGGTCATATTATTCGCTATTTAATGTTGCATCACTCTACATACTTATGGTTCTCCACGACCTGTGTAAGGTCAAAAACATGCTCCCAAGGAGAACAGTTAACATAGTCAACGGTGCTTTCGTTTCAGACATCTAGCAAAAAAAGAGAATACAATGATTATATTCGATCAAAAAGGAAAGGGGCTGAACCGTGGATTGAACACGGGACCTCCTGCACCCAAAGCAGGAATCATACCACTAGACCATTCAGCCTTGAAAGCAAGCGAACTCGATTTCAGATGAAGTTGACATTTACATTTTGCGGTAAACGTATAACAAATTTGGAATGAGAATTCACACCCTTCCAGAACCTCATACATTGTTTCTACTCTTAAGAAGCCATCTTTACTGTATCTATTATTTTCTGGTAAACCTGAAAATAGCAATTCAATTAAGTTATTAGATTTAGTGACACATACGGTGACAGGAGTACTCGCACACTCAAGCTCCTTCCGACCCATACTGTTGAGTCCACTCCTGGCACTTCAAAATATCCTCCTCACCAACCGACGCCTTTACTCCACTCAATACACTGAAAAAGTCCATGGTACTTATCGCTGGCTCCCTCAATTTCTTTGGCGGAACCTGTTTCCAGGTCATCGGCTGTGCTCCTGACTCATGAGCCTCGCAAGGAGTTATTTGCTCAGGGCCTTTGTCATACACCTAACTCAAAATTAGCCACACAGCTAGTTGAGCGATTGTTTTTTGCAAGTCTTACCTTTTTGAAGTACTTGGCCATATGAACCTTCTTGACCGGAATCATCAATGCATCTTGTATTATAATGGCAATATCACTACCCGAAAAACCTTGCGTCCGCCTGGCCAGCTCATCAATGTCTCTCTCGTGGATATCTGGAGCCAAGTCGCCAATGTTGATACGGAACAGTTGTTTTCGCGCCTCGTGCTCTGGAAGTGGAATGTGGATCCGTTTCTGGAAGCGACGTCTCATTGCTGGGTCCAAAACCCAAGGTAAATTCGAAGCGGCGAGAACTAGAACACCAGTGTTATCGTTTCCTACTCCGTCCATTTGGATTAGAAACTCGGTTTTCATGCGTGCAGTGTCTTCTCCGCCACCACCACCACCTGAGCCATCTCGATTGGCACAGAGGGCATCAATCTCGTCGATGAATATGATTGATGGCTTCTTTTCTCTAGCCAGCTGGAAGAGACCGCGAACTAATCTGCGAACTGTGAGAACTGTATCAGTTTATGAAGCGGGTACTTACTGCTCACTCTCGCCATACCATTTGGACATGACATCACTGCTACTAATGCTGAAAAGAGTGTATTCCACCTCCGTAGCAACAGCCTTGGCCAGATATGATTTGCCGGTTCCAGGAGGGCCATAGAGCAAAATGCCTCTTCTTGCCTTTCTCTTTCCGGTAAACATTTGAGGAAATCTAAGCGGGAACACTATAGATTCTTGCAACTCTTCTTTCGCTGCCTCAAGTCCTGCCACATCCTCCCATTTCACATTCGGCTTCTCCGACACAATTGACTGCAACAGGCTCTCCTTAAGCTGAGTCTCTTGAAATTTCTTACCAAGTTTATCAATTTCGGACGGTTCTTGGCCTGGAGTGCTGCTGCCCGACGCTGGCGTACTTGCTCCCCATCCGGGTGTGCTCTCCTGGGAAGAAGCAGGTGCATTGGGAGTAAAGAATGGCGAGTCGGTCTCATCGTCGTGCTGAGAAAAAGAGATTGAAGGCGTTCCAGCCTTGATCTTGGTGATTTTGCATAATGGCAATGTGTGGGGACATCTCTTCGATGGAATGGCATAGCAGTCAACACAGAGATCAAAATCACCGCCATCGCAAATCTTGCAGTAATGACATACATCACCGTCTGTCATCTTTCCGTGGCAAGATGAGCAAGTTAGACCAGGGAGTAAAATACCATTGTAGGACTCAGGGTATCCTCTGACCCCAGTAGGTTCCTTCGACGCCGGAGCTGTCGAGCTGGCAGCTTGGCCAGGCACTTTGGTGGTAATTCTGAGCCGTCGCAGGTTGTGTGGACAGATTTGCTTCCGTTGTGCTTCACTCATAGTATCGAAACACCCTGGGCACATATCGAAATCGCCGCCGATGCAGATGGAACAATAGTAAACTTCTGCTCCTGGTAGCATTCCAGCGGAACAATAACTGCATACGATGCCGCCATGGCACCATCTTATACCTGCGCTAAAGTCTGCCGCATCATCTGTGCGACTGGGCACGATCTCTTTACCCACTTCTTGGACGATCTTCCGGCTCATAGAATGCGGACATGATGTCCCAGTGTCAGTGCAATCTGTACAAAACGCCTCGACGCCTTTGTTACAAGTCGGGCAGTGATAGCATGGAGACCCTGTGGTGATGGGTTTGCTGCAATTTTTGCACTGGCAGCCAAGGCTCATCCACAGCATCCAGTCTTGATTTGTGGGTGTAGCCGATGGAGTTGGTGCTGCCACCTTAGGAGCTTGAGGCTTCGGTGGCGGCTTTTGCATGATAGCAATGAGCGCGTTCGAAGGCCTCTCTCCATTGGCAATTGTCTTGATAACTTCGGCAGGCAAATTGCTGTTTGTTGGAAGGCAGTATGGGTACTGCGCTTCATGTTCATTGAAGAATCCCACAGCATGAATGAAAAAGTGTTCGTCACTCCAAGGACTAAGGCAAGAACGTGGACCAATGTCGTACTTGTAACTGAACTGGCCAAGCAGCTCTTGAAGGCCTTTACCGATCTTATCGTAAAGAATCTCACTGCCAACTTTCATCATTACTGAATCATTGGCACCAAAGAAGACTAGATCTACCTCTGAGAACTGGTTGACTTGAGCTTCTGGTCCTTGAAAATTCAGATGGGGCCCAGCCAAAGCGTAAAAGCTATCTGGGAAGCGACCAACGGTGGAGACTTGGGAAGAATTGTCTCCCCATCTGATGTACCAGGCTCCGTGGGGAGAAAATGCGACATGCTTCACGCCGCCGTAAAGAACTCTAGTGAGGCCGCCCTTGATGGCTTCCAGTAGATCAGTACGATTTGTTCTGACTATAACTCGTTAGCTTTCATACAGTCAAGTGTGGTAAATTCATGGTCACGAACTCTGTCCGTCTGTAGTCGCGATACAATATGCATCATTTGGACCAGTAGTCATCCAAAGAATCTGCGACCCAGTCATGGATTTGTCCTGAAACATAGAGCCAATATCGGCCCATGCTTGTTGAAGTCTTGGCTGAGGATTCTGCCTGATAGACTGTTAGATCTTTGATAATAGGAGAACTAGAGATTTGCAACCTACGCGTGCGAAAACCGCTCATTTCCAATCAGCCATGAGGACGCGTCCGGCCCAAATTGATAAAACATGACTACAGAGCTTTTGATAACGACCCAATACTCTAATTCGGGCGATAGGATCGGTTCGCAAGGAAAATAATGTTATTCAAGCATTTCAAAGCGGTTCTGGTCTTGGAAGTCGGAGGTGTTGAGTCCTGACTTCTTCTTCAGGGGTAATGTTCCAGACTCAGCCCAACGACCAGCCAAAACGATCAAGCCACGCGTGGTACAACTTTCTTTTGCATCGTGTCAAATTGTTGCTAGCCATACGTGGTTTAGTACTTAGAAAGCGCTAAAAATACCGTAAATCTTTTTTAAGGGCATGTATGATATCATGTACTTCAGCATAAAATGCCCTTCACAAATAGACTCGAAGACGAAAATACCTCCATCCTGACTTCGAACATGACAGGTAGACACTGTATATTGATACATGGGTGTTATGAATTGAGCAAATTATATATCACTGGTTTATTGTCACGAAGCGATTCTTTTTAACGAATCACACGGAAAGATCCAAGAGTGTCGACGACAAATATGCTTCCGGTATATAACTTTCGGTGCTTGGGTTTGTACCTTCACGCAAGAAAACCCGAGCCTGTATCCTTCGTTTTCGTCCTAGCGGAGGATGATTCTCAAAATGCTCATGCGAATTGTGTAAATATCTGTGCCAGTGAGCTTGAAGTAAGAAGCTAGAAGCAAAAACCGATTGAACCAGATAGATGAAATTTGATTCGGTACCCTGAAGCCAAACACAGCGTCTTGGCTTGGAAACCATAAATATTGTTGTGGGATAATACCATCAAAGGCCTTACGGTAGCGTGGTCGGGCTCAATATTCACATGTACGATTCGTTGGGAGAATGCTTCAATCAAATATGAGACTTTCTGGCTAGAATGTTTCAACACATTCTCATATTTGAGACAGACGCAGTCAATTCTGCCCTTAGCTTTCAGCGTTACAGAGAATTAAGACAAACTTGAAAGATCTTTTACACAACGATAGCAAAAAACACTTACAGTCTTGATTGAATACCAGCTTACCAAGCGATTGAGCTGAAAGTGGGTATTCTCTAGAGCGTAAACAACTGCATCACGCGGAGCACAAGTCTACATATCTTGGTTCGCCAAGGCCACGTTGCTAAAGAATAGATTCTTAGAGTAGACTTTAAGAAAAACAACAACTTCGTGACTAAAACTACTTTTTGCTCTAACTCTACTACCGCTACGAATTACTACCTAATAAATACTACAAAATACTTTTCTAGCTCTGAAGAATCTTATCTAACTCTTTTTAGTAATAAGCAAGGTGGCGTAGTAGCTTATTATGGATGTTAAGGATCTAAACTTGTAGACATATAGATCTAATATTATTATAGAGATTAATAATATTACTAAATTTATTTATAATACTATAGAAAATAAAGAAAAATTATGTCCCTAGTATAAACTAGAACTACTATTCTACTTTATTAATAACTATTTTAAAAAATAGGAATAGGAACTTACTATAAGTAATATTTTAAAGGCTATTAATTAGATTAGAGAAAATACTAATGCGTTAAAAACTAATATAAAGGTTATTAAATATAATATTAACGTGCCTAAATCTAATACCTAAAGCCCTAATACTAAACTATAAGGAGTATATACTTAGGCTAATATAATAGCCTTAGCTCTATTACCTTCTTTAATCTAATCTAAACTAACGTTAACCTCTCTATTTAGTAACGTACCTAAATATTATACTCTAATAGTACGCGTTAATAATAAGGAATAGTTCTTTATACTCTATACTACTAAGAACTATAAATAAGATATTATTAAAAAAGCTAATAAAATGATTTAGAACTTCTTCTTTTTTCTTCTCTACTAAGCTAAAATTATTACTGCCTACTTCCTTCTAAGTAGAGACGTCTAGCTATTTGCTAAGATAGCTATATAAGTAGAGATCCTCTAAATTTATAAGGAAAAATAATAAAGGGCTATAGGTGTATATGTAGATATATAGATTTCTATTTATAGTGTCCTTATATATAGCGTAAATATAGAAAGCCTTAAAGAGGATAAGTTAAAGATTATTAAGAAATAGACTTATTAAAACTAAGAACTTTTCTATAGATACCTAATTAATAACTTCTTCTTGCTTAAGAAGCTAAACGTAACCTAAAAAGATATATTAATAGTACTTAACTTTAAAACTCTATTTGCTACTAATAACGTCCTCTATGCTAAGGCCCTTAATTAGAATAGAGGAATTAAAAGAGTTTAAAGATATGCTAGGGACTATAAAATTAAAAGGTGTTTTAAATATTATAAATATAGATATATAGGAATCTAATGTCCTAGGAGTGATTACTATAGTTATTATGCTTTACGTACTTATTTAACCTTAGCTTATTAATTAGTAAATAATATACTAAAATGTTGCCTCTATAATAGGCTATATAAAGCGTAGTTAATAGTATATAAAGATTATAAGAAGAAAGAGGAGAGAATAGTAAAAGTAAAGGCTATACTAGCTAAGAATATATATTAGTTAGAGTTTACTAAGATAAGCTTATTGCTATTTAAACTGCTTATAAGAATTAATAAAAAGATATTACTTAAGGAAATACTAAAGAAACTACTTAGAACTATACTAATAAAAAAATTATTACTAATACCTATAGAAATATAACTATAATAGATATTATTACTACTAATAGTAATATCTAAGATAAATATAAACGTAAAGTTAAAGGTTGCTCTACTAAAGCTAAAAGCTTTACTACTAGCTAAGGTAAAACCTATAACTATAAAAGCTACTATATTAAAAGGCTTAGTCTTTATAGGTATAAACGTAATGATTCTTAAGGCTAAGCTAATAGGCGTAAGGCTAACTATACTATATAGACTATTCTCTGTCTTATTATTAGTAGGATTTATCCTAAACGGGAAGAAAAGTCTTTCTAAAAGGTAAAGGGATTCTAATAGCTTGTTACTAATATTTTTCTTTATAAAGAAAAAGTAGGAAAGAGGCTTAGGACTAATAGGCTCTAAGCTATAGGAACTAAAGGGGGATAAGCTAACTAGCTTTAGTACTAATAAAGAAGAATAGAATAAAAATAAGGTAGTAAGTACCTTAATAAAAGTTAATAAATTATTTAATTATAAGAGCACTATAGCGTTAACTAAAGCCTTATCTTTAATAGTACTATTAAATAAAAAGTTAATAACTTTAATAAGTATAAAGACTTAAAGTACTATCTTAAAATTAAATAATAATAAGTAATAATAATACCTTAGATGATACTATTACTAATATAAAAGATAAACTCTATATCTTATAAATTAATATAAGAAAGAATATTAAGATTATAAAAGAAGTACTTATAGATGAAAGGATATAGAGTTATAATATTATAGTAGTATAAGAACTATAGTAAAGTATATAGAGAAATATACTAATAATTACTAATCTAATAGCTAATTAATTTTATTTATTCTACTTACTTTCCTTAATAACTTAAGTCTATCTTTTTATAAGTAACTCTATTTTTTTTTTATATATCTAAACTATATACCTTAGCTTAGATCTTACTGTAGTTAAGATATAGCTATTTAACTACTTAGTAACGATCTATAATATATATAATCTTTATAAAGGTAGCACTAAGCCTTTTACTAGCGTTAATAACCTATAATATAGTATTCTTCCTTATCTTATGTTTATACTTTAATATAACTAGTAATAATCTAATAGCGTAATAGTTATAAGAGATCTAAATATATACTACTATTAATAGGGTAGATATAGAATAAAAACTTATTATCTAAAATATATTAAAATCTTTTAAGAAATACTCTAAAAGAATAGTCTTCTACTTAACTTTAAAGTAAGTACTATTATAAGACCTATAAATATAAGGAATAGTGTAACTAAAGAATCTACTATTAACCTTAGTTATATAAGTTATAACTTATAGTAATATCTAATTTAAAGCAATATAGTAGACGTCTTAAATAGAGATTCTAATTACTTTCTAATTAAAATAATCTTTAGTAGTCTACTATAAGAGTAAAGCCTATAACGCAAAATTTTCCTATAAGATAAAATTAACCTTAATAAATTTTATAAATAACTAAGTTAAAGACTCTTAAAAGAAGAAGATATAAGACTTAAAACGACTAAGTAGATTAATAAGACTTTAGAAAGTATTATTAAAGTAATTAGTAACGCTATTAAAACTACTATGCTAATTAGTATTATTAAACCTAGATTATACCTTAGATAGACCTTAGAATATACTACGAAACTTAAAGTATAGAAATGTATAAAACGTAAATACTAAAGAATAGGCCTTAATAAAGACTTTATCTAATTCTAACTTATAAGATAAGAAGTAAGTAAAGTTATATATAAAGTATCTTAGGACTACTATTAAGCTAAGATAGGTAATATAGAGAGTATAGATAATTTATAGAAACTAGTAAAATAGTTAAAGAATAAGAATACTATAAAGATAAGCTTTATCTTAGATATTAAAAACACTAAAGGTTAATTATAACGTACGATAGAAGATAAAGCTAAAGTATATAATAATATATTTTTTCTAAAGCTACTAAAGGCGGATCTATTAAATATTTAAGGCTACTAATATAGATAATCTTTAATAATACTAATAATTACTTAATATAAAGTAGTAGAAGCTATTAAGGAAATAAGCCCTAATAAGGCTATAGGCCTAGACAATATTAAGTATAAAGCTATTAATATAGCTCTTAATAAGCTTTCTTAGATCCTTATACTTTTCTTTAATGCCTATTTAGACCTAGGATATTGCCTAATGTATTTTAAGAGTTTAAATATCATCGTATTTTATAAGTTAGGCAAGCTAGATTATACTATAGCTAAAGCTTATTAACCTATAGTACTACTTAATACTTTAAGTAAAGTTATAGATAAAGTCTTAACTAAAAGACTTATATACTTAATTAAGAAATACTAACTACTACCTTAGATATACTATAAGGGAAGATAAGCCTTATCTTATAATTATGCTTTCTACTTTATATTTAAAAAGATTCTTACTAGTTACTAATAAGGAATAACTATTAGCATAGTACTACTTAATAAATTAGGCGCTTTTAACCTTATAAATTACTTATAACTATTTTATAAATTATAAGCTATTAGTATACTAATAGTAGTAATTAACTACTTTAAGAGTACTCTTTAAGGATAATATACTATAATTATATTTCTAGAAGGTAATACTACTAATATTCTATAACTATTAGGTATTTCCTAAGGCTTACCTATCTTACTACTTCTATATATTATTTATAACTCTCTATTAGTCTAAATTAGTTAATATCTTAATGACCGCCTTATTACTACGTTTATTAATAATATTAGCTATATAGCTAAAGGTAAAAATACTATAGAAATAATAAGTATTCTCTTATAAATATATAAAGAAACTAAGTAATAGGCTATTAAGTCTACCTTAGTATTTAATCTAGAAAAATATTAACTTATTTATTTTCTATGCCTAATAACTAATAAGAAAAACCTTATTACTAAAGATAAACGTAAAGTAAATAAAGAGAGATTACTCTATATCTTACTTATAAATAGGACAATCTAAATAATAAAGCTATTAATAACTATTAAATATTTTAGTATTATACTTAATAGCAAACTTACTAGAAATGCCTATCTTGCCTCTATAGTTAAGAAAGCTAAAAAATATATTAGTACTTTAGCTATAGTTAGCGCCTTAGTATAGGGTCTTTAACTACTATAATTAAGAACTCTATATAAAGAGGTTTTTATACTTTAAATACTATATAGACTAATAGCATAGTATATATTAGCGTATAGCTATAATATAATTAGGAAGGCTAAAAAGATTAAAAAGGTAATAATTATAATCTAAAAGAAAGCTCTTTATTATATATCTAGAGCATTTAAAACTATATTAATTACTATGCTTAAAGTCTAACTTATAATACTACTAATAAATATAACTATAAAATAATTTATAGAGAATATGCTTCTACGTATTTAAATATTACTAATATACTATAAAATATTACTTTTATAGAATAACTATAAGGGTAGCCCTTCTATTAAAGATTATTACCTTCTTAGTTTATTATAAAAGCTTAAAAAGCTCTTTTTATAGGACTATTACTTATCTACTCTCTTACTAGACTTATAAGAGATAATTCTATATTTAGAAGTTATTAAACCTAGTATATTTTCCTTATAGGAAGAGTTAATATCTATTATAATTACTAATAAGGAATAGGTAACTAAATTATATAATACTATTATTAAGGTAGCTCTTAACGACTTTATAATATATATACTCTATATTAATAAAAGCGCCATAAAGGGTAAGGTTAGCTTTATAGCCTATAATATATTAATAACTAAAAAAATCTATTTCTATATAGGCTATAATAATATAAGTAATAACTACGTAGCTAAACTATAAAGAATTATCTTAGCTCTTATAATAGCTTATACTACTTTTACTACCTACTCTCTTATAAAAGATATTATAATCTTTATTAATAGCTAAAGTACTATAAAAGTAGTCTATAAACTAAGAGCTAAATCTAGTTAGTATCTTATTATAAGAGCAATATAGTACTTTAAAGTATTAAAAAGAAAGAACGTAAAAGTCTTTATCTACTAGGTACTAGCTTATACTAATATTAAGAGGAATAAGTTAGTAGATAAAGCTACTAAAGAAGCTACTATTAAAAAGAACTAAAAGGGTTTAATTACTAATATACTTACGTTACTATTTCTCTATAGGATTAAGATAGTAATATTAACCTTAACTCTCTAAAGGACTAATTAGGAATAGAAAGAACGCTAGACTAATAGAACTACTAAATAATATCTTTTTAAATTTATTAAAGAATTTTTTATTATAAAAAGTATCCTTAAGACTTATAAGTTTATAAGTAAATACTTTTTTATAATACTTATTTAACTATACTCTAAAAAGATTACTTTTAAAGACTATCTTAAAAAAATAAGGGTTATAGAAGATAGTATTTATAGTTATAAATAGAAGAATTAAATACTACTCTATTTACTTATTTATTATACTAATTATAATAATTTACGTAAAAGTATCTAGCTATAAGGTTAACTAATTAATAAAAAGACACTCTTAGTTAAGGTAAAGAAAGTAGAACGCTCTTCTTGCTTTATTTATTAAATAAACGTTCTTAGGTAATTTATAGATGTTAAAATATAACTATACCTACCTTATTAGTATTAAGGTAAAGATAGATAGTAGTATATATAGTCTTTAATACGTTATCTACTATTATAATATATCTCTTTCTATAATAGCTTAAAAATATAGAATAGAATAATTATTAGATATTATTTAGGCTACTCTTTTTTAATACTATATAATTCTTTAGCGCTTATTAGTTTATTTATTTACTTTAGTTCTATACTTATTTTTACTCTTATAATTATAAAAATTACGTTTATAAATAGGATACTTCTATCTTAATATAAAAACTTAATCTAGTCTTTATTAGAATTAATTATAAAGAGGAACTTATACCTTATCGCTATTATTATATATAGGAAAGTGCTAGTATACTAAACTATAAGTAACTTAACTTTAATAGAAAACGCTATAATTTTAATATTTATCTTTAATATATTTTATTATCTTCTTATATAATAGCTAGCTCTTTGTACCTAAGAGCTAATTAACTAGTCGTAGGGGATAGACTAAGATTAAAATAGACCTACTAATAATTTTGGGTAACCTAATCTTCTAGGTAGGAGGATTAGCACCTAGACCTATAGAAGTAGTTTAACTACTTACTTAGGTAGATTTAGATCTTTAGATATAACCAACATAGCGCCATTTTGAGGCAGCTACAACGGATTAGGATTTAATCAAATCAAATCAAATCAAATTGGAGTAGACTTTGCTCGTTACGGGTACCAAAGCTGAACTCGCCAAGCTAGAGATCCAAGCAACCGGTTTGTAATTCACGAAAGAATGGTAGACTCTCGACGGACAAAATAAGTGAGCCGTTTCGACGACTACTCCCATCGACTGCAATGGCTGCCATACCACTTCTTAAAGAGGGGCTACTATAATTACCATCATATTTGATAATCAGATATAAGTTTTACGACGCTAATGGGAATTAGGGCAATCGCTCTTCAAGAAGTGTTATGGCAGCCATCGCAATCGACGGGAGTAGCTGTCGAAAAGGCTCACTTATTTTGTTCACGAAGAGGTAGAGTACGGTAGAGTAAGTACGATCCACGGCTAAAAAGTGGGAGCTAGAGTTGTTTGCTAACCCTTGGAAGACCCACCAAACTTGTTGAAGTCACTTGAAAACAGCCTTATCTGCAATGCAATGCTTGTCAAAGCCGAAGCTCACTTGTATGGACGAACTATTCTACAAGAGGCAGCTCAGAGAGTCCAATGTTTCACTAACACTGCACGAACAATCGTGTTCATACTCCGGCGTAATGTCATCGAAATAAAGACGAGTAAAGTTCAATCTAATAGCCGTGAGAAGCCGCAAGTAGTGGGGGCCAAAGTTTCCCAGCTTGGAATTACTCCGCAGTCTCAGTCTCGCAACAATACTCGAAATCATCAAAAGAATGCTTAAAGTTATCGGAGGTATGTTGCAAGTGGTAGTCTTGAGGCTGTACATATAGGCACGAGCTTTGTCGGATACAGTAACAATCTCCCTGAACTCTCAAGTCAGTCTGAGCCCGTTCGGAACTTGATCAGGCTGAAACACGAGCGAGATTGATTGGCCGAGATGTTGATAGTTAAAGGCTGCGCCGCAGCAGCGTCTATCAAGGCAGAACCACTAACAAAGGCAAGCCGCCATTTGAGCCGATACTTTCGCCTGTAATCCATCCTCTGAAGTGGGCAGTGCCATGTCGATTTGAAGCCACCAGCTCTTGCAACAACACAAGGCGGACTCATCCACATCCTCCCTTACGACCCGTGACAGGGAACAGCCACAAGATATACAACTGATAAGTCTGTTCTGAGGCCTGTTCTTTTGGTTGACATGATGTGACCTTCGTTCATGCCCAGAGAGCCAAGGACACGATTTTTAGAAAGTACGGTACTAGTAATACCGGTCCCTTAGGCTTAATACCCTACCAAGTATACAAGAACACAACAATTCCTCGCGTTTCACTCCGGCCAATAAGTACATATCAGCGTTACATCTGACCCAAACTGGTGGGTTGAATACTCAAGCGAAAATGCCATCATTTCTGAGATCGAGGAAGAATAAACCTTCCGTCAGTGTAACCAAAAGCAGCGTTGACCTTTCTGAAGAACCCAAAAATCGCCTTTCGGACCAGGCTTTACAGGAAAGTCTTCTAGCCAATGCGCTTAAACAAATCGAAGATCTTCAGGCTCGGCTACTCGTCCAGATAGATCAACAAGATGCTGACACGAAAAAAATCAAGAGCGCCGCTGAAGAGGCTGAGGCCATCAAAGCAGTGAGCGATTCAATAACCCAGGAAAACAACAATCTCACCACCAAAGTCTCAGACCTCGAAAGGGAGCTTCAAGATCGACAACATCAAGTCACGGCTCTAGAATTCACAAATGCCATGACAGAAGGCCAAATCCAGTCAAATCTCGACACGATTGAGAACCTTCGTGGACACATTGACGAATATCAACAATGGGCAGTCTCAGTCAAAGAGACACATCAGATTCAGCAAGACAAGATTGTCTCAGCCAAAGTCGAACTCAAATGGGCTCTATCGCAAGCCAGTGAGCCTGTTGTTGAAGCCTGGCGAAGCACAAAGTCTCTTGAAAATGAAATCGAGGTCTTGAAATCGGCAGCTACAACGCGGGAACAGGAAGTGGTCAGTCTGAAAAAAGAGTCTGCAAAGAGTGCAGAGCGAGCAGAACAATTGCAGCAAGAACTGGAGACCCAAATACAAGATCAAAATGACCAAATCGACGGATTGCAAGACCGAGCAGTGGGCCTCATCTCAGTTCAAGAAAATTTGAAGTCTGAAGTTGAAAGCCTCAAGGCCGAACTTGACAAAGCCAAGACAGACAATTCTCTTTTGAAACCATTTACATGTAACGGTCTCAGTGCCCGGAAAGTACTTATGCTTCAACTCATTGGAGCTGGCTTCTCCAAACTGGCACTCCCAGCAACAACGGAAAATAACACAGAAACACAAATCTTCAAAGAAACTAAATCAATCGTCAGTCTAAATAGCCATTCGCTAGACCTTGGGCTCGAGACCACAGAAGCGCTTCAATTCAGGGACAACCTAAACCAACATTTTGCCGGACAAAGCATTGAAGACTCTCTCACGATCAACATTTGCACAATCTGTAAAGTTCCAAAGATTGCGACAAAACCCAACGCCAGCCAGTCAGTCAATGCAATCAACGAGTTCTCCCCTCGATACTCGCAGACAGAGTGCTGCTCCAGTTCGATATGCAATAAATGCCTTCCCAACGCTCTCCTTGATAAAGTCCAAAACAATTGGTGGCATAACCTGGATACACTGCAATGGCTGTACTGTCCAGCACCAAACTGCGCCGCCTTCTCCGATGTCCGTCACGTTGGCGAACTTATAACCATGGTGGCTACGATGGGAGAGATTGGTCAACAAATAACGGCTGCGTATGAACGAGCATCGGTACTTCGAGCGGGTCTTCAAGCGCTGGAGCCCCGGCCAACCGCAACTGCTCTTAGCACTGCCTCTAGACTCCAGAAACGTTTATACGAACGTGGACACTTGAAGGAGTTTTTTGATCAATCAGGAGAGACAGGCCTTTTTGATCCAGACACAGGACGTACTCGTGCTTTTGAAGCAGGCAAGATCATGTACTGCGACCTTGATGACGAGAACGACAAAGTCCCTCTATTTACGAAATTCTTCCTACGCAGCACTGAACCTAAAGAATGCTGCATTTGCACGGAGTCCTATCACGAAATAAATTTCGCTTCTGAAGAGGAATGGATCGAGACATGTCAAGACTTCCGCGGCAAATGGATGTGGCAAGTTATGCTCTTCCCGACAAAGTTCATCCTTAGTTGTGATCACCCAATGGAGACATGTAAAATCTGCTTCGAAATGAACCTGTCCTCCGAACTTGAATGCCACGGCCGTAACGGCTGCGACCGTCTGACCTGCTGCCAATGCAACCGCAAACTCACCGACAACGAAGTCCAAGTCCTCGCAACCCCAGAAACCGCCGAAAAATTTGACCGCTACCAACTCCTGAATCTTCTGGCAACTGAAGAAAACTTCCGCTGGTGTCTCCGCGAAGGCTGCCAAAATGGCCAACTGTACGAAGAAGACCTTGCCACCCAGCAAATCGTCTGCGATTCTTGTCAATTCCAAATGTGCTTCCAGCACCAAATGCCATGGCATGAAGGCCAAAACTGCTCGCAATTCGACAATCAGCGCGAACACGGAGATCCAGACCACGGAGAGACGCAAAATTGGATTGCGGCAAACACCAAGCGATGCCCAGGCGAGAATTGTAATGTCAACACCGAGAAAGACGGCGGTTGCTTTCACATGACGTGCCGTAGCTGCAGTCATGAATTTTGCTGGGAATGTCTGGCACCATGGGGCTCGATTGTAACGAGGGACGGCAACTATCATCAGACTGCTCATGGCGAGAACTGTTTCTTCAGAACGACGGACGTACAGCCAACACAGATCATGGGTAATGATCTGCAAGCTGCGATGGCTCGACGGAACAATAGATGACTAGAGTTGCTGCAACCACCTGAACAAGGGCACCTAGAGCGACGCTTGTTTCCTGATGAAGTAGAGTACTGCATATCGACGACATTCGCTGGCAGGCCGTGGGCTCGAGAAATATTCGCAAAATGATGACCCAGGTTGGACTGCTGGTGCGACTACAGCTGTATTCTTTCATTCTAATTCACATAGCTAATTTTATTCAATAGCTCAAGAAACAAACCGGGAGCCTAGTTTTCCATGGCTCATGCTGTCGTCTCTCCCCCTTGTCCTACTGTCATATATGGACACTTCGGCTTGCTTGCGATGGAGACATTCGCTTGACCATCTTGTTGTCCACCCGTTCCGCTGGCCTTTTTCGCACCATCAGGCAATTTCTGGTGATGATAGTGATGGGGCTGATATGTCTGTTTGCCAGTCGTGTAGCTATCACTCCTATAACGATAGGATTTGTTCCACTCAATCACGGCGTGGCAGTTTCCTGACGACTGCGTGACGACTGCTTCCAACAGACCCACGATTGCTTTTCAATCAGAATGGAGCACCAAACGAGATGATACTATATATAGCAATGCTAATTATGTGGCCCTCAAGAAATCAAGAAAGTTTATACATTGCAATTATACAGTGCTGGTCACATCTCATCATGTCTGACGAAGACCGCTTGCTTGCACCGGAAGAACTCGAAGGCTGGAGCACTTGGGCAATTCGCTATCTAGAAGCTCAACCGGGTGTTGTACCCAATGATGCGCGTGGTTTTGAGGAGCGACGACAATCCGCAAGCAGGAGACAAGGACACTCACAAAAAGCATACAGATACAAACTTCTTGGAACAGACCCAAACTTCACACCACCCAATTACATACGCAGCAAATGGCAGCCACAAGCGATTCACTCTTACATCGAGGCTGAGAAAAGACTGGAACGGGATTTCCAAGAAAAGATGGAGCGCTTCACATACTCAATCGTGAACCTTGTGCGAGTTGAATACCCACGCGGCAGTCGAGAAGACCAAAACATATACTTTTTGCACGCCTATACTGATATCGTGGACCATTTGCGAGCCGACGTTGAAAAGGAGCCTAGCTTTACTTATCAGTTCATTGGAGACTTGGAATCCCGGAATACTAGGACGGAGGTCTCTCTGGTGCGCTTTATTCTCATTTTGACACTTACCATGGAGTCCATCATTACTCTAATGCGGTATCGAAACCATCATACGGTCCTAGGCTCCAGCCTAACTGAAATCCTCAACAAGCAACAGGAACCATGGCGAACAAAATGTGGAAACTACAAGCTTTGGAGTTTCGTTTTCTGGAACGAGATTATGGCCATGACGGATGGACAACACACATCCAACTTCATTCCAGAAGTCGCGCTGAAATATTTTGAAGAGATACCTGTGCGTGAGACAATCGGTCATGCATGGAGGATGCTCCTTGGTCATCGAAATCTCTTTGCCCAGGAGTTGGTGGAAAATCGAAGGGAGGACATCTCTGAGTTGATAGATTGGAGGAAAGACTTGCGCCGGTACACCGCATGTCTCAGACAATCTTGGCAAGGTCATGGTGAAAGTGGTTTGTCCCGACGACGACGTGGAAGAGTAGTGTTGCAGCTTAGATAGCTTAAACCTCTAGCGAATAGCGCTGGACGTCGTGAAAAGCGATCATTGTTTAGTTGTGGTAATTGAAATCTAATTATACGATGGCTAATCTGCGTCTCACCTGGGTATCAAATGCTTTATCTGCCATAGAGGAAGTTCATATCTTAATGTTTTGACAAATGGAATGGCCTGTATAGCACCTCATGATCAAAAGAGTTAGTGGGAGCGTGCCAGTTGTTTTGCCACGCTGTTGGCAAGATAAGACGCTGAATCATGAATGATTGACTTATGCATTAGCTCGAAGTAAATGAGTTCTTCCAGTACTTTTAGGTACCAGTTGAGGTTATTGGTACGCGGACCTTTAGTATCCTCATAGTTGGTCGTAGTAAGACCACATATACCTAGATATAGATACCTACAGAGACCGGTACCCACACTACTACTTGCCTGACATATCTTCTCAAGCGCTTATGCCGTAGGCATTTTGACACCATCGCATGCACACCCTCACTCCGACTACCTTTCCTTCAGTTTGACCACTCAATAGCACGATCAAGATCTCAAGAACTCGATACCTGCCTTAAAGAATGCCTTCTGCACACGATTGGGAGCAGTTTATCGCGAACCGAACTCGTGAAATAGCTGGATTCCGGAAAACATAGCCACATACCTGTCACCTTCTGCTCTTCTTTTCATCCATCACGTATACTCCATCGGAATTTTTGGACCGAAATACGAGAAGTCTTGCATCAAGTCAAACTTTACACTTCAGAAGCTGGCCCTAGACTCCAAATTCCATGAGTCTAAACGCGTTCGTCCTGACTCAGAGCTTTTACTGTCTGCATAAAATGCGGAAAGGCACAACTTCTTGTTCAGCGCTACATACAAACTTCCTACCGAACTCATATTACTCATCTCTACCGAGTTGTCGCCAGTCAGTCGTCTCGCGTTCCAGAGAGTATGTCATAAAGTTCGATTGTTGTTGGCTCCTAGTGGAATCGCCCCGGAAATTGAGCCATCTCAGGTGAGGAGATGGCAAATGATCCAATTTGTGCTTCTTAATCGAAGGGATATCGAAACCAATCTTCAAGCGACCTATGAGCTGCAATTAACTTCCAGCTACCAGTGCCCAGGGACGGCTCAGCACCGGAGACTCGCGCCCTTTCCAACAGTCACTATGTGCCGTCAATTTGGATGCTCTGGCTGCCGGAAGACGCACGATATGGAGATTTTTTCCCAAAAACAGTTGTCAAGTCACCAAAAGAACGGGTTTGCATCGGATTGGAAGGATCCATCAGTCTTTGTGACCATTATTCGTTTACTGGCGAATGTCTTTTGCGTGGACTTCGAGAATTAAGAGACACCAAGCTGTATTGTGACCGCTCACACTTTGCTATGTCAGAAGGCAACCCGAGATACCTAGACAGCTTAAGATTAGGCTTGTTAGGGCCTTGCCTAATCTATCGACACGGAAGTCATATCACCATGAATCGGAGGTACCAGCTGACCGTAGACTCCAAAGACCTGACGAGTTCGTCGACTCTGATTGGCGCAATGCAAAGAAAGAACATCATCATATGTTCACATTTGAGGTCTGCATCCATGGGAATGTTCATTGGCAACGCCTACATTGCAGAAAACCCGGGCACCAGAACCTCCCAGCATCAGGACAGGAGAGAAGAGGCAGTGTGGTTTGACGACTACATTTCATTTGGAGACTCGAGACTCCATGGAGATTCTGTACATCGAGTCGGTGAAAGAGCGTGGTCACAGTGTCCCAGCCAGGACTGTAATACACAATACTTGCTACGTCGTATCTGCTATTCTGACACAAAGCATACATTCGAAGTAGAAATCAAGTCTCACATAGTCGGCGATCCAACTCATCCGTCATGGCTTGCACAAATCTTTACGGATGAGCATATTGAGGAGATAGCCACCGCCCCTAGTCAACTGCGACGGGATTGGCTTGATAAACCTAAGAATCAATGGAGGAAGTGCAGTGCAGGCCATGGGAGCTGTAAGGGACAGTGCTGCTTGAGCATGTATGAGAGGTTTATGACCGCTACTACTCACCGTTAACCTCAAAATGACTTCAGATCTCTCTAGCTGTTTTCCGGCATTTCAACTGCTATGATCACTAGTAGCGCGTTCCGCAAACAACGGCTCTGTAAACCGCCTGCTCCACGGTTTAGTAACGACTACCCGTTGGCTGGGCCTGCCGGTGGTTAATCCAAACGACTGGACCTTCACTAAGAGGAGAAACCCATCTTTAGACGAGCAAAAGCAGGACCTATAAAATACAGCGTAATAGCAGGTTCGGAGAAGAGTTACCAACATCACAAACACGAAACTCACCTTGCAACACAATACTTAACAGTGCTAGACACTATCAAAGATGGCTTCAGGCCTTGAAGTTGCTGAGCGGCAACTGAAAGATCATCTACAAACGCAATTCATGCTTTTCATCAGGAACATATCAACGTTGACGGCTTTGGACCCAGAAGTTGTTCCAATGAACAGGGACAGGGAGACTCTCTCATTCCAGAAGACCAAAGCGCTGCAGCGCGAATACGAAAGCATGAGAAGAACGTTGCAGAAGGACAATATCAGAACCGGTCTCATCCTACAGTACGAAGAGCTCTCGCACCAGTCACGAATTGCAGCGATGACAAGAAGCGAAGCTAAGAAGCACAAACCCTGGGACATCGGCGCAGCCAGAGTAGAATTGCGGGCAGTGGAAATCGGCAGGTCGAACATCGAAGCTGGCTTCATGATGATCCTGATATCATACTTGGACTATTTCTACGAGCTAGCAACCCAATACATTGACTACATCGAAGTTGGAGCAACCTTTGAAATTCTGCATAACAAAGGATTCAAATGGGGCAGAGATATTGAGCTGTTCGGCACTCACTTCTATGCGATACACAGTCGAATTCTGAATGTAGCACAATGCACGGAAAACAACGGAGCACGTCTATGGTGGCTTCGAAGAGAAGGCAACAAAACAATCGAGAAGAAACAAAAATACCGCCCACGGTTGGAGGAGCTTTGGGTAGCGTTGGATGAAGTCATGTACTCGCTATTCGATCTGATGGTGAAGAATACTTTTGAGAGGAACGTTTCGTTAAAAGCCTGGCGTGCGCAGAGTGATTATCGTGAAATTTTGAAGGAATGGTCAAAGGACAGGCTGGGACAGATTGTCCGATCAGACTACTATGGCTTCTGGTCAGGAAACACACTGAAGGAAGCAGAGCGGACAGGTCCAGATCAAGTGTGTGGTTCTTAGTATTGCGTTTTGCTATTTTACCAGCAACAGTATTTTGCGAGAAAGCTTCATGTATTGTTTGATTTCTTGATTTATTTCGACCAACTGATAGCTCTAACCAAGTTGATCGTTTCAATTTTTCGACCAGAAAATGCACAAGTGAGGAGTGCCAAAATCAATCCTATACCTGCCAGCCATATCAGATGTCCAATTCCCCAGGTATCCCCTAGAGTACCATCGGACTCGTTCGCGAGTTCCAAACAACCTTCAATTGAGGACATGTTAGCGAAAACCTTTAGGTTTCGTTTGAAATCCGATTTATAGCACTAGTAACTACAGCAAACGACCTAGAGCGCAGCTTAAGTTCAAACCGGGCGATGGATTACGGTAATAATATATCAAACGCTGGCAACTTCACCGAACTGACCTGGTCTTCACTTGAATCAACAGGAGCGGAAGTGGACTGGCTTTGGAGTCCATAAAATGAGTCAATCTGGCGGTCTTCAACAGAACATTTTCAAACCGTCATTCTCCCATCAATAGTGCTGGACACTTTCAACAACTTGCATCTCTTTCAATTAACACAAAGCAACAAGACTTCAAAGATACTCTGGCAGTTCTACCATCAGCAAGACGAGATCAACCTGAAGACAAGCACCACAAGAATGCTTCCAGAACATCAACATATCAAACTTCGAAATCAGACCAGCAAGAACAAGAATCCAGGAGCCGATCATGGACCCAACAACGAGACTACACGACTATCTGAAAGCAAACTTTCAATCCTTCATCGTCAAATTGGTCAACCTGACAAAGATAAACCCAGCAAGAAATCGACAAGACAAAAGAGAAGCGTTAGAACATGCGTTCGACGATATGATCAATCCCTTACTCAAAGATGAAGAACGAGCAAGGCTCATCTACGAATATGAGCGCAGAGTAAGAGGACAACAACTATACATCGAAGCCGGCTTTGTCATGCTACTCATATCATACCTCGACTACGTAGCGGAGATCTGGAACGCCTACAACAACTTCATCGGGTACTCCGGCTGGTCCATGGCAAAGTTACGAGAAGATGAGAGATGGCGCACAAAACTGGACGAGTTTGCACGCCACTTTTCCGTCATCGAGGGGTCGATACTGGATGCTGTTATTGCTGTTAAGAAGGGACCTGGATCCTATCAATACTGGCTAAATCGACCGTTGAATCGTCATCTGTCGCACAGAGATTTGTTGGAACCGAAACGGACGATTCTCAGAGATGCGATTGAGCAGGTCAAGGTTGAGATGGTGAACTATTTGATGGAGAAGAGTCTTATGAGCGGAGATCCTTCACAGTCGTGGGCGCTGTACACTGATTATAAGTCGCATGCTTCGACTCTGCCACATGATGATGACTTGGACTTGACTGACTACTATGGCCTCAAGAACAAGAGCTACAGGAGATAGATCAAGAGAGTGCATTAGATAGGAGAGTAAGCATGTACGTAGCACATTCGTTTTGTACTTGATAATTATAATTATTTCTTGAAGATAAAATGTCAAACAGCCATCCACCCTTGAACTAGCATACGACTACTTCATCTAACTTACTATCATCGACTCACACTCTTTCGGTTGCGGTTACTATTGATTGAATCGACATTATGATAACAAAACACACCACCCTTCTCGCAGCATATGACATTACATATCTGTATAGAAAAGAAGAAACACAGTGGCAATCTAACTGCCCTGGGAGGATATATAACAACAAGACCTGTAAACGTTGCGGCCCAAAACTTCCCGCTTCAAGGCGTGCCCAAAATAAACAAAACAAAGGGCCCGCTATATACAAGCAAAAGCCTCAATGAGGCACAATATGAACATGCTATGCTGCTGGGATATACTTCAAACTGCTCCCGCCACGCTCGTTACGCTCGCTTCTACGGCCATGGACATTACACCACCTTCCGTTGGCACCGCATTCTCGTCCGCTGGTACTTCCGCGCCAACTTCCACCGGTGTCTCAACGATGGACGTGTCAGACTCAACCTTCAATCTCGGCGGTGTTCGCTTCCCATCTTTCCCACCCACCAACTCTGCCGTAAGTTCCTCTCTCACGCCCCTACACCATTGCAATAGTGCCGCATCTAACTGGAGCCAGGCACCCATGTCTGTCGAGTTCTGCGCGACGCCCATGACATCTAGCTTCAGTCTGATATCCCATCTCAACTCCGCAGCCTTGACCCAATACCGTAGGTTGTCAGCACAACGATATGGCTTGGCTGTATCGGTGTGGAAGACTTTGATTTCTTCGAAATGGCGCTTGCTTTTTTGGACACATGAGTTGTGCAGGTGGACGAGGGCCAGACCGTCTTGGAAATGAGATAAGAATGCTGATGGCTCTGTGAGGTTTGTGGGGTCTGGCCAGTCCGGGAGGGATGACGGGTCGGAGATGAAGCATCTTATGAAGGCGAGTTCGCGCTCTCGTTCCCGGCCAGTCCAGTCTCCGCTCCGCCATGACCACTTCTCGCGCTCCTCGGTATCTTGTTTTTCAGCGTCGATTTCCGTCTGGATAAGTTCGCTGATTCCAACAATCCATGTGAGAATGCCAACTTTTTCTGCCTGTTTCATACCGCCTGCAAAGTTCCGGCTTGCCATGCGCTTAAGAATCTCGAGTACGTGGTATAATTCTTGTCTAATTTCACGCTCTGACTTGATTGCATGTAATCGCTGATACTGGCTATGCGCCGTATAGTAGTTCTTTGCCGCGCGGATTGCTAGAGTCGTGATGTCAAGAAGGTGTAGGCCCTGGATCTCGTAGAAACCTTGCGTCTCGTCTGCTTTGGCCGCCTTATCGGACTCCTTGAGCACTTTGAGCGCGTCCTCGAGACTTTCAGTCAGTTCGCGGCGCAACATGGTTACATTGGGCGGTGGCTCAACGTAAGCAGGGCGATGATTATATGTGGAAACTGTGGGTGGGAGAAGGGCGAGTTCGCGGTCCCATTCTGGATCGTCTGTTTGGTCGATAGGGCTTTCGCTCATCATGCCAGATTCTGAGAGGGCATAGTTGCTTGCTGTTGGCGAGAGAGATAGGTCGTCGTGAGTTCCGGGGAGATTGAGCGACGCTGAGCGGGAACCTTCTGTCTGTGTTCTATGCAGATTTGGGTTCTTCCGAGCAAGTTGCCCGCCTTTGCCGTCGAGGAGACCTGTCCGGGCAAAGTAGTATTGTAGATGTGCTATGCTTCCTAGGCTCATTACACTTTCTCGACTCTTTGCGCTTGGTGCGAATGTTGTGGCTTGTGGGCGTCTGTAGCCTCGTTTCTTTACAGAAAGACCGCTATCGGAGAGTCGAGAGCTTGTTGATCGAGCGGACGAGGCTGATGAAGCTTCGGTGGATGTGGACAGGTCCAGCTGTGGGCAGCCATCAGAGGAAAATGAAGGTGGTGAGAGAGCTGCGGGAGGAGATGGTGTTCGTCCTGGGGATTCCGTTGATGGTTGAGATTCGAGGTACTTCGCTGCAGCATCATGTAGAGGTTCGGTATTAGACTTTAAAATGGTATGATCTTGTGGAACTGATCGTGGAATGAGGGTATCTGTCGACGAGCTATGAGAGGTTGACATGGTGGTAGTTGAAGGATCAGTCGGTGCGAGAAGCAAGTTGTGGTTGCCTGGTGATACATCTGTTGTAGAGGTGTCGTTGGTAGTTTCAGAAGAAGATTGGTTATGTGATAGAACCGGGGGAGCGGCGATATTCGACATGGTTGTTTGATTGACCTTGGGATTAGTTTGGAGATACCAGGAACGAGGGCGCGCATGTAAAGCGTAAGGAGTTGTGGAGTGAACGTTGAGTAGTACTGTAGCAAGAGGATTCTGGCGGTATATTACAGAAGGCGAATTGGAGCAAGAACCATGACAATGGTAGCCATGATTTGGATTATGTTCTCTTGAAGGTGTATTTATTTGCAAAAGGAGAAAGGAAGTTGGAGAGGAGTCAAGGACTGTAGACGGCAAGGAAAGGGAAGCGGGTGACCCGTTGCGCGGAAGATAGTGCACGGCCTTTTATGGCAGCAAATGAGGTCTTAAGTGGTCCGAGGGTTTATCGTGCAAACGCGGCAAGCGTGAGACACACGATAGAAAATAAAAGAGCGAGATAATTGCTTGGTGGAGCTGGTGGATTGTTGACGAAGTAACAGGTAGTAGGTGGTTGACAGGTGCAGTGGTACAGATCAACAATTAGCCTTGACGACAACGAGGGACATATCCGACAGGGTCGCTGCAGAACATGGAGGTGCTGCAGACCAGGTGCATAATGAATCTGCAGAACAGTCGTGGAGAAGGTGCTTAACGTGGTGATGATAGGATTAGGGGCTTCAATAATCTAGACTTCTGGAGGAGCAACAAGAACGACTTGAACGACAAGAAAGTGTATCCGCGACTCCTTCACGCTCCTTGTCCACAAAAGCAAGTTGCAGATGGTGATAGGCCAGGAACTAACCATCCATGTCACACTAGTCCCCCCTCTCAAGGGACAAAATAAGTGAGCCGTTTCGACAACTACCTAACTCCCATTGATTGCGATGGCTGCCATAAAGCTTCTTAGAGAGCGATTGCTCTAATTCCTACCAGCGTCGTCAAATTAGTCTCAACTTATCAAATAGGACGGTAATCAAAGTAGTTACTCTTTAGGAAGTATTATGGCGGTCATCGCAATCGATAGGAGTAGTCGTCCAGACGGCTCACTTATTTTGTCCCTCGAGAGTCCCCTTGCATATGGAGACTGGAGTTTGGGGAAATTATACGCCATAAGCCTCAAACTTTCAACAGCTGCCATCTTGAACTCTTTCTCTTCTTCATCTACAGTAGCTTTCAGAATGAAACACTATCCATTACAAGTCGATTCCCGTCTCTGTACCGAGTATGATAGTAGTTTTGATATCTTGATGAGGTAAGCTCGACGTCTTACACCTCATTCATGCCCCGTTTGAGGCGCCCTCAAAGGATTTCAAGACAATCTGCGAGTCTAACTCATTCTCCTATCTTCAATAGTTTGAACATAACGAAAGAATTCTCCGAACATGGTAACCCGCCATGTTGCTACGGTTGCCGATATCATCAAGATTCGCTTCCAACTTGAGCATAATAATTTGGAACCGATAATCAATAATTGGCCACACTTCGCTTTTTATGGTTCGGGCTGGATGCAACACTTGAGTCACACCAATTTTATCCTCCCCACGACATCAAATGCATCTCCAACTTGAGCCTTCCTACCTTTTACTACTGATCGTCTCTACGGAGCAGAAGCCTCAAAATCATCGACACTTTACTTGGGCGTTTATCAAGGACCTTGTAGCAACCAACCTAAAAACCTTATAAGGAACTTGGGATCCCTCAAAGTATACGAAACATGGCCCACCATTGCCAGTGCCACAAATCAGCGCTTTCACTTCAAAATCTGCCGTTTACAGCGAAAAACCGAGACTTCCTTCGAATACAAGCCATCTTAGCAGAGAAGACCTGGATTGGCTTTGACCTAGACGACACGCTACACGAATTCCGCCAAGCATCCAAAGCCGCTACCACCGAAGTACTCGGGTGGATCTCCAGGAAATGGGATGCGCCCCTTCCAACCTTGAAAGAAGAATATCTCCGGATCCTCGCAAACAAAACAGCAAACGCATTCACAGATGGCAGGACCGCCGCAGAATACCGACGTGAGAGATTCGGAACACTTCTAGATCATTCCTTCCTACCACTGCACGATGCCTATCTGAGCTATATCGTGCGTCAATATGACGCTACGCTCATGAAATCACTGCAACTTAAACCTGGAGCACTAGATCTGCTGAAAACTATTAAGAGCATGGGCAAGAAGATTGTAGTCATCACTGAAGGACCACAAGATGCACAGGAACAAACCATCGAAGCTCTTGGTCTGAATGAGTACATTGACTTTCTAGCTACTAGCAACGACCTTCGAGTTTCAAAGACTATGGGTCTGTTTCCGAAGGTTTTGCAGCACCTGGAGATTTCTTCTGACGAAATGGCATACATTGGCGATAGCGATGAACGGGATATGAAACCCGCTCTAGCTAATGCTATCTTCTGTGTTCGTTTCGCCGAGATGGAGGACACTGACTTGGCATCTACTCCTCCGAGTATCAGTTCATTGACAGACTTGCAGCAGGTTCTCCAGCATGGGAATGCTGATCAATCAACATGATGCTTTCCTAGATTTGTGCAACCTCGCCAGTACATGGTCACAGAGAACTACTTCAACACTTGCCGCACAGCTCTTGAGCACATTGCCCACAAATGTATTGGTTTCCAAATCATTTGAAAGCTAACAGCTTCTGTTGCACGACCGCACACAAGAAAACAAGGTACTTATAGTCGAGCTGGAATGAACAGTTTGAAGGACTGCAAGTTGGAATTTTGAGACTTGAGTGCGATATGAAGAACATGGCACTAGATGGCCAACGTGGGTATTGCTCTGCTATAATAGCTTATTTAGTATTTCGGGGCTTCAATATCATTTTGACGGTTTAGGGATCGTACATGATACTACTGCAATGCGGACGATAGGCGCTTTATGCGTCACAACCTAACTTCCAATCATCCCTGACCTGATTCAACCGACCTCGGATTCGATACCTTGATCAGACTCAGCTGGGGTGATATTCAATATCTTGAAATGTCAATACTCAATAGTGACTTTACTCATATTCAGAATGCGGCTTTATTCGAAATTCAGACCGCCTTACAATTCAAAATTGGGTACCAGGGCGTAGAGTGATCAAGGGGTTTGAAACATTGATGTTTCTTCTTCTTCTCCTTTCTGGATTCAGCTCAACCACGTCTTAAGACAAGTCACAATTTACAGCCATGATGCGGTAGGCATTGTCAGCGTCTCTAGCCAACCACATCTTCTAACTCTACTCCGTACTCTAATATTTGCTAACTGCTAACTACCCCTCGAGCTTTCTTTGGCCTGTAGCCCCTCCACCCAAATCATTGATCTTGCTGTCGTGCTTCTCATGCAGCAACCCACTCTTCTATCCACGGGATGATCTTTCTCTCTCGTCAACTTCCCCATCCGCACCCGTTCAATTCCCTCTATCAAATTCTTAAATCCTGTCTCACCGGATCTCCTGTGGGTCCAATTGGCCCGCTCTCGCCCTGTAGACAATTTGTCCCAACACTCCGGGTTCGGGCTGCACCTTATCGCTGGCCACCTAAAGCTATTTTCTCCCAACCTAAAAGGGGAAGTTTGAACCCAAAAACCACCACTTGACGAACAACACTCTATTCTCCTGTAGTGGCGCCTTCGAGTCTTTCCGTGTCTCTGTCATTCAATTGGCCCAATTGATGCAGCAACCGAGCATTTCTGGTCCTTCGCACAGCCTGACAGCCGACAAACAGTTGTTCGACACATCTTATTCTGACCGTCAAGACCCGCAGGGTAAGCCTGGAGTCTTGTTTCGGGCGCATATCCAGATGCTACCAGTTGCCTGCCTGATTTGCCGGTTCAGGCGATTTTTTTTCTTTCTTCCTTTGCTTTGCCTTGCCAGCAAAGACTTGAAAGCCGTGCTTTTTTACTCATCTCGTCATTTGTGAGAAAAGTCGCTGTCCATACAAAATTGTGCCCGCCACCTCTTTCCCACATTCGTCTATTCTTTTCACTCACTTTCTGGTCCTTCTACTCCTACGATTGTCCCACTGTGTTACGCCAGCTTACCCTGTAAACATTTCAGTGAATCTGATACTAGCAAAAAAAGCAACAGCTTCATTTCTGGTTTGTTTCCCTTTTCTCATCTTTCTGGAACTTGCGAGGCGTAATTGTTCCTGATCGAGTCCGCTGATAAGCTGTTGCGATTCCTGCTGACAATGCTATCAGAATATACCAGAACACCCCTCATATCAGAGGGATTCTAAAATTCCCAATTCTTCAAACAACACCACAATGAGAATATTTACGATCTCAAATTTCTATCAACAACCTGAATCGCCGCAGTTTTTGCCAAGACCATATATAATCCCCTGATTGTTATCTTGAGAACAACCTCACTGTTCCAGTCATCTTTGGATGACACCATCAGTGATTCAGTCATCGAATAGCTATCATTATATCTCATAACAGCACTATTGACTGTTATGGAGATTCCAACTGGAGCGGAAAGGTTTACCTTTCCCGGGCCCAACGACCCGAACTCCCCACCATCGACTCCAGAATCAGCTTCATCATTCAAAGCTCCAACAAAAACTACACCTATCAAGAACAAACGTCGTGGCATCATTGGTCCCATGATATCACCACCAGAGCATATTGCTCCAGTGTCTGGCCACAAGTTCTCCTACGCTCCACTATTCAGAGAAATATCCTCCGACTCCGACTCCTCAGAGCAAGAATCTGAGTCCGAGACCGAAGATTCAGATTCTTCCAGTGAAGCAGACGACACTTCTGATATCGAAATCGAGGCCCCTGAAGCACCAGAAGTACCAGAAGCACCATCCGCTCCCCCAAGAGCACCTTGCTCACGACGAAGCTCCATGAGAACCGACTCCTCCAGCAACTCTGAGGACTCTGACGAATCAGAGGACCACGAATTCATCCTCGAAGAAATTACTATTGACGACATAAGCTACGACTCTGAAGCCGAGATCCTGCAACCTTCCCAAACCGAAGATGCCGCCAGTGACATTGAAGTCATCGTCCAAGTAGCCATCAACACCGCCTTTGACGATTTCTTCCTCGAATCCTCCTCATCCTCTTCCGAGTCTGACGACGACTATAACGTCGACAATAGCGGCCTTGCCGACGACATGGAGCGTCTACGCTGCGCTGCCCGCCAAGAACAGAAAGAATTTGACGAGAAGCAACGACAGCGGTATCTGCGCAAAAAGAAACGCTGGTCGAAAGGCGGCAATCATAAACGCAACTTGGCCGAATCCATCGGCTCAGATTCCGATAATGAGGATATCATGCCGCTTGACGACTTTGAGATGTTGGGATCGTCTGCACGCCGGTTGAGACGACGGACTGAGGGACCAGAGATGAGACCTCGACGGTCGTTACTGTTTGAAGATCCACCAAAGGAAATTGAGGAGTTGAAGTACCTGAATGGTGAAGACGATAATGTGCTGGATACGGATGATGAACTCATGCTCCCGCCGTGGATGTATCCGGGCATGGAGGTCCATGCAATGGTTGATGAAGGCGATGTGGAGGAGCCACCGACGCCGAGGAAGAAGGGAGGAAAGAAAAAGAAGAAGAAGAATCGGCGGTCGAGACGCTGCTGAATGTAATGACTTGGTCACGACTTGATCAACGGCGCCCGCACCATAAACGACTTATGACGACCTCCTGACGAATTCCTTACGATCGATCGACTGTTCATTTGCATATGTTACGAATGCCTTTCATAGATATATTTGCGGAAGTGGTTCTTAATGCATAGCGGGATCATTTGAGCAATAGTCGTTGCACGTTTGATACCTTTATAGACCACTGGATTTATCATCTTGTCATTTCAGTTATGCGCTGCGCCCAATTCCATTTTGTTGTCCAATCTAAGTATCTATTCATATTTTCATCATCTTGCTTCTGCTGAGCGATTTCGTTTTCAGTTCCATTCATCAGTCGTTCCATGCAGTTTTCCAATGCGTTTCGTAATGGTTAATCCCGTCCCGATGCCATTTATTCCTTTAACCTGGGGTATCTTCAATGCTAACAATTCGTTCATGTCCCAATGATCCGTTCGTTCCCATATCATTCATCAATTCTTCTTTTCGACATCCTCATCGCCTTTCCCAACACCAAAGAAAGCTCTCACATCCTTCTGTCCCTTTTCCACGAAGCGCCAATCCGCAAACCGCGACTCAGGAAGCCGTTTACCCGCTTTGATGCTCTCGAGCACCCAATGCGCTGTTACATACTTGATTGCTGGTGCTTTACGCTGCTGCACCTCCTTTCTTATCTTCCCAGCAGCCAAACCACCACCTGCAGCAAGAAAAGAGCTTTGCATCGTAGCGTCAGTCTGCGTCGTGGTGCTTGCCGGCGGAAAGGTGCCAGTCTGGTAAAACAGAGACGCTAATGGTGGTTGAGCAGGTTTGTGTGGCGGATCTTTGTGCGTGAGAATGACATGCGTGACAGTCTTGCGACCCAATGCAAGAGATGTATTGCCGCCATGCAAAGCGATCATTTTGCGTAGTTGATGGTCGCCTATCAGCGGATACGTGGAGCCGTTGATGTAGATTACGGCGCCCCGGAGGATATTGCTTGTTGGTGCGCTAAGAGACGACTCAACATCATAGTCGTTAGCAAGCTCTTCCGATTTGACCTCAGAGATGCCTTGCATGTGGTCAACTTTCGTTTCCATCGTGGACGACTTCGCTTCGACTGTTTTCTCAAAAGGCGGAGGAAAGGCGTTCTTCTTTGTCCCGCCGGCCTTGAAGCAATCCACAATGCTTTTCTGATCTGATCCACGCAGTCCAGGTGCACCCTTGTGCCAGCCACCATTGACTTTCCGTCCATCTTTGCCGAACTGTTCGCTTCCAGCGCCAACGGTATCGTATAGCCTCTTTCCACCACGTCCTGTCGCGTCCGAGAATTGTTCCTTGAGTTTGCGCTCCCGACTTGCTCGCCAATCCGTACTATGACCCATTCGATTCTCCGCCCGCTGGTGGCCTGTTGTGCACGCATTCCATGGATCAAATATATCTTTCGTTGGAAGTGCGATGCCGTTGGCTTGCAGGATTACTTCTCTGCGCGGGTGCTTTGGCGAATATAGTGGCGCTTTTATATTGCTGATCTTGCGAATTTTGGGCATTAATGGGCTCGGAGGAGTTAGACGGCGCTTTTTGGACTCTGGGGTCTTCTCTTCAACTTGTTCTGGCGTTTTTGTTTCGGGCGTTGAGCCGATGGTAGCAATCCATGACTCTACGTTCTTTCGGCCAGAAGCTGTAAGCGCCGAGCCTGGGGATGGGTGTAAGTTAGGTGTAGGAGGTTGTTTTCGCTTGCGTTTGGGTGGAGTTGATAGTGGCCACGATCGTGTTAATGCTGTGAGTCCATTTGCCGTGGTCTCCGGTTGTGGTTTTGGTAGTGGCTGCGCATCTTCAGGCTCTGCATTTGCGTATTCCGTGATTATGGCTTCTGTGCTTGGGAGCTGCGCACTTGGTGGGACCCAATCGTTGCTGAAGCTAGGATATGATTCTGTAGTTGCCATAGCTCAACCGTATGTAGATCTCGGCTTCTGGGAGATCGCATATGAAGAGGTGATGGAGCTGTTACATGCACGCTCGCGCAGCGGCTAATAATGTTGTGTACCCGATAGACCCAGAAAGAGATAGAACAAAAGAAACGACATGAAAAAGAAAAAGAAGATAGATTTTGAATACGAGGAGCTGGTAGGTAGTAGCAATGAACAAACGCACAAACGCGTCCCACCTGGCATCTCGGATTTCGCGGACGAATCACGCTATCATGTGATCTCGGCGCCTAGCAACCTTGCCCAATTAGGAAATATGTTTTCTTCATTTTCAAATCATATAAAGCAGATGATCTCGCAATAAATGCTGCTGGTAACTTTGAAAAGTACGGTCGGCTCAAATTCAGTACGCTTACTGCTCCTCATAGTCCTTGTTGCTATATATCCTAGCCCAGCCAAATCACCCTTGCCCCGCGATACTCTTATACTTTCAAGTGCGCCACGCCAGGTATGCATTATATGAATGGATGTTATGTTCGCATCAAGCAGAATGCCGGAAGTTTGCCATTTGTAAGTCTTCAATGGGCCTGTTGATCATGAGAAGAACCTGTCTCAAAGAATACAGCCAAGTCTGGGTAGTTGATCACCGAGGACTCAACGAGGGTTTTTAGATATGACCAGCATGGCAATTATATACATTTTTAATCCTGTGTCTTGCGGTAAAGATTTGAATATAGAAACTCATAGGTTTTTTGTGAATTTGAGACGGGTTTGAAGGGATTTGGCCCGCAAGTCAAATGTTACGTATGGACTCTTGTTTGTCGAGATGCTCAAACAACAATGAAGTTTAGTATTATCAGTCATCAGAGAAAGCTTCGGCCAGTACTTATGAAGTTATGACATTAGCCATGTTATTGGAGAACCACATCATGACAAATTGGGTACATACCAATTGGTACCCATCAAATTGGACTCAGCAACGATTGAGCATCTCATTCATCATCTTCATCATCAACCACAAACTTGGCATCAGCCTCCTCCTCTGCGTCTTCATCTTCCTCTGGATCACCAATTCCTTCCTCAAAATCGATGCCTTTGTCCTTCAATACGGCCTTGATTTGATCGACAGCTGCCACAAGAACACCAAATTGCTCTGGAGTCATGGAAAGCCCACTCTTGCCAGGCAAAAGCTTGCCATCCTTCTCGTAGAACTCGCGCAACGCCACAAGTGTCTTGCCTTTGAATTCATCTACAGTGACGCGACGTTTTGCTGAGAGCTTTTATAACGTCAGTACTCTGCGAATACAATTAGATTATTACAAAACATACTTCCCAGTAAGCATTGCCATCGTCGTTCTTCTTTTGCTTGGGCACAGCGATAGAAACAATATTTGCAACGCTTTTGACCTTCTTGGATGTTTCGTAGGAGTCGTCTTCATGAGCACGTTTCGCGCGAGGCATGGCTTGTATAATTTGAATTGGAGAAACTGATTTGAATCGAAGAAGAGAATGAGAAGAAGTTGGATGTATGTTAGAGGACAAGCACGTTGGGTCGCGAAGACACGTTCTCGCGACGCCACGTGATTCAACTTTCCCAATTAAGAAGGATCGACTTTGAGGTTTGGGATCTTTACGTTTCATCCTCTCAACTTCTTCAACTCAAACTTCATCTCATCTCAGAAGCAACGACAGTAATACCTTATACAGTATCACCAGACGTATATTAACTCTCCTTTATTTTCTAGATACAGTCTCTAGGTCACCTAAGTCTAAGTGCCTCCGCTTTCACAGCTCAAGATTCGGTCTTCGTACCTTCAGCCTGACCCTTGGAAGAGAGTTGATACAGTCCGAAGCGATTGCCTTCAGGGTCATCCAAATTACAGAACCAGCCTGTATTCGGTGAGACTTGGGCTCATCGACTGAGACATGGATGGAAAGACTTACCCATTCCATTCTGGTCCATCTTTGGGAGACTTAACTTTGCTCCCAGTTTCTCCATTTTTGCAACAGACTGAAACCTCGTCAGACTGGTGATGATACTTGAAAACTTACGCAACTTACCTCTTCAATGTTGTTCGACCAGAAATACGGCACAAGCCCGGCTCCCATGGGCTAAATCGATCTTAGTTTATTTCGCAAGCACGTACGCCCGCCAGATCTTCCAAAACGGACACTTACTTGAACCTCCACCTTGTACTGCTCAGGCAGCTGGATGATTCCACCGCCCAGCATGTCTGCGTTGATTAACACTGTACATGTCATTGTGATGCCCTGACTGACTTTGGCTTGATGGATCGAAAGTGATTTGATACATTTTCTTGGCTTGGCCATCTGTTTCTGTCATGGTTTCTTTGAATTTCCATTCTGGAAACGCCGACTTGTAGAACTCCTGGATCTTCATTAGGCGCTACATGACTTGGTCTCTTTGGGACAAATACATAGACTTTGTCCATGTCTTTTGCCGGAATTTCCACCCAGCAAAGAACGCCTTGTTGTGGAGCCATGATGTCTTGCGATATGACGAAGTGGTTATGTGGAAGAAAGGAAGTGCAGCTCAAGAAGTGGTATTCTGAAATGAACCAAATTGCAAGTGGCGATTATCACCTCTTTTATACTCACGGATTTCAACTCTATTCCAGTCTTCCAACTTGACGACCATCTACGACTGATCATAACTCGCCAGGTTCCAAAGACACCTCCTCGCGAGTCGCCAATGATGTCGACTTTCCTTGGCCAACATCTTCCAGACACGTCCAGAAAAGCCGTCTATCTGCGCATGCACATGGCATTGGCTACAACCCGCGTCGGTCAATTGCATTTCCCCGCTTCAAGTCGTGAGTGACGCGACTTCATGTGACTCGACAGCAATTTTGTAACAGCTATTGGCAGAACTCAGGCTTGATCGTATTTCTTATCAGCTGATAACGTGTTACGAGCGCGTGGCCGTAACGCGTGGGAGACCATTGGCCGTCTTATCTTCAATTAGATTAAATGCGGTGAGCAGCTCTTGCAGAGTGAGAAAAACCAACTCTAAATTCCTTCGAACCACGGTAAGCGAAGCTGAACGCAGATGATGGGTCCCTGCCAACGGCTTTGCAGAACCAAGACGGGAAAGAAAATGGCGATCGTTCATGTAAGCAACACAGATGCCATTGTTGCCTAGGTTCGAGACCAGGTACGAAAAGTGAGAAGTTATGCGTACAACGACTGCGAGTACACGAAGGGCGTGGTGGGGTAATTTCTGATGACACAAATATCGAGCTTTTCGGCCTGTTCATAGTCGCCTTCGTAAACAACCAGCACAATCCACTATGAGCACAGAAGAACCAAAACGACGAGTTTATTATGGCAGCTGCAGTTGCCAGGCGGTTCGATATGTTTGCTGGTTGACTTTACCAGCGAGTCCGCCATACAACTGGGTTGACAAAAGCAAACCACCGCCTCAAATGATTCGGAAATGTAACTGTACCCAATGCCATAAGAGAGGGTTTCTCCACGTTCGAGTGGCAGATTCCTTCAAAGATTTCGCAGTAATGATCCCACATCAATTTGGCAGAGCATGACACTAATAAAATCAAGATTCTGTCCCCCCTCGACGATTCGGAACTTGGAAGAGCTGGACCTTCGCCAACAAAAAGCTGGCCTTTCTGTAAAAATTGCGGAAATTGCTGTTTTCAAATCGATGGCGAAACCGAGATCGTTGAACGCGATTTGGTTGCTGAAGGGGTTGATCCAGTCAAGGCAAAGATACAGGAAGGAAAAGTCAAAGTTCTGATGCCAAAGGCCGAGGGCTGGCAAGAAGAAAAGACCAACTGGCTGAGAGTCAATGCCATGACCTTGGAAGCCCGGCAAGAAGGATTCAATTTGATGGAATGGCATGAAAAGGGTTGGATTCAGCATGTGAATTGGCTTGATGAGACTGGCGGGCCTCAATATGGCAAGCCTTATGATGGAGGGGCATATTGATGGAGTTCAATCGCGAAAAATATATATTTCAACAACACAGCAAGTTGTAGACTTTGAGCAATCGGTAGCTTTTATCATAGCTAGCGTTACTTTACTTCTTTCTATGTTCAAGGCAAAAATGAATCGCAACTTTCAACAAACCAAGTCTTTTCTTTGCATTCTAGAACGTCGATCTACATAATGAGTTTCCTCGAAGCTGCTTGACTTCAAGGTATGGCACAATTAATTCGATGGTGATGATATATATTATCCAATGGTAGGGCTTAGGTGAGCGACTTGCATATGCAGGGTAAATTTCCAGCGCTTACCTTTCATACATGAAGATTAAATCAACAATTATCTCATTTGTTGTAGGAAATGGAAAATCGACCGGTGCTTTTCGTATTATGTCAAAGTCAGTTCAAGACGGTATCAATCGACTCAACTTCTCCCGGAATATCCAACATCCTAGAAGCAGTTTACGGGAATATGGAGCGCATGGTAAGCGCATGCAAGGCTATTTCTTCATCCAATCTGCGGAGAGCAATATCAAACGAGGCTTTTTGTGCTATAAATACACCAAATCAGGGGTCACAAACCTCCAATCCCAGCGGTTGAACTGGGCTCAGCGCCAAGCTCCTCCAATGAGATATCATGCACTGCAATCCTATCACCAACATACCAACATTACCCCGACACATTTCTTGGGAGAACTTTCTTTAAATCACAAGTCGCGGGTTTCTCATTATGGCGCTCTTACTACTGTCAGCGTTCTCCTCCCTCAGTCTCCTTCCCACACCTGAGCATACACCAAACGCTCCGAGTGCTTTACCACCATGAAAGCATCTATAGTTCTCTCAACGTTAGCCACGTTAGCTGCCCCGGTGGTAGCCATTAATTCTTCAACTTACATCTACGCACAAAATGGCGCGAATATTACCGTCTCACTCACCGCCGCGGCCGACACAAACGATCTCTACTTTCGGATATCAGCACCAGGTGCATATGATTGGGTCTCAGTGGGCGTTGGGGCCAGCATGAAGGGTGCTTTCACGCTGATCGCCTATCCAAACAAAAAGGGAAATGGTGAGAAATATATCGAATCTATTGGAAGTGATGAAAGACTAATCTGGTATAGCCATGACACTTTCCCCACGTCAAGCGACTGGCAATTCGGAGCCAACATACAATAAGAACATTGACTGCAAACTCGTCGGTGATTCCAACCCAAATTCTCCAGGAGACAACATCGACATGTCAATAATATGCCGAAATGCTGCCCAATATTCAAGTCCTTCCCTTGATCTTTCATCAAAAGAGGCCCCCTTTATGTGGGCTCTAGGCAGAACAACGTTCAAGAATGGAACCAATGCAAACGATAGCCCATCTGCGGATCTCAGATCACATTCCGCGCATGCGACTTTCACAATCGATATGACTCAAGCTACCGTACCATCCAACAGCAACGATACAATTCCTACCTTAGGCTCTGAGGTCAGTGGAGCGAGTTCACACTCCAATGTCGAAACGACTCGCGACTATCTCAGCCCCGGCCACGCAATCGCAACAATCGTAGCACTGATTGTGTTGATTCCATTGGATTCAATGATGCGAATGTGTATCAAGACCGTCAAATTCCATATCTTCATGTATATCCTCATCACCATTCTCTTCATCGTAGGATCTGCACTGGGCTTTGCCGTCTCTAGCCAGTTTAACCGATCAAAGAAGTACAACTCTGCTCATCAAGTCCTCGGCATAATCATCTTCTTCGCTTTTTTCGCACAAATACCAATGGGCTATTTCTCATACCGCCGCGTCAAGGCTCAGTGGATCGCCGAGCAGGATACTCAACCTATAGTCTCATCTGAACCTGAACTACCAGCTCGTCCCAGAAAACGAGACCCAGTCAAACTCACACACATGCTCATTGGCGTTTTCATCGTGCTCTTGGCTGTGGTGAACGGACCGCTGGGCTTCAATCTTTCGTTAACTTCAGCCTATAACATGTACTGGGTAGTACTATCCGTGGGAGTGTTTGCAGTCCTGGTAATCGCTTCTGGTTTACGCTGGATGCTCAAGACGCGCCGTAAGGATGCAGCACAGGACTTGGAGGATGATGATAAACGAAAAGAGGTTATTGAGGCCTATCAATTGCAAGCGATGCGGGCACGCGACCAGCAACATCAGAATCAAGACCCGGCACCGGAATATTATGCGGGTGGGCAGTATCCTACTATTAATGTTCCGAGGTCATATTAAGCATTGTTCGAAATAGTCACGTTTATGAAACGTTTTAATGGAGTAATTAAGATATTTGAACACTTGCCTAGCCACATTGCTTGTTGAAACTGCTGTAATGTCCTTAGTTACTTGTTAGAATTTATACCCAGTGACAAGTTATGGTTACACATAAGTATACCTGGTTGATAAAGCGAGTAGACTAGGGACAAAACAATTCGATCAATGAAACGGTACCAGCACCATCTCGATTGCTTTATTCAGCACCTATACGATACTAACTTCCTCAAATACTGCAATACCGTCTTCTTCTCCTACCACTTGAACCAGTTATCTAGATCCTCGCAGTTTCTGTAAGCTACCTCAACATCAGCCCTCCAATCAATAGCATCCTTCGTATTCGTTAGTATATCATGATAATATCAGATGCTATGTCTGCCATGGCTGCTTGCATGAGCTTTACCATTTCAAGCAAGTGTTTGCGCAGTAGGGAGTGATAGTATCAAGACAGTATGGCAAGGAAGACTTACATGCCAGCACAACAAGTTAAACTGGTCCTGGTGCAGTATAAGCGACATATTGGCCAACACATCAGCCACTTCTTGTGCTTTCCCCAGCAAACACTTGACGGCTTCTGCACTGCTCATTGTGGCCGCCGGTTTGCGTGTTTTGTACCTTCCCCTGCTCCCGTCCCATCGCACGTCAATTCCATGTTCGTTGTCGAAAGTTCCACTCGTACGCTCAGCAGTTAATGTTATACGCTCGATGATGAGAATGAATATGTCCAGACAATTGATACTGTTCCATAGCGAATGACCCCAGATTTGAACTAGCGGATTTTGGCGGTGATCTTGATCATCTATGACAGTCTCTTGTCGTCTTCGCAGTTTGTCGATAGCGTAGTCGACAAATAAGACGAGAGCCATGATGAATCGCCCTGGACTGATGATCTTTCCTGGTTTGTCCATGTCTGAGAGTTCCGCCATTAAAAGATCTGCGGTGCTGCCTTTTTGTAGACGACGCAATATTCCTTTACAAAGCACATCATATTGGATTTCGAGGCCCAATTTTCTCTCTGTCAGGAGGTAGAGCTCGTCAGGAATTTGAAGGCCACGGAGACCTTCTGTGAGTAGCAACAGTTCAACTTGCAGGATCCTTCTGAGTTCTGCTTTCTTTGCCTCATAGAGCATAGGAAACTTTGAGTCGATTGGCCGGTCAGGCCTGTTCTGCGTGACCAATACTGGTCTTTCTCTGCTCTCTCCTTCAGCAATTCGGATGGCTGCTTGGGCCTGTGTATGGTGAAAGATGGGGGGGTCATGGACAAGCATTGCATGCTGAAATTGTGATTTTGCTTGGAGGTAGTGCGCCATTCTTCCAGCAAATTCTGGTATCATCTGAAGTTTCTGAAGTTTGTGTATGGTTGGTGTGGCTTCCTCTGGTTGTTTATGTATCTTAGGGGCTTCAGGTGCCTCAGGTCGTATGTCACTATCCCTACGGCGAGCATTGCCTGTAGCTGGAGTTTTGTGATACTTGACTACTTGATTGCCGGGCGTGTCGTCGTCATTCTTTCCCACCCTCTTGGTCTTGTACTTGTTCGGCATCGTGTATTGTGACCAGCACTATATGTTCGCGATGTATAAGATTTCATGGCCGTCATCAGGCAGACCATACAATCTTGCTATATACACTATCAACTCGTTTGAATCTCTGCTCACTGGTAAAAGACAATCGTCTATCTGTTGGACGCAGTTATCAAGAGGTCACCAACAAGGTCGAACGCCGTAATTGAGGTTACAAGAAACTAGTCACAGAAGTCATAGTAATGCGACTAGCAAACAGAAATAATACCGATATGGCGACTCATTTTGAAGTATAATCCATTGTCTACCGTTTGATGCGGCTCGTTGGCTTTATTTTGCTCAGAGATGTCGATTCACTGCCTCGACGTATAACTTTAGTTTGACTTACCGTTACTGACAGACTGCCATGTTCGCTGTTGATATGGTGCAAGACTTTGACGGACACACATATCTTGGGTATGCAATCACTTCGCTCGTGAGTGAATCAAGGCGCTTTAGAGCATCTCAGCCAGATGAAGGTTCAACCAATTCGAACGATAACCAGTATATCTGAGACATGCTTGAGCCATCACTAGTGCACTTGGGTCAGTGAATATCGCAAGTCTGTCAATGAGTAGGTACTTCGATAAATGCCGAAGCCAATGCTTGCAAGTCACATAGCCTTCCAAACCAAATGACTGATGCGCTGGTTGTTTGGTGTTGACAGTGACGTTTACATGCTCCAAAAGAATGCTTAATATGCGCTACTCCAAACAGACCGGATCGCAACGTAAACGTTGGGCGTGAAGGAGCTCATATACCACCCGGTGACTAAGTTTTGATTCATTTTTCGGCACCGCTGAAGAGTTGGTGTGCAATATCCTTCGCTGGCTATTCCCAGTATCAAATTTCACCTTTTGAGAAATTATTCTGAGCACTTGATGCACCTGAGGGGAAATGAAGTAGTCGATAACAGAGCTTAGCAGATGAGAGCCAACGAAGTCGATGGGTGACAAATCGCTCATGAATGCATTACTATACAGTGTCTCATAATATCGCAATAATAATGCCAGAGGGTAGTCCATACCATGCAGTGTTCGGAACATGCTAAACGCTAGTTTCAATGCAAATGCAATTGCACTCAAGCACCTATAACATCGCCTAGTGAGATGAAAGAGTAAGCACTCTATGCAGACTCAATCAACCACTCAACGTAATCATCAAGGAGAATAACTCTGTATTGTCCAACTGGATACCTGGAGACTGTTAGTATGAGATTAAGATACAAGCTCAAATGCTTTAATGACATCAATTGTTCTTGCCGCGGTGAAATCATAACGTACGTTATGGAAGCCATAGTATTCGATGGGAACCACAACACAGTAAGAAACGCGCGCTATGGAAGCCATCGACTGTGCTCGCAGCCAGCATTGACTTGATGAGTTTCAAAAGTCATCGGAGGCTATAATCTGGGAGGAAACTTACCGGTTTATCCAAGAAACGTTGGTATACGCAGCGGCTATACTTTCGCCCCAGGCAATAAGTTCAACCCGCCAGCCTCTTCGCATGGCCAACTGTATACACTTCACGAAACCTTCGGAAAACTCGGAATTGGCACCGTCTCCGGTGGCCAAGACAAGAGTTGATGGCTCATATTCTGCGATACTCCACATAATGGCCAATTGTAAAACCTCATCCACGCCCTGTTCGCACTGTCTCATAGGATTGTGAGGATCCTTGCCAACCACTCTTTTCAGAAGGTGGACATCATATCCAATCAAATCAGCAGATTTGAGGGCATGGAGATCGTCTGATGCGGCAATAACGCGTCGTTCCACAGGTCGTTCCCGCTGTAATAAGAGTGCCAAGCTTTCGAATGACATGTCTTTGAGGACAGCGGGAAGTGATGAGTGAAAGGATTTACCAACTAAGCATTTCAGCTTCGCTTGAAATCCGATCCAAATGTTGGACCAATCGACAAATACGTGAATAGGTCGAGGCGGGTGTATGCCAGGAGGCAGTTTAGCGTATGTCACTAGCCTGCAAGCTGTTAGTAAAATGACTATCGCATGTTCTAGTACTAGCCAAAAGCCCTCGATTTGAAGCGCCTCCTATAGGACCCAGAACTCGTCTTGACAGCGCTATCAATGGGAGCCATTTGATGCGCTGGCAGCAACCGTTTGCTCTGTATTTCGGGATTTCTTACCGTGTTATTGCGAATTGGTTTTCAGGAAAGTCTATGGCTAACTTCATCAGAAATTCGACATTCCTATCAATTCGACTCTTGCGTCGCCACGCTTCAATGTCTTCAAGGCGGTAAGTCTTCCTCGGTTGGTCTCGAGGATTCTGTAACGGGAGGAACGAGCCTGGGCCTTTAACGAGTCTGGAAGGATTGTAGATCTCATGACTGGTGTCTGAGACGTGGACTGTGGCTTCGAAAACAGGCAATTTTGAGGTTTTTGGGGGACTCGGTGTGACAGGTGGACTTGGTAAATGCTGGGGCATTAGAAAAGGCGGCAATCTTGAATTTGACGGTATTGCTATTGGTATAGCGGCTGATGTTGGTTGCTTTGTTGGGGACGGCTGCTTTTCTGTTTTTGGTTGCTTCGCTGAAGTTGGTTGCCGCGCTGGCGGCGGCTGTTTTGCAGACATTGTTTGTGCTGATTTTGTTTGCGATGTCGTCGAAGATGGCTTTGGAAGCACTCTTTCCTCTACTGGTACAGGCGTTGATACAGGTTTTGGCGCCACCTTCTCGTCATCAGTTGAGAAGCTTTCGGATATCAGTTCGGGTGTCGGTAGGACGCCTGCGACCATAGCAGATGTTGGCGGAAAGCTCCAAGCCATTGTCACTGATGGGAGCTTGGAGACGCGATATGTGTAGCTGGGGTCAAAGAGTTTCGTTGGTAGTCGGAAGAAAGTGAGACGACGGTATGCCTTTCATGATCAACGAGGCCAAGAATGCGATAGGCAAGAATTCTGTAGTGGTATTGGGTGGTGATTATGGGTACAAGTTGCAAAGACTGACAGAAAGAGAGAGAGGAAAGCAATATATGAGCGATTGAGAGTGTGAGAGGGTCAGAAAGGTTTCAAGATGGATGATTCACTGAAAGTGGCGAAGTAACTGAAGTTAAGCGGGCAAGGCGGGAAGGTCTGCTGGCGGGCGCCGGGCATCAAGTAAACGCCGAAGCGCTAGCCAATAAAAGTCCCAAGCTCCCATTGACGATGCCAGCTCCCACCAACGCTAATGTATAGAAAATGTTGTATTTCACATCGTAATCGATCGATTGTTCAATCCTCAAAGCCCGCTATGGAAATCAAAGTACTCGACTCAATACGTGGTGGATGGTAGACATGGTACACATTGAATGTTCGATGTGAAGCACCCCACATGGCTCACCTATAGCACGAGGCGCTAACCGAAGAGAGATAAGCGTTCCCGTCCGTCGCACTCAAGCCACTTCCCGCCATTCTGGGCCCTGAATTCGTACTATGCCTTCCTGTTTACACAATATCAACATGAAATCTACACATCATGTCTGCTGATTTCTGGGCTGGATGCATCAGTGGTGCTGCCGGAATCATAGTAGGCAATCCGCTTGATCTCATCAAAACTCGACTTCAAGCTGGAAACGAGCTTCATCCGACTTCGGCAGCATCTTTGAGGAGCACTTTTGAAAATGCAAGTACTCTTGTAAGAGGTAAGATTGGCCTTGCATTTGGTATTGTGAAGACTGTGGTTGTAAGGTTGTTGGCAACGAGAGAAAAATTTGTCGAGTAGAGGGGTTTTTTGCATGGCGCAATGGTGTGAATATCATTATTTGAATGGATTGCATCCCAGAATTCTGTGTGCTTTCGAATTCACATCCACCCAGCGTTTGCCTTTTGTTTCGTTTCAATGCTTTCGCCTTTCTCTCGGTTCGTCTAACAGCGCGTAGGAGCCACTGCTCCAGTTATAGGCTATGGTGCGCTCAATGCCCTTTTGTTTGTAACATACAATCGATCACTATCGTTCCTATCTTCTTATTCAGGCACGCCTTCGTACCCTCAGATGTACCTTGCTGGTGTTGTTGGTGGATTAGCAACATTTGTTGTTTCTGCACCCACAGAGCTGATCAAAGTCAGAGCCCAGCTTGAGAACACGGGCGCTGGTTCTTCCAACACACGATTGTCTTCACTGAGCATTGCAAAGCAAACGTGGAAGAGAGAGGGTCTGCGTGGGATATATCTTGGAGGGGGGATTACTGCCATAAGAGACTCAGTGGGCTATGGTTTCTAGTGAGTATATCTGGATGGCGCAATACACACTCAACACTGACCATTTTCGGCAGCTTCTGCTCATATGATTTTGCGAAAAAGCTTCTAGCGTCACCCTCTGATCCCAATACTCAGAATCTTAGAGCCTGGCAGATATTACTCTGTGGTGGCATTGCTGGCTGCATTTCTTGGGCCTCAATTTTCCCCATGGGTAAGCATATCTCACATTTAATTACTCGTCGCTTCACTAATTGCGTGAAACAGATGTCATAAAAACAAGAATACAATCTCAACCACTGCTATCAGCTAAGCTTCAAACTACAACAGCGGCATCTCCACTCTCGCCTACTGCTGGGTCTCTCCTTCCCAGATCACCACAAGGAGTATCATACGGAACAACTAGTGGCCAAACATCCCCTTCCAGCAGTATATCTCAATCTTTAACACCAACGGTCCGAAAATCTACTCTAGCCGTCACAATGGATACTTACAAGACCGAGGGACTGTCAGTTTTCTTTCGAGGACTAGGCATATGTAGTGTCAGAGCATTCATTGTTAATGCAGTGCAGTGGGCCGTATATGAATGGGTTATGACGGTCTTGCAACCTAAAAATCCTGGGTTGAACGTTTTGAATGAGAAAATTCTTGCATGATAGATATGATATGATGATACACCTGTTGATATGAGGAGCATTACAGTTGCATATGAACTCATGAAACGTTTTCACATCATCTTGCGCGAATAAAGATTTCTTCGGAACTTCTACTAGGCTATTCTTAGTTACAAATTCTCGCATATAGCCTCTTTCCTTCTCTTAGACTACCCTCGACACCAACATCAGCACTTGACCTCCCCAATAACATCCCTAAGTATCATTGGTACAACATCAACAGCATCCCCCTGGAAGAAAAAGTCTCTATCCCCCAAAGGCGCCTTATCCTCGCACCAAGGCTTGATATCCACGTAAGCAATCCGCGCACCAGCTTTTCTCGCCTTGAGGATATACGAAGCGGCCGGATGAACAGACGCTTGTGTACCTACCACCAACATAAGATCTACTGGCCCCTGAGCAATAAACTTATCGATGCGGTGTAAGTATTCCGCGTTGAGTTCTTCGCCGAACCAGGTAATGTCTGGACGAAGGAAGGAGTTACAGTCTGGGCAATGGGGAAGGTTGGTGGTTGGTAATGGGACGTTGGCGTTTGCTAGGTCTATGTTTGGTGGGATTACGATGCTTTGGCCTAGCATTTCTGACTGGTCCTTGTGAAGAAGGGTGTAGGGGCAATTAGGAGCTGAGCATTTGAAGTTGAGTATGGAGCCATGGATCGGCTGGAGACAAGATGCTTTATGTCCTGCTTTCTCAGATAGTCCTAATATATAATCAGTTTCTGAAGATTTCGAGATTTTGACAGTTCTACCTACCATCGATGTTTTGCGTAATAGCCAAATATTCTATTTTACAATCACCCAACTTAGAAAGGGCGTAGTGAGCGATGTTTGGTTTGGCTCGCAAGACTTGCTCGCGTCTATGGACATGGTACCACCATGTCAAGACTGGATCGTCTCTGAACATGCTGTTTGAGGACAGCATTGACATATCGCATCCTCGGAACACATCAGTTGATCCACGAAATGCTGATATGTTAGAAGGCACAGATAGACCGGCTCCAAGCAATGCTAATATCTTGTTTGATGAAAGGAGATGAGCTGAAAATAAATCTAGGCTAGATTGGGATATGGGAGGTACTGGAGTTTCTTGTGAGGCTGCTTGCATAGCAATGCGTTTTGAGTGAGAAGTAGCTCGCTTTTGCAGTTCGGCTTTAAAATCCATTGGATCGATTTTTGGGAATGCCATTGAAATGAAAGGCTCCTGAAATCTACGCTGAGAGACTTTGGAGCATTAAATCCAAGGTGTGCAAAGTTGTGATCTCGGTGCATATATGGTTGCTAGAGGGACAGGCAGCAAGAGGATTATTCGGGTACTTTTCTTCTGTAGGCAGCCATTGAATTTCTGTCTCTTGACACTCGTCATATTTCTGGAAGACTCGAGGGACTACCAAGGTATGTAGCAGCTGACTGTCTTCAATAAGAATGTATTAGGTATAAGGGTTCAATTGACTTGATATAATGAAGGGCTCAATTGCATGGAATTACGAAGTGACGAGTTCAAGACGACCTCATCACATAGCAATAGCATGAGGCTCTTCATATTCTCCAAAGACGCATCGGCAAATATCTATGCCTTAACACAAACATAATAACCCGCCCAGTTCACAATATTCCCATCAACCTGCGTCGTACTCCCGTTATTCCAGCTCAAAAACTGCTCCTTCGTAATTCCATTCTGCTGCAACAAAGTGGCCCCCGTAGGATCACCACTGTCATCAACATACGCATAAGTCTGGCAACTAGCAATAGTACCCGGCTCTAACGGCACCGGCAAATCTGACGCTGGCGCCAGACTGCCCGCCGTAGGTTGGCCTGGGAAGACGTAGCCGGGTACATTGATGCAGATTGGTACGCATGCTTGAAGTCCGAAACAGCTGCGGCCGATCTCTGGATTCCATTTGGCGAGTTGGGTTGCTGTTACGCCTGGGGCCTCAATTTTGAGTGAGCTGCAGGTGTCGCCGGATAGGACGGTGTATGTTGCTGAGCAGTTTGTTGGTCTGCAGAGATTGGGGACTGTTCCGGCGCAGATTGAGCTGAAGTCTTTGCCTATGTCGCAGTTAGCAATAGCTTTGATTTGCGGTGAGATTTCGACTGACAAGTGAATGAAGGGTCTGTTTGGCGACGCGCCATTGACTGTTCTGTTGAAGCTATATCTTGCTCCAACGGGGCCGCATTGACGAATGTGATGGCCGTTGCCAACAAGGAAAGAACGTTAGACACCATTATGACTAGATTCAGTCTGGAAAATCACAAGAGCCAAATATGAGGACTTTCAAGTTTCGAACGACCACAAAATCGTGCTGATTGTTTCGTTTTTATATTTCACTTTCCACAGCTTCACCACAAATATAACCCGATAAATCTTACCTTAACCTACCAATATGTACAATCCCTGAGCAAATCTCGGCAGGCATCTGCCACTAGCCGTATATGCCTAGGCGTCGGGGGAATTTGTGGTCGAGTGTTGACTCTTTAAATTAATCTAGTCAGGGCAGCTTCCAGGCTACCTGCTGTGACACGAGCTGGTTCTCTTAAGAGTGGAAGTAATTTCGAAGTCTGTGATCCTACAAGAGTCAAAAGGGAATTCTTATTTCTCTCCTGCCTGGAATATCCTAGGATAAACTAGTGTCTGGTGAGCAGATCAAGTCAGACGGCAATTTGGAGAAGAGACATAATTAGCACACTTTTGTTGTTAGCGGATCTTCGTCTGGGTATATTTATTCTCTAGACCGGGAGTATTATTGAACTTCAGCGATTCTTTCATGGAGCTGCTGACTTGGGAGGACAGACGCTGTGCTTTTACGGTCAATCGTTGTTGTACTACGGTGAATATCAGCCCATACCGGTCATCTTTACGAGTCAACTATTGATCAGCTCTTGCTACCACGCTAATAGGGTGATACTTATCCTTCAAAGCGTTGTCTAGCAAGTCAATGATAAGCTGGCAGTTTTGGGCGTAGAACTGGGAGAGACTTTATTACATAACTTGTATCAGGCACAACCAGGTCCTTCACAGGCTGCTAAAGCATTTCATATTGCGCTGTTTAAATCTAGTTTTGTCTTTCAATAAGGTGAATAGCTTTGACACTCTATACCAAAGCCTATAACGGCAATATAAAAAGCTAACCGGTGATTCTGAATTCGAGTCATTTGAACGCGCTCAAAGTAGTATTGAGTATGTGTTCTTCAAGTGCCGCTTGTGCCGCTATCAACATCACGAACCTCCCCTTCCCATCTGCCTCTTCACCTCAAAAGCCTCCAGAATAGACTTCTTCTGATCCCTCATCGAGAACTCAATCCCCAGCTCCCCTACCTTCTCCTCCCTACACTCCTTCTCCATAGCCCACAAATATGCTTGATGCTCCTCCGGATCCAACTTCACATCAAACACACCTCCTTCCCCAGGCTCACTTTCCACAATGAAGCTAAACTTCGCCACCAAATGCCCCGACCTCGTTAAAAAGGTATGGGAGTCCCCAACCTGTGGCCCAATACTCTTGGCTATGAGCCCAGACTCTTCCCAGAGCTCGCGAGCGACTCCGTTGAGGACGCTGGTATCTTCCAAGTCGCATGCGCCGCCGGGGACTTCCCAGAGGTTTGGCAGGCTGTCTGTGGCGGCGCGCTGGACTAGAAGGATGCGTGGTGGGGTGGAGTTGTCGAAGTGGAGGGCGCCGGTGCAGAGAAGTTTGGCTTTGAATTCGGAGGTTTGTGTTGAGAGATAGTCTTTCATGGAGGCTGCGAAGGCTTCGGTCCCGGGGGTCGCTTTGTAGTTGTATATTGAGGGTGGTGGGGGGCCTGCGGGTGCCATGATGAGGAGCTTTGAGGGATTGCTTAATACAATATGGATTTGTTGTGGAGGTCGAAATGCTGATCCTTGTGAGATTTTTGAACTAGATTGGCGAGGATGTGGAAGTGAAGAGGAAGTGGTTAATCAAGTTCTTTCAGGCAACGAGTTTGGGGAATTGTTTGACTCACACCGGTCAAGTTGTCGGTAATAAGCAAACTTGAAAAGATTTGTTACATGGCATTGGTGTTAGACAACTAAAAAGTATGATAATATCACACTGATTTCCATTCCTGAAATACCAACATCGTTGGAAGTTACTGGTGTTTCTTTTGGAGAAGTGTAATGTATGTTGAGACATGGGGTACTCTTGACAGAGTCATAAACATGAGAAAGAACCTGTTCGATTTTAATGCTAAATGCTGAATTACACTGTTCTTTTCCCCCATACGCGTATTCTAGAAATACCTCCATCAGGTATGATCACCAACTTAACATGCGAGTACGACTTTCCGTCCACATTCTTCAGAATGTCCTTCGTATAATCATGCTCCTTATCCGGCCCAGCACGCTGAGGACTCAAAACCTCCGTCCACACCCCCTCTTCAGTTCCTCCAGGCGCCGGAGCATCGCCAGCTCTCAGCGTCCCAAAGACTTGCACCTCCTTGGGAAAGTTACCCCTGAAATTCGCCGTATCAATCATGATCTTCTCAATCTCGCCCGGCGTGCCCAACTGAATCACAACCCAATCGACATGCTCTCCTCTAGTTCTCTTCGTCTCCCATCCATCCCCCATATCCTTGCCACGTCCCGGTAGCAAGATCTTGTCTTTGGTTCCGAAATGCTGATCTGAGCAGCTGAGTGCACGACCACCGTTGCCGATGGCGCTTAGCTCAAAGACTGTATCGACAGCTTCTGGGAAGACAGGTACTGCGAGCCCGTAGAGGCGGAGACGTGCGATTCCGCCATCGGGATACATCAATAACTTGATATGCGTATACGCTTTCGTCAATTCGCCTAGATCCCACGCCTGTTTCCGATTCGGCCCACATTCGTATTTTCCCAACACGGTCTCCCACCCTTCATACCCATCTGCCTTAATCTTATCATCGTCGTCGCTGAATGTGCCTAGTACTGCAATCTCAGGCGCATGATTGCCATCGAAGAACGCCGTATCAATCGCTACACCTCTGATACGTCCAGAGCTCACGCCGAGCTTAACAATAACCCAATCCGCTGCCTCGCTCTCGAGCTGAGAGGGAGTTGGGTTTGAGGTTGGTAGTTTGGAGTTATGTCTCCGAGTCTCCCAGCCATCGTACCAGGCGCCGCTGTGTACAAAGACACCGGGTCTGCGGATGGGAGCGGCAGGAACGAGGAGGTTTGAGGCGTCTGCGAACCATTCGTCGGAGAAGGAGAGGATTTTCGAACCGAGGGCGTTGGAGGCGAGATCTGGTGGGGTTGTTAGATGTGTATTTGGAATGTTGGAGGGGTGTACTCACCGATGTATTCGGAGGAGAAGGCCGTTGCGATCTCTTCGGGAGCAATTTGCTTTATGGATGCCATGGTTGGTTGGGTGGAATGAAGGCAGAAGATGTTGTTGATCCAGGAAAGGTCTGATGTTGGACAGCAAGTTGTTGGCCAAGTTTCGTATGCTGGTGAGTCTAGAATAGTTTATGCAACAAATCAAGTGATAGGAAGCGGCAGAGTTATTCACTTAAGTATTCTAACCTTCTGAAAAGTTGCATATCAGGGTCCATTCGAAGTCGATCTAGGAAATATCCGAAGTCGGCCAAAGATAGCGCCTTATCGGAACCGACCGAAAATCAAGGTTCATGATAAGTGATTAGTAGTATGAAATGCTGAACAATCTTTTTATGGATGATGGCGAAAGTTTTCGTGAGAATTTTCAATCCATGCAGCAAGGGCTTAGCAGATGTCGTGATGCTGAAAAGTTACATTTCTATGCTATGCAGGTGATTCGTCTGTTCTGAGCCAATACTTTCCAATCAGGCTACCTCTTCATTCTTGAGCATCCCAATTCCCATCGCCATAAACGTTACTTCGTGTCCCATTGCCACTACTAAAGTCAAGGGTTGCCAGAAACTCCGGACTGACTTGGGGAGTATATTTGCGTTCTCGTGCTTTGTTCTGGCCTCCGAAGCCAGCTCCATAGCTAACCAACATGTCCGTGGAGCTCGGTAACTCAAAGGGCAGTGTGAATGCTGCATCCATGAAGAGATTGTCAGGAGCGTCGTCCGAGTCACTTTCGCCTGATCGCGCAGTTCCAGGTCGAGCTGGAGAAAGACCTGGAGCTGGAGATGAAGTCAAAGTATCGTTTTGCGTTCGCTCTTTGACAGGTGTAGTTGGAATGCTTGGTATCTCTCCACCACCCAAGGCAGGAGTTAACGCTCGTCGCGCGGCCTTTTGCTGGATTCGGTGTTCATCCATACTAGCTTGAAGCGATTCCAGGTATTTAAGCGCGTTTTTAGGAAGCATCTTCTCTCCAACTTCATTGCGATAATATTTGGCAGCATGATGGAGTTGTATGGGCGTAAGACGAGGGAATTGCTTCACTGCTGTGATTAGTGCTTCAAAATCATCCCCAATGGAGGATGAGATTTGTAGCCATTGTAGGAGCTGATGTATTGGTTCCAGATGTTTACGTGCCGAGTCGATGGTTTTCTCGCCAGTAGATTCAGTAGACCCATGTTCATAGTGCTCAGCTTGTCGATTGTTCGCTCTAGCCCAATCTTCGAGCGTGGACACATTCATGCGTATTTGCATGGCCTTGGTACGTGCCAAATACTTTCTACTATTCAGTATCCGGTTGAATATCTCAGACCCAAGCCAATAAAACAATTGTGCGAGTACTTGTGCTATTATGACGGAATGTATATCGTATAATTCGAGAACAAAGAGGGTAGATGATAGGAGGGAGGTAATGTTTCGTGGTGATATTTGTGCTTTCCGTTTCGGTGATGGAGGTCGAAATCGTTTTTCCAATGGTTCGATTGCCTTTGTCTTGGCTCGTTTGAATATTTTCCATTCATTTTGAAATGTGACGTCTTCAAAGCCTGGGATTGATTCGTATTCCATCATGGCTTTATCCAAAACCTTGTCCATTCGCCTCTCTGCATCTCGGATAACAAGAATGAAGATTTCGTTGATGACCTCGGACAGTGCCAATTGATACTTGGGTGTCGCATCAACTAAGCCGGCGTCTTTTCTCAGGTAATGCAGAAGTAATGTAGAGTTGGATATCCAAAATGCCAACATCGTCATGTCCCACTGGTGTCTCTCTACGGTGTCGTTGATCCTGGCAAATGCCTTGGAAAGTAAAACTTCCAATAATTCTTTGTGAGCGTGGTAATGTGCGTATCGTGCGGCTAGGAATAGTATGTTCGCTGGTACGGGTTTTTGAGAAGGTGATCGAGATGGAGTCATATTGGTAATGACAACGTCTAATATCCGATCCAAGTCTGCTTCTTGGAAAACAAACATCTGATCGTGTAAGCACTTATCCCAAAGGAATTCTTGGCCTTCCTCCAGTTCTTCAGCAGGAGGCTATTCGATGTTAGCATGGTCTGATGTTCTGTCGCATATGCGCTACACACCTCAGATTGCTCGTCGAGTGTCAAGTTCCCAAGATCAACCTCAAGATTCATTGCACTTTCCATCATCATCCTCTGCCTCATCTCATTTTCAGCCATCTCTTCTTCAAATCGACCATGCGCGAATCCTGCATCATAGAAGTCGTCGGAAACACCAGCATTGCCAATTTGATAACCGCTCTCACTGAGAAATTCCGACATCTCGCTATTCGGTGAAACAAAATCAAAAGCTGTCCGTCCACTGGATGTCTTGCTGTCCTGACTTGCGCCGTGATCTAACAAGTACTTGGCAATCTCTTTATGTCTGTTTGTAATGGCCCACATCAATGAATTCCATGATCCCGTATCTTTCTTATCCACTTCTGCTCCATTATCCATCAGAATCTTGACGGTTTCAAGGTGGCCAAAGCAGCTTGCGTATATAATCGGAACGTTGCCATCGGCGTCTGGCGCATTGATGTTTACAAACTCTTTTGCAGGCCCAGTGAGCAAACGACCAACGCGTTCGACTTCACCGTTGGATGCTGCCATCGCTAAGAGGTTCTGAAGGGTTTCTCGCTTCTGTGGATCGGAGAGATCTGGATCGCTGAGCAAAGCATCTTCGCCCGCTTCTCCACCACCGGCGCGCAGCCGAGCTTGTGAAGCTAGCATTCGAACGAGTCTGCTATCGCTGTCGTCGGCAATTGATGTAATATCTTGTTCTTCGTAGGGTTGTTCGTCGGCGAGGCTAAGGGAAAAGCGTAGTGGTTGACTTGGAACGGGTGATGTCAGGAATTGCGACTGCTCTATATGGACAAAGGAAAAGACAATTAGCGACGAGTTGTTTGGATGGAGATCAATAAGACCAACACACCCTGCCAGGCATCGTATATTTCAGTCTCGGCACCAAATACAGGCACGCTGCGACGGTCATCGAGACTGGTGGGAAGGTCAGGCGGCAGCGGGCGGGGCTGCTCGGTTTCCTCAGAGGAGTCCATTCGGAGAGGAGCAAGTCATAGTATCGCGATGGAAGGAGGAGCGGCTCAAGTGAGCAATGGAGTAGTCGTAAAGGGAATATTTTAATTGTGGTGGTTGACTTGAAGGACTAAGGATGCGGAGAGTGGCAGGTGTGGTTGCGTGTTTGTTGGTCGCACCCTTTCCCTTGCTCTAAATATTGACAGACCGAGGGCTACAACCACCTTCAACTGAGTACCTCTTCACTCTTGATGCTATCTCCAACTAACAATCCTGATCCACATAATGGCGCTCGAGATCTAGTAAAATAGACTGATAGCGCGTCGTCTCCTTATGTAATGCTTCACGCGATGCTCTCCCCTGCAGCAGCGGATCGTGCCATCATCAATGCCATCATTTTGTACCTGTAGTAGTACCTCAAGACATCTATATAGCAGTCCATGTAGGTCTCCTCGTATTCCTGATCTACTAGATTGCGCCAGACATCATCGTTACGCCTACTGCTTACTTCTGATCCACGCCATTCAAGCCTCACAGCCTGATGCTGCAGGAACTGTTGTCATAGTCATACCAATAACTGGAACCAAGTGACGCGGCTCCCCACAAGTTGCTCCAGAAGCTGCAAGCTGGATACACCAGTTTCCAACACTGCTCAAGCTCCAAAGAGCAACAGCTTGAGACGATTAAACATCCGACTTGACATCCGATACTTCCGACTGCGGCCCGGTTCTCCATTTATTTGTTGCTGGATAAGAATAGATTACTTATAGTTGACTTGATTCCCAGCCCGCCAGACATTCATCTCTCCCACATCTTTGTGCATATCCCCTCGTTGAAACGTCGTTGATCTGTGATACTCGTCGCCATGGCCGCCCCAGGAGGTAAATTCTACATCCAAGACAAATTCGCCCCCGTCGCAGCCCACCACGAAAGCTTCAAACAACTATGGGAGACCAAATGGAAGATGCCCGCAACCATGGGTGTCTACCCATTCATGTTCGGAACCGCCAAGGACTTTGAAGGTATCGTGGACACGCTGGACAAAAAGGGCGCCAAAGAGCCATATGACTGGAATGAATGGCCAACCTACTTCACTCCAAAGGCAGAGGAACTCGAAGGAAAAGCGGCCAGCGCTGCATCAAAAGGGGATAAGGCGGAGGCCGCAGAATACTATTTCCGCTCGTCAGTGCTTTACCGATTTGCGAGGTTTCCGATAGTGAGGACTGAGGGTCAGAAGCACGCTTGGGAGAAGTGTAAAGAGACGGCTAAGAAGGCGCTTGTGTTGAAGGGTGAGATTGGCGGGTATGAGCCAGTTCGCGAAGTCCTCGTGCCTCATCCCCACGCCCTCGAACACGAAGGCAAAGAAATTCCTATATTCCATCAGTTACCAGCTGGCGCATCCAAGGAAAACCCAGTTCCATGCGTTATGATTGTCACTGGCCTTGATGGCTTTAGAACCGAGCTCGTAGTCTGGGCGGAAGGCTGGCGCCAGAAGAATGTGGCATTTGCATGTCTTGAAATCCCAGGGACTGGCGATTCTCCTGCTGATCCAAAAGATCCGCTCAGTCCGGATCGGTTGTTCGACAGCATGACTGAATGGCTTGGAAAACAGGAGGCGATTGATCAGAAGAAGATTGTTGCTTGGGGCTTTTCAACGGGTGGGTATTATACTACTCGCCTGGCGCATACGCATCCGGATAAGTTTGCGGGTGTGATCAACCTAGGTGGTGGATTTCATCATGCGTTTGATCCTGCTTGGTTGGACGAGGTCAATCATCTAGAGTATCCAATTGGGTAGGTCACAGTTGGAGACTCGAGGAATCATAGACTGACTGTTCTTAGCTTGGCCGATACTCTTGCCCACAAATGGGGATATGGAGACGATACAGAGCTCTTCAAGAAGGAAGCGAGCGACAAATTCTCTCTGCTGAAAGATGGTACTCTGGATAAACCAATATGTGCACCACTGCTACTAGTCAACGTAAGACTTCCATCGTCCTCCAACAGTCTTCTCCTAACAAGCCTCCAGGGAACGGAAGACGAGATCTTCCCAATTGATGACTGCTATGTAGCACTACAGCATGGCGCCCCAAAGCTAGCTCGGTAATTATTGTGCTATCCATCGACGAAATAACACTAACAGTTCTAGCTTCGTACCGGGTATCAAACACATGGGTGAGCCAGAATCATTCTTCATTATATTCAAGTGGATATACAAGATCTTTGGTATCGAGGGAGCCAACCCGGGTCAACAGCTGGGCTGCAACTTGAATCCGTCAAAATATTCATAGGCCAGAGTAGCAAAATCTTTTAACAATGTATGTGACTTTCTACATTGTATGATAAAGAAATGACAGGATTGATGTAGAACTGTGAGGTTGGAGTGAATGTTGGATCAGATTGGCGAAGTACTTTGTACCAGGATTGGTATGCTGTTTGGACATTGGAACTTTACAGAAAATTACAGAAAGTCGCAAAAAATCACTATCTAATTTCGAAATGAATATTGAGGGTTATGTAAGTATATCTAAAGTATTATGCTGCCAAAAATGAGGAATACAATGCCGATAAAGTACATGAGAGATGGAGGTCACAGGTGCAAGTGACGAGATGAGACCTCAAAGATCTGAGATCTGAACCATCAAATTGCCAACTTCACTCTTTCCATTCTCAACACCAACAACAATTTCCTCTCATCAACCATCATCTACAAAATGGAAGACTTTGAAGAAAATGACGAAATGGCCGCCCTAATGGGTTTCTCTGCCTTCTCAGAAACCCCCAAGACCGGCAAAAAGCGCAAATCCGATAATCCACACTACGACGCCTCCAAAGAAGAGCAGGGTTCGGGATCAAACAACATCCCATTGGGTCAACCACGTGAACGTCTACCAGCAGCTTCAAGTCATCCCCCAGACTCAGCTCGTACGCCAATGTCGAGTCATCTACCCAATGCTGTGGCAGTCGCTGATTCCAATGCTACTGGTCTAACTGCGTCGCAAGGTCCACATCCAGTGCTAGCAAAATCGATGGAGGAACTTACGGACAATGATCTGTTTGCGCTGAAGAAAGGGGTGCCGGATGGAGAGGGGCGAATAGTCTATTTCCAGAAAAGCTTTGTGGAGGAAGATCCGTGGGCGAGATTGAAGCATGGGAAGAGCGGTGGTGTGGGTGGTGGGAAGATATCTAGCTGAAGAGATGCATTAAGCATGACTATCAGAAATCATAGCAAGGTGCTTTCGGATCGTTTCTAATCGATTGATAGCTCTACTCTAGGATCATTAACGCAAGTACCATTGATTTTGATCACAGTCTGGTGGCTATCAGAACCAAGATTGAGAAGTTTGTGCTCATATTTTATTCTATAGGAAATGTTCATCTATATAAGTCTCAGACGGCAAGTTACTTCGCCCTCTGTTCTTTGAAGTCTGACAATTGTTAGCTGCAATCTCTTGAAACATCGAATTGACTTTACCATTTAACCACTTCTTCACGAATCGTTCTGTGTACGCCTGTACTTGTACAACAGCTTCAGGGATTTTGATCTTGCCTTCTTCGATCTCATCTTCTTCTAAGCCTATAGTATCCCCTAGCATCAATTTAGCTTGCCGTGCTAAATCCAACAAAGACGTCCAATATAGAAAATTGCTTACAGTGATGTCCAGCGCCCTTGATCTCCACGAACGGCTCGTCGATAGTATCTTGACGTTTCATCGCATATGGAGAAGATGGTCCTGCCCACTTCCATGGATCTACATGTTGTTAGTTTAGGATTTATCTTTGATCTCTTAGGCTAGTTTACCAGATTCTCCTGATAGCTGTGCCAATCTCGGGTAAGAGATATTCATGCCTGAAGGCGCACGTTAGTACATTTTCTCGCATACTTTAGCTTTTTGCTCTCCTACCTCCCCATTGATTGATCCGGGTGGTGTTGACTTGAGTCCAAGTGGTATTAAATGCCGCCCTGCATGAAGCACTCTGGCTTTCTACATCATTGAAGCGTGAAATAATCGGTCTGATATCTTTCGGTGTGTTGCCGGTCATGAAATATCCCCATCTATTTCAATGTCAGTTTTACTTAATGAAGTTACATTTTATGAACATACTCGGTGCAAAGCCTATAGATCGTTAGCAAAAGCTTTACCATGGTAATATGAAACTTACTGCCACGGCCAAGATCGCCATGCTGAAATTGCTGTGCTCGTTCGCATTCCTGAACCTGAAGCCTTTGGAGGCGAGAGACAGTTTGCTTTACCCGATAGTGCACACAATGCACCAGCAGTCCTCTGAACAGTCGCAAGCTTGTTCAACAGCCTATTTACAGTGACATCTTCAATGTCGAGATTCACTGCTTTCATCAATTCTTCGATAGAATCTCGCTTTGCTTCCGTGCCTGGTTGGCTTATGGTGGATTTGGCCAAAGTACGTCGACACGAATTATCCGAATAACCTTCGCTCTGCTTAGGATGCCAATGTCTGGATTGCCTGGTGAAATCATTAGCTCAGGTAAGCTTCATATTGCGGACCAGAGAAATTCCTACCAGCCTTCCAAGCCGCTGCCGCCGAGCAGCTCAGCGAAGATTCTGTCATCAGCTTGTTCAGGTAGACCAGCTAGTGCTTTTAACTTTATTTTGAGTGCTTTATCTTTGCCCATGAGGATGCCATCGACAAGTTGAACGGTATCTTGTGCTGCCTTGACGCAGTCCTTAGGAGCATAGAGTCGAGCAGCTTCCTGATATTGCCAGAAATCAACGATGGCCTCTGGTACTCCTGAACTGCTTATTGCTCCATACCAGGTATCTGGATATAGCTTTCGTAAAAATGCCTAGAAAAGATCAGGAGTTGTTGCCGTTATACATAAATCTGTACTTACGACTAATGCACCAGAGTAGGAACCTCCGTAAGCAATCCAAGGCGTATTTGGGGCTGTGACAGTCTCGCCAATTCCTGGGAACTTGATTTGGCTGGCAAAATCGGTCAGATCAGCCAATGCTTGTTGGGTCGACAGGAAGCGAAGACTCTCCACAGTTAGATTCTTGACTGGAAAGGATTCTCCGTAGTATCTGTGCTCTATCAGCACAGTGAGTCCAGAAAACGCTTTCGCTAAACGCCCTCCAACTCCTGAATCCAAGTAGAGCAATCTGCCATTAGCTGGCGCCTTGCAAAAATGTCAGTGTATCAAGCAATGAGTATCTGTTGCTAGATGTTTTACTTCTCCTCCAATGATCGCGAAGACTGGCCCTCCAGGCTATCACATTTTAGCATGTAATTGAACATTAGTCTAGGTCAAGCGAGTTACCTTGTAATAGTCCTTGTTAAACCAGTACCGTAATTTGAACTTTTCGGTGGTATGTGGCTCATATCTTGATTCATTCTTGAAATGATCGATAGACGTTTCAAAGTAATGAGTTGGGAAACGCGCTTTCAAGTCATTCGAAGGCGGAGGAGCGTATTTCTGCCATATTATGAGTGAAAATTCCTCATCACTACAACATCAAAAGAGGAAGAAGCTTCTAAAATAAATGGGAAATCAAGATACTAACATCTACTTGGTCAACATAATAACCTTCAGTGGTCTTGAATCCCGACGCGACGGACTGAAGAGACTTCAATTCTGCAAATGCTGTGCCGGCTAGTAGGGCGCACTTCAACAAGGCCTGGAATATCATGTTTGGAAGGCGGTGGTGTTCAAGATTGTCCGCATGTCGTCAAGTCAAGCATTTGAAGATTGAAACGAAGGTCTTGGGATATATGATGATTTCTAATCCTGGTCGACCCTGAGCCTTATCTGAACAGTTTTTGAGATTGGGGAAGTAATATAGAAGTATCGAGATATAGATGTTCTCGTCACAAATACCCTTTACGGATTGACAATCCAAGAGGAAGGGCCACGCTACTGCGAATCAATTTATCTTAATATATCTACCCGCGCTATTCACATATGCCAGATTGGTAGAACTCACTCATTTGCGTCTGTTAAACTAAACTGAAATTATAGAGTTTCATTGTGTATAAAGAAGTTATCTTAATTTTCTGATAGGGAAGATTATCTCAATTTTCTTTACACACAACTTTAAGTTCTCGAGATCTATATCGCAGAAGTTGTAAGGCGTTGTCGAGGTCGCCCCAAAAAATGCTTATTTCATCAGTGTTCTAAGTTGTTCAGATTCTAAATCAAGGAAGAAGAGCAGTAATAATCCAAATGCTTCAACTATGAGACCAATTTATTATGTTACCCGCCTTACAAAACGAAGCCATTTAATTCAGTAAGAAACAAACCTACCCCTATCATGCAGATATTTATTCAATGTTTGCTCTGGAGAAACCAACATACAACGCCACCATCACATTAGTCACAGGACAGTACACTTTGACTCTAATGTGTATCAGGGTTTACGACGCCACAGATACTGCAGGCCAACTTTCTCGCTTAAACCTATCTTCAAGGCACAGACTGTTGTAATAAGGCTTAACATCGCGAGATGGTATTGGCAAATAAAGCCCAAGATATCACCACTCCCCCGCACGTTTGGTTGTTACAAAGTTCCCCCTGGTTTACATTAGAATAGCTTTTTATTTGATGGTTTTCCGGTGTCAATACTCGTTTGTGTTGAGGTACCGGTTCACGACTCACACACGAAAATGGTCAGACGCCGCCGCCATAACGCCCATTTGGCCCCCAGTTGGAGGCTGCATTTTCTTGTGGTGAGTCTGGATGCGGTTGTGATAAGAAAGCTTACGACTCCTGCTGGGACGCGAAAAATGTTTTTAGAATTGAATCATGAATTCATCTCAATCTAATTGCTCACTGTTACATTATCCGAAATCTGCAATCGTGATTTAGACAAACCACGACTCCCAGCATGAATACGTCGGTCCTTGTATCAGAAGTCTACTAAGGGTAAGACCTCCGATCCTGTCGAACGATATAGAAAGCGCGTTTAAGTTTACCTCTCTAAGGTATGCTAGGGCATAGGTTAGGTTGGGTTGGGTATAAGTTTCTCTAAATATTTTTATAACCTATATAAGTTAGGTTTTAGAAATATTATAACTTAATCTAAATAGGTTAGGTTTTTATAAGTCTAGCCTATAAGTTATATTTATTAATAGATAACCTAAATAAAGGACTAATACTATATAATTTAGATTAATCTAAAAAGTTTAATATAGTATTTAATAATTATATCTTATTACTAATTTTTTAGTAAGTTATAAAAGTATTAATTAGGATTTAGAATTAGTTTATTAGTTCTATTATTTATAAATAATTATATAACTATAATTCTCTTTCTATTTCCTAAAGTTTACTAATTCTAATTACCTTTTTATAATAAAGTTACTAGTTAATTTTAAATACTTATTTAATAGTCTATAATCTAGCTAATATATAAAGCTTTTACTAAGTTTATATTCTTTTACTAGATTATTACTCTCTTTATATAAATTATATAAAGGTTAGCGTTTATAAAAATTAATAACTTATAATTTAGAAAATAGAAGTATAACTTACTTTTAAAGTATATAATAAGATAAGCCTCTATTAATTCTTATAGATATTAAATTATATTACTTTACTAATATATATTTAGATTTATTAAACTACTATTATTATTAGAAGTTCCTTAGAATATAATATAAATCTTATAAACTAATCTTATAAATAATATTTTAAGAATTAAAAGATTATAAGCTTTCTAAATCTAGTAAATTTTATATAAAGCTTTTACTAATATTATAATTAATATTTATAGAAAAAATAGAGTATATAAAACTTACTACTAAGTTTAATATATTAAAATATATAATAATAAGTATTTTACTAGTTATAATAGTTTCTCTAAGTTAAAGCTTTTTTATAATAGTTTTTATAAGCTATAGCTAGGTTTTATTAGCGCTAAAGAGTTAGTTATTAGTATAAAGTAGTTTATTAAGATTACTATTAATATATAAAAGTTTATAAAGATTATAACTAAGTTAGAGTAGTTTATAAAGATAATATAAGAAGGTTTAAAGGCTATAAAAGTTACTATTAGATTAGAGTAGTTTATAAAGAATTTATAAAAAAGTTTAAAAGCTATAAAAGTTATTACTAGGCTAGAGTAATTTATAAAGGTTATATAAAAAGATTTAAAGTATTATAAAGTTTATTAAGGTCTAAAGAAGTATAAAGAGAAAAAAATTAAGGTTATTTAAGTATACTATAATAGTAATAAAGCTCTTTAAAGTAGTAAAGGTCTAGATAGTAAAAGTAAAAAGAACTTAGAAATCTTAAAGAAGTAGAAAGAGTTAGAAAAGAAGGAATAAATAAATTTTTTAAAGATATAAGAAGTAAGCTTATTACTTATTAAAAACTATCTCTTAATATTTCTCTATAGAGAGAAAATATTTAGAGTATTAAATTAATATAATTTAAAACTTTAAAAGCTTAACTAATTAAAAAAAGTAAAGTAATAAAAAAGAGTAAGTAATAATAAAGCTAACTTAAAATAATAAGAATATTATAATTTAGCGCTAGAATTAATATATTCTAAAGAGTATTACTTAGAAGACTATATATATATACTACTTTATATTACTTATATACTTTAACTTCTTTTATATATTCTCTTTTAATTAGTAATAATAATCTCTATATTTTCTCTATTAGTCTTAGTTTTAGTTTCTTAGCTTAATTAATACTTATTTAACTCTCTAAAACTTTATTCTCTTAGTATAGGTACTAAGAAGCTTATAAATTAATTATCTTAAAATTCTTATATAATTAAGAATTATACTTATTATATTAATCTTAATAGCTATACTATAGAATATAATTATTTTAAGAAGAATAATAATGCTTATATTAATTATAAAAATAATAAAAAGTATAAGACTATAAAATACTAAGAAGCTTCTAAAGACTAACGTATTATTATTCTTTTTACTTATATAAAACTCTCTAAATAAGAGTAATATATACTTTTTTACTATTAGATTTTCTTTATTAATTTCTCTTAATATTAATACTAGTAAATCTATAGAATTATTTAGCTAGAAACCTAAGTATACTACTTATTAAACTAGACTATATTCTATTATTATTACTCTATTAGCTTACTATTAAGAATTAATAAAAATAAAATATAAAAAGTCTAAGTAGCGTAATATATATATTAATGCTAATAAAGGTATTACTTATAATTATAATATTATTACTAGCTATATTATTTTTAAGAAGGCTTCTTAAATTACTTTTAATCTAAAATTTTATTAACTCTTTTATAAGTATAGTTACTAAAAGCGTAATTTATAAATTTTATTTTTCTCTTAGGTTAACCTTACTTATAAATAGTAAGAAGCTATTTATAATATTTTTCTTATTAGTTATACTATTAAAAATTTAGCTAATAAAGAAACTAACTTTATTAAGGACTATTACTATCTTTAGATTCTTATTCTTATAAAAACTCTTAATATAAGTTTTTTATACTTAGTATATATAAATTTAATTAATATTATATAAAAAATACTTTCTAAACTTTACTAGATTATATACTATAAAGAATTAAAAGAAGAATTAAGAGTTAGTAGACTTTAACTATAAATATTAGCTATTAATTTATACCTAGAAGAAACTTCTAAAATTATTCTATAAAGTAATTATAAGATATAATAAAGCTAATACTAAAATTAATACTAATAAATTTCTAGACTTATTATAAATATAGTAGTTATCTTCTTAGTACTAGTCTTATTTTTACTAAAATAAAGTAAAAAATAATTATAAATTTAATAACTTAGTACCCTAACTTTTAAGAAGAGATACTATTTAATAAGGCAATTTAAAAGATAAAAAATTAAAAAGTTTAAGAAATTAATAGTTTATTTACCCTAAAGCTTTAAAAGGAGGCTTAGAAGTTAATATAAAAGATATTAATAAAGTTTAAGAAGTTAGTAGTAAAGATTTACTTATATTTAGCTTTAAGCGTAAGATTCTTTCTAGTTCCTTTAGTAGATATAAGTTAGTTTATTATAACTAATACTTAATTTAGATAGAATAAGAATACTTATTAATTAGTATTAGCTTTAATTAGAGTTTTAAAAAATAATATTTTCTTAATAAAGTATAATTAAATATTAATTAAAAAATAAAATTATAAATATAGTACTATTTAAAATATTAGAATACTAAAATAGAACTATTTATTCTAACTTATATAAATCTAACTTACTATTTTTAACTTTATAATCTTAATATAATAAGTAGTTAGGCTCTAATATAAATAGTTATATTTTCTAATTATTTATTATTAGCTTTAATTAAAGACGCTAATTCTATTTTAAAAACTAAGATTTTTAATTTATAAGCTATATTATAGATTTATACTATTCTTATTAGCTATAAGTCTTTAACTTATTACTATAAGTTTCTTTTATATAGTTAAATTAATAAGATAAAAATATAATAATTTCTTTTATAACTTCTTAAGCTATCTTTCTATCTTATAGACTCTTCTTTTATATTTTAAATATTTATTTATTAAGAAATTACTTTAAGAATATATTAATATAAATAACTTAGTCTAAATCTAAGTTCTTAGTTATTTAAAAAAAAGAGTATATATAAATAGTATTAGTAGTAAGTAATAATTAAGCCTAAGAAAAATTATTTTATAAATATAATAAAACCTTTATTATAACTTAAATATAGTATTAATAATAGGCTAGTATTAATAAAGTTAACTTAGTAGCTTAAAAAACTTCTAATATAATGTAAATAAATATTTCTTTAAAATATAGAATATTAGTAGTTTATTAATTATATATTTTTTTCTTTACTATTAATATTATTATTTATAAAAAATATTAGTAAAAAAAATAACTTAAATAATAATACCTATTTAATAATACTAAAGATATATAAAGAATAAGAATAAAAAGTTATAAAATAGGTAGTAAGAGTTTTATAGTTTATTTTTATTAATAGAGAAGAAATAGATAAGAAGAGAGTAAAAAAGTAAAGTTATAAATAAGTATAAAGAAAGTAATAAAGTAAAGTATAATAAATAAAGAAAAGTATAAGGTTATAAATAAGTTAGAAGAAGAGAATAAAGAAGAGTATAATATATAAAGAAGAGTATAAGGTTATAAGTAAGTTAAAAAAAAAGAATAAAAAAGAATATAATAAGTAAAAAGAAGTATAAGGTTATAAGTAAGTTAAAAAAGGATAATAAAGAAGAGTATAGTATATAAAGAGAAGTATAAGATTATAAGTAGATTAGAAGAGAGTAATAAAGAAAAGTATAGTATATAAAGAAGAGTATAAGATTATAAATAGGTTAAAAGAAAAAGATAAAGTTATAAATAGATAAAAAAAAAGTAATAAAGATAAGTATAGAGATTATAAAGAATTTAAAGTTAAGAAAGAAATTCTAAGAAATAAGTAAATAAAGTTAAAAAGAATATAGTTATATTAAAATAATAAAATAAGCTAGAGTAATATAATAAAAGTTAATAAAGTATAGATTATATAGTAACTAATTAAAAGGAGTAAATAACTTAATAGAGTAAGTTATAGAATAATTTATAGCTTATAGTAAATAAGAATATTTAGAATATTAGCCTTTAACTTAATAGAACTTAGTTTAAACTAATAAGAAAAGGATACTATAATAAATAAATATTTTAAAAAGTAGAAGCTATAATAAACTTCCTAGATTTTAATTAATATTTTTATAACTTCTTAAAACTTAGTCTTAATAGTAGCTTAATATTAGTATAAAGTTTAGTATGCCTTAATTATAAAATATTAGTCTTAATAAGTTTTATTACTTCTAACTCTTTATAATAAATTATTTATATATTATTATTAAATATAGCTATATTCTAAGACTATAATTTTAAACTCTTTAAGTCTATATAACTTTTTAACTTTTATAAGTTTATTTAAGTTATAATACTAACTTTATTTTTTACTTTAGATTTTATTTATTATTATTTTTTTATCTTCTTTTCTTTACTAAATTTTTAGTAGTATTTATATTTATCTTACTACTCTTCTAAGTAGTAAATTTTAGGAATAAATTATAATAAAAGTTATCTTATTATACTAAGCAAACTTTTACTATTATAATTATATACTTTTATATAATAAATTTTAAAGAATCTATTATAAATATTTTTAGTTAGTATAAATAGTATAAACTTAAATTACTATAATAATAATAATACTACTTATACTTTCTACTATTAATATCTATACTTATTTACTCTTTAAGACTATAATTCTAAAACTTTCTATATAAAAGCGCTATATAATTTATAAGTAGCTAATTATTATTTTTTAGTAAGTACTTTAATAGTAATACTTCTTAAATAGCTACTAATAATAGTTATAATTTTTTCTAGTAGTATAACCTTTATAACTAAAGATAATTAAAATAAAAAGTACCTTAGTTACCTATCCTTAGCCTTATAATTATTTTTAGACTAAAATATTCTCTACTATTTAATTATTATTTAAATATAAAAATATAAGTAAGTTAATTTAGATAGTATTTTTTATTATTATAATAAGAAAAATATAATAAAGGTTAATTAATATATTATCTTTTTAAATTAAGTATAGAGATTAATAGGCTATTAAGATATTCTTACTTTAAGGTTTAAATATTATATTAAGTAGTATAATAAAGTTAATTATAGAAATAATTTTTAAATTTAGTACGTTTTATATAGTATATTATAACTACCTAAGTAGAACTAGTATTACTTTTTAGTAAATATATTAGTTAAGAAAAATAAGATAGCTAACTACTAGTAATAACTAGACTAAGTATAGATTATATAAAGGAATAACTTTATAGATTTCTAGTTTATAGAATTACTTTTAGAGAAAGGAAACTAAGCTAAGTAGTTTTAAGGAGAGCTAAAAAATATAATAGATTAAGAAAGAGTTTAATAGTATAATAATATAAAAGGTTAAGAAGAGAAATACGTTATATTAGTTACCTTCTAAATTACTAAATTAATTAAATTAGTATAATTAGAAAGTAGATAATTAGAATATAGAGTATAATTAATTAATATTAAAAAAGGAGAAAGGATAAATAAAAGTTTCTATAAATAGTATTATAAGATAATATAAATAGTACTAGATTTCTAATTAATACTTTTTTAACTTACTAATTTTATTTCTTTAAAACCTTAAGTTTTTTTAATAAAGTTAATACTACCTTAAATTATATCTTCCTTTACTTCTACCTTTAATTTCTTTATATCTAAAGCTAGCTTAATAACTTCCTTCTTATTATTATAATCTACTATCTAAGATAGAGATATTACTACTAATAGTACTATCTTAAACTTTCTTATTAGTATATTACCTTCTAGCCTACTAGTACTTACTTCTCTTATTTCTAATATAATACTTAAGGTATTAGAAGAATCTAGTAATTAAGAAAAGAAAGTATATTTATAAAGTAAGAATACTAATAACTATTTTTAGACTTAGTAGTAAATTATATCCTAGTTTACTACTAACTAAAAAAGACTAATTTCTATATAAATAGATTCTTATTAGTATAGTAAGAAAAAAAGTCCTATTTAAGATAATATATAAATAAGTGCTTTTAAGTTTACTAGCTAGCTTTATTATTACTATATTTATTATTATAAGTTTCTTAAATACTACTACTTTTATAAAAATAATACTAGTACTTTCTTTATTAGGTAAGGATTACTTAATAAGTATATTACTTCCTAAGATTATAATAATATTATTATAGCTAAAGGTAATAAAGATTAGATTATACTTAATTAAATAAGATTAATTATAACTCTAGTATATTTAATTCTTACTATGCTATACTATTATTAATTATAATATTTATAGATATATAACGTAAAGCTTAAGGCTACTTATAGCTTTAATAGGCGTAAGATTATATTATAAGATTTTTTTACTTTATAAGTGTATTTAATTATGACTAAGGGTCTTTCTTTTAATATATTTAAATTATAATTTATATAGTAAGTTATTAATTATTATATACTACTAGGTATTTAACCTTAATTTGCTTTATAAAAAACTATTACTTTAGAAGTTATAAAATAAGTTATAATTAATTTTATAAAGTTAAGAAAAGAGTTTATTTAGCTAGGTAATAATATATATATTAGCGTTTAGCTAAATAGGTAGTCTTTAAATTTTATTTATAAAGGATACTTAGCTATTATTAGATAATAAATTACTCTATAGTAGGAATAGAAGAAAAGGCTTCTTAGTTTTCTTTTTACTATTAGAAAGTTTATAAGTAAGGCTTATACTAAACTTATAGGTAATATATTTAATTAATATAGTATTACTAAGAAGGTTTATTCTATTATAATTAATAACGTTAGTAATAATAAAATAATAGTATTTATATTAAATATATATTAATACTTTAAGCATACTATAAGTATTATTTAAGTTCCTTATATATTCTATATTATTTAATTAGTATAAAGCGCTTTACTTTTTTATTTTAGCTATAAATCTATAAATAAAGAAATTAAATAAGTATTTATTAAAGAAGATATTTTAAAAGAGAAGAAACTTATTATAAAATATAGCTTAGTTACTCTTACTTTATATAAAGTAAGTTAGTTTTTATTTTTAGTAAGTTAAAAAAGTATTAATTAGAATAGCTAATATAGTCTAGGCTTATAGTATTACTAAGTATATTAGCTCCTTTAAACTATATCTCCTTAAGTTCTTTATTTACTTAGCTAGTTTTTATTTTAATAAATCCTAAATATTTAATTTATACTTTATTAATAAATACTAGAATAATCTTAATCTTTATAGTAACTTTTAGCTAATCTAAGATATTAAAATACGCTAAGACTTAATAATAATAATAAGATTTTACCTTTAAATTATTAAGATACTCCTTATATACTTCTTTATTATTAAAGCTTATAAAGCTAAAAAAAAAAAGAATTAATAATAAATAAGGATTCTTATACTATTTAATATAAAATAAGCTAATATTAAGTATCTAGTTTAGTTTACTACTCTATTTAACGCTATAACCTAAATTCTTAATAAATCTAAGGCTCTATTTATTTATAAGGTCCTTTTATACTTTTAAAAGCTTTTCTAATATATTAATAATAAGAAGGCTATTCTAGGTAAATATATATTAGTAAGTACTTAATTATATTAGTAAAGTAAACTTTAGTCTAGTCTAAAAGAGGCTTAAAGAAAACTATAAGTATACTTTAACTTAATATAAATTAATATTTAACTATAGTATATTTATACTTTTAGTTAGTTATTATCTCTTTATATAACTAAGTTTATCTTTATTAATCCTTAGTAGAAAAACTACCCTAGTTTAAATAGTTTATTTTAATATAACGTAATAATTAAAGACCTTTATAAAGTTTAGCTTAAGAAGTATAGTAATTTAAATACTTAATCTAATAATATAGAACTAATTATAGATAATAATAATGTTATAGTAAATAATAGCCTAACTAGCTTATCTTTATCTAATAAGTTTATATAATACTTTAAAAGTAGTATATCTTTATTATTATATTATTTATAATTTACTAATATAATAATAGTATCTATAAAGAATAATAATCTCTTCTTTATATAAAAAGAAAATAATAATTTAGACCTCTACCTAATAATAGCTTATATAATACGTAATTATCTTTATATATTAGCTATTAAAGTTAAAGTAGAACGTATTTTCTTTATTACTTATAACTAATCTAAATATAATTATTTCTACTTTTCTTAGATATTTTATAACCTTATACTATTATAAAATATACTCTACTAATATAATAATAATAAGTTTACTAAATTAATAGCTAATATTTTAGACTATTAAGGTAGTTCTAATAAGATTAAAGTAAAAGTTAGTATATATAAAAAATATATTAATATAATTATAAAATAATCTATAAATACTCTACTTAATTATATTTATTTTAATAATCTTAATACTATATACTATTAAATATTTAATTATATAACTTATTATAAAGATTTAGATAGGTTACCTATTATTTCTAATAAAGAAGATAATTTAAATAATTTAAGTAAAGATAATAATATTTTAAATAAGGACGTAGATAAAGCTAATAAAGATAGTTTTAATAATAAAAACGATACTAGTTTTAGGTTTACTAAAAAAGAAGAAAACCTTAAGAATATTAGTACTAGTAGATTTATAAGCTTAAAGACCTTTTTTAGATTTTATAATATAGATTTAGATAATAGTAAGAATAGTAATAAGGTAAAGAATAGTAATACTTAAGACTCTTTTTATAGATAATTACTAAAAGATATTAGTAGGCTTCTATTTATAGTAGCTACTAATAAAAGAGTTTATAAACTAATATTTAAGTCTATTTTCTAATAAGAATTAGAGAATAAGTAAAAGTAACTACTAATAAGTATAGTCTCTAGTAAAATTAATAAAAAGAAGAAGATTTAAACTAATTATTAAGGTTTTAGTAGTAATAGCTAGTTAATATATAGTTTAATTTATATACTATACTAAATATTCTAATTAATACTTTTCTAACTCTTTAATTTATATACTAAATTATTCTTACCTACTTAGCTTTTACTAACTATATTAGGTATAGTAACTCTTCCTTTATAACCTAAATAAGTTACGTACTAAATAAACCTTACTTAATAGGTCTCTAATTTAGGTCCTTTAGGTTCCTTAGGTCTAACCTATAATAATTTTATTTTACTTAGGTTAGGTATAGGTTTTATAAAATATTTTTAAAACCTAACCTAACGCTAAGAACCTATATATATTAGGTTAACCCTAATAGGTTACCTAACCTATGCCCTAGCATACTCTAAGGTATATCTGCCTCAAGTGCGATATAACTTGGCATTCAGTATACTTAATTTAGCTGCAGACAATTGATGAGATAGTTAACACTCGTGTCAAGATAACTAACAGATTATACAGGCTATGGACCAATTATGCCAATGGCATGATTAGGGGGAAAACCATCACACTGAACACGAGATCTGCATCGTTTCTCGTGGCATTTATCGCTTTGTTCACCGCTACGGCAGGTTCTTGTCTATGGACCATCTGCTGTTTCCTCCTCCATCGCCACTTTAGTCACCAAAACTCTCGAGATGCACTGCAACAACAACGACAGATCATATTAAGAAACTCAAATAACGCATCTTCGGGCATCATGAACCTTGTTTCGGTGTTCTGGGCTTGGTGGAGAGAGCATAAAAGTGCCACGGTGATCGTTACCTTGTTACCTATTGTGGTGTTCGGAATAATCTTCCAGATAGCACTGACAAGTACTGGAATTTTATCTTCCTTGATATCTAGCGCCGATGGCCAGGTACTGCTAAAAGGTGATGGTTGTGGTTTCGGCTCAACATTACACCTGATCAATGCTTCAACACAGCAGCTCATTATCCAGTCCGGTTCTAAAGCATCTCAAGATCCCACCACTCGTGTTGCATCATGCTACAGGAACAGCTCATTCAATCAAGACTGCCCAACATATATCAGACGAAGTCTTCCCTACCAAGTCACGAGCGACGACTGTCCATACCCAGGGGGCGACAATATCTGTTATGGTGACTCCAAGCCAATAACCTTCGACTCTGGGGTAATTGACGGCAACCTCGACATGGGGCTTAATGGTACGATACCCCCTGCAGGTCACACTTCTACTTTCAATAGCTTCTTGACATTTCGTGGTTGTCATCGCATAAAGCGGCTCCTCAGCACTGTTTTTGACAGGGCGATATGAGGTCCACCCATTGCGATGACTTCCACAAGCAAGTCAGCCTGTCACAGGGTTGACATCATGGTCTTTTCAGCGTGTGCAAGTCTGAGTATTATCTCACAGTGACTAACAGATACCAGCTCCATCCTTTCGCCGATTTTCCAGGAGAGTCGTTATGACTTGCTCTCCAGTTTCGACCCAGAATTACACCACGACTGTTAGCATCAACCAGACAGGGCGAATCCGGGAGTATCTAAACTACAACTACGGGTCAACCCTTGGAAATTACTACACTGGGCTCGGCCCACAGGGCGCGAACTATACTTACCAGTATCCTACTGACCCGCCGATTCACAACAGGTAAGGGTTTCCCATATTGAACCGCATTCTTTGATGCTATTGAAGAATTTCAAACCTGTCATGCCGGCAAATGGGCCATAATGTTTCACCATTTCCATGAAATGCAACTCTCAGTGAGCGTCATGGTACCGACTGAGTAGGATGACGCGTATAACAACTTATATGGTTCTGAAATGAAATCGCTGAAGGGCTTTTCTAATGCATGTTCAATTTGAACATAATCTTGTACTAACAAAAGTCTAGCTCCTTTTATAGACGTTTCGAGTACTCGCTATTGTAAGTTTCTCAACTCCTTTTCTCTTAAGTCTACCACTAACATTTGGGGTTACCTTACCAGTTCACTCTCTTCGTATCAGAATACTAGTGCTACTGGTGCAAACAAGAATGGAGCATGGCGACCGATCGACGCACTTGACCCTTCTTTGGGCGATAACAGTATTTCATTCCTCTCGCTCAACGATATTGGATTCTCCAAACCTGTAAATGATACGTGGTTTTCCGCGAAAACACCTTTACAAGTCATTCCGGGGGGTGGCATGAACTATTTCAGAGACGACCCTATCCGCGCAATGGGATGCGTTACCAAACATCAGATATGTAACATTGTATCTGCCAAGTGTACACCGCTGGCTGGTATCTACCCTACTCTAAGCTCATACCTGAAGCTCTGGGATACCGAGGACAGGGTATACATGAATCGATCAGTCTTGAACTCATTCGGTACTCAGGTAAGTGCATCATTCTATGACCTTCTCAGGTTTTGGCTCTCAGCTGTGTTAAGCTATGTTGGCGAGTGGCTGCAATTTGTGCAAAGTTAACCCCTGACCATACAATGAATGAATAGCACACTGACAGATTTAGCCTTCACTTAGTCCGCCCGGAATTGGATCCCAGCCATCGCAACTACTCGCCAATGGCTGGTTAGGATTGATATATCCACTGCCAACAAATCAATGGCAAACGGAGGTGGAGTACTGGTTCCAGCTATATCTGGCAACGATCCAAGGAAATGGAGTTCAGACAGCTACTATCAAATCTGCCGTGCCGGCCTTGAGCTTCATGTATTGGTCACCGAATGGTACCGAAGAAATGAGCGCCTGCGGAAGCCAGAAGATCACAAGCGAATCCTTCAGGAACTTTGATCTGGTGGGATTGATTCTGACCTTTGTCCTTGGGGGCGTGTTAATTCTGGTATCATTTGTTGTTCCTGCTGTAGTGGGCAGAGCGTCAAAGAACGGTGAATTCGCAGCTCTTGAGTGGAATTTGAATGATCCGCTAAACCTGCACCGTATCGCCCATGGGACAATCGGTTCAGGGCAGTGGACAACAGCTGGTGGTTCCTGCCCAGTCACCGAACATGAACTGGGAGCCATGCTGGATATCACCGATATGAACCATCCAAGGCTTCGGATGTTCGATGCTAAAATCCAAGAATCAGAGGGGTTTCCAGCTGACAGTAAACCCGTCTGGCACCAATCTGGTTCAAAATACGCCGAGGTTTCTACCACAGTTATTTAAAGCATGACGACATAGATTGCATTCCACTTTGTTTCGAAAAGTTCCTGCCAGATCATTGAACAATATAAGACATACATTGCAAATGGTCCAACTCTGGCATGCTTCTGGCTTTCGAATCTTTCCCTTTGCTTTCAAATATTGGTAATATTACAGCATACGCGATTGATGGGAAGTACGAAGTTCGTGAGTTTTCAATCTGGAAAGCACCTAGTAGTCGTCGTGATAGATGACGCAAACAAACCGCCTTTTCTACCGCTCTTTGACTTATCGAGCTGCTGACTAGTATCTCCCACACTAGATATGTTTTCGGGTCTCTCATACAATGATACCGGACAGCAGACCATAAAAAGTGCGAACCCGGCGGCTGTAAGTGATATACAAGATCATTATGTTGTTCAATTATCTTACACGAAAAAGAACACAACGTTGATTAACCTTGCCCACATAGCCTTTACGTAAATGCGACCATTGAATCTTGATCTCAGAAGTGTGATTTCGACGTGCCTTACATTCCGCCGCATCACAAGCTCACAACTCCAAGAATCGACCCTCACATGCTTCTACGTAGCACAAACCTACGTGCTTAGTTTCACGTCTATCATGTTTGTGTACTTCATGTCCCCGCGATATGACCGTTTGGGTGCATCTCACGTATGCAAGGTACAATACAACCATGTCCGAAATTGCCTCTTTACCTGCGTGCTTTTATTCGATTGATTTTCAAAAGTATGAGCTCACAGATTATTCGAAACGTGGTGAAATCAAGGGAATTAGTGGCAAATTCTGCTCGGACCATTGTCTTCCTGCATCGTGATACCGTCGATTGGCAAGAGGTAGGAAGTTGTCTGCATTTGGGGAAGTAGCATGGGTCGTACTCTGTACTACTTGTACACCTCCATGCCGTGTGTCTGTTGACAACCATTCTTTGTTACAACCACGGCATCATTCGGCAGATCGGCAGCTTATTGCTATAGTATTAATTGAAGAGCAACCTCAATCCTCTGCCTCGACACAGCAGCATCAACTTTCTCGAGCAAACAAATTCAGAACGATGTTGTCAACGATTCTCCTCGGCATCTGTGCCCTCACTGCCTCTGTCACTGCGCAGTACACCACGCAGTCCGATCCTTTCTACCTGGTGCTGCTTTCGGAGGATTTGCAGGTGAACGGCTCTACGCTTGTAAGTATCTACCGTCAAACAATACTTACGCCCAAGGTTTTGAGACTGCTGAGATGGCACACGTGTCATTTGAGCAGCTGCGTAACATTTCCATTCAATTCAATGATCAGAAATTATCATTTATGATCATGACTGACATGTTAGAACGCTTGCCATGAAGGCGCTGCAATCGAAGGCCTCTGTGTAGGCAGCAAGCTACCATTGAACGGGACGACCACAGGATTTTCGACCTTCCAATTCAATACTTCTGAAAGCATTACCGTGCCCAATCCTGACATTGGAGAGACGGGTCTACTGACCTTTACTCTACGAGGATCGGGATTCAATGAGAGTGAAGCAATGAGCTTATACCCTTATACAGCCTCAAACGTCGCGCTGCCGTTGTTCCAGCCAGGCTACAGTCAAACACCTGTGGCTTTCGACGCGCGAGAATTGCTGAACATCCAGGACTACATCGATGATACTGTTGTAAGTTGCCTGTCATCTTTGCCCCCTTGCTTGGTGTCGAGGTTGCACTGGCTCATCTCACACCGGTTCTCCGCAAATTTGGTGTCATCAACCTACTTGCTGTATATTCTGCATGAAGCACGCCGCGTTTTGTCGGGGAGTTTTTTACTAACAAAAGTAGGATCCTGCAGTAGCCGCGGGGCCATTTGCTCTATACAGATGGTACAGCTGTAAAGTATACTACACAGGCTATAGATACACAGTTCTATCTTGGTGAGTCTTTCCCTTTTCTCGATTCCGAACAGATCCAGGCGGGTACAATCTCATAGGGTGTCCACTCGTCCTTCCTCAATCACTACCTCGAACATTACTACGGTGGCTTTCAACTAATGGAAACAGGGTCTATGGAAAATATCCTCCTCAAAATCCTACCTGCTGCAAGGTAGATGTGCTCCGGGTTTTCGCGTAATGATGACACCATGTCACTTTGAGCGATCAAATTGCTAGCGATGTCTAATTCAGACGATTCTCCTAAGGCTGTGAAGAGCGTGAGCGACGTTACCTATTGTCTCCCTAGAGCAACTTCGTGCCATAATCTATAACCTATAATGCAACAATTATCCATCCTACTACCTCTGTCCTGGGTCTTCAGACCTTGGCTACTCGAGTTGCAATAATCAAGTGTCCAACTGATAGCTATTCGGACCCATATAAACAAGTGCTCTAATTGCAGCAATACCATCTCAAAAGAGTATTGCTGTAAGATCGGTAAGCTGAAGATGACTGATTTTGATGACCGGAAGTGCCGAGCACCATACATATACCAGGCGGTCTGAAAATGACGGGCATGTGAAGTTGTAGTAACACTAACAACTCCTGTCTCAGCGCATACAATCTAGGTTCTAGCACGCAACACTTCGCCAATGGCTTTATATTAGGTCTTAACGTGTTCTGATATTATTTCTGATATTACTGGAATAGCTCCCCATTGACTGAAAATGTACGACTGTCGTGGATGGCAAGTATCTGCTTAGTCCAAGCTTTCTTATATTAATTTACCCCGTATTTTCATCTACACAGACGGCCACATTGAGTCGTCGCAACCAGTACTGTCTTTCTACAGCGCTAGAAAGCGTTAGGAGTACGACGTGAATATGGCTTTATTCTTTGCCCCAGATAAATAAGATAGACAGGTTCATTTAGTGCTTTCGTCGCGTGCATCCATTTCTAACTCTAATTCAAGTCCAAATATCTGCACCTCTCGACATGCACCTGCTACAATAGAAGTCGAGTGAAGCGACTTGACAATAGGAACACGCAAAAGTTGATCACGTACTTCCTTCGTCAAGATGAAATGTTCTCAGGCTGGTGCGCTGTTGGGATTCGCAGTGTCAGTGATGGGGCATGGATTTGTATACCAGATCGATGTTGATGGTACTCTGTAAGTAATTCTCATGCAAATTGATCTGGAAACTAACAATGACTGCAGATATCCTGGATACTATCCGTAAGCTTTCGAAAAGTCACATCTGCTATGAAGCTCCTATTCTCATCAGTACACAGACAACAAGATTATTTCAAGGGATACAAACGCATAGCGTTCTCAGCAGGAGGAACGGTAGCAGTCATGAACGCAACATCACCAGACCTAGCTTGCAACTCATGGGCACAAGCACCAGCATTAATCGCGACTGCAAGAGCCGGCAGCAACATTACTTATAACTGGTCTCCGTGGGTTCCTAGCCACAAAGGACCTATGACAACCTACATGGCTCCGTACGAAGGAGATCTCGCAAAAACCAACCTCAACAAATTAGAATTCTTCAAGACTGCGGAAGAAGGATTAAGCAAAGACGGCAAAGTGTGGGCAACAGATAGACTGATTGACAACAAAGGACTTTGGACAACGACCATACCCTCTGATATCAAACCAGGCCTCTATGTTCTTCGCCACGAACTACTTGCACTACACTTTGCTACGAGTAATAGCAACTGGTGGTATATACCTGGAGGTGCAATAGCGCCCCAGTTCTATATTCACTGCTTTAATCTGAACGTCACTGGTACAGGCACACAGAGTCCCAAAGGCGTCACCTTCCCGGGAGCATATGCTCCGGATACACCAGGCCTGGTCTTTGATATCTTCAAAAACAAGACCACTTATCCTATTCCTGGCCCGCCCTTGTATAAGGAAAAATCTCCTGGTCCAGCCTTGGCTCCAAATCCCCGCTCTTTTATCAGCGCAACTGGTGATCCGGTCAAAGATGAAGAGTACAACAAGACGATGGCCCATGAGCTCACAATGTTGGGCATTGTGACTGGTATGTTTAATGCGGCTGGGGGTTGAATATAGTACAATATATGGCAATTCAACTTCCTGTTTTGCAAGCTGCGTGACAATAAGCCTGGTCTTTCATCCTCAAGTATACCTGTTCAAGATGGTAACAACATCATGTTGCATTGTATTAGTTGATTTCGTCTACATTTGAATAGTAGCCACCATTGTGCTAGGTAGGGTAGTGAAGAGTTTATCATACTTCCTGATTGCAAGACAATTTGTATGTGTTCTTTCATAGAATTTGAAGAAATTCGCACGCATTTCAGAAGAGTCAGATGTTGAATCCGACTGAAGCACTAGCTCTGATGTGTTATCAGTAGTGATAGCTACCTCCCTCCTAAGTAAGTAGAACTTGGTAGAATCGAACGAGATCGCAATGCTTACCCTTCAACACTACAACGGAAGACTATTCAAACCTTCAGCCTGATGAATACCGCTAAAAATCGTGGCTTGCTGCGGAGTTGAATCCGGAGCCAGATTCAGGAGATTTGGTGCACAGAGTGCGGCTGAAAATCATCAATAGACCAATCTGCTTCTTCCATTTGACGCCCATTTTCAATTATTCCTTCTGGCGTTCTCTACATTGCTGGCTCGGTAACTTATTCTTTGAGTGACCCTTTTGGAGTCTAGACTTGCTTAAATTACTTGAGCCACATCGTACAAATAGGTGTTGGTCGCGTTTTATATTCCTTTTCGACATGGCTGTGCAATCGTTGGCTGTGCATCGTGGAGTCTGGACAGATTCGAAAAACGCGCTACATTAAATGCCCCTCGACCCTGACTGTTCGTTCTTTCATGAGTTAGACAAAACTTCTTGGAAACCTGGTGATCACATCGGTTGGCGGCCATCGCTCTAGTCATTCTTTTAGTTTTTTGGACATATCATCATCACGCCCTCCATACTCCTCACCACAGGATAGTCGCAAACGTAAAACAGTTGGGGGCTATACCTTCTTTTCAGCAATAATAATCACTCGATCACGATAACTTCAACATGACTCTCATATACTTTATCCTCCCGTCAATAGCGATGGCCTCGCCACACCCCATGAGCAGTGTCGTAAACAAAACAATGGAAGTGTTTCTCCCCCACCGCGGCAACGGGACCCTCGTCGACGAACTCTCCTGCTACAGTCTCCCGTATGGCGGCATAGGCTTCGCAGGCCACGTTCTGACATACTGGACATGCGCACTCCTAATCGGTGGCCGACGACCCTTCATGCCATGGCGATCTCTCGAACGAAAATCACTGGATCTATGTCTTGACGCACTGAGTCTTTTCCTAACCATCCCCTTCGCCCTGCTCTCCATCTACCGCTGTCGTAGCGCCTGGCAATTCGTCCTCCTAGCAGTCTGGAAAACCACCCTCGCCGTCTCACTGAGCGCCATATCATTCCAAAGATCCTGGACGATCCCAAAGGATATACAGACACAGCGTGTCAAGAAAGCAACCGCACTCATCACCGGCGCATCAAACAGCGCCTACCAACAAATCCCCAACACAGCCTTTGGCGACACCAGCTACGTTTCCCTAGGCACCACCCTCAACGAGCCAAAACCCGGCTTCGCAAGTCCCATTGTAACACCACTCCTAAACAGCCCAATCCTCAACAAACCATCCGAACCAGACTACACCTCCTGGCAGACCGCCGGCCCAGGTCTAAAACTCTCCCTCCTATGGTGGCTCTTCCTCTACTTCCTCGGCACAATCGTCGGCCTCGTCGGTCTCTTCCCTATAATATCCGCCTCCTACGCACACAAGCCGCAAGTTCGCGAAGTCACCAACATATTCATCGGTATCGGCGTTGGACCAACTGTGCTCTACGTGCTCGGCGTAGTGCTATGGAAGCTTTTAGAACGTCCAAAGCCAAACGCGAGCGGGATGAAGGTAGATAAGGCAAAAGTTGCGGAAGGTGTGATGCATACGACAGTTGCGGTGACGATACTGGTGATTTGGGCGGGCATGTTGGCAGCGTTTTATAGTGATTGGGTGCTTGGTGCTATTGCGGGTGATTTGGCCGGACGGCCGTCGGCGGCGAATAAGCCGATTTATTGGACGTATTTTTTGGCGAAGAGGATTCCGTTCTTCTCGCTATAGAAGGGACTGTAATGCTAATGATGGGCTGCATATGGATTGATATCTTGGGCGGGTTTGTTTGGAGTCGATTGCATGTTCATGTCTTGCAGAATATATCAATATGTCTGTCCTACACTTTCGTAGTAGCATGTTGTTATGACATCTCCCATCTCCCTTATCCATGCTTGAGTTCAAAAACAACATACCCAGTACTTGCATCTTGATGATGTATTGCTCGTGAAAATAAACTCGTAGCTGGGCGAGAGTGTGACCAACTATTCCAAGAATTTGGCATGTTCAAGAAGTTTTGCACAGACTCTTAGTGTAACAAGAAATGAAGTTGGAGAAAGTGTGGAGCCGCTTAGATGTTCTGGAATCTTGGAAGATCGTCCTGCCCGCCGTACCAAGGAATGCTAATGCTTGAAAAGCCCCGAGAGAAGACTAGTCATGAGGTCCATGGGTATTCTATTTGGAGAATTGGACGAAGCTGCTGGAGCCGAGAAATCGAAAAGCATCAGAAGATTAGACTGCCATGAGCACACGGGTTGTTGATCGAGAAAGGTAGGATAGGTATGAAAGTTTGTGGGTGTCTAGATTGGAACAAATATATATGAAGCTGATACTCTGAAGTAAACTTAAAGATAATCTCGCGTAGCAGGTCTGGACATGTCTGGCTTATTGTAGAAATTTGGAAATCACGAGACCATGTCCAGAGATATCGAAGTCTTTACCTTTCGAAATTGTTTATCAATTGAGGGCAGGCACTGCAGGTACTAGAGTACACTGGAGGTGTTTGCTTGGAGAAGGAGAAGTAGCACTTGTGAGTTAATGTTGATACATTTCGACTCGGAATGGAACTTGTCAATCGATAGTAGCATAAGGTCGTACAGTTAAAGTTTCAACCATATGCTTTTGAAGAAAACAATCCGCAAAGCGATTCAAGGTCGCTAATAATAACTGCATGAAGTTGCTGCAGGTACCCGTCCAGGTACCGCAAACCCCTGACGACGGATTCAAGGTCTTCTGCCACGAAAACACAACAAGAGAACTTGTCCAAAAAGCATTAAATAAGTCATATAAGTACCGTAAAATAAGGTACAGTGACAGACAGTTGCGGGCTTAAGCATTGGTGTCTACTTGAGACAAGCGAACACCGAATTGAGGAGGAGGGTAAGTTATATGAAAGGAGGGATATTTCGGGAAATGACGATGACCAGCTAGTAGAGTGGCGCAAATGGCGAGTGATGAGAAAAATGATTTTGTGCCAGACATGTACCTATTTTTGCGAATGGTTTGATGGGATATAGATATGATTGATCTCATGGAATACGTTCTCCATCAATAGCGTATAGAGATTGGTTGGAGCGTAGATTTTATGTTGATGATCTTGATGATCTTTGGAGTTGGGCGACAAGAGAAGTGACAGTCTGGTGGTTTTGATGGTGAAATGGACCAATGTCAAGACGCCTTGCAAAGAACCGAGATAATATGATTGGAAGAAGAGGTTATTTAGGAAACAGTGAACACGAGGTCATTGTCTGCGCCTCTGATCGACACTTTGCAGCGGGAAAGCCCATGTGGGCGGTTGTCGCCCAGTGTTTCAAAACATATGTTTCTCTCAGGGGTCATGCTCGATGGTCAGATAGAAACACGCACGACAACATTAGTTCAAACATTGTTTGGAACCATCAGATCATACAATTGATTCATCATGAATTAGCAATGGCCAAGGTATATTGACCGCATTATCTTCTAGAAGGTGGAAGCGGGGTAAAAATGGTTCACGGTGGCTACGGCTGTCAAAAGACGCAAAGACACGATGTACCGTTGAAGGTCTAAATGAAAAATTAACCAAGTTTTGCCTGGAGAGCTCAGAGAGTCATTCGAGAAACGGAGAAGCACTCTCCACTTTCTGGAAATTCCAAGCAAAAGGCGCCTCCACCAGCAAGCATTGCAGCCGAGACCAAGTCGCCCAATCTCTTCTAATTTACCCTGTCTATTCTGATTCGCTAGGTACCTGGCACTTATCCTCTTTAAGTTAAGCCATTGCGGACGACAAGAGAGATGGCTTCCTTTTTGGGCATGGGTGCTTGGGAAATCACGACCGTGCCTGCCTTCCTCTCCAAGATGACAAGGTCAGCACAGGCTGCTCCTTCCAAAGAGTCTTGGATTCCATGTGTGTGGAGTCGCTGGCTGCTTCCCTCTTCCTTGTCTGTTCTTGCCTTTCTTGCCCGTAAGCACCTGAGGCTCCTGAGCATTCTGGCAGCTGCAGTTCGCGGGTTTCTATCGTCGCTTCCTCTTCTTCGTCCTCCGCTCTTGCCCTTCTCTTTCGCCCTCCACCCCACAACAACACAACAACCCAACCATGAATTGTTATTGAGCCCGTCTCAACTCTCTCCTTCAACTTCTTCACAACAGTCTCTCGTTAATCTGTTTTTTCTTTTCAACCACTTTCTTTTCTCCAATCCCTCGCGGCCCGGTTGTCGTAGTCTATCCTTTCGTTATTCCTCATTAACAACACTACATTCCGACACCAAAACCAGTCCGGCACATTCCAATACCTGCTCCAACAGCACTTCAATCTTCTTTCACGCGTCGCGCGTCTAGATAATCCAACAAATTTCCCTTTTCAATCACCATACACCTTCTCGCGCTGCGCACACTCACTCAATCAACCTTGGCTACTCCTGGCATCATGAATCTCCGTCGATTTGTCGAGAACATCTTTCGGCGCAATGCTGACCCTGGACATGTTGAGGCGCGTGCTGTAGTCACCCTCATTTCTGTCGTCTATTCAACGGCTCCCAAGACTTTCAGCGGAGATGCGGTCTATATAACACAAACGAACGCTCTATCCACTGGTACTAGAGGTGCCACAAATATAGATCCAACTACCCAGGCCAGCGAGACCTCGAGTCCGTCTACCAAAGCTAGTAATGTTGGAGACGGACCGATCACTGCAAGCAGTGCCACCAAATCTTCCGCGGCTTCATCGGTGACTTCTCCAGCTTCGTTAAGCTCGGCTCCTGCTTCACCCACTTCGGCTCTCTCTGCTGCCTCCAGTTCTCCATCTGCTTCCGCTGTTCCAGCCGCTACTGGCATGTCAGGTGGAGCGAAAGCTGGTCTGGCATTCGGTCTTATCATTCTCTTTGGTCTCATCTTCGCTGCCATCTTCTTTTTCTTGAAGAAGCGCAAGAACAAGCAGGAAGAACACCATCGCATCGATGATGAGAAGGATTTCCTTTCCATGGGTCGTAATCCAGATGCTCTACCAAACCATGCACCACCCTCTTATGACAACAACGCAAGAGGCTTTGGAGCTGCAGCCGCCGGTGCTTCTGTCCCACTATCCGAAAAACCCATGCCTGTTCCACCAACTTCTGGAGCTGGTTCCGCAGACAGTCGTCGTTTCTCTTATGAAGAGGCACCTCAACTGAGTCTGCGTGCTGTTTCTCAGTTCGAACCAAGTCTACCCGGAGAAGCTGGCAATCCTGTCACCGCTCGTGACGCTCCAAGCTTGCCACCAAATGCTAACGCCGCAATCCTAGCTGCTGGCGCGGTTGCCCCAAATAAGAGCAGTGGCAGTCTTGCCAACGACCCTAACAATCCATTTGGTAATCATGCTGAGAAGCTTGCTTCGTCGCCTCCCAAGGAATCCGCTCTGTCAACCGGCCCTGCTGATGCTTCTGGTCGCCTAAGTCCTGCTGTCCAAGCCGCTGATTTCCCTCTCCCCGAATCTGGCCCAACAACTCCAACTGGTACAAAGCCTTCAAGCCCAATTCTTTCCAAGGCTGAAGTCGGAGCTGGTGCTGCCATTGGCGCTGCTGCTATCGCGGCCGCCACCGCTGCCGCCGCTTCTCACAAGCCTCAAGGTTCCGTAGCCACTCCCGCCGGTGCAGTTGCTGGAAATGTTCATCGTGTTCAAATCGACTTTATCCCATCCATGGAAGATGAACTCGAAGTCAAAGCTGGCCAAATCGTACGCGTTCTCCATGAATATGATGATGGATGGGTTAGTATTTATCGTAAAAGCTGTCTATCGTAATCACTAACGTTTCTAGGCTCTCTGTATGCAAATGGATCAGTCTAAGCAAGGTGTCGTTCCACGCACATGTCTCTCGAAACATCCAATTAAGCCTCGCCCTGCTTCTCCTGGTCGCGGATCTCCTCGTGCTCCTCCACCAGGCATGCGCGGTCCTGGAGGCCCTCCACCATTCGCTCAACCTCCACGTCCTCATAGCCCTGGTGGTGCCGCTAGTGGTCGCGCTTCGCCATCGCCTTATCCCAATGGTCGCAACTCTCCAGCTCCATTTGCCAACGGTGGCCGAAACTCTCCAAACCCAGGTCGCATGTCTCCAGGTCCATTCGCCCAGGCACCACGCCCACTCACACCAACCGGACAAGGAGCTAGACCGCGTGCTAACAGCAACGCCCCATACTCCAACTATAACGCAAACATGCGTTCGCAGTCTCCCGGTCCAATGGGCCCCAATGGCGCCAGTCGTCTAAGACAACAACAGTCGCGCCCACGATCACAGTCAACCAGCAACCTCGTGGGTCCACCACCATCCAAGATTCCGGCTCCAGTTGGCGCAGTTCCTACACGCAAGCCTGTTCCAGGAAGCTCGTAGCCAATGTGGAACTTGTGATGCCATGACTCCTTGATGGGCTCAACTTACGACTTTTTGGCGTTTTGAACGGATATCGACAGAACCCTGGCAGAGCCAGCACGATTTACAACAACCACTGCTTGCACTTGCAAGGCAATTCTTTTGGGAAGGAAGTGCAGGATTATCTCCAGGTAAGCATTGTCATTGATGAGTGATTGTTATGCTGTGTATCAAGAACTCTTGTTCTTTATATGTGTTGTGATTACTCGTGATTTCTGACGATGACTGGCTTGCGATTGGCGGGTTTACAACTGTAATGGTGGTTCCCGAACTTTACAACCGTTCTTTTAACGGCTTTCTTGTTTCAAAAAACCTTTGTTTATATTACTCTTTCAATGCTTGGGCAGAGGAACGACACCGATTTTAGAGGTGCTTCTTGTGGGACTGGAGCCTTGTGCTCGTGTGTAATATATCTGGTGCTTTGAAGATGTGGGAAATGAAATACTTATGTATATTATAATCGTGGTGTTCTCCGAGGCGACTCATGTGTTTTGGAACAACTTACCAATGCAGATATCTCGATTCCCATGTGGTAGGTTGGCCATGTGTTTCCCACGGACTAAACACTTGACAAGGATGCCTCGGCTTTGGACCCTCTTTTTTTGACGTCGCGTCAACTTACAATCACCACCAAATTCATCATGAAATCCTCTTCAATCCTGCTCTACTAATTGTGCATACTCTACCCCTCCACCGTTAGCGGCTTTTCTTATATCATCATGTTGGAGTTCCGGACAAAAGGTTACCAAGGCTATAGTGTCAAATACTCTCCCTTCTTCGACAATCGGCTCGCGACCGCCGCATCCGCCAACTTTGGCCTCGTAGGCAATGGCCGACTCTTCATACTTAGCCTTACGCCGCAAGGAATTATAGCTGAGAAATGGTATCTACCTCCCACCTGCGCCGACCAGCGTTTTGCAGAGGTCAATTACTAACAATAGACTTTAAAGGTACGATACCAAAGACGCACTCTACGACACAACCTGGTCCGAAACCCACGAAAACCACCTCCTCGCCTCCTGCGGCGACGGCTCCGTCCGTCTCTACGATCTCGCCCACGACGCCTTCCCCATCGCCGCCTGGACCGAGCACGCGCGCGAAGTCTTTTCCGTCCACTGGAATCTCGTTGCCAAATCCACCTTCCTCAGCTGTTCCTGGGACGGCTGTATCAAAATCTACGACCCCTCTAATAACCAATCCTTATTAAGTTTGCCGACGCATAGCTGTACGTATGCGGCGCAGTGGAGTCCGCATGAACCGAGTTTACTGGCGGGCGTGACGAGTGATAGTATGGTACACGTTTTTGATGTGCGCGCACCGGGGGGCGGCAGGGCGGTGGTCAAGTGGGGGAATCATAGTGCGGCAGGCGGGATGGGTATGCCGCCGGGGACGAACGTTGCGCCTGCGGAAGTGTTATGTATGGACTGGAATAAATATCGGCCTGGTGTACTTGCTACTGCCGGTGTGGATCGAGTAATACGGACCTGGGACTATCGGATGCCTGGGCGACCGCTTGCGATACTACCTGGCCATGAGTTTGCGGTGAGGAAGGTTACGTGGAGTCCGCATTTGCCGGATGTATTGCTGAGCGCGAGTTATGATATGACGTGTCGCATATGGGAAGATGGGACACGGGGAGGGGTGGATGGACGGCCGGTAGATCCAATGGCGTTTGGAGGAGGACGGGAGGTCGGTAGGATGGGTGCGCATACTGAGTTTGCCACGGGGGTGGATTGGTGTTTGTTTGGGTCAGAAGGCTGGTGTGCGAGCTGTGCTTGGGATGAAAGGGTATTAGTTTGGGATGTAAGGGCATTTATGAGGTCGTGATAACTGAGGATAGTGAAGTAATATGAAGCCGTATCCATAGTCTCATTGAGATATGGCCTAGGAGGCTTATGAGATTATGAAAGACGTAGGTGGGCAATGTTGATATACAAAGCTTTTACGATGGCCAAATCCCTGGAATAACTACATTGTCTTCGAGGCCCAATGGAGTTTAATACAGCGGCCTTTACTCTTAGAGGATGGAATGAAGGATATCTGTCTTCAAGCACCGCACATTCTGCCAACACCGATAACTTAGATCAACTCTAAATTTAACGAGAGCCTCGAATTGTCAATTCTGTACAAACCCAATACGTACCTAACATGCAGGTTCGACTGTCGAGGCTAATAATTTCATCCGCAGTATGCCAAATGCGGCAAACTATCAGTCAACCTGCATGTGCTGCGCCTCAACCACCTGCTCAGCCTATCTCCTTCTTCTACACCTCCTCGAAGTTGGCGTCAAACTGAAGAAGCGAATTGGTCGATTGTTGATTTTCAGCCGCACTTTGTGCACCAGTACCCCTAAATCTGGAGCCGGATTCAACTCCGCAGCAAGCTACGATTATAGCGGTAGTCATCAGGCTGAGGCTGAACTATGGTAGCTGCCAGCAACAGCTGGTGCTGCATGAACAAACAGTGTTGCAATGCAATGGCATTTATTAGCTGAAAAATAAATGAGCCAACTCTGACACGAGTTCTATTTATTTAAGTCATTCCCGCTATCGTTTGGGTGAAGTTTACTGGATGTCTACTGTAGTTCGTTCCTCACTTAGCACTTCTTCTCTCACAATATCTTAGAGCCTCTTTATATCTATTATCGCCATCAACAAAGTCATGAGCACACCAGTATGTGTATCTTGCCGGGAGAATCTATCCTGTAGTGATAGTCCACTGTCGGTAACTGGCAACATTATCGGCATCTTGACATTTGCTGGCGCTTTGGTTATCTCCATTCAAGTCTACTATAATTCAATGATCAACGCCAATAGAAATACATTGGAGATGATTGCCGACTTTCGAGCACAAATCCGAAAGCTCATACGCCTTCAGACGCAGACAGAAACTCAGATTGAACAAATGAATGATGATCAGAAGAACAGATTACTCGATGCTTTCATTCAGTGCGAAGACTCGCGAACTAAGGCTGGCCATTATCTTGTCGTGCTGGGTAAGAGTCGGGTAACCGGACAAGGCCCTCGTCCGAATGATCATCAATCCCCTTCTGCTCCGCACATTGAACGATACTCTCCGCCAGATCAGGAGCAATATGCTACATCACTTGATGGACAACGTACACCTCCAGGTTCAAATCCCGATGCATCTCCTCACGCTACCGCTCCTTCAGATGCAAATCTCAATGCACCTCCTCACGTTACCCCTCCTCCTAATGATACATCATTGCCACTCAGGACGAGAGTATACTTCATAGTGAAAGAAGGTTCTATCAAATCTGCATGGGCCAGATTGGAGAAGTCTATACACGCCATAGATGAGATCATAGCTGAGGTTCTGGCAGAGTAAGCGATATTACTCCTCTCTTACTCAAATTTGGCCTGCTAACCTCACCTTAGGAAAGCAGAGAAGGAAGAGCAGGAATTCCGTGGCCGAGTATTAGACTCTTTACTAGGGAACTAGTCCCGAAATTTCCAAGCGATAATGCCCCTTCAGCGATCCCCTGGTGCACCCTAGCTAGATGTCACGATGACAGCGAAACCGAAACGGTGCTGGTAAGTGTGGCGATACACACGGCATGTAATGTCACCCGTCATCTTAGAGGGAAGTGATCTCATGGCGTCTGGCAGCATATTGGCTGCTGATGATACTACGAGCCTTGATTGATATCTTACATAGTAAGAAAGAATAGCAGACCGCCAGCAATTACTGGTCATCTAATTGTTGGACGAAATACCTGACCCATTTTCAGTGACTTAGACTTCTGCATCGCACTTTATAATGAAAAAAAATACTTTGACTCCCATCGACTTCGATGATGCATTGGTCGGTTCAACATCTGATAGGAAGCCAAGGCTAATTGCTGAGCACTGTGGTCATGGGATGCCCAAGCTTTAAGAACCTCTCAATCATTGAAAGCTTGCCTTGAGGTACAAGTGGGTTTCTCAACGCCTGTTGTTTGAAGATGGTAGCTCAGGATTGCCGAAAAGCACGACGCGATCTAATCTGCAGTCCTCGGCATTCAAAGCTCTGAGAACTGGCGCAATTGAGGTAGCCTCAGGATTCTGCGAACCGTCTAAAAGCAAGATCTGATGAGGTCTCAAGATGTTAGTCATATCCCCTATTGCTTGCTTGGCTGTCATGTAAATGACGTTCCCGTCCTCGAGATCATTCATAGATGGATCGTAACGACCTGCGACCCAAGTTATTCGATCGTTGTCAGCATCCAGTTGGATAATGGCATCAATGAGCGATTATTTGTGGGTTCCATCAGTATCGACAATCATGGAAAATCTGTTTTTCATAAACTTGTTCAACGCTTCGGCTTGCTTCTTGTCAAGGTTGCATGTTGCGACGAACTCTTCAAGTCTATCAACTGCGAAAACCGTTCTTTCCCCTAACGCCCTTGCCGTCGAAACAGCTTTGATGTCATGAGCCAACAACAGCTCTCGCCAGAGAGCTGCGTCAGGCGTTTGAGGTGGATAGAAGAAGAACTTGCATGTCTCTTCCTGTGCTTTCTGAACATTGCAGTGCCAGAAAGCGTTTCTTGTACTTGCCAGCTTCTCGTGGGCTTGACAACCAACAACCAGAGTGATAAACTCCCGAGCGTCGAGGAAGGCCGACTGTGGATGGGATTGTAATTGGCATCTTCGGTCCGGATGATCTCCAAAATGTCGTGGGTTCTCCAGTCCTTGTTCTTACTTTAAACGAAAGCTTGCTCAATCCACTGTGGATACAGCTGAAATAGCCCATTTTCGAATTTGACGGGTAGTGCACCTCTTCTTTCATTAGCGAGCTTCGTGTTGAATTCTTTCATCCATGGCCAGTATGATGGATGATTGTGAGAAACAGAGAGAAAGCGATTCAAGGTGTGGACTATACCATTGCCACATGCCACAACAATCGAGCTCAATCTATTTTGTTCTTCTTTAATGGCACGGACAAGATCGTTCACTTTGTGTCGTGCCAACGTACCCAATGTAAAGTCTGAAGATTCTGGGTCAGTTGAGCTGTGGTCAATCATTGTATATGATTCTGATTGAAATCGAATATGATGGAGGTCTTTCTTGGTAGTTTGATACCATTCTGGCAGGCAATCATCAATGATGTCTTGCGAAAACGTGTAAGCATCGTGTGCCAATTCTGGCGTTTTGCCATGACCGTATTCGTTTGCAACATTTGGGCGCGCTGATCGATTTAATTGCGGATCTCGTCGATATAAGCTCTAAAGATGACCTCAATTCGCTGCTGCATACACTTTGTCATACCTTTATGGTCCCGCGAGCTGACCAAAGGATGAGCGCAGGCCTGTTATCTTAGGTGCAAGTTTTAAGGCTCTGCATGGATGTCGAACAATACAGGTTGTTCTGAACTGTCAAATAGTGTAGTCTGGATCTTTGTTTCCGGGCCTAGGACCAATGCACAACATCTGTACCGATCTACTGCAGACTAGGGACTGAAGACTCTGTAAGGTCACAGGCCGATCTTTGTTACAACTGAGCGGCTAGCGATTTTCAAAAGCCCAGGTCTCCATTTCATCCGTAGCTAAACAAATCAGTTGCGCTCCGGAAATGACGCAGAAATGCCTTACCAAGTATCGTCGCCCCTTCTTGCATAGAGCGTGGTTGATGTGATGATGGAGGCTGCACTGTAATACGTACTTGCCGCGGTGGCCTCAAATGTACTGGATCAGCTGCAGCGGGTGCACCTTGATTTGTATCTCGTCTCGAAGAGCGTGCTTGTGACCACATAAACTGAGCTTGAGGTCGAGACTCTGTACTCTATGTTGCCCTGTAGCTCCGAGTTGAACCAGGTGTCGAGGTCGCGGTGGTGCAGACATCGTGAGAACAGGGAATAATTTAAAATCAAGTACGGGCAGCTGGACAACCTGGATTTTCCAAGAAGACTACTACCAAAATAGTAGGTTTGTATAGTACTGTGCAAGGAGCAAGGTAGAACTAGATACCTACAATGATCTGTGTCTAGCAAACGATGGCGGATGGGTTGGAGGAGAAGCTAAGGATCATTGCAGACCGATTAATTCGAAGGGCGATGGGAAGTATGTTCAGTTAAATCCTTACTGTAGTGCAAAGCTGGCCAGGAAGGAGCTTTCTGTATGATTGTATGATGGCAGGAACAAATGATGGCAGCAACGACTGATGTAAGGAACGACTCTGAACTGTTGGCAGGAACGACCCATGGCCGGCATATCCCGTGCGATGCCAGCTATATCACCTTCTGGAATATGACAGGTTTGAATCCATCAAATACATTGATGAGGAAGCAACAGAGCAAAAGGCGGAGGTCAAAAATTGAGACAGGCGAGCCACGGGAGTGGTGTCTTCGTTGACTATAATGTATGATACACTACCGAAGACTACTTTACTTCCTTTCAAACGGGTTCAGTCCAGAGACAATCGAAGACGAAAATGCTTTATAATTTCCACCAGTGCAAGGCGCTTGACATATTTATTGTACTTCAAATGTTATCCCGGGAAGCAATCTATTGCGCAATTATTTCGGCGGCGGTGAGGCATAGTCATGGCATCAATTGTAGGTATAAGGCTGAGATAGAGATAGGGGAACCAATGAAAGGTGATCAGCAGGGATAGCCCTGCTACTAAATAACATCAAAATAATTCCTGCTTCAACTTCATCCATGATCGCTTCAAGTCGTCAAGCTGTTCAAGTTCACAAACTCTAGATGTATACTTCATAACCGCACTCAATGAGCTGTCTACCGCTCACCAGCTATTTCGATGCGTCTCCAGACGCCCAATTCTCTTCTTCCTCAACCATCTCTCCCCCTGGGTGCAGCTAAGTCTGCCCGCCCCAGAATCAATGGCCACCACAAACGCAGCCAGCGCCGCTCTCTCTCCTCCTCGCCCATTTCCCACGATACGCCTTCCAAACCCAGATTCTCACGCAAGCCCACACCTAAACCCGCAGCCCTGAGACCAAAACCACCGCATCTCAGACCCCAGCCCATACCTGCAGCTCTCCAAAGACCGGTGCGAGAACCAGTCAACCCATTCAAAGATCTCCCCAAACGTCCACCCGCCAGCATCGCCATTATCGGCGGCGGCATCACCGGTCTCTCCGCCGCCATTCAAGCGTACACCGACTTAGACAAGAACGTCCATTTGACCCCGCCACACGTCACGCTCTACGAATCCTCCGATCGTCTCGGCGGCTGGTGCGATACGACGCGTGTGCCCGTTGAGGGTGGGCATATACGTCTCGAACGTGGGCCGCGGACACTGGCTGTTGGTCCCAAGGCTGCGCGCACACTGGATGTAGCGGACCGTGTGGGCGTATTGAACAGTGTGCGGTGGGTTCGAAAGGAAGATGCAGGTGCGCGGAATCGTTACGTATACCTGGATGGCGAGGGCGTGTATCGCGTGCCGACTGGCGGAATTATGGATGCGCTGAACGACGTGCTAAATGGTGGCACGCGGAGGAGCTTGATCCGAGATGTGTTCAGTTATGCATGGCCAAATCGTAATAATCTGGTGGTCATGCCTGACGAGGCGGAATCGTTGGGGACATATTTGGAGCAATTTTTTGGCCCAAAGGTGGTCAACGACTTTGCCTCCGCTTTTGTCCACGGCATATATGCTGGAGATGTGTATGAGTTGAGTGCGCTGTGTCCTGGACCGTGGGAGCGGCTGGTAAAGTTTACATATGCAGCTGGCAATGCAGTTGGCAAGCAGTCAACGATAAAAACTGTCCTGGCGGCTCTTATGTTTTTGAAGGCGCCTGAAGATGTTTACTCCATACAAGCTCCAATGTATTGGGATAAACCGTGGTATAAAGACGCTCTGGGTGGCGGATCGTTTGTTTTCTACTTCAAGGAAGGAATGCAGGTTCTCCCACTCGCTATGGAATCGTGGCTGAATATGTACCCAAAAGTTGATGGGCAGTATCCGGACATCCAGAAGAGCACCAAGGTTACAAAGATCTCCAAAGTACAAGACGGCATAGAGGTAAACAAACAGTGGATGCTCGCAACATTATCAGTTTTTCTAACATCAATAGGTGACCACCACTGATGCTCAAGGCGCAACATCTACCAATCGCCATGACTATGTTATCTGTTCTCTTCCACCACAGCAGATGCAAAAAATAATCGAGCCAAGCCCTCCGTGGACTGACATGCGCACAAACACAGTTGCTACGGTCACTCTTTTCTGGGCCAATGACTATCCTATAAATCTTGAAGGCTTCGGCTACATTATCCCACGCCTCAACTTCTCCCAAAATCCTCACAGCGCTCTCGGCGTGATCTTCGACAGCTCTACCCGACCCGAGCAAGACACCGCACCCGGACAAAAGGTCACCGTCCTCCTCGGCGGACCTTATTGGATCAGCCGCGTCGCAAAAGGTAGAACACTTCCCACCAGCGACGAATTAATCAAGCATGCTCGAGAATCGCTAGCAACTCAGCTTAAAACAATTATCCCCGAACCAACCTTTGCTCAGGCCGATATCTTAGACTCTTGCATCCCACAACCCACCACCGCATTTTGGAACTCAGTAAGGAGCGAAGAATCAATAACATGGCAGAAAAGCTGGAACAGACGGCTGTTGCTAGCCGCGCCACCTATTTCTGGGCCTGGTGTTCACGATGGTATCAGCGCGGGTGCCGGGGCAGTGAGGCGAATACGCATTGTCGAGTCGCATGAAATGATTAAGAACAAGCCGGTGATGCAGGAGCCTTGGGCACAGGCGCTTCATGATCATCCTTGGGCGGACAACTGCTGGGTCCGAGGGGATGAAGCGCTTGGATATGTTCCTATGCAGGCCGTTGGTGTCAAGTTCGAGTTTGGACGAAAAGGGAAGGAGAACGAAGAGTGATATGACTGGGGACGATGTATCTATATTTGTATATAAATTAGAGATTACTCAGGCGTCAGACTTTTTGAGAAGTTCATAGAGAAGATATGGTTTTAAATTTTTATATATGCTACGTACCTCGCAATAACAGTGAAATCTTGTATATCGTCTACAAAACTTGAGCAAGAGTACGAAATCCGAAAGAGATATCGCTTAATATAACGTAATGTATATTCGACTTCCTAACAATGCCAGTTTTGATATGATTCTACTTCCCGTAGTTGTGGTTTTCGTACTTATAATCATGGCCAGCAATCTCCTTAGCATCCGTTGTCCAACGTGGATAAGCATCGAGCTCTCCATGCTTCTCCAACCACACTGGATCAACCATATTCTTGCCGGAGGGCCACCCTGTCCTCACATTTATATCTCTGATCCTCGGTGCAAATCGCATCTCTCCTTCGCCAATGTCAAACACTGCCATCACGCTTTTGAAGAACGGTGCTCCAAGAACATTACTCAATGGGCCCTCAGAGACCTTGATAGCAAGAGAACACTGCCCATCATCTTCCTTGAGAATCAGGTCCTGTCCAAAGACCCAGAACCATGTGCCTTCAATCTTGATTCCAAAGCCTGGTGTTTCGCTATGGCAGCCGACGATGTATCGTCGACGAGTTTTATCCCATCGTGGCTTAGGATAGGAGGATACGCCATGCGTGATCCAACCTTCCGCAACTTCTTTGGGCAGCACCAGCTCTGGTGTTTGAAGATCGACGCTGAATGTGATGGGCCCTGTCATGTTCTTTGCGTTTTTGGGAAATGTAGGTGTGAAGCCTCCGCGGTTGATGGAATCCGCTTTGAACTGGTAGATGCGGTAATCCACCAGGCCATCTTCATCTTTCTTAGGCTTGTCATCCTTGTGCTCGTTCTTGTGGTGCTTGCCCCACGATTTGGCAAACGTAAGCATTTGCATTGGCGTACTGGTAAACTCTCCCCATTTGAGCGCCCAATCGCGCTGCACTGGGAGTCCGCCAAAGGTAAGTACGCCACCTCCAACCTCACCATGCGCTTTGTTGATTGCTCTGTTCAGCGTCAGGGAGAATATCGGCTGTTTGATAATTTTCTGGCGTAGTAAGTTGGTAAATAGAGGAATGGGTCCCTCGTTCCTTTCGTACCGAGTAGCATTGTAGACTGCACTGCTGGATGCAAAGCCAACACCCAGCATACCGTCGCTCAGATCATTGCCGTCGAAATATTTGACGAGACTTGCATGGCCGAATTGTTGACGTACGAAAGTTCTTCTCAAGTTGAACATGTTCTCCTCAGCCCAGACGCCAGACACCCAGTTGTCGCCATAAGTGAAGTTAAAGGGCTTATTACTTGTTGTGTATGCCTTGCTCCTCTCATAACGCCTTCCGAAGCTACATGGTCGCCGTTCGCATTTCGTCCAAGGGTCCCGGCCTGCGAGCCATGTATCGCTACTTCCAAGATCGATTAATGGGTAGTTGAATTTGACTTCTGGACCGGCGTAACCTGATGCGTCCATTACACCAGTGCGAATAGAAGCAACCCATGAATGATCTTTGATATTTCTTACACCGAATTGTGTCTTCCAATCCTCGGTAGGGTCGTCAAGAATCATGGTTTTGTAAACCTGACTTGGTAGTAGTCCTGGGTTTCATTAGTACCATGTTACAACGTAGAAGCTGAGAACGAGTAGATCGTATCAAAAAGTATATGGAGTGTTTTCCACCTGCCACGACATATCGTCCAGTAGTTTATCTGCCAAACATTACAAAAATCTTGGTCAAATCATCGATTTCCACTCGAACAGAAGCATATTGTTCTTACAGAGTGGCCTCTAGGCCTTCAAACAGATGAATGATATTTGCTTTACCCAAAAGTCGGCTCTCATTATGAGTGAAGTACTTACCACCATGTTTCGCAGGTTCTACTGCTATTGAATGTCCAGCATATCCAATCCAGGGTGCGGATTCCGAACGTTTACTGAGTTTTTTTGGTCTCTCGACCTTCAGGATAATGCCTTGCTTCAAAAGGCCCTTGGCTCGTAGAGCAATAGCAGCATCATCCGTAACTGTTGTCGGTAAAGCTAAAGTAGGCGTAAGGAAAAGGATGGTGGTAAAGATTTGCCATAATAAGTCCATGTTGTATAAGTCTTTAGTAGATGGACGGTTTAGAGCAGTTTCTTGTCGAGCTTTGGAGAAGTAAACAAGTGTGAATAGAAAGTACCAGGTGTAAGTTCAGTCGGTCGAGATGATTAAACATATATTTGTCTGTCTGCCTACTATACCGTCAGACTATAGTGGGATGGTCGACCAAATATTTTACTCAACATAATGGGTGGCCTTCACCTATCTTTTCTTCAACCAGAGTTTAGAAGACGCTCATTTCACGATTCCAAGGGACGAGCTAGCATTTCGGGCTCCTTGTGTCCCTTGGTAATGTAGAGGACAGAATTCTAATCCTATGCCTTGTTTGACCGCATTCCTGTAGTCTTCAATGATTTTAGGCACATAGTAACTTGCTATTTCAAAATCCGGATCTCACAGTAATATGATTAATATTCTAGCAGTTGTGTTGGACGTTCAGATACTCCAAGCATTCAGTATAACGTGGTTTGGTGTGGTGAAATCAGTAATTTGGTATTGATCAGACATCGGTCCCAATCAGTTTCGATAAAAATTTAGTGTACCTAAGTAGATTCCAGGCATCGGAAATAGTAAAATTCGTTGAGAACGGGATGTAGTAGCATATCGGTGTATGTATTGTGACCTGCTCTTTGCGACAAGACTCCCAATGTCAGCAAATGCTGTAGTGACTGCGAGACAATAACTCTCCATAGCGTGACGAATAGATGATACAGGTTTTCATTGCATGATTGATGTGTCTAGGAAGAAAGGGGAAGGCCGCTTTATATACCTACACATCCAGGAAGTGGTGAAAGTAGTATCATTGCTTTACCTCTTACTTATGTACTTTATAAGAGTCAATTTCAAGAGCACCACTAGTATTAGACCACTATCTTGTATTGTCACCCTTGTACCTATCCTATTCGTTCGGTTTCGCTTCTGCCTATGATCCTTCTATTCTTACGAGATGCCATATTTAGCTTTCATCTGTTCAACTTTAGCTCTGGCCTCATCCGGTGTGATCCAATCCTGCTTTTCACCAAACACGAAATAGAAGAGAAGGGCATTCAGGTCCCGGTCTGGTCGTTGCAATTCTGTTAATAGCATTTGCTCCAATCGTGGTGTCCATCTTGGGTCCATTTTCGTTCGTTGTAGGCAGTGATTGACTTATTGTAATATTCTAGTTTGTATGTTTTGCTGCCCTATGTCGTGATGATGGTGCTATTCTGGCGTGTAAGCGCTCATCAATACATTGCCTTTTATATGAAATCTTTAAGCGATATTGTAGATACCTCAGTGAACCTCAAAAGTGAACCTTCTTATGAATATGGTCTGTGAGTTTACTGATGATCATACTGAATCATAAAATGACAATTATGCTCTTAGAGTTATGATACCTGTGTATATCGTATAAGAGAGAGACCTGTTCACACATGCTTAGAGAAGAATCATGTATCTCAGCCCAGCCTATGCCCGGATAGCAGGTGAGTGAGAACTTATGCATCATCTTTCTCAGGATAAAGTAACATAATGAGCACTACCGGCGATCATAGGAGAGTCTTAGTTTAGGATGAAATATCAGAAGTCAGCTTTTACCATTTGCGAAGTGCAATGCCTGCAACACAAGAGAACTTTTAGTCGAAGGCCATTAATATTTTCTACTTCTTCAAAGCTACTACTAGTCGAAGCTTAGAAGAAGCAGTAAACGTATCAAAATTAGGAAATATGCTTTTGTAACTCTTAAACTTTGGTGTGATTTTCTCATTCACCATTTGCTATTCATCATACCATATTCCGATGGCCTGTTTAAAGTACAGTTCCTGCATTTTTCGTAATACCATGGACTCAGTAACCCAGGACAAGTGATGTTCGGTATCAAGAATCGGTTTGATTTGCTCAGGCGTAAGACCTTCTGCTATGAGTCTCTTGAGGATTTCGGTCATTGACTGGGTCCAATGATATATGCGGATTGGAGACGGCATCAAAGAGTGTGACAGAGGTTATGAAGCGCAAGTGGTAGAGCCCGCGCAAGAGTTTCTATCAGTACAGTTAGGTCGAAAAGACGGTGATGATTAGGGTGGGTAAAGAAAATTGGTTGGTACTGTTGTATGGTGTTCTCTCAATATCATGTTCGAAGTTTTGTGTAAGTTGTGGATGGCATGACGCAGTCACAAAACAGGATTTAATTCTACGACTGTCTATTTAAGGAAAAGAACTCATTAGCGCAGCCGCGAGCCGGTTGCCAAAACGCCATTGGGTTTATCATCGCTATCTCGTTTGTTAGATTCAAAAGTGTTGGCTACAAACGCGGGTAGCAGACCACACGCTTGCTTGAGAGAATTAGATATTGATAATTTAGGCTTGTCAACAGATGCTTTCTCGTTACCCAGATCTTTATGATTCATGCGTCTTTGTTTCATCAAGCATTCGGCGAATACCATGAGTTTGTCCCGTTGTAAGCCACTCATGTTTTAGCAGAGGTAGACATTGGATCATTTAGTCTTGCTACCAATTGCTTCCTCATCACCAAGATATCCATGAATCATGCTTCTTCGAAGCATAAAGTGTTCATCATGACATCGTCATACTGTAAGGGAATATTCTAGAAAAGTCAATGACTTGTTTGATTTGTGATCCAAGAACGGAAACTTACACACGAACAAGAGCCATGACAGATTCCATAACAATATGCCTGAAACTTATTAGTGTGACATCCTATATAGGAACTTCAATGAGAGGTTACTCGCCAAGTGTTTCCCATTCTCTGCAAGTCCATAAACTGAACCTCTTCTTCAACTTGTTCTCTGAGGTTTTGCGGTGGATAGACCGCTCTATAATCTCGCTCCATGTCTTCGCGGAGCTCAGGCAAAGGAGGAAGTCTTAGTGCGTAGCGCTGTTGCAAATCCTTGTGGCGACTTGGCTCAGCAACGGCGCTGGTGGTGGCTATATTGTCTTGAGGGTAGCTTCGAGTGTTGGTCTTTGTTTTACGAGTGCGATTCATGTTGAGAGGTCTGAAGACTTTCACTGAAGATGGTGCAGGAGTTGAGGTGAGCTTTTGAGAACACGGTCTTTCTTCTTTTGGCACTCGTTCTCGCATCTCGAAGCTCTCCAGATCGATCTGGCTATGAGGTTGAAAGGAAGTTTGCTGACACCTCACACCATGGGTGGTTGAATGATGCGATTTCATATTGGCGATAAATACTGACTGATTCATGTGGGATGGAGGTAAAACCAGACTTCAATCTTTAGGCTTTTCAAGATGGGCCTAAGTTGTTGATAATATTGCTTCATGATTTCTGTCTTGTGACTTGCTTTTGCAAGTGACTTTAGAATATGACTTCCAAATGAACATCAACTTTGCTCTGCATCGGCAAAAGAGACTACCCAAGATATATCTCTGTGAAAGTTGAGGGCATCACAAGCCCACTAATTTCTAGTTCGAGTCAACAAGCGTTTGCGCAACTGGATGACTGTATGTACGCTGTTTGCAACAACTCACTACACTCAAAAACCACCAATTACATATGAATTGCTATCATTGCAATCCAAAATCGCCTTCTGCAACCATAGCGCTCTGACACGCTGCCAGGATAGATGCTTGCCTAGCCACTTCCTCCAAACGCCCAATCACCTGCTTGTTGCCATCCACAAAACCATAGATCGCATATGGAATATTGACTTCTTCACAAAATTGCTGCACTAGCTTTTGCGTTCGTCTAAGATTTGGCCGGGGAATTCGCGGATATAAATGGTGTATAGCTTGGAATTGTAGTCCGCCGTGGATAAAATCAAGCCAAGGAGGGCAGTCGACGTCCATGGTGGTCCGAAGCATCTTTTGCGGAAATGATTCGGCGACTCCTAGATCGGCGGTACTCATTCCAAAATGGCTCAATGTGATCTGTAGGTGGACAGGTGATGTGACTACGTGGCTTATTATGAGGTAGACGAATCGATCGGAATTAGTGGGTAAGCTTTTGTACAAGATGCCATAGCCGAACCAGGTCCAGAAGAATACGTTGCCGACGACTTCTAGCCAGTAATGCCACCAGGAAGGTCCCTTTTTTGGTCCTTTTCGCAGTATTAAGAAAGCCCACGACAACCGGTAGAGATTGAATCTGCCCAATGTCAAGATGACATAGTATAGATAGTGTTGTATGCGAATTGCGTTTCTTGCCACAATATCATATTCCATGACGAAGTCGTAGTAGGTCGATCTAAGTGACTCCAAGAACCGGTGAGAAACTGCGAAGAATGGGAGATGCTGGATATCTGGATCGTGTTCCGGTGCATTGGTTACAATGTGGTGAACATTGTGGTTATGCTTCCACCACCCAATACTCAAGCCGCCCATAAAATCAGCAATGAATATTCCAAGGCACGAATCCACGTGGAAATCATGCGTGATGCCCATATGTCCTGCGTCATGGGCGCAAAAAACCAATTGATGCCAAAAAAGTCCCAGCACAACGGCACTGGTCTTGTACCATTGGCTGTGTAGTAGAAACAACGACGTTGTAAGTAGAATAGACGTTCTTATCGCATCTGGAGCATAGTCCCAGTAATTGCATTGAAATAGGCCTTCCTCTTTGATTCGGTCATAGAGTATCCGGTATTTTCTTACGATTTCGTCCTGAACTTGAGGCTCCAAGGAAGGATAGAGAGCAGAGTCCATCTCGATTTCTTCCTGAGTTCTGCGGTCTAAATGAGCGATTCGCGGCTTATTATCTATTTCGTCCTCGGATTCTACTGATGAAGGCGGTGTGAGACTTCCCAGTCTTCTTCTCCGCAAAGCATTGGCATCCTCGGTTTCAATGATAGGTGATGATCTAGACGATGTCTCCTCACAAGTCGATCCTGATTCGGAAGAGCTTGTGCTTGTTGATTGTATAATCCGGACATCCAATGGTTCCTCCTGAGCTCTAGGCCGAAACTGTCCTCCTTGAATCGGTGGTAAGAAGTTGTCCCAGCGTCCTTCTGTTCTTCCAATCTTGTAAGTTTGCATTCTTTGCCTCGCTTCAGGGGAATGAAGTCTGCGAACGTCAGTATCTTTATGCTGCCACTCCCCAATGACTTGAGCTTACGCATTGACTTCGTCTGTCGCATCTCTGCCAACCATATGTCGAATTGCAGTGTCCCCACCCGGGTGGTAGGGCATCCAGGCGTCACATTTTAAAACACTGCCGTCTACGATTATAATGTGTTTTCCATCAGCTATAAGGGCTTCAACCTCTCGGCGGGAGTAGATTGGAAGGACGCGATCTCGCTTGGTGGGGGCTGGAGCTACATTCATGGTGTTACGGATGGGAATTGAAAAATGGTGAAGGTATCAAGGCGGGAATGGTGAGTTTTCAATTGACGATACGGTCCATGGGAAGCACCAGAAAGCTCTCTGAAGCAAATAGACTATTAGAACAGTTGTAGGCAGCAGAATTGTGGAATTTGATGCTGGTCGAAAGATTTCGGAAGATCAGGAGTGGCTAAATGTGGCGTTTCTGCTTGCACGGCCACACCTCGTGGATTTTATGCGGGCAGCTTCAACCTGGAAAAGTTGCAAGTGTCCCACGTGAAGAGAGGTTGCCTACTTCGTTGCTCAATCCTCACACCAATAATTTCTTCAATCTAGCAGGAGCACTGTACTCTCCATTACCCCTAAGCCATTCAACTAGCCTCTTCCCCGCCCGGATTTGAAGCACGATAGCCATATCCAAGATCCATTAGCCTACTCGCGATGTCAAGCGATCGCAAACGCCGCCGGGAAGATGTCGACGTATTAGACAGACCAAGTGTCGATGACATAAGGTTGCGCTCGCGTCAAGATTACCTGAAGAAACGAGAAGTCGAGCGAATATTACTGCTGCGCCAACAAGTCGAAGAGGAAGCTCAAGAAGAGCGCACCAATCCCCATCTTAGCAGACGAGAACTCGCCGAATTCCAGAAGAATCGAGATATATTGAATACAGCAGAGGCGCTATTGGATGCGCGGGAAAAGGCTGAGGATCGCGATGGCTTCTTTCTACAAGAGGCGGGCGAGGTTTCCAAGAAAGAAACCCTCACCAAGCGCACAAAAGACCGAGACAACAAGTCTGAGTTTCAATTATGGGAAGATGAACAGGCAGCCAAGGCGAAAGCTACGGCCGGCCTTCCATCACAAGGCGGACGCGTGAATGAAGAAGACTATGAATATGTTTTTGACGACTCCCATAAGCTCAACTTTGTCAAAGGCTCAACCATTGCTGGAACCATAAAAGCGAAGCCCAAAACCCAGGAGCAAAAAGAGTTCGAGAAGAGGATAGATGAAGCTGAGAAAGAGGCCACGTCAATGCAAGAAGGACGGAAAAAGCTGCCCATGTACCAATACAGAACAGAGCTGGTGGACGCAATAAAAAATTACCAGAGCATAATCGTTTCGTCTGATACTGGATCCGGCAAGACTACACAAATCCCACAGTACATATTAGAGGAAGGTCTGAACTCGGGTCTGATGATTGCAGTCACACAACCACGTCGAGTAGCAGCCATGTCTGTCGCAGCTCGTGTTGCTGATGAGCAAGGAGTTCGATTAGGAGCTCAAGTTGGTTATAGCGTTCGTTTCGAGCAAAAGGTATCAGACAAGACGCAAATCAAGTTCATGACTGATGGCCTCTTGCTTCGTGAACTTATCGCGGATCCCACGCTAGCCGCATACTCGGTGGTTATGTTAGATGAAGCCCACGAACGGACACTGAGTACAGATATCTTACTGGCCTTCCTCAAGGATCTGTGTCAGCATCGTCCAGACCTAAAACTTATCATCAGTTCTGCAACACTCAACAGTGCAAAGTTCAGTGCTTTCCTAGGAGACTGTCCAATATTCCATGTTCCAGGACGAATGCACCCAGTGGAGACTATGTTCTCCAGTGCTCCAGAAGCAAATTATGTTGCCGCAGCTGTAACGACAGTCTGGCAAATACATCTCAGTCAGAAGATACCTGGCGATATATTAGTCTTTCTGACTGGTCAAGACGACATCGAGCTTGCAGCATCAGAAATAGAAGAGACTGCCAAAAAGTTGGGAAGTAGAGCAGCGCCAATAGTGGTGGCACCAATCTACAGTTCCATGCCATCAGAACTCCAACAACGGATCTTCGATCTAACACCACCAGGAGCCCGAAAAGTCATCTTAGCAACAAACATCGCCGAAACCAGTATCACAGTCCCAGGAATCTCATACGTGATAGATTCCGGTCTAGCAAAGGACAACGTCTTTAATCCAGCTACTGGAACAGAAAGTCTGCAAGCCACGCCAATCTCACGAGCATCAGCAGAACAACGGGCCGGTCGAGCAGGCCGTGTTGGCCCAGGTACCTGCCTGCGTCTCTACACAAAACACAGCTGGCTTTCTGAAATGCCCGAAGAAATCTATCCTGACATGATAAAATCTAACCTCTCATCAATGGTTCTCTTCCTCAAAGCAATGGGCATTGAAAATCTCATTGAATTCGACTATCTTGATGCTCCGTCTCCTAATGCTCTCATCGCCGCTCTGTCTTCTCTCTACGAGCTCGGCGCCCTCGCTACTGATGGACGCATTACAAAGCTTGGTCGCCAAATGATCGAGTTTCCTACTGAACCGGAACTGGCTGCCGCGATCATCGCGAGTAGCAAAAACGGCTGTGTCGCCGAAGTCATCACCATCGTCGCCATGCTAGGCGAAGCTGCAAACCTCTTCTTTCGACCAAAGGAGCAAAAGGTCCATGCAGATTCAGCTCGCGCACGAATGGCAAGCAAAGAAGGTGGTGATCACATCTCACTGCTTAACGTGTTCAATGCATGGGAAGAGAGCGAGTACAGCATGATGTGGGCCAAAGAAAACTTTGTGCAATACCGCTCCCTGCAGCGCGCAAGACTAGTACGCGAACAACTCGAGCAGTTATGTGACCGAGTTGATATTCCGATGTCCAGTATTGGTGCCGCGGATTACGTGCCAATCCTCAAGTCGTTACTGGCAGGATACTTTAGCCATACTGGCACGTTGACAAGAGATGGCATGCATTATCGGACGCTCAAGAACAATATGACGGTCAAGATACATCCTTCTAGCTCGTTATCGGGCGATGCTACGAGACCGAAGGTGGTTATGTACCACGAAATAGTACAGACCAGTGCCGATTGGATGCGGCAGGTTGCGCCTATTGAGGTTACATGGTTAGCAGAAGTTGCTCCCCATTTCTGGAAAGGAGGCGTGGAGAAGAGCCTCAGTGGACATGGCAAGAAAATGCCGAAAGCTCAAGGAGCTGCTCCAGGAGCTGCTCCAGGAGTGAAAACTTAGTTTGATGGCACTACAAATGGAATGTCGCGTCGCCTTCCTGGGAGACTCAACGTGATGTCTAAGTTGAATAAGTCCATGGCTACCTTGTCATTTCGATGACTATATTATGGCAAGCGAACAACCAAAAAATCTACTACGACACAGGCAACTTATCCAAATTCTTCGACTTAATTCCCGACCATCCCAACCCAGCCGCCTTTCCAGCTTTGAAGAACTCCGCTGCCTCCTTATCCCCAAAGAACACAAACTTGACCCAATTCGCCCCAACAACACCATATGTCCCTCCGTTAGCCTCACTATACGTCCCACCATGACCCCTAGAGGCATAATTCCCCAACCAAGCCGGCACACCCGCAGGCATCTTCTCATAGTCCTTTGCACCATTTTGGCCCGGGTTATCACTCGGCCCGCCCGCAAAGAAGAACGTCGGCACATTAAATTTGCTCCCATCCGGCACGTTGCCGTTATTTGGAACCGGTAAGCCCTTCTTGTTGGCATCGGTGCCTCCTTGGTTGAACATGCCGATGAACTTTACGCGCTTGTCGAGCGCCATGACGGCCGCTTCGAGCCCGCCGCATGATTGCCCGCCGGCGGCGACGCGGGTTAGGTCGAGGTGTGCGTATTTGGGGTCGCTGGCTTTGGTGTCGAGTATGTCGAGGGCTTCTTTCATGAGGTTGTTTTTGAGGGTTTGGCCGCCGCCGCCGCCGCTTCTGGGGCCGTTGGCGAAGACGGTTACGCCTGGGTGGAGATGTCAGTATGGTTTAAAACGTATGTGGATAAGGGGGCAAGTTACCTTGAGATGCAATCTGCGTTAGGAAAGCAGACATGACGCCGCCATTGTTGATACAGCCACTCTCGCCCCAGACGAGGATGGGAGTCTTGACGGACGTATCTTTGGGCGCGTACACGGTGTGTTTGGGGAAATTTGGGTCAGCTACGATTCCCTATTCGAAGCTATTAGTACTTGCATAACTTTGTGCAATGTTGAGTGAACCGACAGCTGGGTATTTCCCTTTGCCTTGCGCAGAAACGCTGATAGCAGCAACGAGTGCCGTGGCAATGAATGGAATGTACATGACTTCGAGTTCGCTATGAGTTCGTCAAGAAAGAAATATTCGTTAATAACGGCTCTTGACAAGACTGAATCTTGTATGTTTAGTCACGTCGACTTTCTTGACGTCGGTCTACTTTCGATCATTGCCAATAATATCAAAAGCCTAGTATAAACTATGCTTGAACGGAATAGCCGATATTCGACTGCAAGCTACAAGACTTAGGTCTTTGTAGCCAGTGATAGAAGTAGTCCTAATAGCTGGGAGATTAAATACTTAGATTAAGACCATGGGAGAACCCGATCTACCAACCCTGAAACTTGTGATCACAGTGCGTCTTAACAAGTTGTTCAAAGTGATTGAGTGGAGCATATAAAATGTGACAGATGCTTAGAAGAAACAGATACGCTTTTGCTAGGAAGACGCACAAAATGAAGAGGCATTGAGACTCTGAGTATGATATCGACAAACTGATATTATGATATATAAATCTACACTATTACAGACAGAAAAGTAGTTTTAACAAGATGAAAAGCATTCGACCGTGACAAAGAAAAAAGACAATCGTGTCATCGTAATGATAATGAAAAGCAACCAACGCCTTTCCGAATGCACAAAACCAATGAACCCAATTTTTCAATACCCGCTCGCTCTCAAATCTATATCGCAAAATGGAGCATAACACAAACAAACGCTCCAGTTTAGAATGGGACGCCTTCGCCTGGAATAGCGGCAGACGATCTACGAGGATCGATATCCATCGCACCACTTAGAACACGAACAACTTTCTTCCCTTTGTTCTGTTTCGCGACCAGCACCTGTGCTGGGCACACTACAATTTCGTCCTCGCCTTCACCACTGTCATCGCCTTTCTTGACGACGAGTGGGAAGAGGACAATCTTGACATTTGCTTCTTGCGCCTCGAGATCTTCATTGGATAGTTTCTCGCCGTTCAATTCGTCGGGGCTGCGATCGTTCATGAGTGCAGCGCTGAAGTTGACCTTTCCGGCCAGGTCGCCATTGGCGTCATATTCTGGACGCAAAGGAGGAAGCATGATGAATTCTGGGCGTTGCGTGCGCATTTCGATGGACAGGTTTACGGCAAGGCCCATAACCTTGCGTAACGATTCCAAGACCTGGTTCTTGAGGTGAGATGGAGGAGGGAGAAGGCGGGAAAGAGTGGCGACGATTTCTTGCACGACTGCTTCAGTATCTTGTTTTCGTTGGGCCTTGAAGGATTCGCGTCGCGAGAGAAGAGTGAGGGTGATGGCGCGCCATTGTGCGACTGCTCGACGTGGACCAATCTCGGTCAGTTGTTTTTCGAGTGATTTGAGTTTCTTTCGCTGGTCTTGATCTAGGCCAAAGAGATATCTCGTGAAGACGTACTCCCAGATGAGTGACATGGTAATTGACATGAACACATCACGTCGTTTTATTCTGTCGTTGAGCAGACCGTCGACATCGGAGCCGTCAAGTATACAATCGTCGAGTCGCTCTTCAGTCCGTTTGTCTTTCACATCCGACGAAAGTCTTGAGGCTTTTGTGTCGGAGAATTTGGAGAACCGAAGGACCCATTGTTGGACATGAGTGCAGAGTTGTTGACATGCGCCTTCGAAATAATCCTCGTCTCTAACGATTAGGAAATCATCGCCAGCTTGCTTTGAGTCTAGCACTTGTTGCTGAAGCTCACGAATTTGGACAACCGAGTCATCGAGTTCGGTTTGTAAACGATGGATTTCCCGTTCTTGATCAGCAGTGGCTTTCGAGATCTCGTCGCGAACCATATCGTCCATCTTCTTCGTCATGTCCGCCTGTTGAGCCTTGAGAGCGGCGATAGTCAAGAGAGCATCCTGCCATTGTTTGTGGGTATTCTCGTGTTCCGATTCGAGGTTTACGACTCTTTCAGTCGCATTGTTGGCCATGCCTTGGTTTTGTTCTGTAAGGGTGCCATTTTCTTGCGCCAGACGATCTACTTCATTCTGCAGATTTTGTATACTGTCTCGAAGTTCGCGAATCTGTTCATCTTTCTCGCGAATATTCACATCTCGTTGTGTAAGGGCTTCGGTCGCATTGCGCACACTTGTAAGATGGGTTTCTCGTTCGGCGATCGCATCTTGGGCAGCACGTTCAGCCCGAGCCACGGCTTCTTGATGTTGTCTTGTTTCCGCGCTTAATTGTTCGACGCGACCCTCGAGATCCATAACGTGAAGACTTTGCCTCTTGCGCAGACTGTGAGGCCTGGCGGGGCTTCTTGGCGACTGTGGAAGGGTTCCGATTCCATCCTGTAGACCACAAAGTTAGTAACTATATTGGAGTTCAAGATTTAAATGAGACGCTTACATATTCGCCATCCATATCACGGGCTTTGCCTTTGGAGTTTGCTCTTGTGGAATTGCTTGCGAGAGATGAGAGGAGAGCAGTGCCAGCGATTGTTGTTGCTAGCGCGCTTGCGCCTGAGCTTGGAGTTGGCGAATGGTTTTGCGACCGAAGATCACGGACCGAGCCGCGGTCCGTGCGGCGCAAGCTGCGGGAAGATCCATTTGACGCTGCACTGAGAGGCCGCGAGAAATCAGGACTGCGCAGTCGCCCTATTCCTGAAGCCGACACATCACTGGCAATGCTGGCTGATCGTAGATTACCACTGTGACCCATGTGTCGTAGCTCGTGGCTATGGCTGGGCTTGCGAGAGGGCGTGGAGACAGTTCGTTGCTTGTCGCGGCTTAAGACATTATCTATGCCAACAGTCTCGTTGTCTTCATCAACAGGTGGCCAAGATCTTCGTGCAATCATGTCATCAATTGAGACATGGCTTGCTTGAGAAGGTGAGATGGCTCGTGGGCCAGATCCAGTGTTGATTCGTAGGCCGTCCGATGCATGTCCAGAGACAGCGCGATGAGTAGAAGCGTGCTCCTTAGGAGAGATGACTTTGGCTGCTTTGTGACTGCGTGGTGAGTCTCCCAGATCTTCGAGATCGTGGGTTTTTTTGAGCAACGGAGACTCTAGATCCAGGTCTCGCAGACGGGCGGGCGACTCCTCAGCGACCTTTGGAGTTGTTGGTTCAATTGGATGTCGCTGTGGAGTAGAATGCTCTAGTTGAGAATGTTCTCTCGTAGAAGGCGAGGATTGAAACAGTACAGCACTAGATCGTTCGCGTGAAGTCGATTCAACCGCTGGGGGCGATCGGACATGTTCGGATTTGGGAGGAGTACCCTTTTCTTGAAATACGAGCTTTTCTGGTGATCCCTCTCCGACAGCCACATCCCAATCTGCTGGAACTTCGACTTGAATCTTGGTAGGTGATTTAATGGAGCTTCGTCGAGATGATCGCGATCGTTTGCTAGTAGATACGGGCTCGAAATCCCTTGGGTGGGGCTCAGGAGTTTCGTGGGCAATGATTGGTGTCTCCGGAAATCCAGAATCTCGAGTGGTGTTTCGTGGCGAGGGTTCTTGCGTTAAGACCGGAGTATCGATCACTTCAATGGCGCTGTCTCGATTTTGGGGGAATGACCAAGATGGCTCTGAGATCTCTCGAGTTGATAACCGTTTCTTGACGTCGTGTCCGTCTTCTAATTGGAGTGTGTCTGGATGTTCTGGGGCTACCTCATCAGTTTCAACTCGCTTGGCTGGTGCAAGAACGGTCTCGTCAAACTCGTCTGGTGAGGCTCTTTTGTGGCTTTCTTGATGTAGGCTGTCAGGAGACTGCTTTGGCTTGTGTTCGTGATGCGAGGCTTGATCGTGCTCCTTGTCCTTGCCATGGGCTGCAATGGCTGCAGCACCACCTAGACCAATCCCCCCGGCAAGTGCTGCTCCAACCAGTTCGCTGTGATATGTGTTCTCCTCGCGTTCTCTTGGCACATCAATGTCCATGCCTGAGCTGGGTGTATCCTCCTCTTCCAAACCCCGCAACTTGTTCTTCTTCCCACCTTTACCCTTCTTCTTTCCGCGTTTCTTTTCCACCGGCAGTGCCCACTCATCCACTGGCTCCATCTCTTTCTCTTGTGAAGCTTCAACAGTCTGCTCCACTGGCTCTTCCACCTCTAGCGACCGACCTCTCTTGGGCTTGCTACGCTTGGAACCTCGTTCCTCGCTCGACGAACGATCACCACCCCAACCAGTCTTGGTACCCGCTCTCATTCCAGTGATCTCCATGGGTGATTCACCCTCCTCTTGCAACCTATCATCCGCTATTTCTCTTGACTTTTCTAGGTTATGGCCGCCTTCGAAACCGGCACCAAGTAAACCAGTAGAAACGGCTGCTGCGAACTCGTCCTCAGCCATTGATACTGGCTGCGGCTCGTCCAGATCCATAGCTCGCTCGCGCGATTGAGCTCGGCTTTGACGTCTAGAGCCGCGTCTTGATGACTTGCGACTCGCATGTTGGGGAAAGTCGTCAAAGTCTGGCTCTTCGAGAACACCGGCGCGAGATGATGGGCGAGAGAAGGCTTTGTCGCTAAGTACGTCTGCAATGGCGACAGCAGCATCAAGATCATGCTTGGCGGTGTGTCGCTGTTCTGCAAGATCGTGGTGAGTCTGAGCAAGATGAACCTCTTCCATCTCGTCGGCGATTGGCAAAGGAATAGTAGAGGGATCATGAGAAATGTGACGCTCGAGAGATTCATGCTCGTGCTCATCAGCTTCGGGCAAGGCAACTTCTGACGGATCAAATTCCATTTCGCGGGACAAGACAGGGTGTTCGCGTTCCAGTTTGTCCAGCTGGATTGGTGCTGATGTGTGCTCGGAGGACTCTTCACTGCCTGCTTTCATCATATGCGCAGCAATAGCAGCCGTGCCAGCAGCACTGAGTATTTCAAGAGCTTGTGCAGTTTTGTTGGCCTTTTTAGACTTCTGCTTGTCTTTCTTGGACGGCTGGACTGTGGACTCTTCTTCGGCAAGACGTTCCTCTTGGATGGGCTCAGAGATATCCATGGGATCAACATTTAAATCACGCGGGACGTTGGCTAGTTCGGTTTCTGGCTCATCAACGTCCATCGTCTCGGTCAAAGGAGCGACTGGAGCTGGTTCTGGTTCCTGAACGGGTTCTTGTTGCATCTCAACCTCACGATCGATCATTTCTTCAACGGCTAGGTCTGACTTGGGCAGACTGGGCTCGGCGGGCTCATCCCAAGAAAATGCTTCCATCTTCTTGCCTTTCTTGCCCTTTTTACCTTTCGCCTTTTTTGTCGTTGGCGCCCATTCATCCTCGACTTCATTTGGTACAACTTCGCGAGTCTCGGAGTCTTCGGCTGCGGTTGGTGTGGCGGTCCCCGTATCTTCATCGTCAAGACTGAAAGGCTGAGACTTTTTCTTGTTCTTCTTTCCTTTCTTCTTGGAAACCGACTCATCAACAACAGGCTCAGGCTCCTGCACTTCTGCTATTGTCTGATCTTGGCTTTCAATTGGAGTACTGTCGAGAGTAGGATCTTCCACGTCCAAGGCAGGTGCGTCCTCTTCTTGCCAAGCTAGACTTCGATTCTTTTTCTTGTTTTTCTTTTTGGATTTGGAGGACTGCTCGAACTCGTCTTCTTTAGCAGGCGCAGGAGCGGTGGAGGTGTCGATATTGGCAGTTTCAGTGATGTCTTCGGCCTCTGTGACAGGAGCGGGAGATTCGTCTTCATCCCAGGTTGTGAACAGGTTCTTCTTCTTGCCCTTCTTCTTAGACTTGGCAGGCGGAGAGAACTCCTGTTCTGTGGAAGCAAGAGCCGGGTCTTCAATGTCAAGGTCCCTAGTAGCGGCAACATCTTGAGCATCAGATTGAGGTTCTTCTTCGGTCCAATCCACGAGCTTGTTCTTCTTTTTCTTCCCCTTCTTCGAGTTGATTGAAAATTCGGGCTCGGGTTCCTCTGTGATGATTGGCGGTTCAGAATGTTCCGTGCTAGGACGTTCAATAAGAGCTTGCTCAACTTCGGGAACAGCTTCATTGTCAATGAAAAGTGGTGGCTGAGACTTCGTATCATCCATGGAAGTTTCACGAGATCGTTCAAGGTCCGGTTCAACATCTGCTACCGTCACTGGCAATTCAACTCTTTCAGTATTCAAGTCTTTCGGCTCAATGACTTCATTCTCAGTCGCAGAGAGGGGCGGATCCTCTTCGTACCAGTCCTGAGCTTGGTTCTTTTTCTTGCCCTTTTTGCCTTTGGTCTTGGATTTTGGAGCGGAGATCTCGGCAAATTCTTCAGTCGCCAGAGGAACGTCGCTTGCTACGGCGGTTCCAGTCTCCTCAGTTGTGACAGGTTCGGTTTCTTCCCAGTCCAAAGTTTGTTGTCGATTCTTCTTGCCTTCCTTGCCCTTGGATTTAGGAGCAGCCCAGAGATCATCGTCTTCGATAGGAGCAGATCGAACAGATGTATCTGGCTCTGCTGGAGGCTCAGGAATCTGGTGTGCGGTGAGCTCCGCGGTTGGCTGTGGAATCTGCTCCTCCTGGATATCGAGATATTGGTTGACAGTATCTTCAGTCACAGGAGCTGCAATATCAGTTGGCAGTGGCTCAGCAGGCTCTTGGACTGCTTCTGTGTCGGCAGCAGGAGTCGAAGTACTTGTATCTGGCTCTTCCCAGTTGAAAGCTTGCCGACTTTTCTTGCCCTTCTTTCCTTTTCCTTTGGGCATCTCAGACCAAGTTTCTTCGCTGGCTGGCGCAAAATTCCCTTCGCCCAACACGGGAGCAGGATCGGCAGTCGCCTCTCGAGAGGTTTCAGTGATGGAAGGCTGTTCGGAGGAAGTTGTAACAGGTTCCTCGTCTTCCCAATTGAAAGCTTGGCCCTTTTTCTTTTTGCCTTTCTTTCCCTTTGGCTTGGGCTGCTCTAATAACGATTCTTCTTCCAAGACAGAGGGTACAGATTGCTCTACGACAGGTGTCGAATCAATGGGGAGCTCTCTAGGTGTCTCGGCGGGCTCTTGTTCTGTTGGGGCGGTGGTGACTTCGTCCTCCCATGCAAAGGGTTGAGTTTTATTCTTCTTGCCTTTTTTGCCTTTGGGGTTGGGTTGTCCAGCCCAAGAGCTGTCTTCAACAGGTTCCGAGACGTCTTGTTCGGTAGTAGGTGCGGGATTGATAGGAAGTTCTTGAGCAGTATCTGAAGCAATAGGCTGTTCAACTGGAGGAGATATAGTGCCGCTCTCTTCATCTTCCCACTTGAATGCTTGACCCTTCTTCTTTTTACCTTTCTTGCCTTTGGCTTTAGGCTTTTCAACCCAAGAGTCATCTTCAGTCAGGGCAGTGAGCTCGGGTTTTTCTGCTAATTCGTTATTGTCGGCAAGCTCAGTAGTATCAGCTGTTTCAGAGGTATCTTTGACAACAAAGTCCTCCGCGGGCTCTGCGATTGGCTCTTTGACAGGTTCTGCGATTGGCCGTTGAGGAGAATCTTTGATTGGTTCCACGCTTGGCTCGACGATTGGTTCCACGACAGGTTCGATGACTGGCTGTTCGACAAGAGAGTTGTCCTGGTCGGCGGCTGGAGTGGCTTCGCTGTCTTCGTTCCAGGAGGATGCTTGGGCCTTCTTCTTCTTGCTCTTATTTCCTTTCGGTTTGGGCGTTTCGGCCCAATCATCTTGTTCGGCAGATTGGGCGATCTCGGGCTCAGCTTCCAAATCCCGAGTTTGAGTAGCATTGGGTTCCTCGGGCTCAGCTGGAGTTGGGGGATCCGACCATGTGACTCGCTTCTTCTTTTTGCCTTTCTTGCCTTTTGACAAAGCCCGCTTGAGTAAAGGAAATGAAGGTTCCGGAGAACGAGCGCGCTCGGACACGGATTCCGGTTCATCCGTAAATGTCGCCTCGGCCTTTTCAACAGAATCATCCACTGGATCTGACGGAACAGAGAGAGGCTTATCAGATGGTTCCTCAAGTTTTGTGTCGCGAGAAGAAGTTTTCCGTGTCGCTTCTGATTCTTTGTGAACTTGAGGCTCGAAGGCTGGCTCAATGTGGGACTCCATGACGACGGGACTTGCTTCATCACCTTGTCGGTGCGCTTCTAGAACATGTTTTGTTGGCGGATGTGAAATGTCGTCTGGCATAGTAAGAACCGGATCAGTCGAGGGGATGTCCAGAGCCTTGAATGTAACCGGCAAGACACTGGCATCATCAATGATACTATCAACCACCTCTGTCTCTGCTGGCTTGTCGTTTGGTTTCCGCTCTGTGGTTGGTGTTGCGATCAGGTCATCAAGATAAACAGGTGGCTCTTCATCGTCTGGCATTGCTGAAGTTGAGTCTGAGGCTTGAGGTTCCAACTTTGTTGGCTTTTCGGTTTCTTCTAGATCTGAAGCTGATGTGCCAATGATATCCTTGAGAGCGACGGGTTGCTCTTCATCGACAAGATTTTCAGTCGGAACATCAAGAGGTTGGTCCAACTCAGCTGGAGCGCTCGACTCGACTGGCTCGGCTTCCCAGTAGTCCAGGGTCTTTTTACGGCCTTTCTTGCCCTTCTTTAGTTTGGCCTTCGGTTGCTCTAGCCATTCTTCGGGTTCCTGAGGAGTGGGCTCTTCGACGTCAGCGATGGCTTTGGAGATTTCAGGCTCCTCTGCTGGGACCTCTTTAGCAGTACGGTGGACACCAGCGACCTCAGGCTCTGCTGGAGTAGGCTCGGTATGATGGGGCTGAACAGTGGGTTCTACGAAAGGCATTTCTGGAACATCTGCAGGAGATCCTAGATCTCCCTCTGCTGCAACATCACAAGAGAGAGGCTCATCGACTGGTGTGGGTTCCTCGACAGTTGATACTTCCCGGACTATTGTTGGCTGATCAGTGGACAGATCATCATCGACAGCCGTTGCTTCATTGACTGTGGCTGCCTCCGCCGCTTCTGGCTCCCAATCTTCTTCAGAAAATTTCTTGCCCTTTTTCTTGCCTTTCTTTCCCTTCTTGCCCTGTAGCAAAGAAGAGTCAGAAATATCTTTCGATTCGGGTTGGTGCTCATCAGGCGCGACAATGTTAGCAGCATCGACATCCTCAAGGTTACGATCTGTATCTTCGGTGGGGACTAGGTCGCAAGTATCAGCTGGCTCATCCTGTGACGCAGTCTCCACGGCTGCTGGTTCCCAATCGTCGAAGAGTTGCTTGCTTTTCTTTCCCTTTTTAGCCTTCTTGCCGGCTTTGGAATCTGTACGTTGCAACAGCGGGCTCTCTTGTACTTGTTCTGATGCCAATGGGGTGATGTCAACAGCATGGCGTTGAATACCATTATCTTCGGACTCGAGGATTTGTTCCGACTTGTCATGAAGAGCTGAAGGTTCCTCGATTCCTGCGCGCGTCGAAGCCTCAAGAGCATCAGTAGGCAGGTCTTGGGAAATGGAAGGTAGAGGTTCATCAGAGGTAAGATCGCGAGCTTCCAACTCTTCAGTAGCAAGAGAAATGGGCTCAAGGACCACTTCTGGCTCCTGACTCTGACTAAATTCTTGATTTTCTGAAATGTCGCGAGAATCCGGCTGGTCGAGTGGAGAAGGCTCAATAGGCTCAGGCTCAGGCTCAGGTTCCCAATCGTCTCCCTTCTTACCCTTCTTCTTGCCCTTCTTTTCTTTCTTCGCCTTCTTTCCGCTCTTTGAGCTTGAGCGTTCCAATAGTGGGTTGTCGGTACCAATGTCTGGTTCCTCGCGGTCAATCTGCGCGACGTCGTCAACCACTGGAGTGGCCTCACGTCCAGTGGCAGTCTCAGCCTCAACAATCTTTTCAGAAATTTCGAGCGCGGATCCTGTATCGTCCTCGACAATATCACGAGTCTGCACCTGTTCCACGGGAGCTTCGGCAGCCTCTGGTTCCCAGTCCTCTTCTTGTGCCCGCTTGCCTTTCTTGCCTTTCTTAGCTTTCTTGCCACCTTTGGAGGAAGTTCGCTGCAGGAGTGGACTGAAGTCCTCTTCTGGCTGCTCTGGGGCAATTTCTGGCTCAGCCGGGGAGATAAATGGCTGTTCCTCTGGTTCCTCGACTGGAAGAGATGTTGAAAACTCTGTTGGCTCCTCAACGTCAAGCGTTGGCTCAATTGTCTCGGGTTCTGGCTCCCAGTCATCTTCCACTTTCTTTCCCTTTTTGCCCTTTTTAGCCTTCTTGCCACTTTTGGAATTGGATCGTTGCAAGAGTGGACTGACGTCCTCCTCCTGCTGCTCTGGAGCAGTTTCTGGCTCAGCTAGGAGCATGGATGGCTGTTCCTCGGGCTCCTCGACTGGAGGAGATGCTGACAACTCCTTTGCCTCTTCAACTCCAGGCGTCGCCACAACTGCCTCGGGTTCTGGCTCCCACTCATCTTCTATCTTCTTTCCTTTTTTGCCTTTCTTAGCCTTCTTGCCGCTCTTAGAATTGGATCGCTGTAGAAGAGGACTAATTTCTGCTGATTGATCATCCACAGGGTCCGAGATCTCACGGGATGTTGCCAGAGCCTCTTCCGGTGCAGCGAGGCTGATATCTTCTTCTAGAGCAGGAGTGTCTTGAACTTCTTCAACCTCGTCAGGCTGAATTGGCTCCAGCTCCCAAGACTCTTCAGCTTGCTTGCTTTTCTTGCCTTTCTTGCCCTTTTTGCCACCCTTAGAGTTTGTAGGCTGTAGAAGAGGGCTGACCTCGTCAGCCGTGGCTTCAACGATTGGTGCCGGAATGTCCCTCAGCATCACAGAGTCATCCCCGGACTGAGCAGCCTCGAAAGTGTCTTGGTCCTCAAGCTCTGGTTGAGCTGGTTCTGGCTCCCAAGACTGTTCCATCTTCTTGCCCTTCTTGCCTTTCTTAGCTTTCTTCCCACCTTTGGAGGGTGTTCGTTGCAAAAGTGAGCTCACATCGACGCTCTTCTCTGCGGCTCCGACTTCTGCAGGAACGTCTCTGCCAGTGGCTTGCTCCTCCTCGATATCCGCGGACTCTTTGCTTTCGTCAGATTTACCAAGAAGCTTGTGCGCTGCAAGGATAGCAGCGCCTCCCACACCAGCAGCAATGGCAGCGTCTTTGATGTCGACGCTTCCGCGCTCTGCGGAGCTTTCTCGCTCGTCGTGTTTAGCATGACGAGCGGGTTCTGCTGGAAATGACTGCTCGTGTTGGGGTTCAAGCTCATACGGCGAATCAGGTCTGGTCGGAGGCAAAGTGGGCAGGGCCTCTACATCTCCTTCAAGGACAGGCGATGTTGGTGGAGAAACTTGCAGGTCCTCATCATCAAGTAATTTTGTCTCAATTTCTTGAGATCCCATTGAAGAAACTCGGCTTTCGTCTCTACTAGGCGGAAGCTCGGGCAAGTCATCGTCAACTGGGCGTTGGCCATGGCGTTCAGCTAGCAACATCGGCCTCAGCTCATCACCAGTGGGAATGGTGTCTCGAGAAATAGTTCGGCTATGTCTGAATTGAGGAGTAGGGAATCTGAATTGTCGTAAACTCGTCGGTGTAAGAGATTGATCATGGGCAGCGGCGGAGCCCATAGAATTGCGGCGAGCATAAATGGCCATTGGAGAGACTTCACGGGTAGACTCCACAAGTTGAAGTGGTTTGGGTGCTCTGCCAGAGAGTCGTACATCTGCAGAACCAGCGCGGCCATGACGTGGTCGGTTGAGTGATATTCCAGCAAGCGGATCTTCTGCGGGTGGTTTCAGGGGAGAGGATTGAGGAGTACGGAATCTGAATGGAACAGCGGTTGTGGAAATTGACCGTTGACTTTCGAGGGTAGGTCGTAAGGGTGTGGAGGGCTCTTCATCATTTGGTGAGCCTGGTCGAGCTTCTGGCGGATTAGGTGAATGCATGATTGAATGAACATCGATTGGCGATCCTGATCTTGTAGAAGGAAGTTTTGGCAGGTCATCGTGACTTCCGATGTTGATAGGAGATGTAGGTCTTGACGAGGGTAAGCTTGGAAGATGGGCGGCTGAAACAGCATCAAGCGGTAGAGAGGCTACAGGCGAAGCCATGGTTGGTATGTCTCCAAATGCGTCCATGTCACTAGAGGCTTTTGTAGGTGTAGTTGGCGAACCTGGGAGGATAAGTGTGGAGCCGCCATATGTAGGAGTATTTATTTGTGTTGGGAGATCTTGCAGTTCTCTCCTCTCTTGAAGTGGTGATGAATTAGGTTGGGAAATGGCTGATTGATAAGGAGAGGAGGATGCCGGAGCTTCTTCATCATCGTCAAATCCATAGTGTGATTGCGGCCTACTTGAAGGCAGACTCGGTAAATCTTTCCAGCTTCCCACAGCAATCGGAGTAGTTGGTCTTGACTCCGGCAGCTGGGGAAGCTCAAGACTGTGATGTCGCGGTTCCTCCATGGCCAATTCACGATTTCTTGATGGTTGGTCAAGTTCTTCTCGATCTCGACTGGGCTCTCGTGACCGCGCCTCTCTAACACGACTCAGATGCCGTGATCTCTTCTCCTCCACATCTTCAGCGTCGCTCTTTTGCGACGCCAAATACGCTGCAGTCGCGCCAGCAACGCCAGCAGCAGCAACACCGCTCAAAACGAGTGTATTAGCGGACAGAGGTTCACTCGTTGCATCAGTATGCATCTCATAATCACCCTCTGCCCGATCCGCTAAAAAAGACTCCGCATCTTTTGACTTTCGTTTCTCTCTCCGCTCGCCCTTGTCTGACTTTGACTCTCGCTTAGATGAGCGAACAGAACGAGTGTCATCATCATCATCTTCGCGGACTCGAGACAAGTCGCGCTCTTTTTCACGCTCCCGATCCTTTCGACGTTTTCGACGCTCACGGTCATCTTCGTCATCGCGGGATGATGTTTTAGATAGGTCGCTAGTGGAACCGGCTTTGCTTAGGATGCGGCTGAGTAGACCACCGCTGCTTTCCTTCTTGTCCTTGTCGCGGCGGGAAGTTGCTGATGAGATTACAGAGGCGTTGTCGTCATCGTCGCGTTCTCGACGTGAGCGGTGCTTGCGCTCTGATGATGCTACAGAGGCCGTGTCATCATCATCGCGCTCACGCCTTGAGCGGTGCTTGCGTTCTGATCGCACTGACTTGGTATCATCATCGTCTTCGGTCTCTCTATGTGACCGATGGCGGTGTCGGTGCTCTGAACGAGTATCGTCATCATCTTCTCGTGTTGACCTATGAGATCGAACTGATCGGGTATCGTCATCTCCGACTTCACGATGCTTGGAGTGTGACCGTTCGCGCTTATCAGAGCGGACTTCAAGAGCATCGCGGGTCAGCGGGACAATTGTTGACTCTTCGCGTGTAGAATCACGTTGTCTTGATCGAGATCGTTCTCGCTTTTCGGACCCGGTAACATCTAATGACTCACGATGGGACCGATGATGCTTCTTTGGTTCATCTTCTTCACGAGTAGATTCACGATGGGAACGATGGTGACGTTCTGGCTCCTCTTCAGCTGTAGAGCGCTGTCTTGACCGAGAACGTTCTCGTTTTTCGGACCCAGTCACATCTAGTGATTCACGATGGGATCTGTGATGATGTTTGGGCTCCTCGTCTTCGCGAGTAGCATCACGATGCGATCGGTGGTGTTTTGTCTCTTCATCAGGATCACGCTGTCGAGACCGCGAGCGCTCACGCTTTTCAGCCCCTGCTACAGCCAAGGCCCCAAGACCAGCAGCAACAGCAGCTTCTTCGCGGTGCTTGGAACGAGATCGAGAATGTTCTCGCTTTTCAGAAGAGCGCACATCCAGTGAGTCTCGGCTTGACCGAGGAGGTACATCGGCCTCATCTTTGGACTCACGATGTCGAGATCGAGAGCGCTCTTTCTCGGGCTCTGCTACGGCAAGCTGGTCTCGACTTGAGAGAAAAGGTGTAGTTTCGTCCCGTTGTCTAGACCGCGAGCGTTCACGCTTTTCCGAGGACCGTATATCAAGAGACTCTCGACTGGACCGAGGAGGTGCCGTGACTTCGTCGCGAATTGATTCGGCACGCTTAGACCGGGAGCTCTTTTCAGAGCGCGCATCGTCCTCCTCACGGCGTGGTACGACAGTCACAGGCTCTTGCATAGAATCCCGATGTTTGGAGCGTGAGCTCTTATCCGACCGCGAATCCTCTTCTCGCTGGGAAGGAATGATAGCAGCAGCTTCAGGGACAATATCACGAGTCTTGGGTTTCGAGCTCTTTTCTGATCTCGCCTCTTCTTCCTCTCGTCGCTTCGATCTCGAGCTCTTCTCAGATCTTACATCTTCTTCACGACGTGGAGAAACAATCGCCGCCGCTTCAGCAACAATATCCCGCTTCTTAGACCGCGAACTCTTATCAGAGCCCCTCTCGCTTCTCACCGGCGACGCAACCTCTTCTTTCGTGGACTCACGGCGTTTCGACCGTGAACTCTTCTCACTCTTAACATCATCTTCCTCTTCCCTACGAGCCTGATCGCGTCTCAATGGAGATGACATATCAACCACATCCTTCGTCGACTCGCGGCGCTTGGTCCGATAACCCTGCTCAGAGCGCACATCATCATTCTCTCGAACTCGTCGAGATGACGAATTCGGCTTACGCCGCTCAATGAGTGGATCAGCACCTTCAGATTTCGACGTGCGGTTCGTCACATCCGTGTACACGGAGGATGCCATGTCGGCATGTTCCAGTTCATCCTCAATAGTGCGTTGGCTCGCAATATCGGATCCAGCAGCGCGAAGAGTCGCCTCGTCCAGTTCACGTGGCTCTTCCGTGAGGCCATGACCGGAGTGTTGCGAGAAGTAGTCGCCGTTGGAGGAGGACTCGTGCCAGGAGCCTTCAGGTAGAGGTATTGCGGCTGGGCTGACGCTGTGGTCTTGAAAGTCAAAGACGTTAATCATGCCAGGACCAGCTTGACCAGGTTCAGCGCGCTGCTCGGCTCGCATGAAATCGCGGGTGGATGCATCTCTAGTGTTGCGGCGCGAGGCTTTGGGTGTGATGTCCTCGTCATCGTTGTCAAAGCCGCCGGGCATGCGGTGGCGATCGGTATTGATGGGTGGGGTTTCTTCAAACACTTCGCCTTCCACGATGCCAGGATGAGTGGGCATGACGATGTTGGCGCCGCCTGTGGTGGATCCAAGGTCCGAGACGGTTTCAAAGTATGGTGTTTGGTAGAAAGAAGGATCTTGGAGGTTATCTGGTTCGATGACCCGATGGGCACGCTGAGGAGATGTTGAGCGATGTATGGTTTCTTCTGGCTTTCGATCATAGCCACGCTGGTTATCACGAGATCGGTCTGACTTTTCTTCATCTTCAGGCTTATACTTTGTCACACGATAGCCATCAGGGCCACCTTCCTCAACCACAATCTCGTCGTGGGCTTGAGGACCAATGTCGTGTGCACCAATGTAGCCATCGCGAGCGGCATGTTGTTCAGGGGTAAGGACTTCGTAATGCCTCACCTCGTCTTCGCCCCAGCGAACCTTACTCATGGACCGAGAAGGCTCCTCGACATGGCGCTCCTTGGACCGTGAAGTTGGCCTATAGTCCTCCTCTTCTTCTCTCTCGTGTGACTTGTGAGTAGCGGCTGCAACAGCACCAGCAGCAACTGCAGCAGCAGCAACTCCAGCAGCGACCTCCTTGCCATGCGATGATTTTCTGTCAGAGGACTTTCGATCCGAGGACTTTCTCCGAACAGGCTCAACATCCTCGACATCGCGCGAAGACTTCCTGTCAGAAGATTTTCTCCCCACAGACTCAACATCATCCACCGCCCTCTCCTCCCTCGCCAGCGGCGCAGGCGTACCAACTCTCGTCCCCGGCGGAGTAGGCTCAATCAAATTCAAACTCGGCACAGGCCAAGCACCCAGCGAAGCACCTTCATCATCCCTCGTCTTGAAGTTGTATGCGCGATCATACGGAGGCATACCAACACCAGAAGGCACCATATCCGGAGCATGGAACACCGCAATGTCAGCATCCCCATTCGCACTCGGCACAGCCCGATCATGACTATGATCCTTGACCTCTTGAGGCGTAAAAAAGGTCGCATAGTTGCCCTCTGGATGTTCATACCGCTTATTGAGTTCATCGCGCATTTCATCATACGAGGTTGGGGCGGGTGTGTGGGCGACTTTGGCGGCTGCTTTGCGGGCCATGCGCTTTCTGAAGTAGTCGGGGTCGAAATCTTGGTCGAAGGAGTCGATTTCGACGCCGGAGGGTTTGGCTTCGACGAAGGCGATGGCGCCGGGGGTGTGGGTTGATGAGGCGACGTCTCGAGAGTTGGAGACGGTGCTGGTTGGTTTGGAGTGGGCTTTTGGTGGTGATGGAGGTGAGGCTTCACGATGTTCGGAACGGGAATGAGAGTGGGAGCGGTGGCGTCCGTCGGTTGAGACATCGCGGTCTCGTTTCTTCTCTTTACCCATAAGGCTTCCAACGACGGCTGTGGCGGCCGCTCCAGCTGCTGCTGCTCCAACGACGGAACTGATGGTTGAACCGGCATCAGACTGGCGATCTGATCTCTTATCATCACTACGTCCAGCTCGTGCCTCTCGACGCTCTCGTTTCTTTTGTTCGCGGTCGCGACGCTTGTCTGGCACGACCTCACGCTCCTTCTCAGCGCGCACCCTCTCCTCCTCTTCGCGCCGTCTTCGCTCAGAGCGCTCAGCCTCAGCACGTTCCTCTTCTTCGCGCCGTCTGCGTTCAGAACGCTCAACTTCAAAACGCTCCTCCTCACGCCGTCTACGCTCCGACTCCATCCTCTCTTCCTCCGCACGTCGTCTCTCAGATCTGTCATTCTCAATACGAGCCGCTTCCGCATCAGCCTCACGCCGTCGACGAGCTAGTCTAGCCGCTTCTTCCCGTGCTGCCTCAGCTTCCGCCTCACGTCTTCTTCTCTCTGCACGATCAGTCTCTTCACGTGCTGCATCTTCCAGTCGTCTCCGTTCTGCGCGCGCCATTTCTTCCCGTCGAGCAGCTTCAGCAGCAATAGCACGTGCCTCAGTCTCCTTGCGCTCACTTACACCATCATCATCTCTTCGTTTACGCTCCTCCTTCTCACGCCGATAATCATCGCGTTCGCGTGTATCAAAGCGCACACCACCACTCTGTCTCCTACCAGCATCTCTACCCGACGAAGTAGCCGCAGCTATTGCGCTAGTAGCAGCAACAGCCGCAATGCCCGCAATGGCAGCATCACGACCAAGATGGCTCTGTGGAGGCGAGCTGTTACGTCGCTTTGGATCTGGGCGCTCAGATTGGCGTCTATCACGACGAGAGGAACTATCGTTCTCAAAGTAATATGCATCATTTGAGTTCTGACGGCGGGTAAAGTCGACTGGTGGACCGCTGGGTGCCACATAAGCCGGTGGAGGTGCTGAGTACATGGCGCTTGTGACTGGGACGTATGGCTGTGGCGCGACGATGGATGTGCTTTCGCCTGGGCGGGAGGTATATAGTGGTGCATCATCATGGCGGATGGCGTCGAAGGCGTGGGAGCCGGTTTGGACTGGATGCACATTTGCAAGAGCACCGGCTACACCACCTGCTGCCGCAGCACCTGCGATGGCAGCGACAGTAGATGGTGCAAAGCCATGGACATCTGAAGTCGCGTGTAAACTATCAGTGCTCTTGCGCTTCTTAGTCCCCCAGCGCCAGCTACCAGGCCACTTCCAGGTTCCAGAGTTACTCGAGGCCAATGAATCAGTTGACTTGCGGCCCTTGCCTTTATACTGGAAGTCGCCGAAAGCGAGATCTTCATCATAAGAGCTCTTTGTGGACACGCGTGTGGGTGGTCGTGCATCTTCGTCTTCACTGACATCTTCCCAGCCGTCATGAGCACCTTCCGTTGCACCTGCGATGGGGCGAGAGGGACGAGATACAATGCGCCCTCGATCATCCCGGTGGTGGCGACCAGAGAGGAATTCGCTGGACGAGCTATGGCCGTGCTTGGAGAGAAATTTTCGACCACCTTCAACGGCACCTAATGCAGCAGCGGTAGCACCGAGGGCGGCAATCTTGGATTGGATATGCTCGGTTTCACGTCTTTCTTTCTTTTCGGCTCGGGCACGGCGTCGTTCGTGTTTTGGATCGTAACCATATGTCAATCCTTCATGGGAGGATGAGGAGTTATTACCGAAGCTGAAAAATCCTGACTTGCGACTTCGCTTGGAACCGCGACGGCCAAAGGCTGAGCCTAGGAAACCACCGAGTACACCCGCACTTGCAGCTCCACCAGCGCGAGAACGAGTGGAGCGACCCGACTCGAAAGAGCCGCGAGATGCATTGGAACCTTGACGATAAATGGTGAGTTCCTCACGGCTGCCACTCTCTCCACGACGGTGTCGACGAACAAATTCTTTCTTAGGAGAAGAGGATCCATCTCGACGACTCCGTATGCTAACCGCAGAACTTGCTGCGGCACCTAGAGCACCAGCAGCAAGCGCACCGCTCATCTTGTGATCACGACCAGAACTTGCACCAGAGCTAGATGAGCCAGAGCGGCGCTTCCTACGGCGTCGTTCGTAGCGATAGCCACCATCTTCGCCAGCAACCACAGAAACCATTTCCGAGGCGTCGTCGTCATGGATAACACCACGAGAAGTGCTACTGTAACGGTCGCCCGATCTGCTCCGTCTGCGACGAGTTTTGCGAGTTCGACGGGAGGTAGCGCTGACCATATCGTCTTCAGTATCGCGACGATGGATGGCGGAGGCGGCTTTGGCGAAACCAAGTCCAGCAATACCAGCTGCCACCAAGCCTGCCTTGCTACTTTTCTTGCGCTCATCGTCGGAGACGTTGACATTTGATGAAGCAAAGTACCGACGTTCCTTGTCTACTCGGCCAGATTGTCTACTAGCAGCTTTGCGAAGCGATTCCTGAGATCGATTATTCCGTCGTGAATGGTAATGATGTTTACGGGGAGCATCTCTTGGATCATCGTTGGGGTCGAAGCAGTGGGCGCACACTCCAATGGCCTCAGTGTAAGCTTCCATTTTGCGGACATCTTCATGGTCTTTCCACCAGTCCACTATTTTCTCAATGGGTCCAGAATTTGGATTTCTTCGTTCCATGTCCATATCGCCACCGTAGTAGCCACCCTGCGCCGAATAACCGTTATTTTGCTGATAGTATTGGGCGTTTTCTTGGGAGTAACTGTTTTGTTGGTGAGAGGAGCCTTGGGTGTGAAATGATGGACGATGTTTATGATTTTCAGCGAATTCGTGGAGCCCATAAGCTCCTGCCGCTAAACCTGCTGCACCAAGCGCAATGCCTCCTAGGTGAGAACTTGAGTGTTTGCCGGGCTTAGGTCTTCCTGGTTTACCTGGATAGGGTGAGGACGATGGAGAGACTCGCGGCGAAATTTGAGAATGAGTAGCCTCAATGCCTAATGAGGAATTACCCTGAGTGTTGGACTGGGAATGGTATGACGTGCTTGTTGAGAGACTTTGTGAAGCAGATTGTGATTGTCCAGCCTGATGATGTGAGCCAATATATCCCAAGGCAGCACCAGTTGTTGCTGCTGCTGCACCTAGAATTCCAGAAGAGGTACGTGATGGCTTTTTGCCTGGCTTGACTTTGGATGGTTTACCGGGAGTGGCGGAACTGGATTGTCCAGCTTGAACAGCTTGGTCGTTGTCAGACAAGCCGGACAAATGAGCAAAATAGGCTTCTGCACTCCCGTGGCCTGTTTCTTCTGGGGGAGCAGCCTCAGTCGAAGGAGCCATAAGATGAGGTTGTGAGTTTATCAACGGCGCATCAGGTCGAACACCAGGTTGTTCATGCACAGATTGTCCCTGGTCTCCGTAGTAGTCTGCCGCAGCGCCGTGTCCACTATCAGTAGTCGCTATTGGAGGGCGGTAAGGCGCAGAATAATCCTCTGGTACTTGTCCGGGGAATTGGGACATGCCATACGAATCATTGGTTGTTCGTGGAGGACGAGGAAGAGCTCCCGACATGAGAGGCGTAGATGTTACTGGAGTACCCGTTTGGCTCCCGGGCAAGTCATCTCCTGCTCTAGAGCTATTTGTACGGGTGCGCTCTGGACCCCGCGTTGGAGTTCCCCTTTGACTTTCATCATCTCTTCTTCTTCGTCTTCCAGTCTCGCTCTCCGAGTCTCTATTTTTACGCGCCGAGTCTCGTTCAGACCCTTCAGTCCTTTCGCGTCGTCTAGGACTCTCGTGGTAGTAATCATCATTCGTCGCTCTTCGCGATGGAGTTTCGCGCTCCTCCCTGCGCTCTCTGCCATCCCGACGAGATCTTGCAGTTGCATAACTCGACGCGACACTAGCAGTATCATCAACAGGATATGAATAGGTCCTGACAGCGCCTCTTCGTGACGCATCATCTTCCTCAACCTCGATTGTATCTTCCAAATCTCTTTCTTTGTCGCGGTCTCTTCGTCGGCGCGAACTGTCGCCTGCCTCGGAGGTGCGCCGTCGCGACATTTCTCCCTTGCGTCGGCTGCTCCCGGACCGAATGGAAGCCGTATCGCTATCGCGACCAGTTATTTTGTTCCACATGTCGGCTCGATCGCGCGATCAAAATTGGGTCGCAAATGGGTGGCTGGGAGGGAAAATTGGGGTGGAATTGTATGATCAAAACATTGCGACCACGGGTTGATGATGCAGTTCGTATCGTCGTAGATAGGAGGAATTACTGTACACAATCAGTAGCGCAAACGGAGTTAGTTCTTACAGGGTGCAGCAATGGGTATTTTGGGTGTAAAGGGAGGAAATTGGGCAGAATGAGGGCTTTGAAAGTGGTGATGTTGATGTATGGTGGTGAGTTTCTTGAGTTTGGTTGGGATCTCAAGCTTGGACGGGACCGGTCACAACTTACGGAGTTTCGGTATCTTCCACCACCAGAAAATTATCCGAGAGAGACAACTACAACTACTTCTCAACTAGATCACAGATGCATATTACCAACACGATACGGGTACACACTGACATGGTACAGCATTCGCGGGCTCGCCTATACTACTTGGACGACTGGACCAACTTGGGCGGCAACGCTTCTCCAGACTCGCCCAGCCACAATGGTAGAGCCCTGCACTCGTTCTATTGGGCAGCAACTCATGGTATGAGATACAAAGCAGCTCTGCTTCAGCTGTCTTGCGCCTGGTTCGCCACCCCTTATGCACCATCAATGCACGATGCGAACAATCCAGCTGAACATGTCTGTTCTCACTGACAGCCATGACAGCTTTACCACGAGGCCGCGAGTTCTTCCAGGCTGCGGCTGTCACGTTGTTTTGTATGGCACTCTGCCCAGACCAGAAGTATTTTCAGCATATTCCCCGTGCGATGCTCGTTGAAATCGACTCAAGGTCGGGGATATCCCAGATGCACATCCATCACCACACCAACTTTGATTAAACCTGCCTCCCACGCTTGCCACGTCAGAACTGAGCGGCCGGGTTATGCATGCTACCCGTCTTGCCCCTTCCGTCTCTCTTCTCGAAGAAATTCTACCGAGTATTGCAAATCGCTAGGAAACACAGTAGTAGCGAGTCTGTATGCTATCTCTATAGACATGAGGCTCTTGTCTTAGCGCCTATTTCACTAATCTATAGGGACCGTTTACCAGCCTAACGTACCTAGCTTGCCGATTTGCCTAACCTCATTGCCTAGTACTCCTACCTCCTATGAGAGTCCATCATGAAGTGTGTTCTTCTAAATCTCAAATTCATACAACGGGTCAGAAAATACTCCTTGTCAATTAGAACGTGTCCAGCCGTTCACTGATGCCCAGTACTCTCTGATCAATTTTCTATGGGCCACATGGAAGGTTGAAATGTTAACACGCTCCAAGAAATCACATACGGTCTCGCAGTTAAAGAAGAGGACTTAACAATTCCCCAGTGACCGAGGTTCGGTCCAGGACTGAAAGCTATAATTTGGGATCAGGCACATCATAAAGAGTCGTGGTGGATGGAAGCTCATCATACATGTTTTCTACATGGTGACTTGCATACCGAACCCAAGTACGGTTTCTACGTGTATGGAAAGTTCAATCGAGCTAAAACATCCAGCCACCCAAAAGAATCACTTAGCTCGCGAGCGCCTTTTGCAAATAGCGATCGCAAAGCCTGGCGGAAAATGTAATCCCGAATGTGCTATGTTGAGAGAATGCCAGTCAACGGAAAGGAACATTAAAGCACAAGAGCATGGCACGTAAGGCAAAAGAAAAGGCTCTACAGGAGAGCAATGATATTCATCTCATTTCGATCGGGATTATATCAGGTACCACAACCACAACCAAACACGTCCGCCCCAGATGAAACTCATTCGCAGTGCTTGTATCGTCTATTTCCTCTCAATTTCTCCCCAGATATTGCTGTTTCCAATGCTGCATAGCTCGTATGTCTCCTTGCTCTTCCCCTCCATTTCGCTACCAGCCAACGTAGTTCTCCTGCCCGAGGAGCCATCGTTATGGCGTCTTGCTTCTTGCGGTCTCGCGTTCTCGCGTTTCCCGTTCTTCTTTTTCAAGTTTGTATCGGGCGAGGCGTCCCGAGAAGCTGTCGCTGGTGTGCATCAGTTCGTAGCCTCCGAGTCCGGTTCCTTGGCTGGTCAAACCCGTGGGGGAGACCATCGAAGAAGTGTTGTTCCATCAAGAAGGACGTCTGGTCCATCTTGAAGATCTTTGTCAAAGAGATTACGCCTTGGAACCGTAGGATCGAGTCCCGCACGCTTCAACAGTAGATGTTCAATTACAAAAGAGATAGTCATTGCCTCAAAGCTATGGACCACGCATCCTTCACACCCAAATGCCCCATCTGAATTCAAAGACTTTGGCAGTGCCTGTCAGACTCAATTTTGGACTTTCTTGCTTACAACCCACAAGACGGATTCCAATCCGGATCCTTCATCAAGTAAACATAGTCTTCGTACGTCTTCTCCTCATTTTCAGCCTCCCCTCCCTGCACGGTGTTGGGTTCGCTTAAAATTCAACGCGAGGTTTTCCAAGAATAGTTGTTTGCAATGTGATTTTCTTGCATAGTGCCACTGTCGACGCTTTGATATCGCAAATCCATGCTTACTTGATGGTCTCAATGATCTTGGACATCGGATAACTTGATGTCCAAGATCATTGAGACCATCAAGTAAGCATGGATTTGCGATAAAGAAGTTCCTCCAGCTCGGTAATACGCACACAAAATGTCTGGACAGATTTCTCGATTGCGCGGGAGTCTCTTGTGGTTGATATGTGACTTTGGGGGTTGCGCAGGCGAAGCAGGTCTGGCCGACTTTCTTCCAGACTCTGTGGAGGGATGGTGGTTTGCCACTTTGCTTGCCGATAGCGTTGTTGTGTCTTTTGCTTTGATTGTGAAGTTATTTCCCCTGGGCAAGAACCTCCGAGCGGCTTTGCTTCGCCCATACAGGGAGATTTGTGGACCTTCCGTCCGCTCGTATAGCCGGTGAATGCGCCAAAGTACCCGTCACATTGAGCGATCCCCGATGTTGAGGACCCCGATATTGAGGACCCCGATGTTGAGGACCCTGATGTTGAGGACCCCGATATTGAGGACCCCGAGTTCATCATGATTGGGCCGTTTGGCCGAGTACTGCTGTCTATAATTCTGGCTTCCTCGTCACGCACCATCGTCAAACTGTAAGAAGACGAGTTTTCTTGGTTAGAGCCATGGCTAGACATCGTCAAGTAATCTGATGAATTTCCTGTAGGTACTTGCTGCTCTTCTGATTGAGCGAGTCCATCGCCTGGCTTCTCGGTGTAAGTCCTCGTTGAAGTGTCACCAGTGCTCGAACCACAAGAGATGGTGGACAGGACGTTGTAGACTCCGGGACAATGATAACGACTCCCTGCACCTTCAATGCCCAAGTGGTTGTCCGATCGAGTGGCGTATCGACTTGGACCAAGATCAGAGATGAGCCCTACTGGCTGATGGCCATGGTTGCCATTGTTTGACGTATGGCCACTGGCTTGAGTATCATTCACGTCATACCCTGAAGTGTTGACTTCATCGAACGGTGTATGAAGGACTCTGAGCTATGGACTAAGCTTCTTGTGCTCGACATGGCAAAATTTGTTCTCATGCTCAAAAAGTATCTAGAGGTCATTGTCTAGGGGAGCAAGGTCCGAAACTGTAATCGATCCATAGGACATGCCTTCTTCGCCATCGTTAGACAAATCTTCGTCGTCATCGCTAGGCAGATCTTCATGTTGGCGATTGAGAATAGCAATGTCGCGTAACTGGCTAATGGTTTCTTTTCTGTTGTTGGTTTTGATGGCTTGAAAGTTCCAGGAAGCATTCTTCGTGCGCTGTATTTGGATGACCTTGAGCTGTTTGATTGGGTAGATCCATATCGAAGTCATCGCAATCTAGCCGTTATGGATCGCAAGGTACACCAGCATCTACAAGATGTCCCACAAAATATGAAAGCCGTCATGGCGTTGAATGAGATTGGTGCAGCACGAGGCCGCGGCTTCTTCCTCCATTTTCCCGCTCGTGTTGTAACGAAAAAGCAAGCCAATGATCCTGCCGTGCTGCCCACAGAGCGACTACAAAGCAGAGTCGGGTATGTTTAGTTGACAAAGGCGACTCGCGTTCGGATTTTTTTCCGTTTTTGCCTTGAGACACTGGAGGCCGTAAACTTGTTGAGCAAGCTATAAACTGATTAGCAAAGAGGTAGTGAAGGACAGCCGTACAATTACAAATTGTTGCTGAGTTTTTCAGCCAGGATGAAGATACATCTCTCGCCTGATACCTGGCAAAGGATGTGGCTTTGGATCAATGGCTTGATGATCGCCGACGAGACTATGCGGAAAATACTGCAGCCTTGTTCCACACAAAGTCACGAGAAGATTCCCATCTTGGCTCAGAATTAGTATCGCGTGGAGTATATAGCAGCATATGACAGTTATACTTACAAGTTTTGGTGTTCCGCATCATGAATCGTTCTTTATTGCAACAAGTCGGTATGCCGGCTATGACGGTTCCTTGCCATATGGCATCAAAGATGCTCCCACCGCAACACCTTCCGAGATTAGGGAATGTTAAGAAGTATGGCTGGAGGCGATTGTGAAGTTCGTGTCCTTTGGTTGCATCCAAACATATCCCTAGGTAGTATTGTAGACAGAGCTGGCAACGGTGTTGCGGTGGGCAAGCATCTTTGTACTGGCAATTTTGATGCCATATGGCAAGGAACCGTCATAGCCGGCATACCGAATTATTGCACCAGTCCTAGTTTTGCCTTTGGATAACCTTTACATCCACCGTAGCTGGACCGTCGACTCGCGAAACATGTTGACAAATGATGTGTGGATGAGCGCTTTGACTCGTGGACTACTACAACGGCCGAGATACGAACGAGTTCATGTCCTGGAAATATAGATTGAGTCTATGTTTCCAGGACATAAACTCGTTCGTATCTCGGCCGTTGTAGTACTCCACAAGCCAGAGAGCAAGATGTTTGTCTTGAGGAGCATCCCGGGGGTTGTAGGGGCTTGTGTGGCGAATCAGGTAGGCTCCCATGTCGTGTAGACCAGCGTAGATGGCGTTGAGTTCTTCATCGACCTGTCCGATGGCCCATATGACGGCTTACCAAGGGGTAGCCGGGGATTTACAATCTTCCTTGTCCCCGACCACACATGTTCTACCAGGCCTTGGTAGTCCACAGATAACTTGCGCTGTTTGGCGTCCTTTTCATCAACAATCGAATCGCTGCATGTGAGACCAATCTCAGCTGGGGACTGCTTGAACGCATTCGATCCGTCGCGAAGCGATAAGATCCGGAATTGGATTTGACTTGGACTGAGGGCGCCGTACAAGAGTGCCTTCAATTCCATCTCGGATATCTAAAGAGAGGCATTTGCAAAGGCCACTGTCATTCTTGACCCAGTCGATGTATCGGAGAGGTACGACCCGTTCCTAAAGCATAGGGGTGCTTTTTGACTTGTCAGGGGATGGAGCCAAGGTGCCAGGAGGTTTTGAAGACCACATTGGTCATCCTGGCATTTTGTAACTGTCCCTATGGTCGTCATCGTATCGGCCAAATAAGCAACCGTCGCGGCCGCCTTTCTTACTCCTTGAATCAGTCCTCATTTTTCCTTCGTGATACGTTGTGAGGTCGAAGGACAAGAACAGGAAGTTGGCGTCATGGCAACAGGTTGGCCGGCGTAAGCACAGGGTATAACATGTCAGTCTGGTATCCAAACCCGCCAGAGAGGTAGAAACTCTATATCATTACCCGTACCATTGGACAACAACCGATCAATCAGGGTGAGCAGCCACGATTCCCATCCATATCCATTGCGTCGTCGTCTTCATTCTCATCAAAAGTATACCTTGAAGAACTTTCCATCGATATTGCAAGTTCACGAGCAGCGTGAAACTATTTAGTGGACAGAACTCCTTGCTATATTAAGCATGTATATAGCTAGGCGTTCTGTCTACTAAATAGTTCTACACTGCTCGTAAACTTGCAATATCGATAGAAATGTCTTCGAGCTATCCGCACAGTCGGATGCGCGCTGTTCTACAAATCGAAAGTGCCTTCGTGATTGGTAGAGCAGGTCGTCCGATGTATTGTCTTTGCTTGAGTTGGCACTGAGTTTCATAGGGACCGATGGTGCCTACACTTGCATATCCTGACAGTGTATTAGTTTGTGAGTGCCATCGTGGAACATGTGTATTGGCATGCTTAGGACGCTTATACGTACTTCAAATATCCCAAGAAGCCTGATCGAATCGGTAGGTGCGGTTCCCAAGCTTAAGGCTGTCATCGTCAAGTTCTTCGATCCATTCTACTGGGTTCAAAGGCTCTTTGGTGGACCCACCAAATCCACCGAGGCCTTGTTGTGGTTTGGAGCTTGCGGTGTTTTCGTTGCAGGCTAAGGGCGAACTCGCACGAGGCGACAGAAGACCGGAACGTTGAACTGCGAAGACTGTTTGCTGGGGAAAAACTTATCGACGTCGACTGCTGGAGGGCGCAGCGCTAGATTTGCCTGAAGTATATCTCCTAGGGTTTCAGTGGTGTACTTGGTCGGGATAAACGTTGGGTTCTCTGTTAAACCACGAGTTTTTGGGACGATGATCTCCTTCTCTTTCTCAAGTTTCCGGCACATGTTGACCTGTGGTGGACTGCAGCATTGATTTCGACTGTGCTATGACTGAAAAAAGGCTGCATGGCCTCAATTCGAGCTCCTATATCACTCATCAGTCATGTCTACACCACAGTGGCTGTAGAAAACATACCTGCAATAGTTAAACTGCTTTGCGTTGTCCCTGGGGTTACTGTACCAGGCGGGGCCGTCTTAGCTTCGCTGGATTTTGAGAGGCAGCTAGTAGACTCCATCACCACGATGAGGTGCGGACCCTTCGATGGAGAGATGGGGAGTATGTATAGGAATAATGTGCGCATGGGGAAAGCGTCGGGAGCGGGGGGTTGTCCAAGAGTAACGTGTGAGATATCTTGGACAGGTCTCAAAATCGTCAACCAGAAAAACAGCAAGGGGGATCGCAGGGTGAAGTGACATAGGACAGAAGTATTGACCGACTTTCCAGGACGGCCGCAAAGAAGCTGAAAAGGGGAGTGCAAAAGAGAGAGCAAGCAGTGTATGGAAGACAAGAGAGCCCCTGAAGTAACCTGATGCTGGGAAATGGCGCCGCGAACTGAACAGATAGAGCAGGAGTTGAGAGCCAAAGAGTGTGAAAGAAACAAGATGATATCCAAGGCCTTGTCCGATATAGACCAGGATGAACTATCATGGCTGCCCAGACTCCAATAGAATCTACGGATTGATGATGATCTTGTTGGAATGAAGAATAATAATATGGTATGGAGGGACTAAACATCCTATATAGACAGTGAGCAGCTAAAGTTGTAGTCCGTTTTCTCTCTAAGTCTGACTACCGAGCGAAACATGTTGACCGACCCTTTGGCTGACAAAAATGCTCATCCAGCTCAGTCATGATGTTTGCTTCAATCTATTGAGGTCAGTCACACAGTCTACAAACTTTGGGATACCATGATGCGGTTAGGCGGTTCTCGGAAGTCTCTTCAATGCACGATTGGACGGTGATACGATGAGATGGAATATCGAGCGGCTATTTACAGGTTTCGAAACAAGGTGGCCACGAGAACGAGCCAACAAATCAACGATAGTTGTACAAGCATGAACTTATGGTGGAGTGGATAGTGATCGAATGATCTAAATGCCTACTATGATGCAGCAGAATTGTACCCCAAATCAGCATATTTTTCGTTTCGATCGGCAATCTAGACACGGGTAAGTACAGAAGGTCAAGCACAAAAGCCGATATCTTGCTCAGAAGGAAGGTGATTCGTCACGATTTAACGGATTTTCGAGCTCCTACGGATGTCGGCATGAGGCACCGACACCAAGTCGGAAAGACATGGAATTTTTCCCTCACATCATCTGTGATTTGTTCAGTAGTTTTGAGAAACTCCTCGTAATGAACGTGAGCAATATAGTTGAGGTCAATGGTTCAGGCACCGGAACTATTTGAAGTACTACTTTCATTGAAGCTGTGGTGTCCACAAGGTGTCCCATTCTAAGCATAAAAACTATACACTACTTGCCATCATTTTTAATGACGAGTGTTCCGCTTGATGATCTTCTTCGATGTGTCAATGTCTGCTCCGCCGGCTCAAATGCTCACGGACAAGAGTGGAATGCCCAGACGGATGGCGACGTCGCTAGAGAGTCCGAGCCCGACGAGAGTGCTTTTGAATGCAACATAATGTGGGAATGATGCGATAAGCCTTTGATATTGTTACGATTGGATGATTCTGAGTCGTACGACCTGGCGTGCGCCATTCCTTCCTCCTCTTCGTAGATGCCTACCGGTATTGACTTTGAAACTGAGCGCGAAGAGCCATTATCTCTTGACGCTCTTGAGGTTGCAATGCATTGATTTGATCCGGGGTCATAGCGAGTAGTTGTTGAATCAACGCGGCACGAGCCGGATCTATCGGTGGTGGTGCAGCTGCTGCAACTGGCTGAGGAGGTGTATATGGCTGGCCTGGATATTGTTGATACTGCTGTGGAGGAGCGGCATAGTGCGGTTGCTGCGGTGGTGGAGCACTTGGTGGAGGCTGGTATGCAGCCTGTGGTTGTTGTGCTGGAGGAGCTGATGCATGTTGCATGACTGAGGCGACTGTGGTTGGATCAACGAGCTTTAGTTGCAATAGTGCTTGGAAGATTGCAAATGAAAGCTGGGGAGATGAATCTAACACTTGCTGGGCTTGAACGGGATCATGAAGTACGAGATTTTGCATTTGAACGAGAATATCGAGCAATTGACTAGGAGGTAGTGTTTGGAGAGTCTTAGATATCGCATCCTCAGCCTTAACACCAGGAGGTAACTCCACTCCCGGTGGAAGCGGAGGCAACCGGCTCGCTGCTCCCTGTGTGTTCGTGATATGTGTGGTATGTGTGGTGGAACCGTGTTGTTGTTGTTGCTGCTGCTGTTGTTGTTGGTATCCGCTGGCATGATTCTCTCGATCCTTTTCATTTGCATAGTCCACCCTGAGTTGTCTACCTTGCAATTCGTGGTTGTTTAGATTTCGCACAGCAGAAAGAGCAGCATCGGGGTCGGAGAACTCCGCAAACCCGTAGCCTTTGGGTTTTCCAGTTTCTTTGTCGGTCATAGCACGAAAGTTTAGGACCGTACCAGCGCGGCTTAGAATATCGACGATCGCTTCATCGGTAACACCTAGGCACACGAGGTTAGCAGCGAGCATGAAATGCGCTTGGCTCACGGGCAAGCTTGTGGAGGTCATCTTACCATAAGGTATGTTACCGATGAAAATCTTGCTAGACATGCTTGCAGCTGTAGTGCGTTGTCTTCCAGTTATGCAACCGTAGAATGATGAAGTCGGAGATTCAGCAGGTTAATGAATAGAGTATGCTTGCGCCAAGTCTTTCTTGGTTGCGGAATAACCAAATATGATGGATGTTGGTTCAAGACTTCACAACAGATGGCGGCAGGAAGTATTTGATAGAAGATCTGATGTTGTGAGGATTGAAGGTTGAATGTTATTGAGGTTGAATGTTAAATGCGCCTGGTTCAATTGTTCAAATGTTAAGTTCACTTAGCATCTCGGCCCGCCCAGAGCTTCTGCAAGGATCTCTTCGGCCCGAAGTGGGAGCAACCCCTGCAATAGCTTTGATCTTGACCAAAAAAAAATCACCACCAACTTCGTAAGTCACATTCGATATATTGTATCACCGGTAGCGCGGACCCAACATGGTGCGCAAACTCAAGTTCCATGAGCAGAAGCTCCTTCGCAAGGTCGATTTCACCACATATGCCTCTGATAAGGGCCATCGCGACTCCCTCGTTTGTCAGCGCTATCACATCCAGAAGCCGTCCGACTACCATGCCTACAACCGAATTTGCGGTAAGCCAATATTCCTTTCGCATCTTATATTCTGGGTGGAAGACGAGAGCTGTCTCAGACTCGACGGAGAGCTACCAATTACAAATTTCAAGTTCTGTGCTAACAAAATCAGGATCTCTACGATCACTTGCCCATAAACTCGCTGCGCTGGACCCTGAAGATCCTTTCCGACACAAACATGAAGAAATGCTACTTGGGAAGTTATGGGATATGGGTGTCCTAGGAACAGGTGGAGGCGGCAAAGGCAAGCTGAGCGACGTCGAAAACAAAGTGACCGTCTCGGCGCTTGCTCGAAGACGGTTACCAGTGATAATGCAGCGCTTGGGCATGGCTGATCACTTGAGTTCTGCTGTGAAGTTCGTCGAGCAAGGCCATGTCAGAGTTGGCACTGAAGTTGTAACGGACCCGGCATTCTTGGTCACGAGGTAAGTATATCCTAAGAGCTTCATTGATGATGTACTGATTGTGGATAGAAATATGGAAGACTTTGTGACATGGGTGGACTCCTCGAAGATCAAGCGAAACATACTCAAATACCGCGACAAACTCGACGACTTCGATCTACTTTGAGGCGACTCCGAAAATGCGTTCACAAATCAAATATGGCTATGTGGAAGTTGGCTTTGCCATTCTAATATACAGTCTATAATACATCGGGCGCAGAATCTTACCCGGAACTCGAAAAAATAACTTTTGTACAAGCATCCGTAGATGCGGAGCGACAACTTTCAGTTTACGTGCCGACGGTTGATGACGGTCTTGGAGTTTTCCCAGGGTATCCGTACATATGGCAGGACTGCCCGGGCTTCAAGTGTCTGTGTAGGCTGAGGCGATTCGGGTGAAGATGGAGATTCTGATGATTCGGCGGCCGCAGCTATGACGGTTCCGTTGGAGGCTTTTTCCATGCCGACAAGAAGGGTTGGGACACCAGTGGGCTTCCCGGCTTCGCCTTTCTGGATTTTGTAGGTTTGCTTTTGGGCTAGAGCCCATGGCGACTTGATGAATCGGCCAAAGCGAGGAGAGATGGATTGTGGTGTCTGCTTGACTGGAGTGGCTAGGTCGCGTTCGGAGATATTGTTTTCAGTTGAGCAAGAAGAATCTATACTCCACGTTAGCAGATTGAACATTTTCTTGTCCGGATTTAAGCATACCTATGGAACATGCAGTCCGGCTAGTGGGAGAGGTTCGAAGGAGTGGCGCTGCTTGTGCGATTTGAAGCACGCAGATCAGAAGAGCAAGCAAATACATGATTGAACGGACAATAGTGCGGGTATTAAAAGAAAGTAAGAAGATTCTTCAATGGTAATAAACAAGAAAAAAGGATTGTTATTGTGGCCCTCAAAAAGGAGTGAAAAGACAGTGTTGGATATGTTCAAAGAATGTCCAGGGCTCACATCTCGGTGTATTGAGTACAGAATTTTACAACTACAGGATGCTCAAGAGTACATATCGCATTTCAATTCCCAGATATCTGGATGTTTAGACTCGAAAATGGGTTCTTAACACCAAGACGCCAAGATGTCACCACGTTTACCAGTAGGGCAGAGCGATATCAAATGTTTCTTCCCACGATCAACTCTAACCAACCAGCAGCCTAGAGTTCCTGAGCGATAACGAAGTGTGTAGAAACGCATGAATGTTCTTGTGATTTCTACAGATGGAAGCTTGGCGGCCGTATTGAGCGATTCCTTCGAAGTCCTCACACTGTGAGGCATGAGTATCACGTAACCAGCTTAGTTTCGGACATTGTGGCCTCTACTTTTCGAGTCCAGTCCAGATACTCTGTTCTAGTTGTTATGACGTCAAAAGTGATAGTTTGAACGGAAGTATGCAGTTCCTCTCTTGGCATCTGTCAGTTGCATTGGTTTGTGTCAATGTTACACACTTGCTGTGATAAGAATTTCATACTCTTCGTTGTAGACTCATCTAGGTATTTGAACCGATAGCTGAGATTATTGATGTCTACCTGAACCAAATAGATATCACTCATGTCAACTTCTTTTGATAATCGATTCAACAGTTATGATTTAGGACAACGATGTAATGTTATATCTGCAGCTTGTTTGGATGTGGATCAAATCAGTGAGTTATATAACTGCTCAATGGTCCTCAAGCAAGCAGGTAGCACGAAGTCGGAGAATATGATGATAGGGTGGCAGTTCCATTCTTTGAGCGCTTATTCCCATGCCAGGAGCATCGAAAATCTGTAGCAGCCAAAAATTGCATCGTTGGCTGTCTCGAAACCAAAATGTTTTACAGATATGCAGATACTGCAACAAGGTCCGAACCAGGACAGAACAGATTTTTCTCAAGCCCTGGAGCGAATCCTATCGAAGTTCGATAAGATATTCAAATACATAAAAAATTCTCAACTCCTACAAGTCTGATCCTGCAGTGATGCTGGCAACCAAGCCTTGGAAAACACACTCAACACTGCAAAAACTAGGAATGATGTAAACTCTGGGAGGCACACAGTTGGCGTCTCACTACTTTACTCCGAGCTACGGACGAACTGTTTGATTTGGAAGGACGAAACAATATCTGGTCGATACGGATCTGCAGCTCATAAGAGTGTCACAACCTTCAGCCTTATTTTGTTGACAACTGCTGTCAACATCCAGATCATCCCAAGGTTGGTTTTTAAGGTGAGGAGCCATTCTAGTACACTGCAAGATCAGGACAAGAGACTAAGTGATTCGCAGATTGGCGCAAGGCTGTAAACTCCTTTGTTCATAGATGCTACCAATACCTCATACTGCATCTGTTTGGTACTGATTTGAGTTCGGGCTATATGAGGCTCGGCATAAGAACAATATATGAACGATGTTAAGATATGTTTACAAAGTCTGTAAACAAGAGCCTGAAATCTTGGGGCAATCTAAGGTTGGATCTGCTAGCACTATTTAGATTTCACCAATATTCCGCCATGCCTTCAACCCAGTCGCTGCAGGTGTCTCCTCATATGATCAGACAATTCAACATTTAGACCATTCATGTTCTATGTATATCAGAAAGGAGAACCCGGAGGCGTTTGCGCTCCTCTTTGTTCTGGCGCTCGTCCTCGTAGTGCTGAAAAACTTCTGCAGTCTCATATACAGCACTCCACTCTTCTCGTGAGACTGATGGCGGATTGTATGATAAAGATAACCCTTTGGCCTTGTAATCACGCACCAGACGGTCTATGACATCCCAGGGATACACAAACTTCTCCTCCGGCCAGTCTGATTGACCCCGCGATACCCATTCTGGCTTTTGCGGACTATAAATGATGTCGACCTTTTGAAGATTGGTTTGAGCGGCCGCTTTGGCTAGATCCGGAAACCACTCCGCCCTCCATTCATCGAAATGCTCAACTGAGGTTGCTTCACCTGAGTTTCCATCCTCATCCATGTCTAGCGTTAAGCTCACCATTGAAGGGCCGATAAGATGATGGACAAGGTCTTGGCCACTGATATGGGAGTAGTCATAACCTTTGCCCCAGATGAACTCATAGGTGAGGTAGATTGATCGGAGATTTGGGAAATACATCCCATTTCCAAATAGAATTTGCCACGGATTTGGCGCCGTTAAAGACTCTTGACCCGAATAGATCCATCCACAATACAGTGATTGAAGAGACTGACGCTGACTTGCCAACAATCTCCCAATTGCATACTTTTGATCGTTATCCTTGTGGGAGAAGCAGGCTTCACTCTCCTCGATGGTGAACTTAGTAAGCATGTTGGGCTTCAGGAACTCATCAAACAGCTGCTGGTAATCAAATCCTCTTTGGAAATAATAGTCAGAAATAGTCAGATGCTTTAATCTTGGCATCCACTGTAGCGCTTGTTCAACAATCCATTGATGACTAAATCCCCATCTGGTATGAGTAAAATCCGGACAGGACATCAGTCGGAGACAAGTCACATCCTGGAGGAAAGGAAGCAGCACAAGAAACTTGTTCACTTCCTTCAAGTCGCTGATAGCTCCCTGAAGTTTTAGATTGAGAATGCGGTAGGACACAAATTCAATAGGAGGATCATCTAAGACAGGATCCTCAGTTGCTCGACCGTGCGAGTGGCTATGATCAACTGCTGGAGAAGTACCAGCGATTGGTATTTCATTCCTGGAAGAGTCATGAGCGATAGTGATATTGAGCTCGAGAAAGAACCAAGCTACACATCGTAGTTTTTGGCACGTGTTCATCATCGCCTTGACGTCCATTTGTGTTGTAGGACAGCATCGAAGGTCTCTGCTCTTGTTTTTCGAGTACCTGGGCTGTTTCAATGGTTCTGGTTCAGCGGCGAAGCCCACAATGATGTAAAGCAATTCGTCAGGGAGTTGAAGCAACCAAGCATTTTCAGGCTGCTGAGTCCGCAATATCGTTTTTTTGGGCGTCGCCGGTGCCCATCTTTGTTCTTCGATGAATTTTTCTCGTTGGTAGACTTCCGATCTGATGGGAATGAGCTCCACGTTGTTGCGATTTATCTGAGCTTGCCATTTTTCATTCTCGGCCTCCAGATGGCGGCTTCTCGCACGTAAGGTCTCTGTTGGAACAATGTCCCGGATGTCTATGCTGTCATCAGTAGAGCTGCTAGACATGGTTTGGGTTTTCAAATAGTGCGATTACATGGTAGTTTTGGAAGTGGCACGGCCTTGTTAAAGGAGCACACAGTCTGATGCAGAAAGGACTGAAGGAAAATAAAGTGGCGTTGTGATAACGCGTCGTGCACGCGTGTCTAACAGGCAACCACAAAAGAAAAGCTCAATTATTGTGACGGACAGACAGAACCAATGAGTTAAGAAACTAGCACATGAAAAATATCAAGAATCAAGAAATATCGTCTTTGCATTCATTTCAGTCTAGTAGAAGACATCAACACATCGAAGTTCAGGCCGGTTTTTCATGCCGCTTTATGGCGGCACAGTACGGTACATAAAAAAAAGTTCACCATGACTTTAACATGGAAAGCGTTCGATTTTGCGGTTGCCATGAATCGAACATGGGTTATATCGGACTTGAAGAGAGTAGACTCGCTCCACAACGATAGGTCTTAACCACTGGACCACAACTAACACATATTGTAAGTATATTACAGGGCAAGCTAACCAGAAACTACTAACCCGCTGATGACAAACAAGTGTCAAAATTTGAAGCAGATTTAAGCATCATTTTCAACCAGAAAATGCGCATTTTCTGTAAATAACCCAGCATTTTATTGCATTCCATACGTCCAGCTTTGCTATCAGACAAATCTGCGAACTGAAATCGATGGAGACAAATCATTATATTTGCTAATTCTAATCTGGGTATGCTAGAAGGATATTAACATGAAATGGTAATTTCTCAAGGAAGGCACGGCTGAAATGGATATATGTGTGTGCCGTTTCGGTTGAGGAATAAGCCATCTACGTAACGACGTCAAAATCTTGATGTGGACGTTCTACATTTGATTGAGAAATCCACCGTCGTGCATCAAAATCAAATCGCAGGCGCAACGGCCCACAAGGCTGGTTTACATCTGCACTCCCGAGATCTGCAACAGTGAAGTGCCGGAGTACATGACAGGCGCTTTGCACATCGTGCAGCAGTGGGATGTCAAGGATATCGCATCCATCCATGAACATTTCTGCCTCTTAAATACTACTTCTACCACTTGTAGGTTCCGTATGTCGGATATAAACATCTGCCGCTGGGAATATTGTCATGCTGGTACCATTCGACCTCTTCCACGGTTTGAATACGAGGCGTCGAGGCATTCGAGTCAAGATACATCTCTTGACTTTCTGCGTCATATCATCATCTTACCACAACTTTGCCATGATAAAAGTGTTTCGGCCCCTCTCAATTGTGGCGTTCAGATTTACAATGCAGCCTTAGAGTCTATAATCCCAATACAGTATACGGTAGTCTCAGATTTTAGTGTGATCGCCTATCGTGGACGGTGTAGTGAAGGTCCGGCTCGCCGCGCGGCTCGATCTTCTCTAGCAATTGTCGATCAACTCCCTCCCTGGTACAAGTGATTATGCACGACTGCAGTACTCCCAGCTCAAGAGCACAACGAAAATCTACCAGCCTCCGAGTCACGGAATATCGAATTCATTATGGCTAAGAATATAATAGCTAATTGTCGATTCGTCTCCTCGAGGCCAACAAAACCTTCCAATCACTTTCCAGAGGCTCATTTTACAGTTTGGTGATATTCTGTGTTTCACTTCTTTACTAATTGTTATATTTGATACCTTTTCACAAATGTATATCGCTTCAATATTTTGCGTTTCACTATTCTGCGCACCAATTTTCGCTGAACGGATACCCGAAAATCATATTCTCTATGGACCCGGTAAGGGAAATTTTCTCCTTAGCATTTACTACATTTGACCGCATAAGAGCTCTCATCTTAAACCACCCGATCTAATCAAATGTAGGTGGCAAACCATCGACTTTAGTGAAAAGACAGACTGCGACTTCCAGACCTGTTCCATCCTCAACCGCAACACACACCAATTTAAATTGTTCAAATGGTCCAACAAGTCGATCTTGCTGGAGCGATGATTTTGACATCAGTACTGATTTTGACGAGGTAAGTCATTTGCAAGTATTGATTTTTTTTCTAACATAGACTAGAAATGGCCGAAAACCGGCAAAGTAAGAGCATATAACTGGGAAGTCACCAATACTCCCTGTTCTCCAGATGGAAACTCCAGAGTCTGCTCATTAATCAATGGTCAATATCCTGGCCCAACCGTTTTCGCGGATTGGGGAGATACCATTCAAGTGACGTTGAAAAACAGCTTGCCAACGAATGGGACGGGCCTTCATTTCCATGGAGTTCGACAACTAAATACTAATAGCCAAGATGGTGTTCCTGGAGTTACGGAATGCCCATTGGCACCTGGAGATTCGAAAACATACACATTTCAAGCAACGCAGTACGGCACATCTTGGTACCATTCTCACTGGTCTGCTCAATATGCGGATGGAGTAGTTGGACCGATCGTTGTGAATGGACCTGCAACAGCCAACTATGATATTGATCTTGGGGTAAGAAGGAGCTGCTTCAACATTAGATCCGCCCTATGATTGAACCAAGGCTAATAATCGCAGGCTTATCCAGTGTCAGACTGGTTTTCAAGATTTACGGCTTGGCAGTTTCTTTACAATGCCAATGTTACCTTACAAGAAGGACTTGCACCACCTCGTAAGTTGTCCTTGCAGATTAGCCTCAAAGTAACTGACTAACGAACTTCTAGCTGGTGATACAATCGTGATAAACGGGTTGGTGTTCCTTCTTCAAACAGATCCTCAGATATCCCTTTGATTGCGACACATATCTTTGTCTGTTGTTTCAAGTTATTCCATAAATGCTAACGTGACGCAGTACCAATGTTAATTCATCGGGCGGAGGAAAATATAACCAAGGTAGTACCTCATTGCAGTGCTCCCTGTGAAAATTAGCCAGAGGTCTGACCAAATGCATGGGAACAGTTACGCTTACTCCAGGCAAAACGCATCGCTTGAGAATCATCAACACTTCCTCTGAGCTCTCGCTTCGAGTTACTCTCGACGGACATACGTTCACAGTCATCTCCAATGATTGGGGTACGTAACCCTCTTCTTCCGGGTAAACTCGAAAGCTAATTGCTGATCAACGATAGTACCAATTCAGCCTTTTGAGACAAACCAATTGCTCCTGACAGTTGGACAAGTAAGTCTTTAACTTTAATCTGATTTACAAAACATGCTTACATTTCTCAACAGCGCTACGACGTGATAGTAACTGCCAACCAAACGGCTGGAAACTACTGGTTCCGAGCAGACGCTGCAAATGAGTGTCAAGAATTCGTAAACAGCAACGCGAAGGCTATCTTCACCTACGATGGAACCCCTGTGGCCACACCTAACACCACCGGCGTTCAATATGACACCGGTTGTCTAGAGCCAGATGCCTCGTTGCTAGTCCCATACTGGCCAACCACCATTCCAAGCTCCAACTTCTTGAGTGAAGTGAGCGACATGCCAGTCAACGTGACCATACCCGGTTTGAATACCAACGGCCAAAGTATAGTGGCCTGGGTCATCGATACTACCGCGATCAAGGTCGATTGGGAAGATCCCTCTTTGAAGTATATCGCGGATAACAACACCAACTATCGTGAGTGACTTCAAGGCATAAAAGTATTGTTCGAACCGAGGTCGCTGATACCATGTAGCATCGACTTATAACGTCCTTTCGCTTCCAAACGAGAATATTGTAAGCTCTTACAAAATGCTGAGCGAATATCTGGGACTAACAATAGCACAGTGGACATACTGGATCATACACGAAGCAGCAGGAAATCCGGTCCAAGTTCCTCACCCCATGCGTAAGCCATTGACCCTCTGATATCATATTAGTATGTGTTCTGATCTCACTGACCCTGCAAATAGATCTTCATGGCCACGATTTCTGGATCCTTGGACGAGGAAATGGAACTTTTAACAGTGCCAACGTGACAGGCCTCAACTTTGTCAATCCACCACGAAGAGATGTAACACTGCTACCAGGAAGCGGATGGGTATGTTTTCTCCAGCGCTGGCAAATTATAGTTCTCGATTCTGTTTCGGACTGACTTTCTTTCAATAGGTGGCCGTGGCGTTCCCGACTGATAATCCTGGAGCGTGGCTAATGCATTGCCACGTTAGTACGCATATTTGTAAGATCGTCTCGCTAGTTCTTGTGGTATTTCTTTGCTAACAACCACTGAACAGCGGCTGGACTGGGAGTACAGTTCCTTGAAGCTGTCGATCAGCTTCCGCAACCCACAGATGATTGGGACCAAACTTGCAGCAATTGGAAGGGCTACTACCAGACAGCGATGTACGACGAAGATGACTCTGGTTTGTGAGAAATAAAAATAATGTCATCTACGTGGTAGTTTATACACCAGCAGAGCTTGATGAACGCCAACAGAATGCATATGATAAGCTTTTGTAATATATTGACCTACTCGCTTCTAACCACAACATGTGCATTCTCAAGCTTAGCGTTTTCAGGCATAATCCTACAGATAACTTCAAGGATAACCACCGAACGAAGTGGGAGGCTATCAAACAAAAAGCGGATGGCTCAATCGAAACAACAAATCCGCCATATTACTTATGAGTAAATCTCGTTGAGATCTTCCAGGTTTCCATGACGAGAGAACGATTATAGTATGACGGTTCATAACGGTCACATACTAGGCCACCGTTCGCACGCCCAAGAGCCTATGAGGGCAGCAGAATCCAGGCTTTATCAAAAACTATAACTTGCTTTATGTAGCAAAGAAATTGAGCGGAGATTTCGTAACCCGGGTAAGTACCCTCTGTTGGGATCAGGGTGAACAGTTTAATCTAAATCCAACTACCTTCCAGATCCAACGCCCTACAAGGCTGACGCTAAAACAAGTCCTAAGGTAGAATATAAACGTAAAGATATCCAAACAACCAACATCTTCTTCAAAAACGAGTCTGGCTACTAATTTCGCATACAACTTAGTACTATCAACAAAAAATGCAACTTCCACTCCTATTCAGCGCGCTGGCAGCGAGCGCCAATGCTCATTACTTCTTCAGTCAGTTACTCATCAACGGCCAACCGACCGGAAGAGACTTCACCTACATCCGGAAAATCTCAACAAACCCACCATACAACCCAGCGTTCCCCGACATGCTCGCACGGAAAGAATACCGATGCAACAACGGCGCAAACCTAGGCACAGGCACCCAAACAATCTCCATCGCAGCCGGTACCAAAATCGGCGCCCGTCTAGGCCAAAACAACTACATGGGCCATCCAGGACCCGGCTTCATCATGATGTCCAAAGCGTCCTCCAACGCTTCCAGCTACGACGGCTCAGGAGACTGGTTCAAGATCTGGGAGTCCGGTCTCAAGCCAGGTGGACAAACCAACCATGATAATGCGTGGGAAACGTATGGCAAGAAACAGATGGAGGCGACGATTCCGGCTACGACGCCACCGGGTGAATATTTGGTGCGATTTGAACATGTTGGTATACATGAGAATCATAAAAATAAGAGCCAGATGTACTTTGAGTGTGCGCAGGTCAAGGTCACTGGTGCTGGTGGAGGAACTCCTGGACCGATGTTTAAGATTCCGGGTGTTATTACGGCGAGTTCACCAATGATTACGTTTAGTAAATGGGGACCGGCAAAGTCGACGTTTCCTATGCCTGCGCCTGCTGTATGGACTGGACAGTAGGATGGCAAAGAGGTATCAGTGCCTGATTGACCTGGAGGAGTACATACTGAGAGCCTCAAAAAGAAGGTTCTTCAACTTCATTATTCTTTGAAATGTATACGCTGCACTAATTGAACCTTCTCGAGAGCGCGTGGGTGTTTACCAAAAGGAACAGGCTGAGCCAGAAGAGAAAGGGATCTCGCTGGAACAAGATACTTGAAGCTGTGATTATAAGATGTTCATTCATAGAAACTCACAATTTTACTACAACTGTTTGTGTGGAATTTGCAGACGGCTGTAGAGCATCATCCTCATGGCACCTTGGAGGGTATGATTCTGCACCATACAGTCCATTGCCCGACCGCTCGATCGCAGAGTTCTCCTGAACGAGATTGTTTTGCGAGTACTAGGAAGGACCTAGTGCCGAGGAAGGAACATTCTCTTCGTGACTGAGAGGATGAGTTAAGTGTTCTGTTGAAGTATGCTTCACCGCGATCAATGGACTGTTCTGACGTGAGGTTTTAAAGCCTACGAGCGTGTTGATCTACGGTTTTGATTAACTGTTGAGATCACGTAAATCATGAATGCTGCATGAATGCTGAGCCTGTCGTAGCGCCAACCCGAGGAGTAATGCTATTGTGCATTGAGTCACAGCAACATCACTAAGACCGTCAGCATGGCTTTCTTGATTCTCGATACTATGACATTGAAGCCATCTCACAAGCTTATCGTTTTCCAACAGGGAAGAGGGTGGTGAAGAAATAACGCTTGAGATCAATCAAATCCGATAGAGCCACAGTTTGCCTTACTGCTTACATCTTGAGGCACGACCCGACTGGATCTAGATCCAATGCTCCGGCAGTCTACGGGAACCTCCTGCTGGCTGAGAGCTAAGGAGCTTCATCATCGTACGCGTAACGCCACTTCTAAACGTTCGTGAGTCTGCTGTTCAAACGGGGTTTTCAAGATGCATAGAGTACACTTGACGATCACAGAAGGAATCAGAAATCAGGACTCAGGGTTGACTTGAAGGCCTTGAGTCTTGACCACGATTTTCGTATAAAAATAGAATGGAGGTAGCCCCTTCGAGGCATAATGCGCGCCGTACTAAGCCGTTAAGGGTGGTAAAGTCAGCCTCAAGCCGTGCGCGTACTTTTGAAGTCCACTTATATCCCCATCTAGCCAATAGGAAGCACCAGAATCGCTTGGCAGCCTTATGCCTCCGCCATTTTACATGATGGAAATGCTACTGGTCTAAAAAGCTGCCGATCATTGTGAGTTTGCTGCAGTATTTATTCCCGGCCCGCGGCGAGGACAACAACTGTTAGGTACTCAGGTATTATGTTCAATGCTGTCAGCTTACCATCGTGGCCTGCGACTGCCCGTGGACCGTTGATCCCTGCGGCAGGATGTAAGCCAAACTCGAAGGATCTAAAGGATCAAAGTTGATTGATTGGAACACATCGAATATGACTACGAAACGTGACCGGGTAATCAGTTTTCATAGTAGATACTAGGAATTTTGAAACAGAATTCTTTGTACTACAGGAAGAATGTATTCATTGGTCATAGTGAACAGCAACCATGTCACGTTTGTATGTGACACGATCTCTCAGGAGTTCTGCCAAGGTTCCATCGTACATTCTGTCTTTCTACTTGGCTTTCATTTCTTATATTTTAGCATTCTATCTACTCTAGAGCAGGTACTCAACCACAGACAGAAAAGCTAAGGCTTTAAAGCCGCAGATTGCGCCAAGTCCCGACCAAGCTCCAAGCATTTTTGGCAAGAACGACAAACAGCATTCAAGAAAGGTAGTCACGATGGCCATTTCAACAATACCGCAGGCCCCCTAAGTTCTACCTACCACACCAAGACACAATCGAAATATCCTATCCCGCAGCAACTATCACACGCTACGCAACCTATGCCGACGCTCCCCCTTTTCAGCCTATTTCTGGCCAAGCTATGCTTCACCTTACTGTGACCTCGTCTTGGTGGGTTCCTAAAGGTCCTCTTCGACTCGCACTGTTCTTAGGCCCCATCGTCCTTCTTTTTATTTTGTTTCGAGACAACCCTAACTGGACCGATCGATCCCTTCATAGCGTTATACCCTTCGATACTGAACAATTGAACATCAAATCGCACGACACAGCCACGCAATTATGCCAACTTCATGGCTGGAAGCCTTTCAGACGAACACGATCTCCGAGGAAGGTGTATGATCTTTTGATGGTCAACACCGAGCTGGAATGGCTAGAAATCAGACTCAACACTACATACCACCAGGTCGATTACTTCGTCATTGTGGAATCACATAAAACTTTCACGAATCATGAAAAGCCCCTCATCATCAAAGACAATTTGGACAAATTTGCGGCGTACAGAGATAAGATCATATACCACCAGTTAGAGCTTCCAGCAGACTTCCACTCAGAACGAGCCAACCCAGCTTGGGATTCTGAAGATTTTCAGCGCAATGCCATGTACGATCAAGTTCTACCTCGTCTACAAGGCCAACAGGCTCCAATGCCCGGTGATGTGATCATAGTCGCTGATGTCGAAGAAATCACTCGCCCAGAGACCATCGCCGTTCTCAAGGCATGCGAATTCCCGCTACGCCTCAACCTCCGAAGTCACTTTTACTACTACAGCTTTCAATTTGTACACAGAGGTGTGCAATGGGCGCATCCTCAAGCCACATATTATCGAGGGAGCAAAACCATTTTGCCGGTCAATTTGCGCAACTCGGACGGAGGATTTCAACCATTGATCAAATTACAGACGGCCGATCTTTGGAACGCGGGATGGCATTGTTCGTCATGCTTCTCGACTATCGAGGAGTTTCTCACCAAACTATCCTCCTTCTCCCATCAATGGATGAATGCAGAGAAATATCGAGACACGGAACGCATTGTTGCTTACATTCGGGAGGGTAAGGATCTTTGGGATAGAGAAACTGAAATCTTTGACAGAATTGATAACAATCTAGATGTGCCGGCAATGATACTGGAGCAACCTGATCGGTTTGCTCATCTTCTAGACCGAGATACGCCAAATGCCGGCTTTAAGGATTATACGCCCCCATAACGTCGGCAGAGTGTTTGATGAAATGATTGAATGACTTCTGTTGGGCAAAGAGAGACTTGATTCAACCCATTCTTTCTTCATTTTACATCTAGGGGTCCTCTTGTCAGAGTTGCCTCAGCCACTTCTTTCACCGCGCCTTCCTACTTCATCACGAGTATGATGTCGCCCTTTCTGGAATGTTGGCAGTGACTTCGATCTAGCTCATCGACAAAGGGCTTTGCCATGTGGAGTAAAGGCAGGGAGCAGGAGAGTTTGCCGATGTCTGACATTCCAACTGAATGTACAAACCTTCTGGTGTAATTCATCTGACAAGCATCTCAACAGTGACAAACTATCCAGCTACAACAAATTCTTACCTCCGTTATCCCTTCACTGCATCAAGTTCTGTCTATTCCTTCACAAGAACTACTCGTTTCCGCCAACCTGGCCTATCACCATGTATAGCCCATCCGAACCCGAGCTCGTCACTCGTATCATGGAGCTACGACCGAAAAATCTGCACATGGGCAAAGCAAAGTTTCGTGAACTTCTTAAAGACACATATTCTTTCAATGTGAGCGAAGCGCGGCTCAAGAAACTTTTCGATGAACATCCAGATCTCGACTACATACCGGAGAACGAAAATTTATTCCGAGACACCGACTTTAACACAACTACCGTCAGAGATGCGTTCCTCGAATACAAGAAACTGGAGCGAAAATTCATGCTTGATTTGTCTCCAGAGCAGGTCAAGCTAATCATGTATAATGAGTCCGGTCAACATCACCAGTCGCAGGCAACATCGCCTAGGCCCATATTCTTATTAACAGCCTTTAGATGAGCCAGTTCGCGCCGCATGCGACTTTAGATTTTGCTTCGAGTTCCTTCTTGTCCTGAAATCACTGAGACCTTGTGCCACCATCGGCCATGATATAGGAGATGAGATTTTCACCAACCTAGTGAAAAAGTGTCTGCTCCCTGTGATAGCGAAATACAAACTTAGGCGTTATGGATTTTGTCTGCAGCAAATCACACATACCATCAACATGCCTGAGTCAATCTACAAAGGCTTCGAGAAGGGCTGGATCTTCTACGACAAGCGAAATTTCAAGCGTCTTCCATTAATGACCAAATATCTGCTGAAGCCTAATCTTGGCGAAGTCAAAGAACACGAAATTGCAGACGCCATCGGGTAAGAACTCAAACGACCGACATCGATCGTACACTCAGACGTAGACTCAAGACTAACAAGATCAGAAATCCAACCCCTTATGGCCCTCGCTGCTTCACAGCCGTGGACGTTACCGAGCGCGAAGAGCTGAAAGAACGGCTTGGAAAGGATGTCGGTCCTGTCACGGCCTTCCAGTTCGACTGTCCTGAGGAAGCCGGTTTCTTCATCCCTATTGCCCACGATTACGAGCATTGCAAAATGGTGGCAACGGAGATGGGAACACAACTTAAAGCGGATTTCACAAGGCATAAAGCAATGCTTCAATGGGTCAAAGTATGAGCAAAAAGAACTAATTTTCACGGCAACTCATACTAACGTCCAAATAGAAAGAGCCCAACATTGCCGTCTTCCGCACTGAACTGGATTGGTCAAGGAAAGTAGTATATCGACGGGTCGTGCAAAATCCGGAGGAAGCTCCAAAGACGTAGGCAGCACTCATTGAACCATTCATTGTCATGTCTTGAATGCTCGGGTTATTAGAATATTGCGTCAACCATTTTTACAGACCGATTCATGCGCGCCTTGTGTATGATACGTATCTCTTTGACGATAGTTATCACGACATGCCAGGAAGTAGATATGCCTCAACACCAAAACCCCAGCATTTGGCTCGTATTTGTTGACTTTCCATCGATGCAGGCCGACGTCAGTGGCTTCAACTGTGCAGCAAACTTCATCGTATACACAAAGCCTCTCGCCTATTTCAACGTGCCTACCAATCACGTACTCAGTCAGCTGTGCCTTGCAGCACAGAAAACCAGCTTCGCCTGGTTTCTTCTTTTTGTGCCTGCTTCGAAGAAGGCACAGTCTGCAATTGTAGGAAAACAAGTAACTTTGGTCTTTGCCGTGATAAAGAAAAAGGTCTCTCTTGCGCCTTCTAGACATTTTCTCAAAGTGATATTATTGCAGATCCTCCATCAGATATCAGTACTAAAGACTGGTATATTTTCTCAAACTCAGATACAGTAACTGCATCATCCACACGATCTTACGAAGCACACTCTATCTTAAAAGTCATGTCGCTCCTAGACAAACTTCGACGCCGCAGCGTCCTCCCGCCAGCCACAAACTCTCTCGAGCCTCAAGAAATAGGCACTATAAAGTCCACATCACAAGTAGAACCCATTGATCCTCAACCAGAGACTACCAAATCACCAACTCTCATGACCAAACTCTTCCGCCGCCGCAGCACCATCTCGCCCGTACAGTCCACCAACCCCAAAACCACCCTGCCAAAAGAGCCCGTCGGTCCCGCCCAGCACGCCCCGAACATCATGCAGCCCATGCAGAATACCGGTATGCTTGTCGGCGGGACCACCGCAGCCATCACAGACAACAGCGTTGGCGCTGGGTTAGTAGATGGTTTGGTGGTAGGAAATCTGGTAGGCCAGCAAGTCAAACAGGCGGAGAACCATGCGTACTGGCGTGATCGCGCACAGCAGTATAAAGCTGGTGATGAGACAGCGGCAATGGGACCGGTGGCTGAGGGAGCCAGGGCGGAGAGACAGGCTGGGAGGGAGGAGAGAAGGAAGGAACGCTGGGGGAGAAGGGAGAAGAGGAGGGAGGGATAGATTTGAGTAGAAGGAAGGGGATTGTATATGTCGCGGATGAAGTTGGTTTATCACGATTGGGAAGTAGCTTAGGTTGAACATTAAAAAAGGTTGTTGGGCTCTGAGTAATGAATGGTTTGATTATAATGAGATAGTGTATAAAAATGAATAAATGAAAGCCTCCCTATGCTATGTATGAATGTTCCAGTTGGTATCTTCGCGAAAGAGCATCCCCAGCGCCGAGCATAAATAGAATATGGACAAGTCAAATCATACAAGAAAAGAAAGAAATAAGGAGTGAATCATGACGCTCCTAGGAATGACATGGCGATGCGAAATCCTAGCTCGAAGGGAACGTTCCAGTATCCTAGTCGTTTGTTCATGTTGACGAAAGCAAATGTACAGCCACCAGTGACGGCCAAGTCGTTGGTGAAGCGCATCGAAATGACTTGCTTTTGCTTGAGCACTTTCGTGACGATAGTGAGACCTGTTGCGAAGGCCGGTATGAGGAGCATGACTACGGTGACTATGCCGCTGATCCAGAGCACTAGATAGGCACGATCGAATGGTTCGCGGCGGCCGATGAATACTGCGACAAGGACAGCTGTGGAGACGAGGAATTGAAAGGTTGTGATGAGAGAAAACATGAGTTGGTCCGTCGACATGGTCATAAAATCGTTGTTGGCTAACGTATCTGTCTGCAAGAATCGCAAACATGTTAATGGCATAGTGGCCACAGTTCTAGGATCCAGGAGCGCTGTCTCAATCTCCAAATAGGTGTGAGAAAATGCTGTGCCGGCATCAAATTTCCATCTCCAGTGTAAAATCATGGCTACGAAGGAGAAGAACCACATGACTGCAGTTATAATGATCCACGTCCAAACTCCAGCCCCTTTGGCACTTCGGTTTTGTCGCTCTCCAGGGATACTGAAGCCTCGAAATGTGTTTGATGGGGCATCGTATGAATCTGGAGATTTGATCTTGTACTCTTTTTGTAATCCTTGATCGACGAAGGAGAATTGACCGGTTTGTTGGGATCGGTATAGGGCCATTTGTTGGGCTGCGCCTGCGTATGGTTCCTCAAAGTATGCGGATCGCGATGACTGAAGCTGCGAAAAAAGATAGACGTAATTCAATGGCAAAAGCCACAAGAGAACGTTAAGCCAGGCAAAACGAGAAGAATCGACAAAGCCATGTATCGTCTTGAAAAGAAATGCAACGACTCGCGCAAAATCAATCGGTAGTTGGATCCAGAAGTGCCATGGTACTTGCCGATTTGGTAGCATTCTACTTCGATCTACCGAACGCAATGTGAAAAAGAGGCCCATATAACTGACTGCCAGGCTGAGTGCTTGCGCAATCGTTGTAGGATACCAAGGAAAGAAGGCTTCTTGTGTAGCCGTAGAAGGAATCATGATGGGGATTCCAGCCATAAATTGACAAAACTCATTTTGCGTGCTTACTTCCTTCTGCACAACGAAGCTCTTTGTAGTTGGATCCGCGGATAGATTTCCATTCGTCGAGCATGGGAAAAAGCCAGAATTCTTGAATAAATCAAAGTCCGTATAGAGAGGTGGAGTCGTTGATACCTGTACTCCACCTACTACTATCGTTCCATTTGCATCTGGTACAAGCGCTCCAGGTTGTTGTGATGGTTGCGGTCGTGGAGGTTGCTGTAGAGGTGGAGCTATTAGTTGTTGCGCAGTTGCTGTTGACGCAGCACTCAGTGCCACAAGAATCCAGAGCATATTCGATTTCCGTGGTCGTCTATGCCTCCGAGCCGTCAGTGATTGTAGTGACGAGATATCCATCTTTCAGCAAGCCATAAAATGGGGTAAGGAAGCGAAAGCAAAACCGTTCACGCAAGTGCCAAGGACAAAGATTATATCTCCTGTTCTTGAGAACGAAACACTATAAGCCCTGTGTATTGCTGAACACAGGGGCTTACCCATTGCATATAATGTTGCCATCTGATAGAAGGATATGTGAAAAATGGAGGCGAAATGCGAGAGGGCGACAAACACTACTTCCAATTGGCGGTTGTGAAACTATCGAAACAGAGAGGTGAGTAGTGGATGGACCAAAAGTTTCTACATGGATGAAGAAGATCCTCGTGCTAGGCCATCTAGAGTAGTCTAGTGATGAAGACCCTTGTAACAGCGGCTTATGCTTCAGCCGGTAAAAGTGTTTTGCAGACTGAGTGCCTGCAGATATGTCGGTTTGAAGTTGCGAAACACTTGTAGTTTGAGACCTTTTTCAAAGGCTCATTAAACGCCACACTTGACAAGAAAGATTGATAAAATGATGTGTTATTTCTGCGGCCAGCCAATTTGATGATGACGTTCTATATCTCAAGTCTAGGATATTCATGGAAGTATAAATGGTGGTAGATATGATTCTTGCTTGGAAGTTCAGTTATAGTGTCTGGGATCAAATCGCAATCATGGCATGAAATAGTGTCTCGTCTCGCAAAACAAACAAACTTAGGTCTTGACTCTTGACAAGAGAACAGACCCAGAATTTTCCTCAGCTTCCCGATCCCGTACTCTCAGACCAGTGCTGTACCTGACCTCCGGCAGCCAAGTTTGCTCAGATCGAGAGCAGGTCTCTCAAGTTGTACCCGCAACTGTCAATTTAAACAGCTTCGATTGAATTTGCCTTCTTAAATATCCTGCAAAGAAAAGGGCTATAGTTCGTTAGTGTGATATAAGTAGTATTTTTGTACTTTGAGGTCATCAACAAAGAGCATGCGTTCGCCGCAAGGTGCAAAATGGACCCCAGTCACTGCACGATTGGGAACTGCATATGATTCAAAATGCATAAACAAATACGGAATTCAATTCATCCAGCATCAAAGAAGACGCCCAGTATGGATCTGTCCTTTGAAATTGGCATGGTCGAGTTGATCTAGTTGGACTTTCGGAAATATTGTTGACCAAAGTCGTGACGAAGTAGAGAAGCCTTTGCAGGAGCTCAATACTGCGGCTGACATAACATATTTGGCGTTTTACCACCCTCAGAAAAGATATTGTGTCGGAAGAATTTCAAATAGTCTTTGTACTCATCGACATGTATGGTAAATCCCTCGCGACGTAGCTCCTCCACCAGCGGCTCTAGTCGTTTCCTGGTCAAAGATGGGTATAGATTCGTTCTCCATTCTTCTGAGCCCTTTGTGAATTGCACGGATATGGTGTGGAAGTTTGGAAGTTCGTGAGTTCTGGCAGGAAGGTCTTTTAGGAGCGCATGGAGGGCAGGGTACTCTGGATGATCTGCTATGAACACAACAGTCTCGATAGAGGCGGGAAGGATCTGAGTGAGACACAACGGAATTCCATATTCACTGTGCCTTCCCTGGAGGCATGTTTTGCGTCGGCGAAGGATACGTGGGCTCAGCTCTAAGTACCTTAGCTTCGTAAAGGCCTTGAAGTCTGCAACTTGATGATGGCCATATATGAAATGGTCTTTATAACTGGTGGGATCGACTGTTAGAACTAGGCGCTCCAGTGTGTTGCTGAAGCGAAGCAGTATCTCCACAAGCCTTCTGGGGTTCCAATAATCCTGTTCATGTTCGGCGTCCGGCATGTCGTCGGCATATTCTTTGTCTAGGTTGTCATTATCCTTGACCATTTCTTCCTCCTCGCCAAAGTCGGAAGCGAACAGCGCTGGTTCGATGTATGATGGACATACTGTGTCGTGTTCATTCAAATACTGTATCTCTTTCTCGTCCCGAATAACGTACTCTAAGTTGGCTTCAAAGTCATTATCATATTTGTCAATAAAGGGGTGAGGTCCAGGCGTGATGTCTTCCCACACAAAATCTGTGAGCTTGATTATTTGAGCCAGGAAAGTGTCAAGGTCACTTGTTCGAGCCCGCGACAGATAGAAGCCTAGCTTCTCCAGATTCGACAGTGCGTCAGTCTGAAGTGATTCAAAGTGTCCTGTTGAGTCGATGGGAGCCGCAGCGCGATTATCGGGCAGATATCCAATTTGCAAGCTTTTGAGTCGCGGCAGGCGTAGAAAGGGTGACAGTTGCCATAGAGTATTCAAACTCAAGGTAGATGGGTCTACTGCCTGAAATCCTCTAAAATTGACACAGAGTTCTTCAAGCTGCTGAAGATAGGTTCTGCCACGACTGGCGTGAACAATAGCGGACAAGGCTGAAGGCTGATCACAAATCTCACGTCGTGGAGGATAATCTTTCAATTGTAGACGTTTAATGTTAGGAAGTAACAGTAGCACCATAACCTCACAAAAATAGCAATGGACTTGCGCGCTATGGGTACTGTTCTCCCCTGTATGAACGTCGATATCCAGGTCACATTCGCAACATTCCATTTTCATGTCGAAATTTACTCCGGAGTCTGCCAGGTCGGAGAAATCTAGACTTGATATCTCTTGACTGATGCTCAGAATTTGATGTTGTAGTCGCGGCGCTTTTGACATAACTTGGAGGATGATTTCTCTTATTCCCTGCCACTCGAACCATTTCTTACCTTTGGCATCGCAGTCCCACACAAAGTCGGTGAAGTAGGACAGAAACGGTGTTTGAAGATGAGCTGGGCTTCCAACCAACGTAGAGAAAAAGTCCCATGTCGAAATAACTTGTAAAGTACTTGAGTGGGCCTTGCAGGTGTTGTGCTCTTCGATGATTGGGAAGCCAACTGAGTAGATTTGTTTGCAAGACATCATGAGTGATTCAAAGTTCTCTGGTTGGCTGAAATGAAGGATGCTGAAGAGCAACTCATTCGGTAGTCGGAGGATGACTGCTGACATGATTGATGTAAGTCTTCAATCATAAGGAACTGAGAATATGATTGTATTCATCCCAGGCTTGAGGCAAAGTAAGCCGCGCAGCATCCATACGAACGAAGTATAATTGTATCAGAAGAAGCTTTGAAGAAGAATAAACGTTGCAGAGTTACTTCGCCGCACTCGAGCCTAGCCCCCATTCCAGGCTAGAGTACAACCTCCTTGCTTAAAAAGATGGCCATCTTTCCATTCTGATGCCAAAAAATCCTGCTGATGAAGAATTTCTCGCATTAAAATATCGCGTATCCCTGAACACAAGAAGTTCATAAACACCATTTCCCCAGCTATTTCCATCCATGAGTAAACACTCCAAAAATGACCAAGCCTCGGCTAATACCCAAACAAGCAGCGATCTCCAAACAGGACATAAGGAAGTTTCTCGGACAGCAGGAACTCATTCGGACTTAAGTTGAGTAATCGTTAACCAACATGCCAGACAAACCTAGGTTCGATATCAGCGAATCAAATTGGACCCCAAAACATGTTCATCGTCAGCCCTTCTCTCTGCATGTGTTGATCGGTGCTATATGTCGTTAGCACGCTGGCTTCGAAATCAAGGTACTTGAGATTTTGATTATTGATGCTGTTGTCAGCTTATATCATGAAAACCAAGGCAAGAAAAGGGCAATATTGAGTAGAGATATGGGTATATAAAGACCTGGGGTAGGTAGATATGGAGACATACAACAAATTCATCAACAGGCATACAATAGTCAGATCTCATCTACTCTACTCTACTCAGGAAACTCATTCCTAGCAAACCTTCGAATTCAACATAACTTCAATTCAGACAAACCATCAACATGTCAAAAGGCACAGTTCTCATCACAGGCTCTAATGGCTACATCGCCTCTCACGTTGTCGGACAATTTCTCGATGCTGGTTTCAGTGTACGAGGAACAGTTCGTTCTCTCAACTCAGCCAAGGGACTGCAAGAAGTACTCAAGTCATACGTTGACTCTGGCGCACTTACCTTTGTTGAAGTCCCAGACATCACAGTCGAAGGTGCATTCGATGAAGCCGTCAAAGGTCAGTTGACTTCCAAAGACTTAGCTTTCAGTATCGCGTTCTAACAATACCAAGGTGTATATGCAATCGTCCATATGGCAACTCCGGTTTCGCTTCAATTCACGGATCCAGAGCCTGTCCTCAAAACAGCCGTCGGTGGTGTTCGAACAATCCTGAACTCAGCCATCGAGAAAGCTGGTCCACAACTCAAAGTTATTGTCGATACTTCCTCCATCACGACCATCTTTGAAGAAAAGGAGCCACCTTACACATTCACCGACGACCATTGGAATGGCGTTGCCGAGAAAATGGTGCAGGAACTCGGAACGAAGACTCCAGGCCCAGTAATCTACGCCGCCAGCAAAGTGGCCGCAGAAAAAGAGTTTTGGGCTTTCCGTGAGCAGAAGAAGCCCAGTTTCGCCATGACGACCACACATCCAGCGTAAGTGTCTCTCGCCCCTCTCAAATACAAGCGACTCCTGCTCACGATATTGCACAGACTTGTCCTTGGTCCCGCCCTTGTCGCTCCAGCGTCTCCCGAAAAGATCAATGAGACAAACATCCACGTCTGGGCCCAGTTCGCCGGCGGTCCCGTCAAGCCTCATGCATCACCCAATCGCGAAACCTATGTTGACGTACGGGATGTTGCGCGCATCCACGTCTGGGCCGTCGAGCACTACCAGGAAGCCGATGGACAGCGCTACCTAGTTGTCGGCGGACGGCAGACTGGCCAGTCGATTGCCGATGTTTTGCGCGCCGAATATCCAGATCGCAAAGACATCATTCAAGCTGGAAATCCAGGTGAGGGGTACAATAAGGAATATGTGTATGATAGAGATGGTGTTTACTTTGATGCGAGCAAGGTTGAGAAGGCGACTGGGCAGGGATGGATTCCATTTGATCAAAGTATCAGGGACTCTGCAAAGGCGTTTGAGAGATATCTCTGAAACACAAATATAAAGATGGACTATTTTGATTGGTTGAATGGTGAGATAGTGGTGGTGTTTTAAAGTAGATAATGTTATTTGTCTGCCTTGAGGCGCAGTTTTGACAATTGTGTTGTAAATTGTTACGGTGAATCTGAGACTGTTGCTGAGTCGGAGATATCTCGCTTAGCAGTATGCGACTCGGATAGGCCGTATAAAGGTGGCTTGTTATGACTGCCTTGTGACGGGGCCATAAGGCTGAACACTGCCACAAAGCTTGAGATTGTTAAAAGTCATTCGAGGTACGTACCTGTAGACAACATGCCTTCGTCTGCGACTCCAAATGGGGCTCCTGAGGCGAGTTAGGCAATTATCAGGTTGTCGCCACATTCTGACAGTTGAAAATCAGGCGCCCAATAGCCATGGCCAGGAGAAGCATGTTGCGCGATATATCAGCGAATTATTCCGTCAGTTAGAGAAGCGCAATCCGCAGAATCCGAGAGGAAGATGTTGAGTTTTAAGGGCGGAGGCAGGCGGATAAATCACAGCCGCAGCCAAAGCTTCCACGAGATGCCGGTGAGATGAATTTATAAAGTAAAGTGAGGCTTTGCAAGATGATTCCTATTGCAAAGATAAGTAAAGAAGATATGGGCTGAGGCCATTTCAAAGTTCAGGGGATTCGGGGCGGCCAGGTCACAGCGTCAGGGATGGTGTTGTTAACTTATTGAAGTAGGTACCAAGACACCAAGAGTCCAAGACAGTATCATCGCCAGTAGAAACAAGACAAGCAAGCTTTGTTTTGTTGCTGGGTTGAGGATGGTATTGTTGGTGTAAGACTTGTAAGACTTGTCAAGTTAACAAGCGCCGACACCTGCAACGGTTATCTGTAAAAGAGTCGTCACTGCCAATCGGTGCAATTGTTAATGTTGGCAGTTGCAAAAGGCAAAGAAGGCAGGCGCATCTACAGTACGCGATTGCCCCTTCCCTCTTACGCTCTTTGGTTGCGAACTAAACCGCTTTGGGACAATCAAAGGTCTAAGCCTCATTCTCAAGCCCAACGACATTCAACTTCCACCAAAGCGACTTCACGCCTCCGCAATCATCCCCGCTAGATTCCTGCCTTTGCATATAACTGATCCTTTGTCACATCTTCTCAACACTTTCCTTTACCATCCTACACTTCAGCTCAAGCTTAAACCGCCGCAATCCCACCTTTCATCATCCCCTTATTTGTGCGACAACATGGGTAAAGCGTAAGTATTATATCGCCCTTCAACCATGCAAAATCCCGGTCTCGCCTCTCAATTGCCTAGACATATGCTTAGGCGCTATCTTGATACCGGGCGCTAACTTTCAATTTCAACAGACAGAGCAAATTGTCTACACAAGACCTGCAAGAACTCCAGCGGGCAACTAAATTCGACAAGAAAGAGCTACAGCAGTGGTACAAAGGTTTGTCGCGACCAATCAACTTTATGCGTATTGTTATCCTGACCGGACCTTAGGATTCATTCGGGATTGCCCATCTGGTCTTTTGACTAAAGAAGAATTTCAAAAGATTTATCGGCAATTCTTTCCATTCGGAGATCCATCAGCTTTCGCAAATTATGTTTTCAATGTGTTTGACTCGGACAAATCAGGCGAGATTGACTTCAAAGAATTCATTATCGCTTTGAGCGTCACTAGCAGAGGCAACATGGAGGACAAGCTCGACTGGGCTTTCCAACTCTACGACATTGACGGCGACGGTCAAATCACTTTCAACGAAATGCTTCACATAGTAGAAGCAATCTACAAGATGGTAAATCCATCACCCACTAGCAAACCTGTCGCACAATTAGCCTGCTAACTCGATTCATAGGTTGGCAGCATGGTCACATTACCTCAAGATGAGGACACACCAGAAAAGCGCGTGCGAAAGATCTTCCGCATGATGGACAAGAACGACGACGGCAGTCTCAACATGGCCGAATTCAAAGAGGGATCAAGACGGGACGAGACAATCGTATCCGCTCTCTCGTTATATGACGGGCTGGTATGATGGCGCGAGACATTTCTACCTCCCTGCGTCATTTATCATTCCTCCTCGCGCTACACCTCCTCTTTGCGCTTAACTCCTCATCCGTCGTCTTTTACCATTTTGCAGCCTCCTTTTTTTGCTACTTTGCTACATCGCATTTCCACCGGCGTTTCAACTCCTTGGAGTTTTGTGTTTTGACTTGTATATTCAGGATGGCGTCGCCGTTACACCTTCAAACCACATCGAACACAAATCCGCACCTGCTCCTCCTCACGATCCTGCCGATCAATCAGGAACAAACATCCAATAGTTTGGGCACAAACTGGGAAACGCGTCTTCCCATACCACCAGCCATCATGGAGATGGAACTGGACTTTCAGGTTTTTCCACGCCTAGTACGGCTGCGGGCAAAAAGCTTCACAGCTGGCGTTGGCTAGTGTATTGCTGGGCACTACTTTTTACGACTTTTGCATGACAACGGCTTTTTCTTGACGAGTATTCACTATTGCATGGGCGGGTGGGATCGCTTTGGGGATGCTTGATCAACTCTGCCAATCAAACATTGAAGGAATGGATGGGATGGCCTGCCGAAACGGCAGGTAGCAGAAACGAACCTAGAACCTCCTTGGAATTGACAGTATTGATATCAAGTACTCTAGGTCTATAAGACCAGATGACATTACAAAACTCTCGCTTTTTCGTTGTAGCGGGAAGAATTCTTCTCATAGCTAAGTGCTATGCAACAGTCCGCGAAACGTTCTACATCCCATCAATATGATCACCCGGCTTCAAGTGCACGTAGAACTAGCCTCTCATAGAGAAGAATTAACACGTTTTCGAATATATCAAACAGCGTCCCAACATCCTATTAGTGAAGACCATCCTAATAGTGCGTCTTTCGGACTTACACCCATTCTGCAGCCGACCGGTCCCTGAACCAGGCGATATTCCGAGCACCACAAACCATAACATCCGGGATCTGATATCAAAGTCCATCGAGCATTTCCCATCATCAGCGCACGCGACACCTGCATCTCCAAACACGCGGAATGTGGCGCAGCCAAGCAAAATGGAATCTTTAGTTCGCCACCACCTACTTCGCGTACCTTTTCCTATATCTCAAACTAGTTACGCATAGCTCCTATACATCTCCATGCAAATGTCTAGACTGGAGGCGCAAGAGAACGTGGGAATTTCTTTTGGAGATGCTGGTGACGTAGGATTTCGAAACTGATGCCTAGCCTGATTGGGCTAGCCGTGTTGGAGGCTGCAAGGCTGAGATTGATAGCTTTTGATTGGCTGGAAGGTTGGCCATCGACAGTCGCTCCTTCCATTGAAAAGCTCTTTCCCTTACAGTGGGGTAGTCGTATCATCCAAGGCTCCCAACGCGGCTCCAGCTGCCGAACATAAAAATTCTCTGCTGCATCTGCAAATTCCGAGAACGCCTGGAGGTAGCATCACCGTTCCATTTACGAAGACAACGAGCAATAACCAAACAAGATGCAGCAGGATCCAGTGGAGCCAGGCTTGCCTATCAGCATGAAGGATTTCATCCTCCGACTACCAACCGAACTGCTATTCATCATTCTTCAATTCAGCCAGCCATCGGGTTTCCAATCATTGATTCTGACTTGCAAGCGAATGTATTCGGTCGGTATTCCCCTCATTGAATCTCATAACTTCTGCAAGAATTGGGTTCTTCCGGGATCAGGTCTCTGGTGCACGAGGCTCATATCACAACCACCAGCACCTGGTTTCAGTCACCGTGCACCATCGATGCCCTTCCCATTCTTCCGTCCTCTGCTTCAAGCCCCAGCCAAATACCAGCTTTTGCTCCTACGATACTTGACTCACGCAAGATGGGACTGCACGCAGACCAAAGATTTCCGCTGGGCTCTTTGGAAAGACAGCTCCCAATCTCCTGAGCTACATCAATCACTTCTCCGCAAGAACTCTGAAATTTCACACCTCGACATTACCCATGATACCATTGGCATAGGCTCGGATCTGAAAAGATGCCATTGCTTGTGCGAGGCAGATAACGTCCAGGAATATGGCAAGGAAATCTGCTGTGAGTTCTGTCAAGCAGCATTTCTACTCTTGCTGCCCAATCTTAAGACGCTCGACTTTGTTCTCTGCAACTACGGCTTCGCTTCATGTCCTGAACCTCCCATTCTATCTGCAATCATTCATGCAACTCGTGGAAGATTCTATTTTCAAGAGCTTGAAAGACTTTGCGTGTACGGCTACAAGTCGTCAATAATGAACCTGACTTCATTTCTTCTGCTACCGCGGCTGGAGACTTTGTATGTGCATCATATGTATGACAGTTTCTTATACACTGAGTCAGAAAGACACCTTGACCGATTTTGCGATAAACCAATTTTGAGATTGAGGAAACTCGCATTTTTTGACTGTTACACTCAAATTCGCAGTCTGGAACTCTTTCTTGGGCAAATTGAAGGCCTGCATACCTTCGTTTGGGAGGATTGTACTTCAATACGAGCACTGCGTTCTAGTAGTCAAGGCGAAGCGAATGAAGATCTGCCCGAGAGCGGCAATGAGGCTGAACACGAAACTCTGACCGAGGATTGCGTAAAGCTCTTGCCCATGAATAAACCAATTAAGACCACCACACAACCCAGCCATGGCACAGCTGTCTTTGAAGACATTGAATCCGAAGATGAGACTCAAGTCAACAACGAGCCAGTCGACGGCGAAGAACATCTGTACTGGAATCCAAGAAGAGTCCTGGGTAGCCTACTACGCTTCAAAAACACATTGCAATACCTTGTTCTTACGACATCCTTCGATGACGACACGTATGGCCACGCACCAATCTACGGAAACTACCAAATCACTCATTTCAGGCACTTCGCGACATTGAAGTACCTGAAAGTAGATACCCGTGTCCTTCGCATGCGAAAGATTTCGACCCCGGGGAATTCCACTGAGACTGAGCTGCCATATCCCCTGACTCAGATTCTTCCTCCTTCAATCGAAAGGGTCGAAATAAGGTCAGAGTTGCCCGAGGAGGATATCTTACTTGCACTGCTGCATGAGCTACCCACTAATAGCGATGCACTACCAAACTTGAAAGATATACGGCTTTCTTTCCGAGACTATTGCGTGGATGACGAGGTGTACTATGAGCCGAGTCCTGAAAGGAAGGCTTTGCTAGCAAAGCTAGCAGAGGTGCAAAAAAAGATATGCATTGGAATCTTGGATGGCCCGTTATATAGTGCTTGTTGTGATGATGAAACTTACTCTAATCCCTAGAATGACATGACCGTGCAACTGGTGTGCTAGTGCATTGCACCAATTCTTCATCGAAACGATAGCCAAGATAAAGAACTAGGAATAATCAAATTATTCCTTCATTTTTGTCAACTTGGTTCCTGAATGCAACGTGCCGAGAATTGACTTTGCCTAACCACAGTAGACTTATGGGCAAAGAGTCTTCAAGCATTAAAAGAACTGCCTAGTCCTGAGGGAATCCATTCCTAAACGAGCAACTATTCCGTCATTGTGTATATTGTTACTAGAGCAGTATGATCGCACATGACAAATGTATTGCCTGGATCACAAGGTTTAGCGCAAGAGCATCTGATCTTCTTATTCGAAAGCCTATGATTGACGTCTTAGAGTGCGAGGTAAATGTATGTCACTCTCGTTGTCCAGTAACTAGTCAAAGAGAACACTCGTCCCTGAAGTTTCATTGAGCACATGGCAGAGGTGCATATTGTCAACAACATACTCATCCCCAAGTTCTGTTTGACGTGTGGTTTTTCCATTCTGGATAAAAGGATACCAAGGACTCGCTTGATGCATGGTATAAATAGGTCGCCTTGTATGGCCAAATGTAGCCGCATTATATCGCAAATGGTCTCAGATCTCTGGCTCTTCAGTCATGACATCCCCCTTCTTCCCATCCAGTACCACTAATAAATCTGCCGAGAATAAGCTCTCCTACAACGATACCAAACAACACTGCTCCCAAGAAACCAACATTGAAAGTCATTACCGCTAGCATTCTGGTTCATGTCAGTCACTGCAACTTTAAACAGGAAATGCATTTCCATATAACGTGGAGAGACTTACAGTAGATACCCAATGAACCCTCTTAACCCTTCTAAACATGCTCGTGGAACGTCAATGCTAAACCGCCATGGATTTCCCGCTCTCCACCGCCCACCGAAAACCGACATCCACGCCGGTGCGAGAGGCACTACAACATGCTTCTCCATCGCCAACTCCGCATCTGACATACCAGAATCTGAATCATACTCCTCAATCTTCTCTATATCGCGTGGAGAAAGAGGCTCCGATTCCGCCTGCCACTCCTCGCTTCTACTAGAATGACAAGAATCCGTAGTGATATCCAGCTTCGGTTTGTCCTCTCTCCTGAAGTGTCTTTGCTTCGCTCTCTTGGCGCGTCGTTTTGCCCTCCGTCTATGGAGTTGCTCTTGACGTGCAATCGCAGCCTTGTCAGCCCATACCCTGCCCAACTGGCTGCGCCAGGCGCCGAGGAAGCGGTTAAGTAGTGTGATGACGAAGAGCGCAACGAGAGTGCCAAAGTACTTTTCGGGCGTGTCGGTGGTCCAGTCTGTGACGAAGAGGGTGACTTTTGTTGATGTGGAGAAGGTGTTGGACATTCCCATCATTCCCATCATGGGACTGGAATTGCTTGCGGGTGTGCTGCTAGGTGTGGCTATGGATATTACTCTAGACATTGTGCCAGATATCGCGCCAGATGTGGCTGTCATGGGCATGGGCATGTCCATCGTGAGTTGTGATCTGTGATTTTTGATGTATTGGATGGTGATTAAAGGACGAGAGGCAGGTGTATTTCATGAATAAGATTTGGAGGTGAGGAGTTGTAGAAAGTTGGGATGAAGTCGGGATATGCATGTGAGCATGTTATTATTATGCTCATTGCTGCAGTGGAAGGCGTTGTCGGCTTAGCCTGAGAAGCCAGCCAACCATTGAGTGGGTATTGGGAAAGTTGGGTCCCGTTCAACAAATTAATTACTGATGGCTCGAAAGATTTGATATGTTCTAAAATAATCTGGAATTTTTTCCCACAGAATGTCTCGATGAATGTCAAAGATATTGCTCAGTGATGTATGGTTGTCAGAATCGAGAATCGAGAATCTTGCTCATCGTCAGAAGCTGTTTCCATGAAATGAGCTCAGTGAGGTTATTCGACCCAAGCGAAGAAACATCAGACCAGCAGTTTGTTTTCAACGCGCACATTTGAAATAATTTCTGTTTGCTCAAGTTCGCTTGACCTTGATGTTTATCCTGTGCTGGATATCAGTAGATCGGATGTACAATAGGTTTGCAGTTTCAATGCTCTATTTCGTCGCACAACCCAAGCCTCTTGGCCAACTCGTGGTGCTGCGAAGCTGTTCAATCGATTACAATCGCGTCTTCATCGTTCCAAATTGGTCCAAGTTCAGGAGTAGCATGTCGTCTCCTAGTTTCAATCCATCTCCTCCAAGGTTTGTACAACAGAGTACTAAGACCTCCAAAAACAACAAACGAACCACATATACTGCCACCTGTCGCAAAGAGTGTTAGTCTCTCTGAGATGCTGAAAGGGCTTACCGACTTACCGATTATGTCGTAGTGATCTCCTGCAAAGCCAACGCCATCCCAGAATGGGCCTGATGGCTGAGCAATGTTCATGATTAGAGACAAGACTTGTACCACGCCGATGACTAGTGCAGCCAGGACAGTGACGACCGTTAAAACGATACTGTAATACAAAACAACGATCGGATCTCGCGCTGCAGAAGTCCGTGTATATACTGCCATCATCAGAGCTCCATCAGTGGTATCTAGAAGACACATTGCTGCAGTAAATAGGATGGGGAATATCAAAATGACCCAGACGGAAGTTCCTTGAGCAGCTTGGATGGAAGCAATTCCAAGTAGTGCGATTTCTGAAGACGTGTCGAATCCAAGTCCGAATAGGACGCCTATGGGATACATTTTCCATGGCCTGCAAACAAAGTCTATTAGTGTTAATTTCGTGGTTCAATTTTCAGCGCTCAGTCTCACCTATCGACCAGCTTGAAAAGCTTTTGCAACAACCCAAATAAGAAGCCAGTTCCTTGAAACTGTAGGTTGAAAGCGCCAGTGAGTGGTGCTCGAAGCTGGCGTCGCATCTCCTGAACGAGTTTATACAAGATGTATATATTCATCATACCAAGAACAATGAGAAAAGTAGCAGACACGGAAGTTCCAACAATGCCTCCCACGCGCGAAAAGCCATCAAATTTCTTTGATACTGCTTGAGCTGTTGCAGCAACAACAATTGATGTGATGATTACAATTCTGACTCCTGTTAGCACCAGGTCCAGCCTCTTTTGCTGAAATTCAGTTGAGCTTACGTCGAATGACCAAGTGAAAACCATGTTCCAACTGTCACAGGTTCTTTTCCATCAGCAACCAGACGTCGGGTCATTAAGTCAATCGCGGATATGTGGTCTGCGTCCAGTGCATGTCTAAGTCCCAGTGTGTATGCCAGTACAGCCGTAGGCACTAGGAGTCTCTCCAACTTAGAAAGAGTTCAGCTGTCGAAAATAAGATGTATATACCTGTGAAAGCTCTATACGTAGGCCATTTCGTCAGTAATATGGTATACTCTAGGCTATGCCCTTCATGATATGCATACCAGTACAACGCCACAGCCCGCCCAGACTATCAAATTGATAATGGCAATAAAAACAATTATCGCTACAGATCTGAATGGAATCTTGTTCAATCCTGGAACCTTTCCATGGTAAACATCAGCCTTTTTCATGAAAGTCGACAATAACGAGCGTCGCTGGTCGTCCTGGAAAGGTTCCACCATCCTTCAGCACGGAGAGTGATCGGAAAACTGGAGGATACAAGTTTGGAATCGTGTATAAGAGCAAATGAAGTGACGGTCTACATCGTGACATTGAAATCACTTTTGATGCTTATCAACGACCGAGAGCACAGAGAAACTGTAGCTGCCATTGGTCCGATATCACATGTATGGAGGGGTATTTTGCACGATAGATAACTGGAAGTCTGAGTAGAGATTGCTTAGCGATAAAAACATGCTCACTGCGATCTCGCTGTCCAAGAATCCGATGATATGAACGATCTAGTAACGCCCAGATAGATTTGTCGGACAACGAATGGAGGAACGACGGGCTTTTCAAGTTTCAACATAAATAAAGTTGCGTTCTGATCAAGTCTGAATGAAGGCCAGCCAGTTTAGCTCAACCGTAAATGGGACTTTGCAACAAGACTAAAATTAAGCAGTTACCTAAAACCTTCACAAGATCTCGGATCGGGCAGTTCCAACCACTTACCGAAAACTTCTGTTGAAAAGTGACATGCTAGCGTGGTTTTTCTTGCAGGGGGCGCTGCTTATTTAGGGGATTCCCGCTATTGCTTAGGGACAAAACGTCGCTAGAAAACCACGCTAGCATGTCACTTTTCAACAGAAGTTTTCGGTACTTCTACCGTAGAATTCCCACAAGATGTCCGCAAACCAGCCAATCGATTCAGCCAAAACAGCCTTTTTGGCTGACGGGGCGTTCAAAATAGCAAGGTTAATAAGCCATCAAGTAGCTTAACTTTCTAAAGCTGACTTTTAGTATATAGAATCTAGGTATCTTCAAGCTATATTAAGTTAGAGGTAGAAAAACGAATAAAGGCTTAATATACTCAACCTACTCTTAGAATTCGAAGCATTCTTTTAAAGCAAAAGCGAAGAAATATAGAAAATATAGAGAACAGAAGTAAGCCTTGAAAACGCCCTAAAAACGCCTCTCTAACGCCCATTTGTTTGCGGACATCTTGTCGTTTTTCTACGGTAAGTACAGTGCTGCAAGAGTTGAGTCCTCCCCCCCCCTAGATTATGAAATGGCGCTTCAGGCTGTAATTAAAGGGCGAGAAGATCTAAAGAGTGCGTTAGTATACAAATTTAGTAGCATAGCCCCTTAGATCAATCTTACTAACTCTATCCTCTTTCTAAATTACAATATTAGTTATCCTAAAGCTAAATCTTTATTAAATATCCTAATTTTTAGTATTCTAATACTATAACAAATAACTCTTTAATATGCCGCCCTATCTTAATAATTTAAAGTAAAAATAAGTATAAGATATAATTAATCTTAGCTATACTAAGACTACTATTACTAGAGCTATTAGATACTATAAGAATATTATAAAATACTAGCGTTAAGTACTAAAGATTAGGAGCTTATTTAATCTTATAAAATCGCATCTAGGCCTTCTTCTAGTATTAAATTATAATATATAAGTCGCATTATTTAAATATCTACTTTATTAACCTAATTTAATACAATTTAAGATACATAAGTTTATTATTAATACATTTAGATTAGTAGTAAGTTAACAGATTATATCTTAAGTCCTAAATAAGCATAATTATACTAAAAAGAAGGTTAGTAATAAAGCAACACTAGTAGATACATTCTTATATCTTATAGTTAAAGGTTATTATTACCTAGCGCTTTACTAAAGCCTATTACAAATACTATATCTATATATTAAAATATACTTCTAAATAGCTTATCTTCGTTAATAAAGTAGAGTATAGGATTACTAGCGTCTTAAGAATAAGAGAGTAGAATAAATTAGGTATTAAGCCTAATATTAAAAGCTTCTTAGCGTTTAATAAGTAGAAATTAAAGAATATTAGTAACATTACTAAATAGTATAATATCCTACTAGTATATAGCATTAATAGTATCTTATTAGCAGATATCTATAAAACTAATAGCAATAGTAAAGGCTTTGCCTAGTAATATAAGAATAAGCTTCTAGACGTTTATTAGCCTTATCCTCTTCCTTAAAGTATTATTATTATAGATAATATATCCTTTTATTATAGTAAAGAGGTCTACAAAATATTTAGGACTATAAAGGTATAATTAGAATTCCTACCGCCATATTACCTAGATTTTAATCTTATTAAAGAGTTTTTTAGTAATTTAAAGGCCTAGTTAAAGACAAATAACTACTAGTAGTATAGCTATAAGAATTCTCTATCTTTTAGGCAGTTTTTAGGTATTAGAATCAAAGTTTTAGGTAAAAGAGTACCTAGTAGGAAGCAAGCTAAAGGGTATATTTAATATAGCGGTTATATTATAAAGAACGCTAAAATCCCTTAAGGCCTAGGGTTATATAGAAATATCTAGAAAATAGCTTTAATTATTACTTCTAATCCTAACTTCTTTACATTATAATAAGAATTTAATATTAAACTACTACTACTATAAATCTTACCTACTTAACTTAGAACTAGTATCATTAATAAGAGAAATCTAATATAAATAGTACTAATAGAAATTAGTAATAAATTCCTTATAAAGTTTAATTATATCGTTAAAATCCCAAATTGTAGCCCCTACTAAAAAGCTCTCAAACTAAGTATAATCTTTACTTACTATATGGCCTAAACAATATCCTTTTTCTTAAAGAGCCTTAATAATAGCTTTAAATACTAAACGCCATTAGAAACCTAAATTAATATTATACTAGCTATTAAATGTATTAAATTTATCTTCTAGATAGTATTTTTAGACTAATAATAGCTTAGAGATTAAACCTAAAGCTACCGCTAATCTACTATAACGCAGTAGAGAGCTAGAGCGCGTACGCTAGTTTTAGCTACTCTAGACCTTACTAAAGGCCCTACTAAGTAAGTTTAAGCTCTCTTAATTATAGTAAATATTAATATAAATAAGTTATAGAGTAGAATTTAATACCATTATTATTTAATATTAATAATAAGCTCTTTAAATAGTAGTGCTTTCTAATAGGTTTATTATTATAACATTAGGTAGTATTTTAATAGTATATTTACCTTTCGCTAGTACTTAAGCCTAATTATTTATATCTTTAGCGTTAAGGAAGATATATTTATTACAAGGATCCTTATAATAATATCCTCTATTAAGGTTATTTAGATATTCTTTCTTTATATAAAGATACTTATCTACTAATAGCATAAATTAAGAAGCAAAATTAATACGCCATTAATATTCTTCATAGCGTAGATCTACTTACTCTAATATCTCTATTACTATTGCTAATACTAGAGAAGAACGTTCTAGCTTAGTAATAGTAAACAGAATCTTCTATTTAGAATTACTAACACGTTAAGAGTTATTACGGAAATTAGACTAGTACTAGTAAGTAATTTAGCGCTAAATTAGAGTAAGAATACTATTAAGCTTTCTATTAACTAAGTCTATATTAATACTAAAGCTATATTAAAGATCTTTAGTTCCTCTCTTTATCTATTACTTTAAAAATATCTATATTAAGATAGTTAAACTATATATCATTCCTCGCTCTTTTAAGCATAAATTAAGCTATTCTTAAGCCTTTTTAAAGGCTATAACTAGACTCTAGCAAAGATAATTAAATTTATTCTTAACAGCAGCTATTTCTCGCTTTTAGATCTTAGTAATAACAATAATTTTAAGAGGGAATTTAGGCGCTAGTAGAGCTAAAGGCGTAGAATTAATCTAGAGAACTAGAGCGCTAGAATTAGGTAAAAATATCTTAGGATACTAAGTACTATTTATTATAGCGTTTTAGATACTAGTTCTAGGCAAATACGTCTCTTAGATATAGTTTAGGCTATATTAATACTTATAAATAATATCCTAAGTAGCGTTAGAAATATTTTAGGTTACTTTAATTAGAAGAGGTTAAGTAATATTAATATCTTAAAGATATAATCTATTAGTAGTATACTTTAAGATATCTTAAGTCTTACTATCTTATTATAAAGAATACTTATCTAGTTAAACCTAAGAAGCTAGTAGTATTAGTAAATAATTAGGAATAATAGTATTTATATTAACTCTACTATAAAGAATAGGTAATAGTATAGGCTTAGTATAAGATATAGGAATTAGATCCTTAAGATAAGAAGATATAGCTAAAGCCTTTAGGGCTAGCGTAAGCATTTTTAGTAAAAAATTTTTATCTATATCTATATAAATCTTAAATAACTATCTAGTAGCCTTTTTAGGTACTAGCGCGTAGTATTTACTTATAACGCGCGTTAAGATATAGCGGTTTAGAGATTAGATAGGACTAAGAACCTAATAAGTATAAACTATAGTATTAAGAAGTATTTTAGTACTAAAATAGTAGTAGGAAGTTATATAGAAGATATTAAGGAATTATTAAAAGTAAGATAACGTTAAATAGGTATATTTTAATAATTTTAGACTAGATTAATAGGATATTTTATAGTTATTACTCTTACTTCTTTATTAACTTTAAAATAGCACTCTATTAGCATCGTTAGTACTAGATCTTTAGCTTCTTTATTACTATTAGATCTAATTACTAATAAAATAGCCCTTAACGCTAATAATTCTATACTATTTAATATTTTAGACTCTAGATCTTTAACTCTACTAGTAGAAATACTACCCTTTTATCTACTTTAGCTTTAATATTTTTAGGAACCTAACTTAAGATTATAGCCTAATTAGCTCCGTTAAGATATAATTACTATTAAAGAGCTTTAAACGCTATTAATTAGTAGGAATACTACTTGTTTAAGATATCTTAAAGTAAGGAACGAGTAGTAATTAAACACCACTATTCCACTATCTACGTCGTTAATACAGCTTTAAAAGCGACCTAAGATATAATATTTAGGAAGAATAGTTTTTAGGGGCTACTAATAGGCCGCGACTAGGAGGCGCCCTACAAATTTGCACTATAACGCCTAGTTCCTCCCGCGGATCCACCCAATTACGGCCTGAAGCGCCATTTCACAATTTCAGGGGGGGGGAGGACTCAACTCTTGCAGCACTGTACCAACTTACCCCGGAATTACCTCCGACTAATTCAAGCAGCTAACCTTGATCTCTTGATCTATGTACCCCTCAATCCCCCGCAACGAATGTATTGCTTTTTCCTGCCAGGCCAGAAAAACGGGGTATCTGGAGTCTTGCTTGATGATGAAAGATCGTGCTCAAAGGAATGCTGCGTAAGCTGAACGTCATTTACTCATCATACCTGATGTCACAAATCCTTATGATATTCACTTAAGGACTTCACTGGAAGGGTCTGGTTCGTTCATGGTTACCAGGAAGATTCGAGCCCTACATTCCGAGCCGCATTCCCAAGCAAATGTTAGCTGCTTTCTTAGAAATGCCCCGGTTCAGGCGAGGCTGGCTGCGAGTTTTTCGCGCCCACTCACAAGCATGGAATTGTAACCCTTTGCCAATCACAGCCCGTCCTGACTCAACTGGTATCAAGCACTTATCATGGGACGGGAAGGTAGTGACCTGGTAGCGCTTAGTGCTGGCCTCAAACATCAAAATTTTAAGGCAAAGTCAGGGACAGGAGACGCGTGATACGCCAAAACCCTCGCCACCAACTGACAGGATCCGCGCTATGATGTAAAACCCCAGCCGTGCGATATTTGTGCTCCGTACTTGCGATACTTGTGCTTCCATCCTGCGATATTTGTGCGCTTGCCTAGAATCTTCCATACTATCCATAGTAGCGTTTATCAGTGAAGCTATAAGGGACATAAATGTCTATATAAGAGTAGCTTGAGTCCCTCTTAATTCTTTCCTCATCAACCCAACAAACACATCAAACTCAAATCTACTTTACCAACATTTCTCTTTACCACAAAACCAAAACTTCTTTACCAACCAACCAAATCACAATGGCAGACTGCGGATGCTCAGGAAACAAGGGAAGCTGCAACTGCGCTTCTGGATCATGCTCTTGCGATAACTGCGGAAAATAGATTGGGGTCGACAATTATCACCACTTGAGGAGGAATCAGATTGACATGGTCTTTCAACTTCACACGATACAACGACAATAAAAACCTAATCAATCAAACAATACAAATATTCTCTCGTCACAACTTGACAAATCTTTTCTGATGACTTGTGACATTTGCGATATTGTGACATCTAAATCTTCTTTAATAAGAGGAAAGCACTGGTGAAGATGTCAAAGGCTGTTGAAGCATTCGACCATTAACAAGAATGAAGAGGCGTTTAGTGGCGATCCTGGCTTATTATTGCTTATTACTTTAGTATTCACGCTGAATTGTCTGTTCATCCTTCCATCTTCAAACATTTCCTTGATTGCAAAGCCATTACTCTTACCAGCTGAAAGACTCTTCAAGCAACTGTACAGCAACCCGTTCTGTCCTTCCCAATTTACACACCACATCTCGCACTTCATCTGCCATACCATGAGGTCCAGAAACAACAACCACAACGCGCTCCGTCTCACCGCGTAATTCCTGCTCCAAAACATCCGCAATCACCATCCGCTTGCCTACAAATGTCTCCTTCGACACATGTGCCAATGGGCCAGCAAAGTCATCAATAAGTGCTTGTGTGCGCGCGCCCCAGTATAGCTTTGTCCGGCCTGTGTGAGCACGTACGAGAGGCAAGATTGCGGTGATGCCAACGCCTCCTGCAATTGCGATGAGTGTGGCATATTCGCTGAGATCTGGATGGGAGCCATAGCCGCTTTCGACGAGAACAGGGATGGAGCCGCCTTTGGCGCGCAGATGGCGCGTCAGCCCAGATTGGGTGCGCAGTAGGAAGGTGAGCGCTGTCTTGTGTGAGCCATGTGCGCTATGTGTTGAAGACGATTCGATCGAGTCGGAAAGGCGCGTAGTGTTGACATCTGGGTGTTTTTCAATGTCCTGCTCTACGCTTTTCACGCGTGCATGTGATGCGACGGGTAGCGTGGTTGAGGCCACGGAGAATGGATGGTTTTCCCATACGCGCCATGTCAACGTGGGGAAGTACAAGTATGCGTGTCCATTGCCAGCTACACCATCGACAGTCACGCGTACATAGTCGTCGTCAATGATGGTAATGTGGGCATACTTGATGCCGTTGCGTGCTAGACGGAGGAAGCGTAGGATCCGGTCAAAGGCCCAGATTGCCATGACTATGAACATCCAGACTTCATAGCCCCATTGATGCTCGAAGCGGAAGACGATGTGCCAGTAGGAACCAGCGACGACGAGAATGGAGATGGCTACGTGCCATGCTAAGAAGAGCTCGTAGAATTTGCGGCGAAGAGGTAGGATGGAGGTGGGAATGAGAATTGCAAGGCCGAGTGTGCCTATTGCGCCCCAATACCAGTACGGCTCTCGTTGCTCAGCCAGGAGACCACCGCTGTGTGAGTCGAGTCGAAGCCAGAGAATCGAGTGGAGGACGGCTTGGAGCATGGCGAGAACTGCAAGGTATCTATGAAGAAGCATAAAGGTCGAGTGAGACCAGTTGGTTATCCACAGCAGGAAGTTGTTTCTTCCAGCATATAGGAAGACTAGAGGAAGGTTGGCGAAGCTCAGAACCCCCATGCGATCAGAAATGATGGTAAGTAGCCATCCATAATTGTCACCTGGATTCCATGAGTTGGGCTGGATTGCAAAGATACCAGCGCTGGCGAAGACGATGTTGATGAGTGTGAAATAGCCGATGAGAAGTGCCTGACCTCGAGTAGGCATCAAGAACAGATTCCAGAGTACTGGAGTGCTGTGCTTGTTGCCGATGAGAGGAGGATCAATGACCCAGGAGTTTAACTTGGACCACCATAGCGCAGGGAAAGGCAGGAAACGAAGAAGGGAGAATCCGATCGGAAAGGCAACTCCTGAGAGCATGATAACCAGTCTATAACTGTCAGTACAGCACACACAATGCCTATCAACAAACTTACCCGAAAGTCTCTGATCTTTTGTCAAGAATAGGAAAGGCCCAGTCTGCATTCCAGGAGGTTAGGTAGTCCGTATCGTCTGTCAAGCTAGTCTTGTTAAGCGGATCGCCTTGCATATGGACTTCAGTCGGTGGTGTGGAAACCTTTTCAAGAGCTTGTTGATATGATTCCTTCGGATCTGGTTGCTGAGCTGCTATTCCAGCGACATTCAACTGCCACCATTTCTCGATCTTCCAGATGGGTACACTTTCCTTTTGGCACCGAGTGGATATGCAATATGCCAGAGTTTGTAGGAATGAATCATCAGTGGCATAGCACGATGGGTCCGTTGTCGCCTCGCCCATATCCATACTCATTCCCGGCATACTCTCTGCTGCCATGGTACAATTGAGTGTTGCGGAACTAAGAATATCGCGACAAGCAAAGGCACAGACTGGTCTGTACATTGATATTCCGTATCCAACGAGGCCATGACCGCGGCGACCAGCAGAAGTCATGCCCAGTGAGGGCACAATGAAGGCTTGCGCCAAGAGGACGGAAATTTGAAACTTCATTTTGATGGTTGAAAAGAAAAAGAGCAGAGATGTTCTCATGTCTCCAGTCTATATACAAATAGCAAACGAGAGTCCCTCATCCCATTTCCAGTCAGATTCAAAACCTTCTCCATGCTGCTCAAAGTCAGGCCAGTAGACGCAAAGTCCGCTTAAGCATACTGCGTCCATGGCGTTTTCTAGACCACAGCCAAGAACTTTTGTTGACATCGCTACATTCGACTGATGAAAAGAGTTTTTATCATTGGATCGTCTCCCAACGACTGGGTCGACTGGCACGCGATATGCACAGGGGTTGTGGGTTGGCATGCAGATGTTGCACACTTTAGTCAAAAACTCCCTCAATTCCGCTCACCTTGAACCCAAACCACCAGCAAGGGTCCAAATCCCACCAATTTCCCCTCATAGGAAAGTAAAGAAAAAGATGGGGAGGCGGCTCGGAACGTGGAGTGTGCATGGCGAAACCATGACATTTTGACCACTGGAGTGGTTTCCATTACCAAAAAATCTCGCGTGTTTCAACGCATATGCGCCAGCACCATGCGATCATCTTGCTGGATCGGACGGTTGTGTCGAACACCTGGTAAGTGGTAAAGGCTAGACCAAATATGCGGAAAGAGAAGCGGTCGAGAAAACGTGCATGAAAACATGCTCAGTGTCTCTCTGGATCGGATTCCAGAATCTTCTGGGCATCGTGGTTCTATGGCATAAAAATCTAATGTCTGGAAATCTGAAGTTCAAAGTTTCCACGCGTTTCATCCAGCATCAACTTCTGGGACGTTCGACTGACCACAAATGTTGGAATTGTTCAATTGTGCGCTTCTATCCACTGCCCCGAACGTTCTGGTTTTGAGTATTATTCTATCTCACAGAGTTATTGAAAAGATCAATGTTTATCGAACCTGTTTATCGAACCTGCAGGTTGGGAGAACCTGTTGCTACAATAGAGAATAGGGATCATTGCTTTCTTATAAAAGTTGTCCCATCACATTTAGAAACAATTTACGCATATGATAAACGATTGTCTTCGGAAAAAATGCCCATTCCCTAAGGTCTCGCTATTTATCTACTTTTAAAGATGGTTTTGAGTTGCAGTCACCTTGCGCACTCGCCTTTATTTGTGTAATTTTGGTTACTTTGGGGATGAAATTTGATAGATCAGCTAATGGACAGTAGCCGCAGACTTCAGAATGGAGAATAGACGGGATATAGGCATAAGGAAATTTGGAAGCGCAATTACTCCGCGTACCAATCGAGAAACATACGGCGCGCTCCCCGTAAGTGAGGTGGCTACCATCTGCTACGCTTTACTGGTTGGAATCAAGTACTTATTTCCCCCTAAATACATGGAACCGATTTTTTATCGAATGATCCTGACTGATTTTCAAAGCATTCTAAAAGCATTTTCGTTGTAGAGTGCGGTGGGAGGCACCGCAGTTGATGGGAGCGCGCCATTTATTTTGTCATGGTTGTTTGCCATTAGGCTGGAGCTTTTGCGAGGAGATTTGATTGGCTCAGAGATCAGGCTAACTCTAAAAGCGGCTAGTGAACTGCTCGTTTTGGCCTAGCACCCTACCTCCTCCGCACTGTGTGAAGGCCATCAGATATTTATTGCGTTCTAACCCCTTGAATTATCAAAGCAAAAAGCTTCCATCGCAGAGTATGTGGCACGCTCCCGTCAGGTATCATATATGACTTCTACCATCTGCTACGTTTCAATAATAGATAATCCATTTCCCACTCGATGCATACAACATTTGATTACACATCGATTGTGGCGGGAACCAAAGTATTTTTTGCTTAAGAAGTGCGAGTGGAAACATCAAAGTTGATGCAGAGCGCGCTATCTATATTGTCACCTGGTTGACTCCTCTTACTTGCTTTTGGGTCTCCAATCTTTGCAAATCGCTCGCCTCGTTGGTTTCTTTAGATGAGTACACGAAGAAAGACATGCAATGTAATACTAAGGACTATATCCTCAGAAAAGGCTTCGTCGCTGTTGCAAATGTATCATCCAATCACAAACACTGCAAAAGAAAAAATAGTTTTAGACCAAAGTTTTATATTTCAAAAGTTATATGACAAAGCCGTAACACGGTGTTTTATGAAGTGAAGCTCTCCTCCCTCTCCGGAGCAAGATATTGGGCATATCTAGAGAAGTCTCTAGTATCCGCGGTTGTTGCGGCCCCTGATTTTCGTTAGTGTATGTTCAATGGAAAGGTGATCGTTTTGCTCACTGTCGGACCTCCTGGTGTCCCTGTCGGATTTCTGAGCCGTTTGTTAGTGCGATGTTCTGATAAAGTAGAGTGGTGATGAGTGAAAAATGTTCTACTGGTAAGATCACCCAGAAGACTGGGCACCTTCCCAGCTGATTCAACATATCACCCAACCACTAAGGGAAGGGGTTGAATTACCTTGACGTCCGCTGCGGACGTCCTGGTGTCCCTGGCGCAAATCTTGGTGTCCTTGTCGGTATTGACCGTTGTTGATATCCCTTGAAGGTGTTAGAGTCTTGTATTATGAGGAAGAGAGGAGAAATTTACTGGTGTCCCTGACGGATATCTGGCAAATGTTAGTGTCTAAGTAATCGATTGGATTGGAAAGGAATTACCCTGGTGTCCCTGGCGCACTTCTTGACGTCCGCTAAGCTTTGTTAGTGTTCAGTTCATGTTCGGAATGAAACTATAATTACGATCGGATGTCCTGTTGCATGTTAGTATAAGTTCGTAAAGTCGTACGTTATAGCGGCCAGATTCTGTCAAAGCACCACTGAGTGGTGATTTGCGATCATCAAAGCCCACCAGACTAACGGAATGGAGAAGAACTAACCTGGTGTCCCTGGCGGATTTCACCGCGTTGAGGAGCGGCCATGGCGAGAGCGCCGAAGCTGAGAACAGCGAGGATGGTCTGGGTGAACAACATTTTGAATTTTGAAAAGAATGGAAGTTATTGAAACTGTAGTAGTGACTGTAGAGAAGATTGAATTGAGCTGGATGAAGAACGAGAACTTACGTCGAGGAGATGGTTCTTCTTATACAGAATTGAGTCTACAGAACAGGAGTCTGGATCCACAGAATAGCAGAATGAAGCTTTCAAGATCAATATAGTTTCTCCGTTGTCTAATTTTTATTAGGACAGGCTAGACGGGGGAGGGTAATGGTCCCCCCGGCTCACTATCAAACTACAATCTCAATATGCGTGAGACGAAATTCGATAAACACCTGGCTTTCATACTGTTGATCTTCTGCTCTTTCTCCCAAAATCACTGCGTTATAGACTAGCATAACATCTCTTCAAATTCGCAATCTTTACGATTTACTTGTGTACAATGCTGCGTACAATTTGAGCTGATACCGAAAAAGTAACGATCGCGAGGACCACGAACACCACGTTTTCATAGTCCAATATACTTCAATATCGATAGTCGGTTATTGTCCGTGATCTTCACTAAAATTACCAGAGGAAAGGTACCAGAACTCCGTTTACCGGGGCAATGGCCGGAGACTTCGTAACTATTGATAGCCCTGTGAAGGGAACAACCCCTGAAAGAAGTATTGGACTGGAGAAATCGTTTCACTAGAATACTGCAATGTTCTTTGTGATTTGAGGAAATATCCCAACTGCTCTATATTTCGTACCCGTCACTGGTTCGGGGCACTGACATGACATTCACATTGATCCGAATATATCATTATGACTGGGAGCGAGCAGCATTAATCATTGGCCCTTATGGATTGGCTATTTTGGGACAACTTGTCAATCGCAAGATATGAAAACGACTGTTTGATTTTCCCGGTCTCTTAACAATAATATAGTATGAAGTATCAGCCGCTGCAAATTTCTGGCGGAGCAGCGTGTAATAGGTGGCAAATAATATGGAAAGTTCCCATCGAGGAAAATATCCGCTATTGTCCTTGCCGAGCAGAGAAATTCTAGCAATCTTGTCGCATTGGATAATTTCATTTAGTGTATAGACTTTCAATGGACATCATAGCAATCAGTCACTGGGAGTGCCAGAGTGGTAGCGGCCAGAAGACAACATACTTCGCTTAGCACACTTATGTAGACTCTTCACGTTTTTGGAGCTTTGATTTTTGCCTCGTACCTGGTAAGAGCAAACCTATCTACGGATTTAGAACAATGGTTCGGTAGACACTTCCCAAGACTGTGTTCACGAAGGGTCAATTCTGTTAGTTAGGAATATACACTACTAGCTGTGCCAATGAGGTTGTTTCTTTGAAACCGTGAGTTTGACATTAGGTCTACAGAAACGTCATTCCTCCATGTGTATTCGCAAGCAATTCTTACGTTATGCTTGTCTTCAAGCATCCGTGCGGTACGATCTTTCCTACATTCGAGCATGCTAACGTGGCTTTTCAACCAAAAGTTGACATTTACTATATTTCCAAGTAAGAACATTGGCTTGTCCGACAAGATTTGTCTTCAATTTGCGACTTTACTGTCCTAAAACACCTCCAATTCAGATGATTCCACAGCAGGAAAAAGACCAACGACGTCAAAATAAAATGATCCCATGCACCTCGGATGCCCGGAAATAAACCTTAAAACAGCCAAGAGAAAGCCAAGTTCAGTTAAAGTCCACTTTGCTTCGATATATATTGAAATGATCTGCTGAAAATAATCTGGGGGAGTTCCGTGACGACTACGGATCGAACGGCAGTGAAGCTTAGCAGTGCCAAATCAATTTTAAGTCGACTTGGCCGAGGATCAATTAATCTAAATGGCGTGGTTAAATTCAGTTACGCATATATTTCATATCCGAGAGGCTTCAAATGCTTGTGCGCTGATGTAGGGCATTTGAACCCTCGAATTTGACTACATCTCATGATTTATGCTACGTAAGGACTTGCTGGAACGTTACGCGGCCTGTAACGAAGTTCAAGTCTCCTTGATTTATGCCTCTTCTCTTGTACTGCACTTGATCCGGGTAGGAGATATCTTTTTCGGGCACCATAACTATTTCATTTGCTATATATACTTGGCGAAAGTATGAAAAGATAGAACCAGAATTATGCCATTGAATGTTGTTATTTCCTAATTACAGACGGTATGAAAGAAGCAATACTAACGAGCAAGAATGAAGTTGAAGTCAGGGATGTCTACGAAGCTAGTCTTTGATTGAGTACGAGTGTCTGTCAAGAATTTGCTCAAAGTGACCACGGACTACGGAGAAACAAAACAGCATTGCTCTAAGCTAGATACATTTCAATTTTTAGTTTGGTATCCTCGCGTACCTAATACCAGTAACTGGGAAACACAAGTATAATTGCTCCAATGGCAATTAAAGCCGCTTTAGTAGTGGATGAAAAACCGGTGATGTTTGCGATCTGACCTGTACAGTCAAGACACGAGTTGATTTCCTTCGACCTGGTAGAGGGCTGTTGGTGGAACTCGACTGGTTTCTTCAGAGCGTTCATAACACATGCCTTGCTATTTTCGGTGCTTCCTACTTAGCTTTTCTCCGCCATATAATATGACCTTATATGTGACCTCTGCTCCAACCTTGGTCCGGAATGGATTTATCCACACAGGATTGACTCTTTCGCATTCGTTAAGGATGGAAAAAATCATTACCGTTTGCAGGCGAACAGAAATTTCTTGTCATGTCGGAGACTGCAAAATCTTTCCAATCACAACCTACAAAAACCGCATGGGCGAAGTAAAGTAGTATGGCCCTCTCAACTTCGATGGCCCTCGTCTGCCTTGACCCGTCACTGAGCATCAATTTCCCATCGATGGCATAGAGGGCTACCCTTTTGCAACCAATAGGTTCTCTGGACAGATGTGTAAATGTTGGTCATGTCACTTAACTTCCCGAAATAAATGACTACAGTTATAGTTGCAGATATACTGATGAATAGGTCAGTAAAGGCCTTTGAGATCTTCGTGCTCGCCGAATTCCGCCGTAGCGACAAAGAATTTGTCGCAGCTGGTATATTCACAGCGAATGGCTGGAGTGTCTGCACCACGCTCTAGGTTTTATAAATGCCCTTTCTCATGATTGCAGCTAAGATTTACAAGCATCTCCTGCAAAGTCTTGATCATCATGGCCCCAGATTCAAGGACTGAGAACTTTGCTTGGATCCAAGTCGCAGTCACGCCTCCAATGGTGTACTCAGTGAGACGGTACTGTGAGAGATCCTGCATTGCAATGTTTGCAAAACAAATTAGTCTCAGGGCGCTTTCGGCAGCGATGGAAAACTTATTGATGACGAGGTTACTCGTCAAAAGGATAGGAATAAAATTGGCATCCTCTCATCGAAAGACGATAGCTGCCATCACTACTTGAGTATGCGTTATATCCCATTGGATTCGACGTCAACAGGGAGGATGAGAGCTTGTAGAAGAGGAAGTATTCGCTGACTATGACTATTTCAAAGTTCGAGTGCCAAGGTTGCCAACGCCCTTCAGCAGTGAGAGAAGGGAAACCGGGTCAGCGTTACCCCGGCAAATAGAAGCAGACGTAGAGCTTTGAGCGTCGAGATGCCTCTGAGTCTCCGATGCCTCTGGAGCAGTCTTTAAAGTCTCCTGACAAGATGAGGCTGCGAGTCAAGGATTCAACCAATTAAATCACTGAGCAAGAGCTCCAGCCTTATGACAGATGGCTCAAATTCGCTCACGACTACACTAGGCTCATGGCTTCTTTTTGTTTGGACACCGACCCTATCTTCATAGGAGTAAATCTCAACGGATATGGTGAAAACCAACGCATCTTTAATTGAAGGGCGTGATGGTGAACATCGCACTGGTCGGTAGCATGCCTGTTGATTTGTCCTTTGAACAACCAGAGGCGCTGAAACCTATCAAGTTAGTTCAAGAAAACTACCGCACACCTCATTATTATCTCTCCTAGATTCAAAGAGACTGCCCGGCTAAATAATGATTGAGGATCTTGCGCAAAAGAGATTGCGTTCGGTACGAAATGAGAATCCGCAACCTTCAGTCAGGTCTCATTATGCAGGCGATACATTAGACCGTATGGAGTCTAGTAGACCCCACTCAAAACTCGTGCTTTACCTAAATCCACTGTAGGTAGAGACGCGATTGTTTCGATTTCGATTTTCAGCCTTATGGCAGTGTGGTGTGCGATTAATCGCTTTGAGGTACTAGCCCCAATTAGGTAGTCACGATGGCGCAGCAGAACTTCGCACGTGATCAGCCAGCTGCGCCTCATACTGTGCCACAGGTCTCAGATTGGCAGGCACCACTGGCTGAATGTGGTTGGCTCTTTCTCTTTGGAACACCTGCACCGTTCTGGATTACTGAAGCATCACCAGCACCTTCCGGTCAACTCTACCAGGCACTTTGACGCTAATCTTCTACATACCTCGCCTATCCAACTCCCTCTTCTCCTCCACAAACTACTCACATACCGCATTTGCCTGATTAGCCACCTCTGTGCCTATTGCTGCTTGTGACTCAGTCTCACAGCCCGCCAATCCCTCCCCCTACTCTCTCGGCGCTGCCCGGTCTCGTCCCCGCCTGACGAGACCTGGCACCTTAACCTTCACGACGCCTCCGCTAACGAGAAAGCGGAAGTCTGCACAAGATACCAAAACTGCTGACGAACCGCCTTCTAAAAAGGCTTCTATCCAGTCTCCCAAATCTAACGCTGCAGACGTCAAGAATTCCTCCAAGAATCCCGCCACTATACTCACCCCCACCACCGCTACACCCATGGAGTCCGAAGATGACTTCAACAGCGCCCGATCTACCGATGATGAGATGATGGATGATGTCGAGAGCGGATACAGCGATGATGGTGCGTTGCCTCTCATTGTTCCTTTTCTTTGTTCCCTTGACTAACTGGCCCTAGACTTTGACGACCTGGAAATAGGAGAAGAGGAAGGCTTTGACGCCCACGATAAGATTACCGCCACACAGAAACAATCTTACGAAGTCGAGTTCAAAGTCTGGACCCCAAAAGATATTGACGAAGCCCAGTTACGCCTCATCAATGAAGTCAAAGATGTGCTTGGTCAATCGCCAGAGGCAACGGCAATCCTGCTGCGCTATTCTCGATGGAATCGCGAAAAGCTGATCGAACAATACATGGACAATCAGGCCGCAGTTTTAGAAGGAGCTGGTTTAGGAGAATCAAACTCAACAGAAGCCCGGGTTCAAACCCTCACAGGGTTCACGTGTGACATCTGCTGTGACGATACTTCACCAATGACGACTTTTGCCATCAAATGTGGTCACCGATTTTGCATTGACTGTTACAAGACCTATGTTAATGCCAAGGTTACGGACGAGGCTGAGGCTGCGCGAATCAAGTGCCCAGCTGATCAATGCAATCGTATCGTGGACAACAAGTCTATGGAACTCTTGGTTCCTGACAATTTAACTGATCGGTACGTTGACAATCATGATGTCGTCCCACTGCCTTGCTAATAGATTAGATACCACGAACTGCTTGTCCGAACGTACGTCGATGATCTCGAAAACCTCAAATGGTGCCCCGCCCCAAACTGCGAATTTGCCATACAATGCAAAGTCAAAGCCAAGGAGTTGAAAAAAGTTGTGCCAACAGTTCATTGCGACTGTGGACATGATTTTTGCTTTGGATGCGCCTACAACGATCATCTCCCGGCCCCTTGTGACTTGGTGAAAAAATGGGTCAAGAAGTGTGAAGACGACTCGGAAACTGCGAATTGGATATCGGCCAACACTAAAGAATGCCCCAAATGCGCCTCTACAATCGAAAAGAACGGAGGTTGTAACCACATGACGTGTCGAAAGTGTAAACACGAGTTTTGCTGGATGTGTATGGGCGTCTGGTCTGAACACGGCACTAGCTGGTACAACTGCAACAGATTTGAAGAGAAGAGCGGAACGGAGGCACGGGATGCGCAAGCAAAATCCCGCCAATCTTTGGAACGATATCTACATTACTACAACCGCTACGCAAACCACGAGCAAAGTGCTAAATTGGACAAGGATATCTATGTCAAGACCGAGAAAAAGATGACGCAATTACAGAATCATGCCCAGTTGAGCTGGATTGAAGTTCAATTCCTGGATAGTGCCAGTAAGGCCTTGCAACGATGCCGACAAACACTCAAGTGGACCTATGCTTTTGCCTTCTATCTCGAGCGCAACAACCTTACGGAAATCTTCGAGGACAATCAAAAAGATCTCGAGATGGCGGTTGAGAACCTGAGTGAATTATTCGAGAAGCCTACGGATCAACTTGAAAAGATGAAAGTCGAAATGATGGACAAAACAGCCTACTGCAACAAACGCCGAATCATTCTCTTGAACGACACGGCGGACAATCTTAGAAAGAGTAGACATGCCTTTTGGTCCAACGATCTGGGTGCTTAACCCATCGACATTTCAAATAGAAACTTCATCTGAAATCTTCAAAGAAGTCGTGATCAACTGCTTCGATGATCACATCAATACTCAGGATGGCGACATTCTTGCCGCTCGGAATGTTCATCAATGCTTCTTGTGCAGGCTATGGTGATTCGCAGGGGCTATAAGCATACACGAAAGGCCCCTTTATGTATGGCGTTATGTCTGGTTACTTGCACCATCATGTTATCCTAACCATTTTTGCTCGTGTGTACTGTGTTTTAGTAGGATTTTGCAAGCAACTGTGAGCAAAGCGGCTCAATTCGACATCATCGGCCCAAGCATCGGAAGATTAGGAGTTGAACACCACTGGGTATGGGATGGTTACAGGGCCCGATTATGCATATAGGTACTTAGGCAGTTAAGGTGTTCTCTTCAATTTGATAGCTGACTTTTCTTTTACTCTGATCAACCTTCCTTGGAGTCCTTGCTAGAGAACTGGAAATATGACTGTGGTATTAGCTTGTATGTGCAAACCTGCCATGATAGTATGAGATCTCAATGCACATCCACTCCTCACTAATGACATGCTTCGTGACACGCTGTATACGTAGGTAGTATTCTAGCTGTGACTTGTGACTTAAAATAAAAAATTGACGATGATGCAGTAATTAGCTGTCGACTATGAAGAGCTTTTTCGTCACTTGAAGCTTCCCATAAAGTCCCAGACCAATTCCGCGCGCCGTACAGTGCTCTCATAAACATATATATCAAGTTTACCCAACATGGCTGGATCAGAGTATTCGTATCATTGGTCTAACTACTGTGACAGAATCGACTCCCTTCAATATTCAAAACTCTTCCAAGCGCCAGCCTTCATTCCAAAATTCACTCGATTACGTACAGTGCGAGCTATGAAGCATTAAGAGTCTAAAATACATCTCCACCCCCTCGATTACTATATCTGCTGCTCAACCTTCAGGCCGCCAACCTTGTCCGCTGTCACACTAGTATACACCGTCCAGTCGCCGACATGAGTTGGGAATGCGTCTGGGCTCGTTGCAGGCTCGACTTCAATGCTGGCTAGGGAGACTAGCAGATTCGGGACGTTGGCTGCTGGAATATCAGAGTAGTCGCCCTAATGACGTTAGTATGCTATCTGGAGTGGGGAGTGGTAGGTTGGACTTGCCATTCTAATTCTCCAGGATATGTTATCCTGTAACAGAGGCACGACACTGGCTTCGCTTAGATCAGCCAGTTGGCCTGCTGTAACCATGTCTTGTAAATGTTTGTTTAGCGGAAGAACGCCGGTGACTGTCACTGGTGCAGCACCAGGCAATGACATGGATACCACGGCCTGCGAGCCTAGAAGATTAGGATCATTTCGCCATGAGTGTGGGTCTTCGGAGGCGGGATTTCCCATGAACATGTCGATGTAGAAAGACGAGCCTAGACTGTTCTTGGGTGCTCGGTAGCTGATTTGGTAGAGCCTTTCAGTTGGAGTTTGGGTTGTTTGCGCAGGTGCTGGGTCTGCTCCATAAGCATTTGCACGTTTGCTCTTTGTGGGTCGTCCTCGCGTTTTCGTTCTCTTGGTAGGTCCGTAGAGCTTATTTATGGCTGCTCGAACGGCGGTGGGGTCGGGGTTCTGAGTTTCTGGGTAGTTGTATCCGAATGTCGATGTGTTACGCACAGTATCAGACGTCCAGAATATCCTTTGAGTGGGATCGGAGAAGAAAGGCTGCAGGCCTGCCGATTCATTAGCAGTGTAGAAATGATACTTATAGTCGGTTGCTTACCAGTGGTAGCATCCAATACCTCTCCTTTCACATACCACTGGTTACTTAGGGCTTGCGGCATTGGTTCCACGTAACTGTCCGGATACAGCACCTGCCACATTGCAAAAGAACGATCAATCATACTAAGACTGTCAGAATCACACATGAAATTTCTTCTTGGTACTTACGCATGATGAAACCAGAATGCAGGGTCGAATGCACTCAAAGGAATGACCGTCATATCGCCATAATTCCCTCCTCCAATTGTCCCATGGATCTGATCATGAATACTTTCAAAGCTATCATAAGAGCCAGGGCCAGCGTTTGCAACCCACGCTTCATTGCTGACTTCTGTGAAATTGGAATTGCCTGTAAACAAGTTGTATAACCGCTGCTTCACTTGGGCCTGGTTCAGATTCATTTGTTGGACCAAAGTGCCGATCTGCGTTTCAGCAGTTGAATCCATTGTGGTGGGCCATCGCTTCGTCTCGTTCCAATAAACGTACTAATCGAGATATCCGTCAGTCATGAGCATCTAAATATCGAACAACAAAAAATCAGTGGGTGTAGACTAACGGGCTGGAATCGCAGATCTTGATCCGCATAGCCAAATTTATAGGAGTAAAGCGGATTGTCAATTGTTTGAGTACCATTAGGAGTCAAAACCTGTACTTGCGGCGATACCATGATGGCTGGAGTGACATCTTGTCCAGATGCCGGCGATTTGGCCCAATCCCAGTATGGTAGTCGAAGTTGATCCGCTGCTGTCACAAAAGCATCCCGTTCAGCACCGGGCGGCCATTCTAAGGCAGCTGCCATAGCATTTTGAGATAGAGTCTGCTCGTATAGTGCTAGATATGGTCGGTGCCAGGGAAGAAATAGGTTCGACGTATGAGTACACCAGCCTGGGCGATTGATATCGTTGGCGCCAACAACACCATTCCAGTTGTCCAATGGAACCCCATGAATACCTTGAGATCAGGTCAGTAATGAAGCTTTGGTATGATTGGCACGATATATTCACCAGCAATTCTAAAGTATGATAGCTGATCTGTCTGGTTTAATTTCATCATGCGCGCAAGGCCAAGCATCATGATATTGAATTGGGCAGGCTGCTGGTTGAGCAAGTCACTGAACTCCATTCGAGTCTGAACTTCGCCATTCTGCACGCCAACGATCGCTACTGGTGTTGCGCCAGCGCGCTTTTGGAAAGTTTCTACGATGTGTGGTAGCCTCGAGGCAGCGGGGGTCTGAAAGATTCCAAGCGATGAAGCAAGGAGGAGAGATAGCGACAGTACACCAGACATCCTGAGACCCAAGCTCCTGCAAAGTGACAACTGTCTGGAAGAAAGAAACAGAAAGGGACAATAATTAGAGCCAGAAAAAGCCGACGATTAGCGAGAGTGATGCTGAACAGATATGAGAAGACAAGAAAAATCGACAAATGGAGGATGCTAGAGCTCAGGAAGATGTGTCGGGGAAGGCGAAAGGCGGTTGATTTGAATATATGTAGGTGCTTCGCGGCTGTCCTTCCATGTGTTTTGTCGCGTGGTCCAAAAGGAAATGGTTCGGGTTGTTACATCAGATGGTGCAACTGCCCGTGTGGTTTTGACCTACTTCGAGTTTGTAGGGAAGTAACGGGTTTGTGTAATGAAAACAACGATCGGTATTGATGGCGATCCTGCACAAACATGTATGGATGAAACCATGAACAGAATTGGATATCAAATCTACAAGCAAATTGAAAAGTGGTTCTGTTAGCGAAGTAATAGGCGTTCAAAAACGAGTGGTTGGATGGAATGAAGAGACTGAACTATTAGTAGCTCAACACCATCTTCAAATCCTCAAATCTTTGGCGGGTGTGACCCGAGAGCTCACCTTTTCCTCCAACGTTGTTTGAATAAGACACGTAATCGACGACAGATCAAACAGGCGGTGCAGAAACGAATGCAACGTGCTTGAAAAAGCGTTGAACGGGTATGTATTTTGAAATATTGACCTCTTCCAAGGCCCCGGCTACCCGTGTCTGCTATTACTGGTGCTCTGGTCAAAATGGGCATTGCAATTAGTATGGGGTCCATGGTATTGGCTTTCATTGGACTCAATTTCATCGAGCGCGGCTAGCTGCTGTACAGGATGTTGAGCTAATTGTTTTCGTGCAACCAGAATCAGAAGCTAGTCAAAACTTCCACAGCCTAGCGGCATGTTGTCAATTGACAAGTTTAGCCTTACATCATGCGTACAGTTTCTAATTTGGTACATTAGTTCTAGAACAAGGTACAAACTGCATTCCTTCTGAGCTGTCAAGACGCAGGTAAGCACACTTGGCATACTGAGCCTCATCTATCAACTACATTCGTTGAAGAATTGATGAACTTTCAAGGACACAAAGAGAGAGTCTGATACAAAAGATAACAAGGCTCCATGACCGTTACCGTTGGTTCAGCCTTGCGCTAATATATTTGCCGAACCTGAGCCAATCATAGTGCTTTTCAATACCTGTTCCAGGGGAACTTCAATGATGATCAACAACGGCAGTCCCCTATTTCCAGAAGTCCCTTCAATCGTTACACATATCCAGTGCGATATCATTTGAAGGTCGTCATTAACTCCATGCCATGGTAAAGCTCAGACAGTAAAAGAACGCATAGGCTTTTTAAATATGGCCAAGCTCACAATTTCATCTGAGCCATTTTCACCGTCAATAATGAACCCTCAACAGTGATAATCGGCAGCGCGGCACTCGTGAACAAACACTCGTAGCACAAACCGCTAATCCTCCGTCCCATCGCGTCGCATATCCCAATATCCACCAGCTCGTGCAACCTTCCATACATATTAGCGTACACAGCATTGGAAACCGCACAGACATCGGGAACAAAAGTATCGAATGAAGCAAGGGATATTGAAAATGAAAAAGAAAATGTCGTCATGCAGGTTATTTATATCAATATGAACTTCAGAGAGTCAGCCTTGCATCGAAATCTAAGAGAAAAAAGACGCTTCGCATCAGGTAGCCGCTTCCGATGATAGCGCGATAACTTCTGTAATCAATAATCACACCCGCATATACCGTAATTTTTTGCACTCTCGGGAATAGTTCTATTGTACACAAAGCAAATTACAACTGCCCATCAGCCCGAGTTTCTGGAGATAGTTCAGGGAGGTGTATGCAACCGCCAGCCATCCTAATTGCCTGCCGGTGTATCATTCGTACCAAACGCGTTATCGAAATCCAATATCCCATCTCCATCTCCATCTGCGCCCTCAAATGTAGCTAAGCTCGCGTTTGGATCGAGGTTGTCTGCGAAAGCACTGAACTCCTCGCCATCAAACATGCTCTCTGGGAGCGTGTCGGCGCCAGCATCACCCTCGGTGTTGGCCTGCGCAGCCTCAGGAGTGTCTGTTGCTGGTTTTGTCGTCTCGGTAGAAACGGGTGCTGCGACAGTTGTTGTGGGGGCTGCTGGATTCGTGGTTTGTGCTTGGTTTTCAACAACGACCCAGTCGCCATCAGCTTTCGGTGCGTCTGCGGTATCCACGGGAGCGGATTCAGACTCGATGACTGGGACGTCGGGGATGTCTATGTCCATAGTGTCTATGAGGTCCAAGTTGTCTGTGGCAATGCCTTCTTCTGCACCAGCAGATTGTTCATCGCCCAAGAAATCGGCCGTAGAGGTGAACTCGTCCAGTAAGCTAGCGCCGACATCATTAGATGCAGAAGCCTGTCCGTTGGAAGCGCCAGTGCCATTGACCGGTCTCTCTTCATCTTCCAGTGCGCCTTTCTGTACGCAGACAATATCTTGTCGATCTTGCACCGATATGCCCATTTTTGCTTCCACCTCACGCATGATTTCGTCAATTTTGTCAGAGTCTGTGCCGGCTTCACGTAGACGGTCCTCGACATCAAGATAGAAGCGTCCACTATTAATAGTTGCCATGGTTTTCGCATGCTCTTCGCGCATTTCGTCCATTTCACGGTTCTTTGATTCGACAAAGTCTGCTACCCGTTTTTCAAACTCGGCAAATTGCTCCGGTTCAAGTTTCTTGTATATTTTCGGGGCATTGTAATGCGGATCTTGGAAATAAGTGCCATCGTTCACCTCCGCTGGTTCAGGTATTCTTTTAGCTGGAGATTCGAGTAGGTCTTTGGTCAGTTCTCCCAACTCTCCCACCAGACCAAATCCTAGATCTTCCGGCATGACTTGGTTCATAGTGTAAAGTGAGGAAAAGACATCTTCAAGCCAGAGATGATGGCGTTTAAATCGATCCCGGCTGATAGTTGCCGGTGAGATGTGATCCAAATAGTCGCCCGCAGATGTGTCCTCCAGAAGCTCGAGATCCGCCTCATGCTTCAAACTGACCGGTGGACCACGCCCACCAGCCTGTGCAGGGCCAGCCTGTCTAACTCGCTTTGCCGGTGGTCCTGAAGCTGAACCAGCATAAGGAGGATAATGTCCTGGCTGACCCATCTGCATCTGAGCCTGCTGGCGTCGTTGATACATGGCATTTTGCGAAATAGCTCCTGGTGGCATTTGCCCTGGCTGCATTTGACCTGGTTGTACGGGTGGATAGTGAACCTTTGGCCAAGATCGCTGATCAGCCAACATGAATTCCTTGCGCTGAGGCATGCCGTATTGTGCCAGCGCATGGCGTTCTTGTAAAAGCGCGACGGTCTGAGGAGAGAATTGTGGACGATTTTGTTGTATAGCTTGTTGCGTCTTCATTTCAGCCGTTCCATACAGCACCAGCCAGAAACACGGGTCGAATTTGGTATGGGGGCTGTTATGCTTATGACGAATGCGATAGCGTTTGCGAGAGAAGATGCCGTTTTGCGGTGACTCTGGAATAATCCCCCCATAATGAATCAGTATGTCCATGACCTGTATCGTCAGCGATGGCGCAAACATTTTGGTAGTGCCAACTTACATATTCACCACCCGGAAGTTCATGTTCGTAAGAGCGTTCGGGATCATACCAGCCAAATCCATCAGATGGGAAATTACCAGACTGTTGTAGAGGTATCCATTCGATAAACATAGTTCCCGGTTCTTGAGGTGATACGAATTGCCAGGTGACTGGGCGCTCTTTGACTATATTTGGAGCTTTGGCGAGTACATCAATCACGTAGTTATCCGGAGGGTGTACATTTCGTGGCATGTGCGGAATCACGATAAGATGAAGATGGCGGAGCTTGGAGTAAGTTAGTATTGAGACGCGCGATGCGAAGTATTGTAACTCACCAATGGAGGATCAACATTGTCACTTGGATTTGATAGACCGTTCATCTTGTTGTTGTTCACAGAAGGAAGGGATAAGTGGACTGCGAGGGGCGGGCGGCGGGTAGGTGGGAGACTGAATGGAGAGCCTTGATCAGCTCCCAACTGGAAATTGGGCGCGTGGTGATGAAAATGTGGGAGATGAGTTGAGAATTATGAATCGCGACTGCAACATTGGCGACGTGAAGCTTAGAGGGCAAGGAGGGCGCGCTCAGGGCAAGAGCGAAAAGGCTGGGCCGGCTATTTCTCGGGACTAGCCTGATTCAACATCCTGCCCAATTAGGCAATAGCGCCAGCCTTAACGCTCTATATTTTCCAGAGCTTGCTGGCAAGGCCACTGGAAATGCAATGTTGTTTGATATCTCGTTAAGACATAAGAATACTTGGTCCAGTCTATACTCGGTTCAGGCCTTAAGACATGTACTAACGGAACTCGTGCTGTCATACTTTTGGAGGCGCAAACAACATCAGACATATCATGAGAAGCTTCATGCATTTCAATTCAGTCTTTCAAACTGAGTCAATTATGAGTCGAGAAGTCTCTTCTAATCCATCCTCCAGTCTTCAATAATACAAACAGGCCCCATCAACCTGCAACGCTAATGTTCCAAAGCGCCAAACACCGCATTCCATATCTATGCAAGCGAAACTAGCCATCTGGATATAATCATACATCGCACACACGCGCCGCCCTCGCTGCCCGCCAAGAGTTGAGTTTGTTCTCAGCGTGGATAACCGAGGTGATGACCAAAATCGCGATCGTGGTTCTATAACACATTCGACCATCAGTTACAAGCTTTTCCAAAAAAATCCTGGGTGTATTATATGTATTGTTTGCCGCCGTCTGTGGTTGGTGGAGGTGGAGGAGGTGCAAGTGCTTGGTTATCTGCCATCATGCGCGAGAAGCCAATGCCAACTCCTTCGATGACGGCGAGGAGAATTGCACACCCGATCGCACTGTTGCGCATGGCTTTGGCGCCACCACGAACTGCTAACGATCCGCCCTATTGAAAATGTTATTGGGTATACCAAAGGATTGTGTAGGTATGTACGAACGGTAAAGAAACCTGCGATGATGGCGTTCCATGGATCCTCCTTTTTTCGGACACTACTTCCGTCAGTTCATCCGCCCTGGCATCTTCGAGTCTTGCGGACATACCCTTTTACTGCGCAGTCATATGTCGAGAATAGACCGCCCCAGACTCCAAAGTTTCCTCCAAGGACCGGTGCTCGCGCCTTCATCGCTGTGATCATTCCTATTCTCCGTTCGCCGTACGGGCTTCAAGGGTCAGCTTCGTCGCAGAGGATCGATGATTCGAAGACAGTACCTATTTCTAGAAGATTGTTAGTATAGTCATATACATCTCCAGTGGTTAGAGGCATACCTGAATCCTTTAACTCCATGCCATATCGCACCGCCGACAGCCTAGATTGATGGTTAGAATCGGACCTCGCGACCAACGGGAGCTGTATAAGCCAAGGCAGAATAGTTTCACGTACCCCCATACAGAAAGCTCCGCCAAAGTCGTTCAGGACTACCCATGGGCAAGGGTCTCGCGTGTGATCCATAATGATGAGATGTGTATTGGAGGAGTAGATGGTCGTGAATGCAGCTGTTGAAGCATCCAGGTCTTGCGGAGATGGATTGGCGTCCAACTTTTTTTCGAGGAGCGTCACGTGGTTTTATCGCGATGATCTTATCTCCTCAACTTCACCTCACCTTCAGCCTTATTGATTCAGCTGCGTGTGGATGTAGAAGTAATGGATTTTTGAGGGATTATTTTCTGGAAGTTGGTTATCATAGAGAAATGCAACCCCTGAGTGATGAAGGCTTATAAGAAAATCGCCGGCCTGAGTTGAATTTAGATCTAACACTCCTGCTATTATTTGCTTGTCTGCCTGATGGTTGGCAGATCAGAGAAACTAGCCATACATGGCATGAAGGAACAGAGCGAGAAGTACTTTGAAAGCTTGCTGCTTGACTATAAGAGTAGTTGAGGATGGTAGGATGGTTAGCTAGTAAGCTAAAGATGGTGGAATGCCCAATTTCAATACTATTATCTAGACACTGAAGAGTGGGCAAGTATCTTATTGATCATGAAAAAGGTATCACCACCATAGAAGGAACGGTAGGTAATGGGAGACGTATTATTCTATGGGAGCATGCTAGTTATTTTTGTCCACCCGTTGTTCCCAATGCAGAAACAAACAGGCCGCGGCGCTAACGCTAAACATGAAAAAGACAAGTCCCAGTCGCTGCTACTACTACTGCTTGCTGCTTCGTTTCGCATTCATCATCCCCTCCTATGCTAAAGGTAATAAAAATTTCCATTGGTTGGTTCTGCAAGATCAAAAAGACAATCATCAGTTTTTTCGCCTGATTATTCATAGTTACACCCTCCAGTACAAAACAAAGTCGTTATTGGAGAAAAAAGGGGAAAAAAGGGAAGGCGAGGAATAATAATCTGTTGACGTTGAAAAGACGTTTTGTCAAATAGGCATGGCGTGGCATCTCAGAAAGTCGTTAAAGTCGTGAAGGGAATTTCAGTTGAGTTTTTGGCCGTTCAAGTGGTTGGTGCTTGTTCTATGTGCGTGAAAAGGGATTGGAATAAAACACGAGTCGTACGTAGCTTCAATGACATGCGTAGCTTCGGTGATTTCGTGGCGTAGCTTCAATGAGGTTGCGTGGTTGCGTGGCTTCAATGAGGTCGTTAAAAACATGTCGAGCATCTTTTCAGCGCCGTAATTCCCCGAGGGCACTGGAAGAGCTGGTCGAGTTGAAAAGCAAAATCAGTTCGCACCGCCTGCTCTGGTAAACATAAAGGAATAAAAGATAAAAATTAGTGTCCAGGAAGTCCAGGCTTGAGAGTGGGATGTAAAGGGTGAGAAGTCGCAAGAATACTAAAGCGACTATCTTTCCCGTGGAGTAGCAATTGGCCGCTGAGGGTTGATGGCATTGTAGGGGCTTCCGCCTCCTACTGGACCGCCTTCTTCAACTTCATTCTTGCGTCTCTTGGCACCTTCATCAGCTTGGTCATCATCATCACGACCACGCTTTTGACCTGCAGCGCCATTTGGAGCAGCAGAGTAGTAAGCTTGTGGTTCGGGAGCAGAATCACGAGAATCGATGATGTTGTAGACATTGCTGGCAGGAGCAGTGTTGCTTCTTTGAGGTGGAGGATAGCCTGGTTGCTGGTACATGATTTGTGAAGCGGACGTGCGGGGAGTGTGGCGACCAGAGCCATTTTGCTGAGGACTGCCAGCAGGTTGGCCAACTCCGTTGTTTGGATTATAAGAATAGGAGTTTTGGCTGGCGTAGGCTGGATTTGGGTATGTGTGCTTCTGGTCTTGGTCATGTTCACCTTCATCTAGAGAAAGTCAGTTTCAATGTCTATGTTCTGTCTCGAGAAGTGAAAACTTACCCTTGTAGACAGGCGGGTGTTGCAAAGGACCTCCAAACTGAACGCGTTGTGTCTGGTATTGGCCGGAAGCTGGCTGCTGGGAATAGACGGGTCGTGCATCATATGATTGAGTAGCCGAGTAAGGCGTTGATCCGTGAGTAGCTTTGCCTGGGGGAGTAGAGGCGGGCGTATTAGGAACGGATCCACGGCTCAGGCTTGTGTCGATTGACAATTGCTGCTGGCTTGGCATCTGGTGGTACTCGTATGGGCTTCCATGTGAGTTGACACCAACAACACTGGAGGCACTCGTGGGGGGAGTTGGGAATGTATTAGCGCGATCCATGCCAGGACGTGGAGCAGCCTGGTTGTGAGGTGTTGGCACGGAGCCAACCATGCTATGCATCGGGGCTGCTTGGCCTGGTGTTTGAGGAGCTCCAGGAATCATGCGCTGATCTTGCCTCCTCTTTTGCTCATAAGCAGCGAGGGCGCTCTGAGTATTCCCAATACCTGCACCAGCGCGAGGCTGGGTAGGATTTTGTGGATGATAGAGTAGTGCACCAATATCATGAACAAAGAGAGGATACAAGTGCTCAGTGATCTTTTCCTTATTGGCAAAGTCGAGTGCGCGTTCGAAAGGAATCCTAGAAGAGTTAGCTCACATGACTCGCATATTATGGTTTCAGTAAACATACCAAACACCCTTGAGATGCATGGGTCCAATCTTGACAACATGGCGCATTTTTTCGCTCTTGAGAATGCCGTCACGGCGTCCTCGAGTCATTCCCGCAACGTTGAGTAATTTTGTGCCGTTGATCATGTGATTATCTAATGAAAATTAACACCGAGTCAAATATAGAAAGAAAGCGGAGTTCATACCTTCGCGACGCGCAACACAAACACCTTTGGCTTCGACCTGGAAGCACAATGTACCTTCGTCCTCCCAGAGTGTGGCTGTCACTCTTGGCTTGACGCCTGGTGGCGCAACCTGTCCAGATGTATCCATTTGATGACCAATATAGTTTTGAGTACCGGGTAATGTACTTGCGGGGGCGGATTGCATAGCTAGTACTGTCAGTGGCATCCTACTTGACTCTTTGACTCGACTTACTCGTTAGTGGAGGCGGTTGAGCAACGAGTCCATTAGACATTGGTTGCGAAACTGGGGCGCCGGCGTACGCTGGGTATGGAGTATAACCGTGATTCGAGTAACCGCCATAGCCGTGACTGGGCATAATCGGAGGTTGATATGTTTGGTAGTGGCCAGTCAGTCCCGGACCGCTGGTGGGGGGATGTGCGTGCGTGGTAGCCATGTTGTGAACGTCAGCTGGGTGGTAGGATCCAATCTGGTTCATGCTGTTGTCGTAATTAATCGTGTCGTTCTGGCTGAAGTACTGTTAGTATAGAGTTATCAATGTACTGGTGTCATGGCAGCCAAGTTGCCTGTCATCGGAATGACTGAAAGTTCGCCTTGAGTTCTCGCGACATAGGGCCACGACGAGCTTTGATAGCCATAGAATGCTATGAGCACCATAACCCGCCATGGTATTGTCAAGTGAATCCCAATGTTGGCCGAACTTTCGATATCTGACATTTCGCAAAGAATGCTTCAGCATCTACGAGTTACCGAGAGTACTCGATAGCTACAAAAGAATGCACTGGTATTCGATTGCGACATGTTGCAGATTGTCATTCCGTCGATGTAACCAGAAAAGGTATATTTTCAAAGGGAAATCTTACCCAGCCTAAAGAACAAGTCTAAGTCAGCAAGGTAATGGCAGCGGGGAGGGCAGATTATAGCCTTATGCATGGAAAGCAGCAAAGGAGAGGACGAACATGGAGTCGGGCATGCAGCTGCATGAGAGTGGTACAGGTAGAGAGGACGAAGGGAGGGAGGGATTGGAGAGTGCAAGATGCAAGATGAGGCGGGACAAGCAGGCTAAGAGGGGAGAAAAATGGACAACGGGGGAGGGGGGGAAAGGTAGAGAAGTGGCTTAAAGAAAACAAGAAGACTGGGGTGGATTTGCGCGGCAAGCCAGAATGGAGTTACGACACAGACCACCGGGAACGACAAGAGTAGAGGAAAACAGGGCGGTTGGTGTTTTGAGCTTTTTTGGGGAGGGAGAGAAAGGGAGGAGTCAGGTCAAAGCCTAAGCCTGCAAATGCAAAAAGCCTGGAGAAAGAAGCTTGGACTGCAAAAAATGGGAAACGGGAATGCGGGAGCAAAGTGAGTGGTGGGCGAGGATACTAACAGAATAAACGGGGGGAGGGAGACCAGTTGATGGTGGAGGAGGGAGGGGAACTGGTAGGCAGGTAATCGCCAGGCCAGTGGAGAGTACGGGATAGTCTGGGTGGGAGAGTGGAGAGTGGAGGAGTGGTAGTAGAGAGGAAAAGTGAAGGAAAGGTGAGGTTTTTGGAGAAGAGGAGGTTGGGGAGCTTGGCTCAAGAGAGGCGAGTTGCGCGAGTAGTTGCGCGAGTAGTTGAGATACTGACAGTTGAGTGGTAGAGAACAGTTGGAGAGCAGACAGCAGTAGACAACACTGAGCCGGCCGCGGTCTTTGCGTAAAAAGGTGGCTTTGCCAGCACACCTCAAAAGTCGCGGGGAGATATTTTGGGATTATTTGGAGTTTTAGCAATTGTTTTTGGCGAGAACCGGATGCAACAGGCAAAGAGTGCAGAAATGCGCAAAATGCAACAAATGCAGGAAAAGAACTGAGCGGCGATTGAGGGTTGAAGTTGAAGAAGCGTGTGAGAATAACGTGCGGCAATGTAGGAACCAAGACAAATGATACAGAGAGGCTCAAAGGCTTTCTTCTTGGTTCTAGGAGGATAAAACGTAGTAGTAACACGCTACTTTGTCCGTGTCCTCCGTAGTCGAAGAAAAAAAATACCGATGGTCGCAGAATTCGTAACTTGGCCCGGCTGGTGGCTAATACACGCTAGCTTCTGTATATGACAGCGGGTTTTGTTTGATGGATGTTTTCGAGTTGTTCTGGATTTTGTCGGTGATATTTTTGTTTCTGGTTGGTAGTATTTGTGTGCTCAATGTGTTCAGTGTGCAATGTATGTCTGTCCAGGTTCTCCAGGAGTCCAGAATTCTGGTCGTCGCTTCCGCAATTTTTGCAACTCAACTTGTGCAGCGATTGGGGAACTCAGGCGCTGTCGCTGTCGCTGTCGGATAGATATCTCTCTTGCCTCAAAAAGTTCAATGTATGATGGCCCATGGGACCTTGCGGCGGCTCGCTCTTGCCTTGGGACTGGTGGCTCTTGCCAACTGTTCGGTCCGTGCTTTGCCTGCCTCTGGCTCTCCGCTCTCCAAAACCTGGGTGGCTCCTGCTCAAAGCTCACGCTTGTAGGCTCGTGGGCTCAGACGCTCTTGCGTGGATGGGAAGGACCTGGTCCAAGCGTTTGGTGGGCACTAGACCTAGTAGACCACACATGCAACTCCCAGTGGGGCCAGTGGCCAGGAAGCCAGGACAAACCCCGCCATGCCCACCAACTGGACCTTGCACCTCCCAGCACCCTGCCTCGCCTTGCCTCGCACCAACCATCCAGGCCTGAACTTCAACTCCCAGCAAAAGCGAGAGAGAGAGCGCGAGCCTTGTGGGGGGCCATGTCCGTAGTTGAGACCTTGATTCCAATGAACCTGTTCATTGGCATCCATTCTCCGCTCAAATCCAACAACGTCAACATCAACAACTGGATCGCTTGGGAATATTCGGTTATCCAGAGCATTGAGATCCAAACTGGGACCCAAAGAACACCGTTTCCCCATCATCCGACCCACTGGATACTGATCCCATGGTCACCATGCTCCCACCGACATTTCGCTGGAAAATTATCGCTTGATAGATCCATTGAAGAGCCGGTTCGGCTAGCACAATTGTGGCGGCGGAGAAAATCGCAAGCTTTTTGGTCTTGCGTACCCGCTCCTCGTACATCCCACTTGACCACAGTTCGCAGAACAAGTAGCATATCAAAAAGCCAGAAGTAGCCTCCAAAGGTATCCGCATACCAGGTAAAGCAAGAAAAATCTCCGAACTATCGTATAAATGATAGTTCTTTCTGATATTCCCACATCACTGGTTACATAGTTTGCCTTGTTTGGCTTGCTTTGCTGCTTGCTTGATAGTATGCAAGCCGATACGCGAGCTGCACATTCATCTCTGATCGCTGGATCCAGAGAAAGAACCACGCAGGGTCTGGGAGAACCATCACCTGTAGACAGCAAGCCGCCCGCAACCACTGCACTGCCGTTGCGATGCTGATGCGCAAGGAGTTAAAAAAAAAAGAGGCTGACCAACTGGGTCATCGCTTTTTCTTTGCAAAAACTCCTGGCTTGACAGTGCGTGATGCGAACGGTTGGCTTGCTTGGTGTTTCTCGTATATATGTGGCGGGGTGGCAGAAAAATAGAAAATATATGCGGCTGGACAAATGTGTCTCGGCTGGTCCCGTTGAAGAACAAGAATAGAATATATCAAGGGATCATCATCCGCTTGTTTACATTTTGTTTGTTTTTTCAAGGGAACTGCCTCTGTGCGCGCAACTCGAGTCTGTGTGTGCAAGAAAAGAAATTGATATTGACTTTGGTGTGTGCTGGTGTCACCGCACAAGCCAACATCGAATTCAACGTCAATGCCAACAATTGCTGATAGCATTGACAGGTTCGCATTGAATAGAGAGAAAGGTGCTAATGCAATAAAAGAAACTGTTATACATACCAAACGATATTGTTTCTATACTTGTCAAGTGGCAAGAAGAATGTTGAGACTGGATTGGTGGTTTGCTTCACAGAACACTGTAATGCAATCGGCTGAAATTCGTTCTTTGGAGACCTCTGCGAAACGAGGGATAGTTAGCAACGGGCTTGCGTGCTGTTCGATCGATTGAATTCTCTTCTTGTCTTCTAGACAATTTCGAGTGGGAGGAGATGAGTGAAAGAGAGGAAAGTCTACACGAAAAGAGGAAGGATAAAGAAACAAAATAAAAAGACTACTGTTTCTCGTTTGTAGACTAGGAGTTCAACGTACCAGGGAAGATCGACAGAGGATGTCCGTCTCTGAAGAACAAAATAAATGCGTTCGGAACTGCTTCTGCAGCAAGCCTCGTCGTGCGTGCGTGCGAGATAGGTGTGCAGCCGGCAGCGCAGATGTGAAGCGCAAGTATGCTTGCCGCAAAACACACAGACCTTTTGATCAGTTCTCTTGCAACTTTGCGTACTCTTTCCCGAGATCAAGTCAGGACAATCTACGTCGCGGATGCTGAACGTGGCTCTTTTTTGCCGCAGAGTTGTCAGTGTCAGATTCTTTTCAGGATAGACTCTGGGATGGTGTGACGTCTGCGATACGAAGACACTTCTCCACAATGGCTATCGCGGGGAGTAAGAGGATGGGGTAACTGACTGACTAAGAAGCTGTAACAACTGATCTGAGGGAATGTGGTCCTGAGTAGCAGAGATGCGTAACAGGCCCCGCGACTAGCCAGGGACTGGTAATGTTGCAGATGGGCAGTTTGGAGGTGCAGTGGGTGCCGCGATGCAGGCAGGCAAAACTGACCAGGGGTTGGGTGTAGGAACAGAGATTCAAGAGAATGCTGTAAAATGTGTTTCCAACGAAACCTTCAAGACAGCACAAGCCGCAAAGTGAACACTCTTTTGCTGCAGTTTCTGTTGGTTGGAAACGCAGTAGTCACTGGTAGTACTTGTTGTTGCTGTGCTTCCGATCGCTTGGTATGCAGTAGAGGTGCAGTAGATGCAGTTGCTGGCACAATGAAGAAATGGTTAATATTCCTTGGGGCAGACCCGTTGGAGCCGGATCAACTATGACTGCAGCGGCACGGGACGGATGGGTGCTGAGGCTGGAAGATGAGCAGAACTGGGGCTTGAAGAGATGTAAATGGTCCGAATATCAATTCGATAGTGGTACTGTCTTGGTATTGTCAAGGTCTCAGGATTAAAGGCAGAGGAGCATGTTGGTTGCTGCAGGTGGAATATGCAAAACGCGAGGTGGAAAGCAAAGGGCGGATGATCCGTTGGCTCCACAGGATGCAGCTACGACTCTTACTAAAAAGAGAAAGAGGCTGGTTTAACAATTGGGATTGGGAGATATAAGAATATTAGATTATCAGGACGAATGTGGCTCTACACAACTCAATTGGACTCTTCAAGAACGATCCCCACTGAGGCTTGAGCGTTTTCAACTTTACACACCTTCACTCAAGAAACATCTGCCGTAATTCCAGCGTGTAGAATGCTCAGAACCTCTCCCGCTATGACATTTTGAAATGAAGTTTTGCTCGCTTCTTTCCGTAGTCCCCCTCACCAGGCCATCAGCGCCCAGAGGGGACGGGCAAATCGGGGTGTGCGGTGGGATGATGGGTGGCGGAGAGCAGTCGATTCAGAGACTGGATTGGTTGTCAGAAAATAGGCGTCGGCGCGATGCTTGCTTGCCTTTGGGCTGACTAGACTGCCGCAGAGCCCGCGATTGAACATGGACAGGGCTTGATCAACGAAACAAGGATGGGCCATGAACCGTATCCATCTCCGTGGCCATGGGGGTCCTGGTTGTAGACTTGTTCAAAACCAGAATTCCGGCCATTTGATAGACCGCTATCATCTATCGCACGCGCTGGTATTGGGGCGGAGTAATTGTTTATACAGACTATAGCTGTAGAACTGATGTCGAATTAGAACGGCTGGACACTGCCGCATGATGCGAACTCATCTTATCCACAGATAGATCATTAAACACTGGCTTTACATTGTTTGAAGCGTAGGCGCAAACTTCCGCAACTGGCATGGATGTGCTCATGGACAGGGCAAGTTGCGAAACGCACACAAGCGAGAACCCGTACAAGCCAAGACTACAAGGTTGAAGGGAATGAAGTTCAACATTACCCAGCGCCACCGACGACGGAGCTGGTGGCGGAGCCGTGTTCGGGCCACGTTTTCTGTTCATCAAACTGTACGATCTGGAGCAAGCAAATTCAACCGCTTTACAACCTCATCCAACCACTGCCTAGCCTTGCGTTGCTCCGACATGAGATTCAATCTCGAGGATAAGCCTGGTATAGCTGGTCACCAGGATGATCAAGCCATCGCTCCCACGGAGCTGGGTCCGGCGAATTGGCAACATTGTTAATTAAGAATGAGAAGAGGCTCAACCGTGCAGACCAGCTTCCGCTCCCTCGTTGGTCACTGTAAAACCTGCTGAGACGTTCGTAACTTGCCATCAATTCCGAATTGGGCCATAGTCGTTTCTGGGGACGGACTTGGTCATGGACCCGGGTCGACCGAAATCAAGCCTGGTCCGTGACGCTTGATTGTTCAATGCTTCAATATTCACATGAATCTTTTGATAGTGAACGACGCTGGGCTGTGAGAAAATGATGGTGTGAAGTAACGAATATAGATTTGATTTTGGCTTTCTCAGATCTTGACTGAGGTCGGCGCAAGTCGTGACGCAGTTCAACCAAACCTTCTTCCCTGCCAATCGCTGTGTCAGGGCCAAGCCTGCCACCACTGACAAAGTTCAAGCTTCGCCTAGCAAAAGTAATAATGATAGGTTGGCTTGAGTAGCGCTTGTCTATTCGTCATGTGGTATTGATACCTGTTTAGCAGCGGTCAGATATCGATAACATAACAAAGCAATACTGGTAGAGAAGCGAGGCGCCAAAACACACTTTCCAATTACTCGGGATATTCGGCTTATCATGAATTGTGACTGGTACACTCGTTCTTAGTGAACCCTCCCGCAATGCAGTTTTGATCTACGATGTATGAAAGAAGCACAAAGAGTTCTCTAAAATTGGAGTAAGGTTGTTGCGTAAAACATCTAAGGCCAGCTATACGATGGATCTTCGTTGGCAAGCCTCGATGGAACGCCTTGTACACGATAGTACCAACATCTGATCAAGGTCCGCACCGGTTGATTCGTTCATCAACCACCCTCGCCTTAGCCCACGCTTCTCCAGATACCGTGGTTGGTTCATCAAGATGATTGTAAAGATCGATATCAATCCATGGAAAAAGCATTTCGATATCAGCTCACCACAATGGGGCGTAAGTGGTTAGCTCCAATTCATTGTAGGTGGAAGTCCTGGAACCTTCGAACGTGCTGCTATCTTGAGGTTGTTGATTGATATTCCACCATTAAGCGGACGTCGGAAGGAGGAAGTTAGAAGCCGACGGTTCGCCCTGCCAATGTGTCCCTTGAGTGGCACAGATAGTCTCCTCAAAATTCTGGTGCAAAAGAAATGGTTGGATGCGTTTTGCGGTGTGCTACGATGTGTTGGCCGAGCTAAACCATTTCCGGACCATTTTCATGGCAGCGAGACCGCGATCAGGATTTCGGTGCGCCTCCATGAGAGACAATTGTTATATCGCTCTACCAATGGTCATTTCGTTCGCTAGACAATCTCGTATGCCAATATTGTGGAATATCTCTTCGATGATTTGGAGGAGTTGAGATTGACGTTGAATTGCCCGGTTTGCTGTGACTTGTGTGGAACCTCGAAATCCAAGCGTAAGGTGTGAATATGAGACATGCATATGCATAAGCAATAGGCTTTTTCACTTAAAGGCCAACCCAGGCTCACGGTCAAAACATAGCTATCTTTTGCGGCTTGCCGATCTCGGCGAGCCTGGTCAGTGATTTGGCGGTCAAAGACGCTTTGAAGTTTTTCAGTTGACATCCTGTCTCATCTGTCAACTTCTTCTCCTCGAAACAACATGTCAAAATATGACCATTGAATCCACAATCAGCCATAGAACACCGCTTTTTGGACCTGCAGCGAATCAAAAATCATCACATTGTTTAGTTTCCTCTAATTCGTGCGATTGTCGCTCTCAATTCCCTGCCGACATCTTGCAGAATCCAAACGCAACTCTTGTCTTAGTCTGGCGCATCTCGCCTCTGGTCGCATGTACGCCGAAGGAGCGCGCGCATCAACGGATACGCAGTAACTCCTGGGCGAACATCTCCCGCAGAAATATCATCAGTCCAGAATGCACCTCTATGCGGCGCCAATGTAGGTACGAAGTAAGGAGAGTCATGGAGTTGCAGTTTGGGCAGAGGTTTCGAAACCAAGAAGGATGCAAAAATCTGGCAACCACGCACCCGCGCCCTCCCCCACAAACAGCACCTTACTCATGACCTTGCAGTATTTGCGACAACTTTGCTCTACTCGGTCCGAAGTCAAAAATCCTCCGCCCAGGCTAAAGTGATACATTCGACGGAAATCAAGGAAGGGATGTTTTCCTAGCAGCAAGCAAGTCGTTGCACACTGCATGGATTCTCAAACATGTGAGCGAGATGAGACCTCGCACAAGACTTGCGGAGTGGATCTTCGAGAACAAGCTTCCATTCCGCCAAACACTCTCAAACAATGTGATTTCCGATCGTAAACTGACCCAGCCCCGGAGTTTTATTCTTAAACGCCTCAGCAATCTCGGCCCGTACAGAGACAACTTTGTGTAGGGTCAATTGTAAAGTCGCACGACCCAGGCGAGAGGAAATTTTCCTCTTGATCTCGAGTTTTGCCTTTGTGTAGAGATGTACAGATTCCATCGTCATGGTATGGTTACAGAGCAAGCACAGCATAGAGTGCGGTTCACAGCAGCATCGCCGCAGCGAGGCCGCCTCGTGCTTTATGTACTCTGTAGCCAGCCTAGATGCGTACATCTGCTTGGGCAGGCGATTAACCGCGCATCGCATCGCAGGGCTTAGTAGATACATATATTGACCCTTGGTTATGCTTTAATTTGCCCAGGAATTATCTACATCTACCAGTATTGAACTTAGTGATGCGAAGAACGGCTGCGAAGCAGATCACTAATATAATTTCAATCGTGTTACTACAGGCTTAGTGCATAACTCTAAAATATAGCTTTGCATTGTTCATATAATCCTGTGCATTTAGAATGTTCTGTTTGTTTAATAAGGTACTATTTTTGTATCAAACGAAATAACAAGCTGAACGGAAAGAGTGCTGCGTTTCGTCACTTTAAGTTAAAGATAGAATCAGCTCACACAAACACATAATTAGTGATATGTATTTCGGAAGCTACGTTATCCGATGTTCTTGTGATTCCTTTACAGATGACGGAAATGCTGTCAAGCTTGTCTTTACTACATGCCATAATCAATGCCTCAAAGCTGCTTCATTCCACCTTGAAAGAACGTAAATCACTCAATTACCGGTCGATCATGCTACATGATCGCCAATATTCGGAACAAGGCCCGAAGAATCCATGGTATTGGTGATTGACTGGTCATCCATGTCGAGTTCATGTTATATGCCAGGTTCAAAGTTGATATAGACGTTACATGGTTCGCAAGGGCTTTGAAGCTCAAGATATAATTAGCCAATCCAAGACATGATCTACCTTGACAAAGGTAAGCAAGGACACCGGTAAGTCGTTAGACTACTAAAGCAGGGAATCTTCCGGAGATATCTTTGCCTGATAACACAGTATTATGTCATGAGGTATACAACTAGTATCTTGGTTATTAGATAGGATTTGAGGTGGCGGAGTTCATGTTCATCACTGTGTAAGAGTTAAGCGTCGCGAGTACGTCCAGACTCCAGAGCAACGCAAGGGACTGATTTGACTTCACCTGTACATAACCATAACTGATAGCTGGATATTGTTATGAATGAATACCAACGCAACTTTCGAACGCAACTTTTAGTTGTGAAAACCAGGCCGAACACTCAAAGCAGGTTTCTCAATCCATGAATCAACTATCGTTGAGCATCTGATAGTTCAAGTTCTTGCGGTTTACAAGTATTTTCGTATTGATTGGCCTTTAGTGAAAGCTTGGAATACACTAAAGAAATGAAACATTGAACAAACTGGCCATCGAACCAGTGGTTTGTACTCGAGCGGAAGAGCTAATATCGGGCAAAACCGAGCCACTGGAAATCGAATCCACGGAAGAAGTGGTCGCACTGAGGGTACACATCGCAAAACTAAGATGAATGATCATTTCCCATCCTTGTAAAGCTTGGTGGTGCGAAAAGAGACAGAGTCTATGAAAGCTCGAGAAAACAGGTCTGAAGCGCGGCACTTGCCATCCAGTAATACGTGGTAGGAAACATGAAAAGCTGAAGCAAGGGAGAGCTGATATTCACAGCAAATAGCCTCATCATGCAAGGGATACTCCTTTGACAGCTGTCAAGTTGCGTATATCAAAAACGACCATGTTTCTCACGAACAGGCCTCTAAAAATCTACATATATCTCACCTCCGCAAGTGCCCGCAGTACTGCGAGATCTTCCCGCTGCCCTCACCCGCCATGCAGCAGCAGACAAGCAAGGCGACGACAAGACGCCTTTGCCAACTTTTTTCCTTCCACCGCCCTTGCTCAAGGCCAAAAATGTCTAGGGCTGGGGTGGCGTTCCTGCGTCTCGCGGCCCCCCAGACATGTGGCACCCAGTCAGCAGCGGGCGCCGCTGAGGACATGGATGGGAAAGTATGGCTTGGGGCGGTAATTGGATGGCTGGGTCATGCAAGTGCGGAACGTTGCATATGCGAGGCATGGGCTTTCGCAAGAGCGCCACCGTGCGGGAATCGCGCCAGCTCATGAAACTTGAAGAATCAGCGCGGTGGGGAAGAAAAGCCTCGTAGCCTCATAAATTCTTGAACAAGGACCCTGAGAAGAGGGTGGATTGGGTTGGTTGGCTCGTCTAATGATGAGGGGCTGGTGGTGGTGTTCAACTGTGAATTGTTCTCGACGAGAAAGAGAAAAGCTCACAACCAGCCAGTCCAGACCCAACCGGTCAGCTTGATGATCAGAACTCGTTGCTGATCTCCCTTCTGATCCTGACCACGAGCCCGTGCTTTCATTTAAGGTTCTTTTGTCGTTCATTTTGAGCCAGTCAATACCATATCATTTGATACCTTGTCCCAGTGTAAGTAACGGTCGTCGAATTTCCACAGTGGAAAAGCGGCAATTGTTGGCTGCGAGGGAGCTCGGCTGTCGTACAACAAGATGCGATTCGAGCACCAAGCCGCGGTGCAGCGGGATCGCGTCTGAGACGGATACGACTCAGCCATGATCGCCTTGGGTGCGTAAATATCCATGACAGTTTAGCAATCGTTCGCATCAAGTCGCTGCCATGGCTTGAGGGCTGAATTTCGTCGTCAAGATATGACATTTGATATTCAATTGAGTGGTGGTTGTTTGTCAGACGACTCAAGCCATATTCGAATAACTTTACCACATCATATCACTGGCAGCTAGTACACTACTCATTTGCGTTGCTAAGACCATAACGCAGTAATGACAAAGTGGACTATGTTCTGATCACATTTCCAAAAGCTCTGTAACTAGAAGTTAGAGGTTGGCAAGCAGTGGATGTCCACAGCCGAGGGAAACTTGTACAAAAGTTATAGACGATTACACAACCACTTGACCAGATGCGGATAGTGGACCAAAATACGAAACAATCAGGTCCTCTAGAGCTCACGAGCTTCAAAGCCGGAGAATTGTAACTGGATCACTTCGTCTCTAGGCCGCAAGGTGTATGGTCGACTAAGCATCACTAGGAGTCGAGGAGCAGAGCATCGGGCCAGTTGGCAACGGCCACGTAGTGGACCAACCGTCCCAGCACTGCATCCACGATGATCCACCTTGCAAAAGACTGCCTGCATCGCCTGCATTGCCATGCATCGTGTGGGAAGACGAGCGAGACAGGCTGCCGACATGGTTGGTTATCGATGCCAGCCGGCCTTGAAAGCGCATCCGTTGTGCGTCCCCGCAAGGCCTTTGATCCCAGGATATCTTCTTTTTTCGCACGCATCAACACCAAGGCCCTGCTCTCGCGTTAAAAATTACACGTTTTGTGAGTTACCGCGTACCACACTTGTCCAATCCTATGGGTTGCAAGTCGGTTACTAACTCGAAACGCTCTTCCGCCCGCACTCCACTCTTCCGCTCCGCCAGCAGACAAACTCGCGAATTCTTCCCCTTCTGGCTGTCCTTCACCGCCATTCTGTATCTGTCCATGTCTGGTTCAACTTCTTTCCAGGCCTTTCTTTTTCACCCCAGCAGATGCAGTGGCGGGCGGCTCATGAGCATGGCCGCGCAGACCCAGGAAGCTGCGTCTTTAGGGCTTTTCCTGCATGCATCCGTTTTTCCTTGCCACTTGGGGATGCTTAGCCGTATCTTCCTATCGTATTGCTATCTAGATTTTTTTTAGGCAAACGTAGACAGGTCCAGCGGTGGATGAAAATAATAAGGCCGAAGGAAGGGGAGAGATACAAATCCATGTGGTCGTGCGGAGTACTGCATTCACAGGAGAAACCAGCGTTTCGCGACATGTCTTCATTTGTCGTGATATGATGATATCCCTTAATTCAAGCTCTTTCAAGACTCTCTAACGAAAAAGAAGTGCGATATCAAAGTGGGCTTTTGGCCAAGGCTACCACCACCTTCCTCATCCAGCCTCCTCCAACAACCCTTTCCAACCTCCTGGCGCAAATCAAATCCCAACGCGGCTGCTCCAAATGTCTGACTGGCTCTCCTTGCGTACTGGAGTGAGAGCTGTCAGAAAACGTAGGCAGAAGATCCATCCAAAGAACAAAACGTCAGTTAAGATCGTCCTTGGGATGTCGAATCATTGGGGGCCAGCATCTCCCCACGTATCATTCTCATTAGCTACTTCGTGACCATCTTGACATGTCGTGATGTTAGCGAATCGCGATATATTTGTCCTGCCACCTTAAGTCCCTGCCCACAAGCAACCCAGCCTTGCGCCGTACCAACGCGGCTCGGTCCCGGCAACCAAGACCAACAGAACATTTGGCGCCAACAATGCAAGTTCAAGCGATGCAGCGAAGCGCAGCGCAAGACTACAGCCCTCGTGCCCAACCGCGCCGCCCAGTTAGTAGTTTATGTAGCTCGATTTATGTAGAAGAAAACGATATGCTGTACATCTCGCCACCTTTCTCTGCAAGTGCAAGGCAGGTAAGCACCCGGAGATTTTTTTCTGTAAGCACTCCAAGCATAAGCATACTCTAGCCATCCGCGCCGTACATGATGCATCGCTTCCTTTGCCCATCAGTACTGGAAAAGGGGTGTGAACACCACGATGCAGTTCTGCTAGGCGGACTTTAGAGGATGCGGCCAGGTACACTGCCTGCCTACATACATACCTAGAGTTCGTTCTGATGCAAGCTGCACGATCATCTGCCAGATCCAACAGCGAAGGTAGACTGCGCATTGGTGCCACCTGGTTGCTTAAAGGTTTTGGTGGACCTTCATCTATCATTTGCTTCGTCTGTTAGTTGTAGGCGCGTAAGCGGACTGTGGTTGGTGATGGTTTGGAACATTGGCAGGGCAGTGACTGGCATGAATACAGGTCACGAGTTGGAGACTTGCATTCGAGTTGGTATCGTTAGTGGCTCCAGTGTTTAGGCGAGGATCGTAGAGGGATGGCGACCCGTGAGGTTGGGTCTTGTGGATAATTATATCTTGCTCGCGTGGTTGCGCTTGTGAGCCTTGTTTGATGAGTTGGCATAGCAGGTTGAACCTGTGACTGCTGCTTCTGGACTCATACCTGGATCTCGGGGTATTGATGCCCGGTACACCGTTCAAGTACCGTTGTTGACGATATGGAGTTGCAATGTGCAGTGGTTCTGAGTAGACTAGCAAGCCTGACATGCTAGCAAGCATGTCTAACGATTACTGCCAGTTGGAAATCCTTGAATCTAATACCTGTTGTATCTATCTATCTTATCCGTGGTTTTTGACGAGTGAGGAATACTAGATTACAACGCTACATTATGATTGCATGCCGATAACAGCTTGAGTTCGTCGTTTATTGCATAATTGCGTGACAGTGACCAACCTCTCGTAGCTTTTGAAGCGTTCCCAGCTACCCAACTTGACTCGCACACCTCATCGAGGATCCATTGGCGAAGCAGCCTTAGATGAGCCTTTAACAACACGTTGGCGAGAAAGAAGCTGCGAAACCATGAAATGGCTAACGTCTTCATCACCCCAATATGATAGGTGACTGGCAATTGAAGCCAGCAGTGAAATGTCAAAGGCGCCCCTGTGATTTTGTTAGCTGCAAGTCTTATGTGTATCATCGGAAGCGAAATTGAACGTACTCTTGAATGTTATAGTCCACCCTACCATTCTTGTTGAGAGCGCGGACCTTGATCTCTTCCCGCTGAAGCTTCTGCTCCTTCTTCAGCGCTTCCTCCTTCTCTTCATCCCCCATTTTCTCAATCGGTGTGCTCTCTGGTGTAGCCTGCTGTTTCTGAAAGCCAGTGAAGAGTGTCTCCAGGTTTGTATTGAGCAAAGTGGGAGGATTCTGACCCTCTTCACTTGTCTCTAGTGCTTCTGATCCCTGAGCCACCATTCGCTTAGCGTCATCAACGGTCAGGGGAGCAGAGGCAGTGGTTGCAATTGAAGGCTGTGTAAGTGCGCTCTCCGATTGCATGGCGGGCTGAGCTGGTGGTGGTAGTGAAGGCTTCATTGCTTTGTGAGACATGGGATTGCCTAGTAGACTTGCTTCTTCATTCGATATGCCCAGACTGCGGTTGAGTAGATTGTTTGCGATGCTTGTGCTAAAGCTGCCCCAATAACTTGAAATGCTTTGGTTGACTCTTGCGCCAATGCTGGAGAATCCTTGGCCAACTGGAGCTCCAAACAATCCCTTCTTTGTGTATGGAAGAGCCTGTGGCTTCATTGATGCCATGGCAGGAGAAATCAACGGTTCCATACGATACGCAATAGGATCAGCGGGGTGGAATACATTGAAGATTTGACGACACTTTGGTGAAGACGTGGTGATTTCGATGTAATTGGCAAAAGGATCGAATTGCGGTCCTCCATATGGGGTTTGAGCAGGCTTGACATTTGGGGTCTGTCGTGCGGCTATCGTACGCCCCTTAAGCATTTGAAATAGCCCAATAGGTGAGCCGAAAGCGTAAAAGTCTTCTACGTCGAACTCAAATTGGAGATTCAATTCTTCCTTATCAGCCGGTGTACGTGAGCGTGGGAAGAAAGGTGATTGTGGAACATCAATCTTTTGGTTACAAAGAAGGTCGAACAGAATGGCGGATCCCAAAGAGTGTCCGAGTAGACTGACTTTGCCATGGAATGTCGGATTTCGCTCTTTGAATAATTTGAATATGCGATTACATTCTCCAAGTACGATCTTGGAGATATGAGCCTTGTAGACAGGACTTTGGTAGAGCAGAATATCAAGCCCGAGATCTGTGATCAGATTTCGGATTGCTGGTACACCTTCGACTGTGATATCGTCAAGAGTAGGATACTCATCGTCTTGAACGCCAATGGCGTCTCCGAGATCTTGCTCTTCTCGATTGTGTTTCAAACTTTGCTTAGGAAAGTCGAGGAGATGTCTCCAACAAATCGGTAGTAATTGGATTCTGCAGTTCTTGGTTTCTTGGTCGCGTTCTCCATTGAGAGCTTGTAAATCTGCTGAGTCGTTGTAGACCGATTTCATGGTTTTTCGCAGCGTGTTGACATCGTGAATAAAGTTGATGCTTTCGAGTCGCAATCCAAGTCGTTGTCCAATGCCATGAGTAATCAAGATCAAGTGTTCGATCTCACGGCCTTGCTCATTTCCGTCTTGCTCGTTATAGTCATCTCGGATTTCTTGTTCATCTCTTTTGCGCACTTCTTCTGCTTCTTCTGCTGGAGCAAGCCCAGTTACCAGACTGGACATTTGACGCTCAAGTGCTTGACGAGGTGTCTCGCGCTTGGAGCGACGAGGATTACCACCTGCCATCTCCGTGATATCGTCCTCATCTTTCTCATCTTCAGACTTCTTCGCTGCATCGGACTCGGTTATGTCCTTTTCCACTTCCGCTGTTGAAGCGGTACTTTCAGTCTTGTCCTCAGTGGTAGAAGCAGTCTTGCTGGAAAGATCTTGAAAACCCCTAACGACTTTGACGCCGGCAAAGTGGGCTCCACCAGCAAATCGCTCGTACATTGTACTGCTCATTCGGGTAATGAGATCATCTGAGCCTATGTATGCAGTACTGGAATCCTCGTATGTGACAACGGAATTCATATACGTGCCAAAGAGGCGAAAATTTCGAAGATTATGTTGAAGGGCTGATTGCGCTTGAGCGTCCGCAGGCTTGTCTTCCGGCGCTCTTTGAAGGGTGATATCTATAGACTCCTTTGGATCAGGGGTCTCAGGCCTGGAGGGTGCTTTGACCGAACTACTTCTTGGTTCATCTTTTCGCAGAGTATCTGCACGGCCTCGAGGTTGCGATGATGATCGTGTTCTTTGGCTGGGAAATTTCCAAGGCTGAGTTTTCAAGTAGCCATCTTCTAGTTGATTGGCGAGGTTTTCCTCCAACGGCTTCAACGCACCGCTTTCTTCAGATTGTTAGTTGTTGGACCTACTTTCAAATGAAATAAGCATATTACATACCTAGAGAGAACCAAGTTCCGCGTCTTACATCGTACACAGGCCCAAGCCAGTACGCTGGAGCTAGTTCTCGTCTTTCAATGTCCACGTCAAAAAGATAATCTTCATTCACAGGTATTCGCACACTATCTTGCGCAGTTGCAGGATGATCTTCATTGAGTGTTTTGTTAACTGGATTAATGTCGCCGATATCTCCACCAGCGCTGACAGGTCTTTCTACTCCAGAAAGTCGATTCCTGTCCTTCTGGCGCTCCGTTGCTAATTTCTGATAGCCGGATTCAATTGCCCGTGAATCACTAGACGAGAAAGGCACGTATTTCTTGGGTACCGGTTCAGGCTTTGCAGGATCCGCCGCCTTGGGGTTGGAAGAATTCGAGAAGGGCTTTCGCTTGGGCACATCCACCGCATGGTACCATTGTGCGACTAGTGGGGGACAATCACTGGGATATTCACGCCTGGAAAGCCGGTAAATCTTGCTAACTCTATGGTCTTTTCCACGTGCTTCGGATAGCGGTGATTCCTCAGTTTTGGGTTCGCCTTCTTTTGGCGTACCAGATGAAGTTCCTGGCCGAGGTGTCGTACTTCGTGAGCTGGCGGCCCATGGAGAGAATGATGCCAGATAGCCGGCTGCACTATTGGTGGGACCATCCGTGTTGGCCGGCGGTTTGGATTCTGGCTTGGACATGCTGTCCTCTGGCCACACGGGGCCGGCCAAAGGATTTGGAGATGACCAGAGCGATGTTGAGGTTGGCGCTTTAGGTGGCTTTGAGCTCTTGGTAGATCGTAACACGTGGGACACAATGCGGTTGAATCGAGTCAGGATGGCTGATTTCCAGTGGGTTTGATGATTATTGCAGCCGACAGATTAGCCTTTCATAAACAAAGAGAGATGAAGTCGCGCGTAATTCAAGGGAGTGGTTGTCGATCATTCCAAACACATGGCATCAAACGTGGGTTGACAAGGTTTTGGAGGGGATGCACATGCGCAGAACTGGGAAGCAACCACTTATGACGTTAATTGCTTGCCCCTATCAGCCAGAAATCCCAGAAACAAGTTTTTAAAATATATGAAATCGAGAGAAATGCGGCAGGCCATTTTGCTGGCAAGAGATCACGGAACTCACTTGGCCGAACAAATCTTCAAGTTGTTATTTTCAAGAGCTGTTCAAGTGATGAACAGAATAGTTGGCTTGTTATGCTAGAAATTTAATTATGTTCCGTCGATTACGCAGAACTTTCGGCAGGCTATCACATATTATAGGAAGTAGGGTGTCCTCTTGTACTGTCTGTGAGGAAAATTGGCAGATATACGACTGAGAGGCACAGATAAATGGGTAGCACTTGGTTCAAGAAAAGTGATCGATTAAACAAGTCATTCAACAACTTGAGGCTTTTCGCCTTGTGCTACGTCTATCATGATACGTAGACAGCCCACCATCACATTAAACCGCAGCCGTTTGTCCACAGAGAGTCTCGATATAGCGTCTCTCAGGACGATCTATCTAACTTATCCATACGCGAAAGCTGTCCATAGTCGCCAATGACCTCGCATAATACCTCTTTGCGGGGATTCTTCTTGTAGATGAACCCAACGCGAGCACGAGGGTCATGGTCAAATACAGAAATCGACTGAAACTGCCATTCCCAACACTTCTCCTCACCTTGAAATACTCCAACCTCGCGAAAAGCATCTCTCACAGCTTTCAATGCGATTCTGTGCGGAAGGAAGTTGTCTGGAACGGGAATGGCTCGTAAATACCCTTTCTTCTGTCTTTCGTGGCGGACGAAGATGGGTTTGTTCGACATGGATGCGGTCCTAAAAGGCAATCAGCTACATGCCGTCTAACGTTTTCTATTTTCAGGCGGCTCAAAGGGGGTCTCGCTTTGCAAGACAGGTAAACGAAGATTGCTGATGCAAGAGGCAATGAATTTACCAAGATCTATATCTATAGCGCCAGTCAGGGTCCTCTGGCCATGTAGCAGGATAGTATACCCCTTGATCTTCGGTCCAGCATTGAAATATCTCCAAAGAGGGATGTTTCTCAATACCGAGGACCATTTCTTTCCACCATCCTGCGGATTGAAAGGGTCCTATGAATGAGTGATTTAGGTGGAATGACGTGTGGCTTTCGCCACTTACGCCATATATCGACCTGAGAGCCGGGAGTTGATTGTGCACCAATATCCAAAAGTTTTCGAGCGAATGAAGGAGATTGATTCGCAATGAAGTGATGTGATGGCGGTGTAGGAAGGCAGCTGGAGCATCGTCGGCAGGTATTTTGAACCGGGATGTTCTTTATATAATTGTTTGATTTCGTAAATATTCATGCCGTGAAGGATTTCGACACCCTCAAAGTAGAAGTCGCGGCAGGTGTGGATAATGCCAAGATTCAGCTTGCATTTACCGACAAAGCTGTTGTTGAGGCCAGATCCATAGTTCTTTTGATAGATTCCTTCAGATCGTTCACTCAATCGTGTAGGAAGAACGATGGTGTACGATGGATCTGGTGTACCATGAACTTTGATACCGAGGCTCTCTATATAGAAACCAATACTCTTTATATAGCAATTTGGGGGAAGTTTAAGGAGATTTCGAAAGATCTGATGGCGTGTCTCGTAAGGAAGTGCCTTCAGATAGCATGTTGGCTGGTTGGAAGTTTGATGGTCTTGCTGTTGCACCATTGTTTGCAATAAGGTTTGAGAAGTTGCGTTGTTCATTTGGCGATCTGTTTGTAAGCCGATGGCACGACAAAGCAAGAAATCGGAGAGCCGGGTGCGCATATGTAGGAATGAACAGGCGGGTAAAGGGATGGAAATGTTGCAAAGAAGAGAACTTGGTCGCAAAGCGCTCGAGCATTCAAGAAGACCTCGCTTCTCATGGCAGTGAAGCGATAAGGCGAATTCACCAAGGTTGCGATTAGGCGGGTGGTTACAGATGCGTATGGAGGTGGCTCAATCAACAACCTCTTTGCAAGACATTGGCAGATGAGGTTGCATGCCGGCCGAGGTCATTGAACTATAGCTTTGTGCCATCTGCTCCTTATGAAGGCATTGATTTGTTTTTCAGCATAGACATATATCGTATTCGACTGTGTAGAGCAGCTACAGCTTCTTTCACAAGCATCTTGTCGGAGAAAAGCGCCCTTCACTAAAAGATGATATAGCCAAGCGTTTATTACTGATTGATCCACGGCTATGCTGAACGAGAATACAAGTTTGCCGGTTTTCCCCCCATCGTTTCCCTCGTCAATATTTGTACACAGCAGGTGAAGCAAAAGCAGTCTTCAAAATTCGGGCCCGTCCTCATTCATTACTCCAAACCTTTTTGATGTCATCTCGCTCTCACTTGGGGAGGCAACCTTCAACCTGAAATCTGAGCGGCCATGTGTCGCCGCAAAGCTAGCCTGAGTACCACACGTTGGCGTTCTATTGGCCTAGCTTTGTTACCGAACGCTCATTCAGCCTGAAAGTCCCATGCTCTTGATTTTCGAAACTGATGCCAATGAATTTGCCGGGATTCCAGTCGTATCACAGCTCCTCGATGCGCGACATGTTGCCGTAGTCCCCCTTGATTGTGCACAACACAGTGCTTGTAGCATTCTTGCAGTACACCTTCTTCTTCAGCTCTTCGTCGTACTTCATCTTCTTTTTGTCATAGATCATTCTGACCAGTTTCAGAGGATAATGTGGACTTTCGAAAGAGGTCACGATCTCGAACTGCCATTCCCAGCAGTTCTCATGCCCTTGAAAGACATTACCAGCACGAAACACATCTCGCATGGCGTTCATTTTATGTCGATGCCATTCAAAATGGTCGGGTACTCTAGGTTCAGTGGAGGAAATGAGCTCTTCAGAGCCTGTGTAAACCCATTCAGGACCAAACTTGTGATCGTCATACATCACGCACTCGCAGTGTGCCAAAGAAGGATGTGTTGCCGCCTGTTGCGCGAAAAAGTCGAGTACCTGTTCAAAATCCTCTTGTTGTGGGCTCCGCATTACGTCCATAAATGCAGTAATGGTGGTGACAGCAGGAAAGAAATGGTTGATACGATGCCAGAAACTTTGCGTAGAGATCAGATTAAATCCGAGCTTTACCTGTAAAGATCGGATCTCGGAAAATAGTTTTCGAGGCATTTTAGTGAACGTCAAGCGGCCGGTCTCATTTAGCACTTCGACCAAGGTTCTTAGCTGGAAAGTATTGCTGGTAAGAAGAACATTGCGAGCTTCGGCGTAGAAGAGCCGGCAAGTGGCAAGAATCTGAGGATACAAGACAAACGTTCTTTTCCGCGTCCAGTTGCTTGCTAGTCGACTGACATTATGGCCATAATCTGGCTCCTCGGCTGTAAGGGTGAGCGGCCGATAGACGTCAGCTAGTTGTGAAATTCCCTCCTCAGTCGCAATACTATCAATATAGTAATCTGCTGGAGCAATCAAGAGGTGACTGTAGATTTCGAGGCGAAGTTCAGGAGGGATTTGTTGTAGATGGCATGGACGCTGACTCTGAGACACGCTGCTATCTTTGTTCTCGCCTTCAGAGGCTCGAGTAGTTGAAGATGCCATCTTTTTGTTGGGTCATACGATAGCGCAATGGTGAAGAGTTTAAGGTTATGGGTTGTGATAGCGAGTAGGGGTGGAAGTTATAAGGAGCGAGAAGAGGAACAAATAAAAAGAGTAGGCTGTGAGAGGGGTTTAAGTCTCTCTAGGCTACAGCATGAACGAGCTAAACGATAAAAGTGAAAGCATCTGAGTTCAAAGTGTGAGGTTGAAAATTAGTTGTGAGTCGTGCTTTCTCCATGTATCAAAGGCTCCTGACATTCTTGATGCACAAGATTCCCGGCGCTCCTTCCAAATATCGAGTCCCTCCATACCCTCCGGAGCTCTTTCCGGAATCTTCATCCTCCTACTATGTTCCAGGAATCTGCGTTCGTTGTGTGTTATATGCAATAGAAAAGCCTCAAGGATAGAAAGAACATCTTTGGAATCATACAGGACATGTACTATCATTCGGTCGGCTGATGACATGATGTCTTTTGCATTGGTATCTATACAAGTACCTAGGTAGGTATCTCATATATAAACGGCATTCCTGGCCTGAAGCCGTCTAGTCCAGAACTTCGGCTCGCGTCATGTTGCCAAAGTCGCCCGTCACTCTACACAGTACTGTATTTCCAGGATTACGGTTGTAAATCATCTTGACGATGATCTGAGGACATGAAGGATAGCGAAACGAAGTGATGATCTCAAACTCCCATTGCCAGCAGTTGTTATTGCGTTGAAAATACCCGTTGTCATAAAAGAGATCCTTCATCCGCTTCATGATCAGGCGATGCCCAACAAAGCTGGGAACGTGAGGGTGCAAGGTGGCATTTAGCTCACTTTCCGAAGGCCCAGCAATATCGCCTTGAGAGACTCTGGGCTGTGCATACCTATGAACGCCTATTAGCAATGAAATTGAAGACTAGTTCCCACTGGCAGACATTGAACTCTATGCGTGGGATTGCTTCTTTAGGAGAAATAACATACATGCTGTTAAGGCTGCATTCGTACGTATGACGATCCGTTTCTCGTGTCGTCATGCTGAATAGTCCCGTGTCGTAGATCAAGCACTCCAATCGTTTTGGAGATGCGTGTGTTTGCATATGTCGTGCGAGGCAGTATAGCCATTCCGGCATGATGCAACGTACATGTACATCTTCTAAGGAGATGATGCCAGTTATTTGCGAAACGTTCGGGAAGAACTTGTCGATATAAGCCCAAAAGTCCCGACGCTCAAATTGCGAACCTCCGAATTTGAAATCTAAGCGTAAGGATTTGATGGTCCATGATTTGTTGTATTGCACCTCTGCCAAATCAAACGGGACGCGCCAGGTTCTGTAGAGACGTATACCTGGGTTTGCTAGGCTGAATGTGTTGCAACTGAACAACATGTATTGAGCTTCGCTATTGAACAATTTGCATGTGGCGAGAATTTGAGGATACAACTCGAACGGTTGACCAACCTCATTGATGGGTCGGCCATAAATTTTGCGACAAACTGGGTATTCTTTATCATACATCCAGTTTTTGTTTGTTGGGTGGTAGACGATGAGATTTGGAACTCGATCGGTGTTGTGATGTTCTTCGGGATCCGGTTTTGTCCAAGAAGACTCACTCAGGAGCTCATGGATGTAATAACCGGGCGGTGCAACCAGCAAATAACGGAAAATCTCCAGACGGATTTCTGGGGGGACTTTTTGAAGATAGCAACGCCGTGGATCGATTGAATCGACGCTGAGATCTTTGCTGACGCTTGCAGGACTGTTGCTAAGTGATAAATTCGCCATGTCTATCCAATCGGCGAACGAGAGCTCGGAATCCTCGCCATCAGCGGAAGACATAGCTCGAAATATTTTGGCGAGGGTGTCGAATATGGAAGAAGTTTTTCAAGCTTCGATGATGCTAAAAGTGTGTAAAGCAGAGTCAAATTGTGTTCGAGCCTAAAAGTGCGAGTGCGAAGTCCTAGGCGACGATGGCTGCCGAGATTAAAAGGTGGGCTCCAATAGGGTGTGGTTTCTCGTCTTGAGGTTCATATCTCTTCTCAACAGTAACGTCTCTTCTTTGAGGCGGTATTGCTTCTCTCTTTACCGAGCGAAATCTCCAATCTACTGGGCTATACAACAACCTCAGAAGGCTCAAGGCAAAGAAGTTAGCAATGTCAGAATGACTACATAACATCCGTCCTCCGTGAAGGAATCTAGACATACACTTGGAAGGAGAATGAGCAACAGTTGCAAAGACAGCTGGTCCGAAAGCTAGGTTCTATTCATCTTCAAAATGCTAGGCCCTGCCGTCTGACAGCTGCGCGCATCCATTCAAGATCATCTTCGTCATCGTCGTCGTCATCGTCATTACCCTCGTAACTGTCTCCATCATCGAAACCGTACCTGTCAAGGTCATCGTTAACAAAGCCCATGTCGTCATCATCGTCGTCGTCGGCAAAGTCGTTTCCATCCTCCTCCTCATCTTTGAGGAGCAGATCAGTCGGACAAGCATTTATCGCTGTCGAATATTTCTCAATCAGATGGCGCACATGATCATCTTTCGCAACGTCTTTCATTTTGCGGAACGGGGGCCCTCCTTTAGCACACTCTTCCACTTCACGTCGGGTAAGGACAAAATTACCCTCATATCTCTCATTGTACGACAAGTCTCCATACAGTATAGCTTCTAGGGATGGGAAGCCAGAGTGGCGAAACGCCCAGCTGGCGAAGTTGTGAAACGCCTTGTTGAGTGGTGGGAGATCGTCAAGATCAGGCATCTCATTCTTTTTCTTGCCCTTCGTATTTGGCTTTGGGACGGGATCACTTGGCTCAGGCTCACTAAATCTGGCTTCTAAAAGGTGGTCTTCCTGGTGGAGGGCGTTAATCATAAAGGGCTCCGGGTTCTCCTCAGCGTAGCTAGGGAAGTGTGCACGATCTTTACCGGATTGCCGTACATGAATCACTTTCAATTTCGAGTTGGGTGCCATGGGCGCAAGAAGCCTTTTCTATGAATATGTTAGCATTATGGTATACCAGGCCTGAAAGGAGGAGGTTTTACAAAAAGTACAGGCAGACAGGATAGCCCGATGAATTCCAATTTGGCAGGGGCCAAGGAAGTGTATTCTGGCGTCGACCCTAGCTGTGAAAAGTCCGCGGGGAGTATTGCCATGTGCCTGTCATCAAACGCCTCGTTAAATGGTCCAATAGTGATTACATGGTTGACAAATCGTTTCAAAGTGTCCTTATGATGACTTGCGGCGCTCCACAACCATTTACCGGCTAATGGTGGGAGAGTGCTCATACACAACTCTTCAAGGCCTTGGAAATGTTGCAAAAACTTCTCGATGGCCGCCAGCCCTTTCGCCTTCTCCCCACGAGGTGGCGGCTGAGCCTCGAAGGCTGATTGTAGCTCAAAGGACTTGAGTCGCAGGGCGTCTTCTGGGACTATTTCGCAGATAGCAGGAAGGAGATGTTCCCACCCGGGACAGAATCGAAGCTTCAACGAATGGAGTTGACTAGCGTTGAGGGCATATGCTAGTTCTTTGGAGAAGCTCTTGCCCAGCGTTATGGCGCCCAGTGAGAGTACTCTAAGGGATGAAAACATTGCGTGAGTACCTTTTGGGCGAAGCTCGAGGATCTTTTCAGCAAAGACATTTGCCGAGTCTAGGCCGCCAAGCGCGTGAATCTCGTCTGGAGTCTGTCGGCCTTCATCGTCGATATCCGAGTCTTCATCGTGGTCATCGGGTCCGGCATCATATCGTCCATCCCAATCGTCCAACTCCATGGCTACGTTCAAATAAGCAATACCATCCAGCTCAAGCTCTGTGAGGTTGTTTGCGCAGACACGCAGACCATCACGCAAAGATTCGAAATCATGCCTTGTCGAGATTGCAAGCCAGGACAACCGTTTGAGCTTGGTAAAATTGGTCAGATCCAGTCGTTCATCCTTTCCAAATCTCTCATGCCATTCGCAGTTAGTGTCTGTGATCAAGCGTAGCGACTCAATCCGGGATTGCTTGGATCCAAGATAGCCCGACTGACCAAGTATCTCTTTTGAAACGCAAATTCCATAGTTCCAGCTACTTGTGTCAACACAGGTCGATACTGAATTGGCGAATGAACTTGCCTGAAAGATTTGAGACTATCGTCTTTGAGTTGTCTTAGCAGATACAAAATTCGCTTTGATACAACGGTGAATTCATGAGTTCTCAAATGTTGAATCTGGCTATCGGATTCGAAAGATACCTTACTTCCGGGTGACTCGGGAAATTTGTCTTCGAGACCTTGTGATTCAATTTCATGGACACATCTTCTCGAGAGTCTGGTGTGAAAGTTGGCCCTGAATTCTAGGGCCTCGGTGTAATGAAAAGGCCGTCTGCTGCTGCTCACACTGTTTGAGAGATTTGGGGCCTCTGGAGGATCATAACAATCCGTACCTTTTGGGGGTCTTGGTACTCTTGGATGGTCAATGAAATATTCATTTGGAATACAAACAACGATGGATTTGTACAAGACTGGAATAGCACAAGAATAGAGAGATTTTGAGACTTCAGAAAAGTTTTTGATATCTTGACGGGTTGGCAGCTATTTGAGTGTCAGATCAATCACAAAATCATTGAAAGGCCACTTGAACTGGAAGACGCTCACCGCATCAATGATGTCGCGTATCGTATCAACAGGTAGGTCTGTCAACAGCATTCTTTCTGTTGTTCTCCGCAGTGACAGCCAAGGAGTTCCCTCAAGCAGAATGAATTGATTGTCAAAGGTTAGTCAACGATGGCGGTGAGAGGTTAGAAGCAATGATATCTGTCTCTGAACTCAAGCTCAGGAGTTCGTTTCATGGCTCCACCGTAGCCCCATCCACGAAAACGACAGCCCCAGGGATAAACTCAACACCAAAATCCGCTATCACCATTCACCAATGCATCACACGGTTCGCACCCGTCACCCAGACTTCTTGTTGGCTCAGGACGTGTTATATTTTTCGCATCTCAGGAGCCCGCACAAGTTGACATCCCCGAGTCGAGGTAAAAATTCCGCAAGTGTGTAACTGTGTATTGCTTGATTTTTATCCAGATGCATTGAATGCAGGTGCTGCTTTAGGAACTGATGTGGTCAACAAGTCTGTTGTACTGATACCAGCAAAATATCTTATTAGGCCTTGTATATCTGCTACTGACTACGAATAGTTGCCGAGTTAGATATTCTGCTTCGCCTCTTGCGCTCAGATATGAAAATATGTGTGTCCTACCTAACCGTTCCATGTTCCTGATTGTTCGCTCTCAGTCAAATGAGAGCTGTAGCCATCTAGTCCAGACTTTCCACACGCGACATATGGCCATAGTCTCCCGTAGTTTTGCACAACACAGTGCCTGCAGCGGGATTCATGTACACTTTCTTCTTCTTTTCTTCGCTGTAGATCATCTTGCTTCTGTTGAAGATCATCTTAGCGATAGATTGAGGGTTTGTAGAATATTTAAAAGAAGTTACTGTCTCAAACTCCCATTCCCAGCAATTGTCATCTCCTTGAAAGATGCCTCGACGTTGGAAGAGTTTGTGCATGGCTCTCATATACTTGCGATGCACGTCGAACTTGTTAGGAACAATAGGAAGCTCATTTTCCACCAGCTGCTCGGATATGCCTCCGTTGTTGAGCATCGAGTCCTCATCGAGCACCGAGTCCTCGCAGATCGCGCACTCAAAGCGCTTAAGGAAAGAAAGCTGCTCTACATGATGCAGAAAACGATCCCACCAGGCGCCTTCCATGTGTTCGAGCCACCCTGAACGAAGAGTTCCAGTTATGGACGTCACAACAGGAAAGCGAGTGTAGATATGAGTCCAGGAGATGTCTCCAAAGAATATGTCCGCCAGTGCGACTTGCAAATGTCGAATGGTGCTTGACTTGATGTGACACATCTCATGTAATTCGAGTTCGGATGGCGTCGGCACATCAAACTCTGTGAACCAAGATGGATTTTTGAGGTGGAACGTATTGTCAGTCAGTAGAATTTCGTGGCCTTCGGTGCTAAACAATCGACAGGTTGCAAGAATTTGAGGGTAGAGGAAAGTCCCACGAGGAATCGTATCGAAGGGTCTATTGTATATTTTGCGATATAAAGGTCCCATATTAGCGCCCTTCTGAGCTGTGGGAGACGCAGGGTAATAGACGTTGACATATGGCTCCAGCTCGTCATTGTCCGTAAAAGGATGTTGCTTGACTGTCCGAAGATAGGACACAGAATATTCGGATGGAATAGTCAGGAGATGGCGGAAAATTTCGAGACGAATTTCTGTTGGGACCTGCTGTAGGTAGCATGGAGGCTGAGGGTCGCTGATACCTTTCCTGGCACCATCGGAGTTGTTGGAGGAGGTGGTTGCCATCGTTTTCATCTCGTCGCTTGATGGAGGAGAAGTCCTACGTGGGAGAAGATGTGGGCTGGGAATGCGGACAGTGCGGAGTAGAAGGGATGAATTTGTCGGTTGAGTGTGTGAGATTGAGGGACCGAGTAGGTCGCGAAGCCAAAGTAGTGTGAGTTAGACATACAGAGGTACCAGATCTAAAGAATCCGAAGATTGTACGAACTTTCAAGTTCAATCGAGGAAATCGTGTCTTCTTGAGGGTGACTTCTCTCCTCGAGTGTGTTGTCTCTGATCTTCTGCTTGTCACAAAGACTATCCACAGCAGCTTTCAGGAGAGCGCACATTCTTCCAAGTTCCTTGCATGAGCACAAATACGATGTCGAACAACTTAAGCAGGGAGTTTGTAGAGTTGGGAAGGCTCAAACATGAAGGACATCAAGTCGCCTCGAATCTAGGTTAAGTAAGTGACGGTGATTTCCTCGAAAACATCAAATATAGAAATCAAAACTTTTAAAAGCTATAATACACCTGAGAATTTCATACCGCAATCCATCCGATCGCTTTTCAGTCTAGGCTTTCGATAATCGCGGCTTCTCTGGGCAAATCAATTCTCCTTCGAAGGCAAATCGCATATTGTGGGGAAAGAAGGAGAATTATCCTGTCGATAGAATGAAGACTTCATGGGACGTTCTGTAAAGCGGAAAGAATAAAGCAAAGGAACGGTAAACCGCAATCACAGTTCCCAGAACGTGCACCGTGGCCTCTGACTGCTCAGTCCATGCTTTCAAATCTTGATAACTTTCCATAGTCTCCAGCAACTTCGCACAAAATCTGCATCATAGCCTTTCCCTTGAACACCGCTCGAACGTCCATCTCCGGATCTCGCTCGAAGGATGTGCGGGTCTGAAACCGCCATTCCCAGCAGTTGTCGTCTCCTTGAAAAACGTTGTGGTTCTTGAAGATCCCACAGTACTTTGGCTTCCTCTCGGTGCCTAGTGAAGTTGTCCGGAACAAAATGACCAGGGTTCTCAGGATCTTCAATCACTGGAATGCTATGAAGACTTGGTGACTGTCCACTGAAAATAATTAGCTGAGTTTTCATCCTACAGACCGCTGTGATCGTCTACGGCAGCAGAAGGGTATGTATGCGTCGTCCGTACACTGTCATCCGAGACTAAACTTACCTACGATCTTTGCTGTAGAAAGAATCCGGGTCGAAGTCCAGCGAGCGTTCGCGGTCTGCGACGCGGATTTCGAATCTCTTGAAAGAGCGTGCTTCGTAACGCTGGGCCAAGTCATGCATTCAATTGAACTTTGCGTCATCGCTCAAGCGGTCGATAGGGTAGTAGTCGGGGTGATTGAGATCATCTAAAGTTTGGAGCGTGATATGACCAACAATGCTCGTAACGTTGGCGAACCATTTCTCAATGGTGGGCCAGAACTCAAAAAATGGAATCAGCTGCACCGAAAGTGACTTAATCCAATGCGATTGCTCATAACGCAGTAGTGGTTGGGTGCTCTCAACGCTGGCGTTCCATAAATGGAACGAGACTTCGACCCATGGTCCATAAAGTGCAAAAGTGTTTTTGGAGTAGAGCATGTCCACACCTGTCTTTCATGGTCACGAATTAGCATATATCGAAACATAATGCAAGGAAGAAGAGAAATGTGCTATGGTGCCTACATTACCTTCTTGGTAGAAGTGCCTACAAGTTCTGAGAATTTGAGCGGAAGGATGCTTGTAGTTTCCTTCATCAAATGCCTCTTCGTAATCTTCTAACTCAGTATCAAGACCTCTGTCAAGTCCTTTGGTAGCGAATAATTCTCCTTTACAATACGCTGGGGCCCTGGTTCGCTGCATTGCAATTTGTAAATGCGACTTGGTGACCAGGAGGTGCCCAAAGATCATAAGTCTAATCTCAAGGGGCAGTGTTTGCAAAGTGCGTGGAGGCGAAATAGCAGATGGGTTAATCGCCATCATCTCGGCCATGTCCTTGATCTCGTGAGCGTCTACGGTTGTGCTAGTAACAGCGTTGTTCCAAAAGACACAATAAGATGAATAACCTGAAGAGGCGAGAGGTTGGATGCCGGTATATTGCCTTTTCCAATTAGTAAATGGCGACGAAGGTGCGACGAATGTGAGATGATAGTGGATGTAGGTTGAAAGATTGTTGGCGCCACGCCCAAGACTGTGCGGGGTCAAGGACAGAGGGCACGATGAAGTGACAGCATGAGACTGGAGCCTGTTGCTAGGAGCCTCGTAGTGCCGGAGACGGAGCGATAGAGAGGCGCGTGAACAGAGGAGAGGAGGAGAGGTGGTGAACAGAGGAGAGGTCGTAGTTTCGCTTACTTCGAAGAAATACTGTCCTCCCTATTTCCGTGTCCTTGTAATTCTAGTTCCTTTCTATATAAATTATACTCATGATATATCCTTGCGATTGAAATAACAGCGGTAAGAAAGATGCGCGAAGAGAACTCGAGAACTCGCCTGCTATAAGTTTTTGTCCACCAAGATCTGAGATGGAATTGAATGTCGTGTGACTACACAATTGCTGTTGACAAACCCAGCCCAACGTACTGTCGAGATGAGATCTTGACATATTCAAAAGATGCACGCACAAAATTTCAGGATGATGGTAGTGAGAGCTGTAAGCATTGTTTGATTGCTTGTTCATGGTCAACAACCTTTGGAAAACAATCATATAATTCAGTAACAGTTGTGTAACTTTTAGCCTTGACAATCATCGACGAGACACCACAATCCAATTCTCAACCATCGTCTTCTTTCCAGCAGCCTTCTTGTGCATATTCAGATCATCAGAGCTTGGCAAATACGGACAGCGATCGATGAGCTGGGAAAGAAGTACAAATTGTGGGTCAACAAGAGAAACTGGAAGAGCAAAATCTTGAACAAGCAACAACAAGTTGCTGGAGAGACCCAAATATGATCCAGGTCTCGTAGCATCAACAAGCAATAAGTTCAGGCCCCTATTGCAAGCTTTCAAATCTTGAGATCTTGCCCAGAGGGGGGGCGACTACGTCTCCAACAACTTCACATAAGACCTCCTTCCTCGGGTTCTGGCTGTAGACCATTCGAACTTGCGAAACTGGCTCCCATTCGATGTTACAAGGAACAAGTGTGGTGAAATTCCATTCCCAGCAGTTCTGATCGCCTTGAAACGCCTGAAGTTGTTTGAACATATCCAGCAGAATTTTCGCCTGTCTTCGATGCAAAGCGAAACTATTTGGAATACATCTACCACGACTGGTTTCAACCGGTTGTGAAACGTCGAAGAAGCTCGATGCATCGTTACTAGACTATGTTAGCTGAGTTGATTTCATCGAGACTACTGCGACTGCCATCGCCGGTGAGGTAAACAGTACGTTTGACACCACCTTTTAGGAAAAGCACGCCAAATAGACACTTACTTGTCAATAAAGCCGTAGTGATCGTACTGGTCTTCCCTGATACGCACTTCAAAATTCCTCAGGCTCTTACGACTCTTGTAGTTCCACTGAAAAGATTGCATCCAGGAAAAGTAATCTTCTTCAACTTCACTGAACGTACCACAGGTTAATTTATGATCGAGATAGTCCAAATCGCCCCATTCAATGATTCCGATTATGGATTTGACAGCCGGAAAGCAATTGTTGATGATGCGCCAGAATGACTGACACGGCGCTATATCCATCACTAGAGACGTAATCATTTTTGAAAGGTCCAAGGACAAGGGCTCACAGTCGAAAACATTGATGCTACTAAAGTCAGGTCCCCTGACTTCAAATGCGTTCTTCTTGTAGAGCACCTCATGAGCTATATCTTGTTAGTATCAACAAACATGCAATAGTATGGTGAGCCTTGGGTATCTTCCTCAAAGAGGCTGATTACCTTCATGATAGAATTGGCGGCAAGCCCTTAGAATTTGAGGATGAAGCACTTCCTTGAGTGCTGGAGGCTGGCGTGACAAGCCATTCCTGAAATGATAGTCTTCGAAGGAATTGTTATAAGCCATCTTGCATCCGCCACGCTTGTGACAGTAGACTTGTTCGCGGCTCCTGCTACCCTGACCAGCCTTGGGTACGATTGCGGTCCGTAGACAGTCGATGCGCAAATTCGGAGGAGCAACAAGGAGATACTCGAAGATCATGAGTCGTATTTCTGCTGGCAAGGTTTGCAAAGTAGGCTTTGCTCGAACATCTGCCATGCTGTCAACTCTGTCTCGTGTAATCCTGGCGGCTGAATGAGTATTGAGAAGGGAGGAATCGGAGTTTGGTGAGGGGATTCTACAGCAAAATTTTGTGGATGGAGGTGGAAAGATGTGCTCTGCTAGAGAAGACGTTGGAGGCTGCTGATGGCAAGACAGGAGCTTGGTCGACGTGCCCACTATTTTGGGTAGTTGAGAGATTGGGTCTGAATCAGTGAGAGCTCAATTTATGAGGCAGAGGTACTGAGGAATGGCCGAACTTGCTTGCTTGGGAAGAGTGCTCAAGCCCATTTGCTTTTTCCTACACTTCCTGCCCGCTGTTTATCCTCTTATAGTATGACAAGGATATGGAGTTGTGAGGCGAATTGATGTCGTTGGGATTGAGGCTTGTTATGATGAAGACTCTACCGCTGGAGAAGAGCCGGCCATTAAGAAGTGGAAAGGTAAGATGTTGATTACTGGAGCAAAATTATTCGGCGTGATGTACTGGAGATGGAGAACAAGCTGAATCAATGCTTTAAATAAACGAAGCTTCAAGCGACTTTCTATGAGCTTCTAAATGTTACTTGGGTTTTATCACCGCCGAGGAATCAGGATGTGAGTCCGCGGAGGAATCAGAATGTGAGTCCGCTGTTGCATCAAGAAAGTACAAATTTGAACACAAACAGTAGTGGGAATAACGACGTTGAGTTCCGGTTATTTTGGGCAGCGACTTCCTCTAGGTTGAGTAGTTTCTCGACCTCATCTTATGTTTATACGGCTCTGAGATAAACTCAGTCACTGAGCGCTAGGCTGAGCAAAGTCTGATTTCTCTTTTGGTGTTACGCAGAGCTTCAATTGTGCTAAGAATTTCATATTTCACAATACTATACAAATCTTCTCGCAAGGAGAAGAGAGTAGAAACGGCTCATTCTGGCTTGTAATAAGCAGAAGACCATCAATCCTTGAACAGAGTCGACAGAACGTTGATTTCCTTCACAAGTCCATCAAACACCTAGTCGTATTCGCCGTAATTTCTGTAACAGTGATATGTGGAATCCCAAAACTTAATCCATGCTTTCAAATCGTCTGGTCTGTCCATATTCTCCCACCACTTCACACAGAATGTCCTTTCGAGGGTTCTCACTATAGATGGCTCGAACCCGAATCTCTTCGTCCGATGAATGCCAGGTTTCTGTCTGAAAGACCCAGTCCCAGCAATTCTGGTCGCCTTGGAACCAGCCGTGTTGGGCGAAAAGATCCCATAAGACCTTCGCCTCTCTTCGGTGCATCGCGAAGCTCCACTGAATCGGTTGTCCCCGAGGATCTTCTCCAGGTGCCGCAGAGATATAGTCAGCTTCGCTAACGTAAACGCCGACCACATCACCACTAAGATTGGTTAGCAAACTCGTCATTCTGCAAGGGGGTGATCATCGTAGGGAGGAGACATACTTCTCATCGAAGGCCTCTGGACCATAGAACTCTACTTGTTCGCTGCGGTAGAGAATGTCGCGATTAATAATACGGCATTCAAAACGCTCGAGAGTGGAGTGTTTCTGGATGTTCTCAGCGAGATATTCAGCCCAGGACAGATTGTCCTCTTTGAGCTGTTCGAAACCGCTCCAAGTTGAGTCCATGCCGCGCAACTCATCGAGCGAGATAGTGCCAACTATTTGACGCACTGCGGGAAAGCAGGTATTGATGATGCGCCAGAAAGAACGAAAAGGCGCCAGGTTGACTATCAGCGAGGTTACCGCTCTTGCCAAATCAGGAGACAGCCGCTGCTTGTCAGGTATGCTCACTGTGTCGAGGTCTCCCGGGAAGTATCTGTCAAGGATGAATTGGCTTTTTGCAGTAATCAAGGGGTGTGCAAATTGAGCTCGCGCGGACAAAATCGAACTGCCTGCTATAGTTTAGTATACATCGTGACACTATTATAGATAGCCAGAATAAACCAAGGAGTGTTTTCTGAGAGGAAAGGGCTTACCTTCGTCGTAGAATTGACGACATGTTCCTAGAATTTGACTGTATACTTTGCCTTCGTCTGCTCTTGGGTCAGGGTTATTTTTCCCCCAGTATTTGATACCCGATCGATGCCACAAGAAAGAGTTGCGTTCCCCAATCGCCCAAGTGTATTGTCTCGGGCGAAATATTTGCTCAATGTGCCCACCACGGCCATCGGGTACAATTTCGGCCTGCAGAGCATAGACGCTTAGCTCTGCGGGAGCGAGGAGGTAATCGAAGATGATGAGACGAATCTCGAGAGGTAGAGTTTGTAGGGTTCGTGGTGGTGAAAGCTCAGCCATGTTCTCGACAGTTTCGTGGGCTTGCGAGTATGAAAAAGCTCAACGAACTCTTATTCTTAGGCGGAGGTAGCAGGATAGACTTTGAAGTTACCGAAAAGAGTGCGATGAAGTGCGCAGCGTAGAAGTTGATACGTGATGCGTGGTGTGCGGTGTTGATGCTGACAAGGTTTTTATAGGAAGAGGTTGTTGTAGGGTGGAGGGAGCGGGGGATAAGATCTAAGATCACCAACCGCCAGCAAGGTGAATGTGGTACATAACTTTATGGGAAGGCAAGCTTGGCAAGCGTGTCTGCCCAGTTGGGAAGGTGGCGTCAACTTCATGAGTGCTCTTGACTTTTAGTGCCGGAGAAAGATCAGCTATATAGGAAAGCGCACTGGAACAAGTTGAGGTGGGAATGGCGTGACGTACTAAAGGTAGCCAGATAAGGTATGTGGAATCTGTCAAGTCAAGTGGTGTCAGCAGCGTAAAATGAGTCAGTCTCAATGTATAAAAGTGATGAACATGAAAACTCATCCTCTATAGTTCGAGCCATGCCTATTAGAATGTGGCGTATTGTGCCTGACGTGGTTTCTCATCGAGAGATGATTCATTAGAGTACAAGATATAAACTAATGATGTTGAGAGTATTCTGCAGTGAGATGTTAGAGAAAGAGCTCGAGAGAGAACACCAACCCTTCGAATCTTATGCTGATATTGATTCTATATGGCAGCAAAATGTGCCATGCTTGCTATCAAACTATCTTGTATAATCTGCGGCAAGTCAGCAAAGTTTAGTACTAACAAAATGGCTACAAGGCTGAGATGTAATCAACATCAGCTATTTGGAACACTTACAGCATCATTCGGGGCTTGTTTCTTATCGGATGCGCCCATACTAAATCATAGATGTACCATAGTCTTTGCAGAGAGGAATCATTGCGAATCGAATCCTGAAAAGATATATGGATGAACCATAAGGCTGAGGTTTGAAGGAGTGTAGTTAGGGTGGGTCGTCCCTGTAGCGACGACCAACCAGAAGTAGCTTAGCGCCTACGTGGGAGGCGTGGCTCGAATCCAGATTGACATTGTTGGCTTAGCTCGTGGAAAGCACGTTGCAGGAGTCCAGGAAACCACGGGCAAACAAGCAAGAGCGACTACAGTATTCCCATAACCGGGAGTCTGAGACTATCAAAATTGTAACTCATAAATTTGGCTGAGGACGGCATCGCGCTGCGCACATGTACTGAATCGCCTCAAAGTTTTGAGCGTCGTCATCATGCTTGTCGCAGCTAATACCATTATTGAGATGGGAGAATGATAAATAGCAATCGTGCCCCTCTTCTTTGGCGCTTTCAACCTTACCACCCACTGTTCAGTGTTAGAGAAGAGACGATAAGCCTGATTCTGGGCCAATTCCTGCAGTTGGCTGCGTACTTTGCGAGGGCTTGGTGGCAAGAGCTGCATTTTCATTGGCTTTTTGCTCGGTTACGCACAGATCCGCAGTAGCTTTTTCTGTCTTCGCTACTCTGCATTGTACTCGTTCCTGATAGACTTTGTAGTCTGATTATTTGGGGCCAAAACCGACTTGAAAGACCACCTTTTAAACCTTATCAAACCCAGCAAAACCTGGCAAAACCCAATTAAATCCTTGAAGACTGTCGCCAATTGTGAGCCAACCTATCTTGCAGATAAATGCAGTTGCTAGCTCATAAGGGGAAACTATTGTTTCGTTTTCGCTGCTCAGCCACTGCTGAACCCTGTCACTCTTACGCATCTTCCACAACTCCCTGTCATCCATCCACTTGCTCCTGGCCTAGCAACGACGTCTTTCCATACAGCTTCCTCTACACAACCTAAACCTCCTACAATCCTCGACCCATCATACTTCCTCAATTCCTATAGCCGCCGATTCCCAATGATCTACTCAATCTCCTCCGAACCTTCATGTCTATAGTTCGAGCATCCTACAAACTAAATCCACAATATGAACGGCGCCTTGGCCGCTGCTCTGTACCATGCGAATGAGTACCATCAGCTCGTTGCCCGTAATACTACAAGTCCCTCTACTCCCGCCGACAAACCTCCATCGTACAAAATCGTCGGTCTCGTCCTCGCCATCTCCTCCGGTCTCTTTATCGGCGTTTCCTTCGTCTTCAAGAAATATGGTCTGCTAAAGGCCAATCTCAAATACAATGAAGAAGCCGGTGAAGGTTATGGCTATCTTAAAAACGTTTGGTGGTGGGGCGGCATGACTTTGATGATACTGGGAGAAATTTGCAACTTTGCCGCATACCTATTCGCCGACGCTATTCTCGTTACGCCCCTGGGAGCGCTCTCAGTTGTCATAACGGCCATTCTATCTGGAATCTTCCTCAAGGAACGACTGTCGTTTGTTGGCAAAATAGGATGCTTCAATTGCATCGTTGGAGCTGTGGTCATTGCTGCCAACGCTCCTGAACAGCCGGCGGTCAGCACCATACAGGACATGAAGAAATTGGCCATTGCACCAGGATTTCTTACGTATGCCGGTGTCATCATTGTTGGCTGCATAGTAATAGCCATTTGGGTGGCGCCAAAGTACGGGAAGAAGAGCATGCTGGTATATCTGACTGTTTGCAGTCTGATTGGTGGTCTCAGTGTTGTCAGTATCCAAGGTATTGGTGCGGCTATCACTGCCCAAGCCAGAGGTATTCCACAATTCAACCAGTGGTTTCTATACATTGTTATAGTATTCGTGATTTCAACGTTGGTCACTGAAATCATATATCTCAACGTAAGCTTACTTCATCGCAAACCCCAGCAAAGCTAACAAAGTTTAAAGAAAGCCCTCAATCTGTACAACGCCGCACTCGTCACCCCAACCTACTATGTATATTTCACCTCAGCGACAATCGTTTCGGACGCTGTATTATACCGTGGATTCAAAGGAAGCACCATCCAGATTCTCACCGTAGTCCTTGGGTTTTTCGAAATCTGCTCCGGCGTTGTGCTTCTCCAACTCTCCAAATCCGCAAAAGATGTCCCTGATGCTGCCGTCTTCGCAGGCGATCTCGATCAAGTCCGAACAGTCGCAGAACAAGAAGAACCAGAATACGAGCCTCGCGCCGACACAATGCGCGGCACAGCCGCCCTGCTCCGCGCCGTCAGCTCCCGCCGCCAAAAGCGCGAAACTAAAGAAGTCATACGCATCAAAGAAGAGCATATGCAGCCTATTGGCGAAGACGAACAAGTCGAATGGGACGGTCTCCGTCGCCGCCGCACAATCTCGAGTCCTACCGGCACATCTCGTCCCCTCTCACGGCGTAAAACCGTCCACCCACCCCTCGGCATGGCGCAATTCCCTACAGAAGGCGACGATGAGGATGACGCACATGCAGATCCAGACAACGGCATGCACCCAGGTTTCTGGAGCCACTTCAAACGCAAACCCGTCCGCTCAACATCCACCACCTCCAAAAAGAGCACCACCGAAGGATCCCTCCCCATGGGTCCCGTCCCGCACTCCACCGGCGCCAACGCCAATCTAATCCCGCACGACACACCCACTCTCCGCGCCCTTGATGGCGCAAACTCACCAGCCGCATCATCACGCTCCTCCCACATCTTCGGCCTCCCCGCCGCAATCCGCCGCCAGCACTCCGACCACCCGCCCTCGCCCATGACACCCCTAGCGCAACAAGACGACGACACAGCCTACCACGGCGGCGCACACATCCACTGGACGCCATCCGTCGATGACCGCGATCCACATATCCGCGATAGAGCCACGTCGAATGTGTCCGCTGCGCCCTCATCACCCAGCGGAAGGCGCAATTTCTCCTTTCAGAATGTTTTTAGACGCGCAGCGAGTCCAAGTAATGCAAGCGAACACTCTGTGCGACCGCTAAGTAGGAGCACCTTATCATTTACTCGTAAGGCGAGTACGCCAGGCGGTGATAAAGATGGTGTTGTGACGGAGGAGGAGAGGATGGGGCTTGTGCGTGGAGACACGAGGACGTTTGGGGATAGTCCGCCTGGCTATGCTAGTAGGAGAGCTAGTGATGAGGATGGAAGTCCGCCGCCACCGCAGGGGCCGGGGGGAGGGAAAGATGTGGAGGGGGGTGGTAGTGGGAGGGCGTTTGTGTAAAGACTTCTTGAATAGAGGAGTGGGAAAAGTGGATAATGATGATGAAAAGTCTGGTGGGTTTGGCGTAGGTGTTGAGATATAGCTTGTATGCATTGATTTCTGATGGTTGACTTTTTGCGATATATGGGAGCGTTGGTGGTTATGACTAACCTATTATTGTTACATCTGCTCTATTACTGTGTTTATAGGAATAGCTGAGCTGGAATGAATAGCGCTTCAGCGACCTTGACAGGTTTTGGCTATAGAGAGAGATACGGGTCACGATAGTGATTGTCAAGATCCGAATATATGATGAATTCTGCTGAATATTTGATACTTCTGCCCGCTATATAAACAAATGCTTCCTCCATGCTCATATCAACATGCACCATTTTTCAAACTAACTCGGCCTCTAACCAAAGGCTCGTTTCTTCTCCTTCTTGCGCTTTTGCTTATCTGTCAATGGTGTGCCAAACTTGGCTTTTGGTTTTTTCCCGCCACCCTTCTCATCTCGACGCTTCTGCAGATTATCCTCACGCTTCTTCTGTCGCATCTCCTGACTTTTGCGTATGCCCTCATTGCGAGTATCCCACTCACGCTCACTGCGGTCCTTCTGTTTTTCTTTACGCTTCAGGGTTTTCTTGAGCAAGTTCACGTCATCACGCACCCGCTCGCCATGTGCCTTCTTCTTAGCATTCAGCCACAACTCCTTGCTTTCAATATCCGCTCGCTTCTGCTCATCCATGCCCGCCAGTCTTGCCGCGCGTCGCTCAGCCGCAGACAGTGCAGTCTTTGCGTCTGGCGCACCCTTCTTCTTTTGAACAGAGATAAGGCGTCCACGAGCATCGTATTGCTCGCCATCGCCAAAGTCAATGCGCCCAAAGGCAAAGTTCGGCGCTGGCATGCCGTCAGTGCTGAGTGGCGGTGTGAATATTCCTGAGCCAGGACTGCCGGAGCCGCGGAGACGGGCCAGCTCGATTTCAGCTCGGGCTTTAGCAATCACATCATCGGCATCATCTTCGGGTGTAGGCTCTTCACCGTTCTCACGAGCGAGACGACGGAGTTCCTTTTTGCGAGCTTTGCGAGCTTCCTGCTTATTGCGACGCATATCGATGAGCTCTTGTCGGGTGCGGGCGGACTTACCATCCGCACCGTCTGCTTTGCGTGCGGCTCGAAGGAGGTCAATTTTGGCTTGTAAGCGGGCGCGGAGCACTTCTTTAGATTCTTTTGGTTCGGAGTCGGAGGCTTTGGGGTCTTTGGTGGGTGGGTCGAGGGATGTGGTTGAGGAGACGGCGACTTCAGATGGATGGGAAAAGGTAGAATCGTGGGCGGGAGAGTTTGATGGAGAGGATTGTGTTTGATGGTTGAGAAGGTCGAGTACTTCGATCTTGTCCATACCTGAAGTTGCTGGGGTGTCGTTATCGGAATCTGAAGCTTCCTCTTCGATATCTTGCTCTTGAGTTGTTCTCGGTATATATGCCGAAGGCTTCGATTCTGAAGACTCTGGCACTTGATCTTCAGCATCAGAATCGGCATCATCGTTTGACTGTTCATGGAGGTCTGCACTCGATGCGAGAGTTGAAGTCTGCAGCGTATTTTGTTTGTGGGATGATTGTGTGATGGTGTTTCCAATACGTGCTCCATTGGATTTGTCGGGGGTCTCCTCCTCATAATCGTCTTCAGAAGAATCCTCTTCGTTTTCGCCCTCATCTTGAGCAGCTGTCTTGGCTTCACCGTTGCCAGCGCTTTTAGCCTCGCGCTTCTGCTTCAGTCTCTTCTTATCCTTTTGCTTCTCCTTTTCTTTCTCCTTTTGACGCTTTTCTTTAGCTTGCTGTCGCTTCTCTCGTCTCTTCTCTGCTATCGCTTGTGCTTTTATCGAATCATCCTCAGGATTGGCGACTTTATCAACCTTCTGTTTCTTGTGTTTATTCGCGCGCTTAAGTCCCTCTCGAGGAGCTTCTTTGCCCGTCAAATCGGAGATGTCGTCGCTATCTGCGTTGGGATCTTCTCCTTCTAGCTCTCGTTTTCGCTTTCTCTCGTTCTCGTCCATGACATCCTTTGCCGAAACGATGTTACGTGGGTCAAGCTTGGCTTTGCGAGCAGCCTTGCGTTCTTCCTTGGTCTGTTTCTTTCTCTGCCATTGGTCCTGGTGTATTTATTAGCATGGTTGAAGAAGAGGCTAGTTTGAGCCCGCGTACGGTATTGTCGGCTTCGTAGTATAATTTTGCGGGGATCAAGGACATGAGGCCTTCGAAGGATCGGCCATGCGATTTGAGTCGCTCCTTGAAGAGGTTAGCAAGCGCAATAAATTTGCGGAAGCTTCGAAAAACTACCTCTAAGTCGTCTGACATTCTTTTGCTGTGAATTTGGCGATTGGGGAAAGGACAGCAGAGGTGGTGATTAGTGGCGGTCAACGATTATTTTCTGAAGTTGAAGATTTCGACTTTCAAGGTGGAGTGAATTTCGACAGTGCAAGTCTTGGCACTCATGATTGGCTCACCTAAAGCTCGGGTACATGGGACCCAAAGAGGGCTAGTGCTTCTGGCTCCATTTTTGCTTTTGATGTCTCAAGACGCGTCCTCATCTTTTACTGTACATAACTTTTGCGCATATATCGAGAATCGTTCAATAGTCGTCTGTTTGGGTCGTTGAACAACATCTGACATAGTGGCCTTCGCAGTTGGTACGAATAGACGCCTGCTACTGCTGTCGAGTTGTCTGCATATGAGTTCTATGCATTCTGACCATTTTCTTCTGCTACATCTGATGGGTTCAATACAACGATGGGCAGTCGTTCCAGCTACATCTTTGACAAAGCCCATTCTGAACAAAGAGCTTGTTTACTTCCTGTAAAACACATGCTGTTCAGGTATATTGACCAGGCGAGAGGTAGGTAAACACAATACCGCCGCGTTTTCATAAGAAACTTTCAGCAGGGCCGGCCATGTCTATCCAACCAGGCCCAAGGAGAGTTCTGCCACCTTCTGCTTGGAATTCTTCGGTCTTACTCTTGCCAACCTTTCATAACCCTCTGAGCAGATCGTCAGATTCCAAGGTATGAGAACCTCAGAGAGCACGTCCATATTCGCATAGGTATCACCATTCTTGTCGTCGTCCACAATCACTGTCAAATCTTGAGACAGTTTTCATTTCAAACCAATCATCAATTGTGCCGCCATCACAGTTACACAAGAAAGCAGAGCCGCCTTCCCAAAGTTCAGAACCTACATCGTATCCTCGCAGCGATCATTTACTCTATCTTGAACCCGATTATCGTCCTTACCAACTACTGTGCAAGCCGAAAAGATTTTCATGAACCCCAAGAGCAAGGGAAGCCAGTCCAATGGTATTTGGTGAAATCGATCCATGACTTGGCCAATATTCGGCTACCTACCTAGGTACTCTTTCAATGGTACAGTGTCGTGCCTGTGCAACGCCTTTTGTTGCCTAGCTCAAGCTTGGATTGAACCCCAATCAATTTATAATCCCAGCTACGTTTATATTGGCTCTGCCGATTCTTCAACAAAACACTGGCACGGATTCTACGTTATGCTCTGACATGACGGCACGAGTGTTTCAATAATCGGAACCCGCATACACCGCTACCCATTCCATTGTGGAGCAAGTCCGTTTCTGTCCTGCTATACTATGAGGGCTAACTTGTCCCTGAGTTTCTTACAACTAGTTGTATAGCCTTTGTACGTCAAGCAAGATGTAGACTGGTACACAAGATCCCAGACTCTTAATCCGCGGCTTACCGTGAGGCCAAGGTGGGAAGGTCGTCATTTCAATTCCCTTCGTCTCATGCTTTACAAAAACTCTTTCCTACTTTCTTCGGTCTTACATTCAATTCATAACACTCATTCAAAAATTGAATCAAATTTACCTACTTTTAACTCTGCGGTATTCTATATTCGTATGCAAAGGAAATCGTGCATGCCCGACCTTGGATGCTATTGGACCCGCTAACCTTGATTAAATCAACTTCCATATATTGATATTAAGCCTAGCTCGAAGATCATCACATTTCCAAAACAGGCTTGTCTATCAGTTGGCCCTCTCAGTCCTACATTCCTGACTTTTCACCTACTCGACTTTGGCACGAACCGGATAATCATCACTCTTTTTCGATCCCACCAACTCACAACCATCGCGGAGCGTATCACCAGTTGGGATAATGTATCTAGGTTCCTAATTTGCGTCAGTTCAAGTTACGCAGCGAGAATTCTGCATTCATCAGACTTCGCTTGAGGGTATTTGCATGCTATCAAGAAGCAAACCCAGCTTCACGGTACCCGGTCGTTTGTTGACCCATCGTTCCTGTCTGAAGGAAGTGCGGTTCGCTCTATCAAAGGGTAACCACACCCAACCGCTCTTTCCGAAAACAACCATCTGGTCGGATACAACGTCTGTTCTCATGCGATAACTCGTCACTTCAACTTCAAACCATTGTCGTCGGCGAGCGATGGCGTTCAAACTTGGATTCGTCCTACCCTTCATAATACTGTTGGTTTGTCGGACGGCTCTAAGCATAGATCTCACTGTTGGCGATGCAGGTAAGCAATCTGCTCTCTTCAGATCATCATGATACTAACAGCGCAGACTCCACCAAAAAAGCCACTTCCGCAATTATCAAGAACACCCTCACATTCTACACAGGCGATAAACCCGGAGGCACACCGGGTGTCCTCCCCAAACCATACTACTGGTGGCAAGCCGGAGCACTATGGGGAGGGCTGATAGAATACTGGTCATACACCGGTGATGACACATACAACAAACTAGTCACAGACGCCCTACTTTTTCAAATAGGTCCACAAAAGAACTTTATGCCAGAAAATGTCACGAAAGAGGAAGGAAATGATGACCAGGCTTTCTGGGGATTTTCCGCAATGACCGCGGCAGAACTGAAATTTCCGGATCCGCCGAGGAAAATGCCTAGTTGGATTGCTCTCGCACAAGGCGTGTTTAATAGTCAGGTTACACGGTGGGATACATCGACTTGCGCTGGTGGACTGAGGTGGCAGATCTTCTTCACGAACGCGGGTTATGAGTACAAGAACGTGATTTCGAACGGTGCCTTTTTCCAACTAGCTGCTCGGCTGGCTCGATACACTGGTAGGATTTAACATCACAGCTGATATAGATTGGTGCTGATTGAAATAGGAAACGAAACATATTCCGATTGGGCAGACAAAATGTACGACTGGATGGCATCGACGCCAAATCTTGGATCAGACGGTCAAGTCAACGATGGCTCTAATGTAGCCAAAAATTGCACTGACACCAACCACGATCAATGGACATATAACTACGGCACCATGATAATGGGCTCTGCCTACATGTACAGCATCGTAAGACTCCGTTTCACTCCCTTGGCTACCACCAGCTAACAACCCCATCTAGAAGAAAGGCAGCGAACAAGAAAAATGGAAAACCCGCCTCTCCAAACATCTCGAAAAGTTCTACAGCACCTTCTACCCAACTAAATACGCCAACGCACCAACCTCCCCCAACATAATGGTCGAAATCAACTGTGAAGAAAAACGCATCTGCAACCCTGATCAGACATCCTTCAAAGCCTACACTGCCCGCTGGCTCGCCGTCACCACGCAACTCGCTCCCTTTACTGCGTCCGCCATTCTACCAAAGTTGCGCGCATCCGCTGAAGGTGCTGCACGTCAATGTAGCGGTGGTGATGGCGGGAATTGGTGTGGGCAGAACTGGAATACTGGTACTTGGGATGGCTTCCGAGGTGTGGGAGAACAGATGAGTGCGTTGAGCGCGATTGGGGCCCCCTTGATTGAGAAGAGTGCTAAGCCAGTGACTGCCAAAACCGGCGGGACGAGTGAAGGTGATGCAAATGCAGGTCTTGGTGGACCAACTGCGGTGCGGATGAATCGGATTACGAATGCGGATCGCGTGGGTGCGGCGTTGCTCACCTTTCTCATGATATTATGCATCATAGGGGGTGCATTGTGGATGATCGTCGGCGACTGAAGAAAAACACATCAAGAAAATTGGAAGGAAGATCATGAAATTGGGAACAAAGACATTTTATCTAACTGTCTATATCAAAGTCAGCGGCGGCGAAATCGAGCAACATCATAGCGTCGACAGCTGCGCCGGCAGTACGTGTCAAAGCAGCTTTTTCTGCACGCGAAGACACTAGGGTCGATACCTGGACAGACTTTGTAAGGAAGTATTGCAGGCCCGGCACCATTTGAGGAGCATTTTTGGCCTTGCTGAATATTTGCGCTACAGCAGCTTGGCTTTCTGCTTCGTTGGACTTGCATCGCCGGTCGATTGTCTGCAGGGCGGTAACGAGCAGGACTTCGAGAAACGAGGAGGTCTTGTCTTGGAGGTAGACAAAGTTGAGAATCTAGTTTCTTGTATATTAGCACATAGGCTGCTTTGTTTTGCGCATACATCAAGGCAAAGAAGGCGGCAGGTTCTGGCCGAAAGCATTGGAGGGGCGTTGTTGCTTGTTCTGTCACATACCTTTAGCACCGTAATTGGTAATGAAGCTCCAGCTATTAGCTCGCCGAAGAAGCGTGCTAAGCTGACTATCTCACGTAGTTGGATCTCATCTTCTGTCTCATCACCTCGTTCGTCGTCGCCTTCACTGTCCTCTGCTAAATCATCTTTTTCGCCGCAGCGCCGGAATGTGCGCCATAGGTTGAATTGTAATGCTTTGCGCATCTTATGTTCGCTGGATAGCTTCTTGGCTACTAGTCGGTAGTACGGGTTGTATGTGCCTTCTGCGCCAGCACAGTAGACGAGGACGCGCGGGATTTCGAATTGCTGCGTCTTACTGAGATGTAGTCTGCGCAGACGCATCCAGCAGTCTTTGTAGTCGACTGACGACATGATGGTGACGAAGATGGAGCGTCGGATATCGGTGTTCATGCGGTGTTGTTTGGCAAGTGCGAGCAGGTCCACAGATGTATCTGTAGACTGCGTCGCGAAATAGTCGTCGTTAGCCTCATCATCGCTGTTTTGGGCAATGTCCGTTGCAGATTTCGTCTCGTTGTTCCAGCTTGCCCCTACCAGCCACCATTTACCCCCTTTGGTCGCGTTCTCGATATCTTTGAGACCAACGCCAAGAGGTTCAGTATTTTTGAAGTTGCGAGCTTTGAGGTTCTTCTTGATGCGGAGGACGTGTTCAGAGGAGTTGCCGGAGCCAGGTATAGTCTTAATTCGATTGTTCTTGAGGTTAGAGATGGTTTCAATCATGAACTTTGTTCGCACAGAGAGCTTCGACTCTCCACCTTTTGCAGTAACGGCTTTCTGCACAAGAATTACAATGTCTTTCAATGCTGTAGCGTCATCAGCACGAAGCTGAGGACCACAATTCTTGATCAATTTGAGTAAGAGCTCAGTGTCCAGCTCTGAAAGATCGATAACCAAGAGGCGAATAAGGTCGAAGATCAAGTTGCAATTGATCACTTGGAATGTGTATATTTCGGCAAGGAGAGCAATCAGATTCGAGGTCTCTTTGCTGCCATCTTGTTTTTGTTTAGTCACTTCGTAGAAACGGTTGAAGTCGCCAACTATCCGTTCCAAAAGCTGAGCTCCAAAATGTGGACCAATCATTTTGTAAACTGCTGATATAAAGCCGGCATGTAAGATGATAAAAGTATCCATATGGCTTGTTCGGTCGCAGACTTGGCCGATCAGCAAATCGATGAGCGTGCAGATGACATGTTGTCGTGGGTTACTGGCTAGAACGCCTTCCAAATCTTTCAGGATACTGAGCATATTGTTCTCTGATAGCTTATTGAGTAAGCCTTGAAGCTGTCTCTTGATGCGAATGATAAGTTCCTGGTCATCTTTTGCTGGTCCGCGTAGTGATGGTGGGATGTATTTCTGAACCGGGGCAGAAGATTCGGGTACTGGAGCCCGGTATGGATTCTCTCGAACTCTCTTTGGAGGAGGTATCTCTTCATCGGACTGATCGAATGGGTCTTCCTCGTCCTGGCCGTTACTACCATCCATATCACTCGCTACGACATCATCATCAAGATCATCCTCGTCATCCAAGTCGCCCTCGCTTTCAAATCCATCAAATTCTTCAAGGTCGGTCTCCGCCTCTGACGCATCCTCATCAGAATGCTCTTCCAGTATTTGATTTCGTTTTCTCTTTGACTTTAGCCACTCATTATCATCATTCTTCCCCGGTTTCTCCTCATTCAAGCCCATAATATCATCAATGCCATCCAGCAGCTCATCAAGCCCATCCTCAGAAAACGCCTTTGGTCTCTTCTTATTCTTGATCCCCAACTTCTTTTCCAAAAATGCAATCTCAGAATCATCCTGCTTCAGCGCATCGCGCACAGCCCTCGACGGTCTCGGTGGTGGAGAAGGGGATCTTGTAGAGTCAAGTGGTTTCGCTGGCTTCAATATGCCCTTTATTGCTTTTGTATCCGAGGTCGTTTTTACTCGTTTCTTCGGTGGTTGGGGAAAATCTTCTTCGTCGCTGCCATCGTCGTTCTCGTGCGCCCAGGGATCAGCGATGAAGTCTTCCTCCTCATCTTCTCGTATTTCCACAGCAGGCCGTTTTGTATATTGCTTCGGCTGTGATCGCGCGGCTTTCTTCTCCTGTCTGGCTGCCTTGCGCTGTTCTTTGCGCGGAAGACTTCGCTTGCTGTTTTTGTGGGTTGCGCCGCTCGGATCGACTTTATCTAGAAGGTCTTTCGGGAGTCGTGGAGCTCCAAAATTCTTTCTATTCATCTTGACTGAAACTGAAGACAGTTGTCTCAAGTTTGAAGGCAACAGGTTTCATAGGCGTCGAATGGTGGTATCGCGAAAGTTGGTGGTTGGTGGTCAAAAAAAGTTCTGAAAATTGCATGCAGGTGGACGGGAACGCCACACAAGTGCCCCACAGTCCACCAAATCGTCACTTTCCAACTTCATCCCATTGACACCAGACGAGACTGACAGCCAATGTCGCCATGGCAGAGCAGGAGAGATTAAGTAATGACGAGGTAACCATCTTGCACACTGGCATATACGATATGAGCTAACAGATATGCTCTAGTTCCTGGACCGCCTCTCTGAGCTCCTCAAATCCGCATCCACCAAATCCAAAGCGTCCATATATCTCACCCAAAAAAGACGTATGTAGTCCATCACCTGTATACACACCACTAACAAGCTCCAGTATCAGGCATCTCCGACGATGACACGAAATCAGATCTAAGAAGCGATAGCCTGCTAGACTATGCCGACATCTCTCCACCAACCCACCTCCCAGTCCTCATCCGCGCTACCAATGGCAAATCGAAAAAGGACAGAAAAGACAAGATCAAAATAGCCACAGTCGTCCAACCAGATGAACTAGAAAGCTTCTTTGGGAAATACGCAGAGCTATGTCGGACAGGCATGTCAGGACTGAAGAAACGAGATCGAAGCAAAGGCAAGAAAAAGAAGAAAGTTAAAGCTTGAAAAGAGAACAGAGTGGAATTTCTATCCCTCGAGTCATACAAGGTGTTCGTACAGTATGATAATGATACCCAATCTATCCAATGAATGCTATGAATGTATTACGCCCACCAACCCTCGCCGTAGCCGCTTCCTCGTTATCGTTTACTCGTCACAGTTGCCATGTCCTCATTACAGTTGTATTCGTCACAATTCATCTTCTCGTCCCACAACGTAGCGACCGTTTCCTTTGATCACCTTCCATCCCAAATTGATATCCCGCAACTTATCCATCTCAACCTCTTCCCACGTTGCCATCGAGGCCCGCCAGTCATCCCAGGGCGCCGTTGTCCCGCTCCGATCAACCCGTACCAATTCATTCATGCCTCCTTTTTCGAGTCGTTGTTCACCGACGTCTATCACGCCTACTCCTTTTGCCCAGGCTGGGATGCCTTCTTCAACTTTCTTTCCCCATCGTTTCTTTACGCATGATGCCATCCACGTATCTTTGACTGCACTCTCGACGGCTCCGCCAACAACCACAATTGGCACCTTCTTTATCCGCGCCACGGCTGCAACCACAAAATTCTTCACTGTGCCCGGCTGCATCGGCGCCGCAAGCCAGTCAGCCCGTGTCCCGCAGCGCGCGTACAACGCCTGCCAGTAGGGCCAGCATTTTCCTATGCCAACATCGTACTTCATCCGCTCATAAGTCAATTGACCGGCGCCAATCCGTAGCGAACGTTTTGTGAAAAGGGTATTGCCACTGATCAGAACGACTAAGCGGCGTAGACGGTGACGTGCGGGTGATGCAAATGGGGCAAGGCCGGCTGTCCAGTCCGCATCTTGGGTTGATGACCAGTTGTTGCCGTCAATGACGATGGTGAGGGAGCGGACTTTGCGCATTTTGAAGTCTGGTGATGACACAAGCTGGTAAAAGGAGGCGGCTCCATTGGCGCCTATGAAGATGAGTTCGCGGTGGGTCGATGGCGGTGGAGGGGTTGCTTTTGGGGCGGGAGAGAAGTAGATTACTGAAGAGACACGTTTGCCTTGGACGGTTGTTTGTTGGAATGGGGACTGATTGTACCATTCGACGGTATCGGGCTTCTCTTCTGGGATTGTTGGTTGTGTGGTTCTGAATGATGGGTTTCGCATACGGAGAACTGAACGGACGCCTTTCAGGAAAGATCGATTTGGAGGCACCGGATCGGGAATACGAGGTTCAATTTTGGGGAGGGTGCTTGAGGATTGAGCTCGCACTTTTCTATTGCGTGCTATGGATGAGCCTAGGAGGTACGACTCTGGGAGAGCGAAGGCCAGGTCTGGAGTGGACCACGACTTGCGGTTTAGACTTTGAGGTCGCTGGATGGGAATATCGTGATTCAGTAAGTTGGCTAAATTGACAAGACTGTGTTCACTAGCCTTGGACTGGGGACGAGGGCGAGAAGTTTCGGGGTCAACTGGGCTTGCAACATTGTTGGTAATAGCAGTATCAGTAACTTCATGATCTGCCTGTTTCTCCTCCATTCCAGGGAGATTTGTCAGGTATTTAAGAGCGAGCGATGGTGAGGCTGGGACCTTTCTGATCTTTTGGAGCTTGCGGGGGCTTGGAGGCTCTATAGAGGGTAGCACTTTCTGCGGATCATGATGCTGATTATTCTGAGCGCTGCCTTGTAGCTGATGGGGATAATCAAGTGACATGATGACCTGCCCAGAATGGGCTCGATCAATAAACCTCAGCGTGAGTGTGATCCCTTTATACCCGTTATTCACTCAAGCTAGGGAACAGTAGCAGCGATGGGATTTGTTAGAGTGATATTGTGCGTGTAGAAAGAATGTCAGGTAACGAGTGAACCAAAGATTTCAAGCGAGTGGTGAGTGTTCTGAAGTTTTGCAGTGGGTTGATGCACAGACTCAGTTGCTCAAGCAATGACAGCTATGGGAAAGCACGATTGTCGGATTGGGAAATTACAGGTAGGCGATTGCCTTGGCTGGTGCTTATAGCACGTTTGCGAGATTGCAAAAATGGAGGTGCCAGGTAGAGGTGGGTGGTGACTGAAGTCGTTAGTCACTTTTATAAGAAGAGAAGGAAACAACAAACGCATCGTGACTCAACTCCAGTCCAGGCTGCCGAAGAGCACCCACTGAATCGGCCAATCGTCTCATCCAGGACAATGCCATACCAACACCTCCAACGCATCAAACGGATCAGCAAACACTTACTGATAATATGCCTACGCAAACAACCATAACCGACAAAAGATATTCCAAGACATGTACGAATTATCACATATCCTACAAAAAATAAGCCTACTAGCCTTTCTCATAAGCCTTCCACCACAAACTCAGATTCGCAGCAACCAGCAAATCCAACATCATAAGACCTTCATGCTCAATAATAAGTTTCCCCAATTTCGACTGTTTGCCTGAAAACCCACCGCCTGCACGTTCTTGCCCGAGAGACAAGTCAAGGATACTAGCCGAGACATTTGGCTCGCTGCCACGCCGCAGGAACCCCGGACTTCGTTCTGGTGAGCGCGATCCGGATCGATTTCTATGTCGTCCGAAAAGTCGTGAGCGACGCGGAACTCGTTCATCTGTGGGATGGGTTGATATGATGGTGTTGGAGGCGTTTGGACTTGCTGGCTTTGCTGGCGTTGGCCGGCCGGGGAGGTTGAAGCGGAGTTCGCTTACTATTTTTGGTGGTGGAAGTTCGGAGGAGAGGACGGTGTGGCCCAGACTATGTAAGCACTGTGGTATAGGTTAGTAAAAAGTGGTGAAAATTATGGTGGGTTTATATTGGGCTGGCTTTGTACTTTCAACGTTGAACTCCCAATCGCACTGGAAAACTCGCAACGACCATTCCATGGACTTCTGAAAGCGTATCCACTCTTACGAATTCGTTTTCTTGGGACTTTGTGTGCTTTAGACATGGATGAATCGGCTATCGAACTGACTTCCGATGGCATGAACTCTCCACTGTCGCGTCTCATATTGCCCGGGACGAGACCACCGCTCCGATATTCAATGGAATCCTCTGACATGGTTTGACGATGGCCTGGCCTAGAGTCTGGGAACTTTGAATCCTCCATACGAAGTTTCCTTTGGAAGCGGGACTGGGGAGGTACGTTCACTCGTCTGGAAGCAGAAAGATCCGACTCGGATCGATAAATAGATGGGAATTCCTTCTCCAAAAATTTCTGATATCCGGGATTATCCATAGTGAGCTCCATCCACGTTGGCGAAGTTTCCATTTTCGTGCCATTTTCTGCTAGTCGCTGAAACTTGGAGTGACTAAGGATTCGAGCAACATTCCATTGATCTCCAGTAGCTGGGTCACGCCGTATGAGAGTGAAACGAAAGTCTTGTGGTATGGCTGGGGATTCTGCGCTGGGAGGTTTGACACTTGGAGACATGTCGACGCTGCTTGCTCTGCTGTTGTAAGAACTAGATAGCGCATCTTCTCGAGAAAACTCTTGTCGGAGGGGACTGAGCATATCTTCTGCCCTGGGCTGCCAGTTCTTTACATTTGGAAATGGTTCGTTCTCCGGATACGGGGGTGAAAAGGATGACGATGCTGGACTTTGCCTCTGCTGATATTGGCCTGCTTGTGCATTGTGTTGATTCTGTAAATTTGCTCTGGCTGACAAAGGCGGTGTTGGGGTTCCAATTGGTTTTCTTTTAACCTCAATTACAGGTGGTCTTTGACGCCGTTCGATACCTGCTGGCATGAGAGCTGCTGGCATGAGAGCTGCTGGCATGAGAGCTGCTGGCATGAGAGCTGCTGGCAGGCTGCCCATGGTACTGGACGAAGGGACCATTGGCAGAGGTTTGGAAGCTGGTAGAGTTCTATCAAACGAAGCAACAGATCGATCCGGATTGAGCGATGGCGATATCCTATGTGGTGGTGGTGGTGGTGGTGGAGGAGCCATATCCTCGAACGATGCTCTTGGGCTTTCGCGCTCGATTCTTTCATCATCCGGTCCATGGACATGTAGAAAGTATAGAGAGCTCTCGATATCCTCGGCGGTCACCACTTTCTTCCTGGGCTTGATAGGGGTAAGAAAGATATCTCTGCTGCCTGGGACTCGCGCAATATAAAGCACCAACGGTTCCTGAAATGGTGCTTGCGTTCTAGGATCCCAAGGAGGGTCTGCCGCCAAAGGCGTTAAGTTTGACAGCGAAGTCGCCTCTACAATGTCCGTCATAATGAGGCAATCGAATTGATCTGGATCAAACTGGGAACTGGAAAATCGCAAATGTTTGTACGGGCAGAAGTAACCATGACCGGGGGTTAACTTGTGGGGGCCTAAACAGTTTGAGGAAGGGGGTACTGAATAGTAGGTATGTATAGTACGTTGTATTAAGGTTTAGACATTAGCTAGCGAGATTATTGACTTTGGCAATAGTGAAACGTAGACTCTGGATGGAAAAGAAAGGGAAAGATGAAGATCAAGGATGGAGGCGACGCGATTCAGCGACGTTATGTTTGATCAGCGCTTGAGGCGGAGCAAACACTCGTTGGTTCTCTCCTTCGTGATACCAAACTGGGAAAGAAGGCTTGCGTAAGCCCATCTCATGCACCTCCCAGCATCAGATATAGCGCAGGCGGTCCTATCCAGATAAATATGGAAGATGTTGTGCGTTTGGGTTTGGGTGTTGGACTGGTGTCTGTTCTCCTGGGGGCTACGCTCCTATTTGTGGCGCATATCGTAGCCCCTTTAACTTTGAGACCACAGCGTTTAGAACTTCAGAGTATGCCAATGAACTAGACTACGACACTCTTCCTGCCAGCAGGTATCCATAATTGACTCATTAACATTGCCAGATCTTTTCTGCTCTATCTGATCCATGCTAGGCTCTCCAAGTGAGTTGCAGCGGCAGTATTAGCAAGTAGTAGCCATGTTGTTACTAGATCTCCCCCCTGAGATAATTCGCGATATCATTGATGCGGTAAGGCATTCCTTATGTACAATGATAAGGATTGAAGCCGATGCTAATCCTTACAGATACCGGATCTCAGAGACCTGAAGAGCCTTGCCGAAGTTTCAAAAAGTCTATACGCCTCTACGCTTCCGGCTCTATACAAATCAGTGGTTGTTGGATCCCGGCACCGCCATCCACGCGCAGAAGATCTGGATGTCGACAGTCTAGTGCAAAGCGGAAGCAGGACTAGGCGGCGCCTCCATTACACCGAAGCTTTGGAGATTGACACTGCTACACCTCAGCGATGTGTTCACGATCAAAGTACATTCTACGAAGACTATCCCTCTTCAGACAAATCACGTTTTGAAGAATTGACGGGAAAGGTGATAACACTTCTGCAGAAACTAAAAGACCATAATCTCAAGGCTTTTAGGCAAGTGCGTTCGCTAGAATACAAGGAATATAATGCTCACAAAACTCAGCTGGTCCGTTAATAGTTGCATGCCTCCGAAGATTTTGGGCCCTGATGGCTATCTCGTGCTCAAACAAGCCGGAATAGAAAACATGAGCCTGAAGACCGACTACAATTGTGGAAATGAGCTATATCCTAGAGAAGCTCACAAATTAGCCCTGACGGCTTTTACCAAGCTCAAGCGACTTTCCTGGCTTGGGGTAAGTTCAAGAGAAGATTTCGAAACTCTGCGCGATTTCTTCAAGACTAGCGCGGATCAGCTCAATGAGCTTGTACTGGAGGGCGTACTGCACAGGAAGGTTCAGTCTGAGTTTGGTAATTGGGATGGTGAACAGCAACCTGGCATCTTTAATTCAGGACACATTTTTAGCGAGAAGATCCTTGGAGTTCGCCCAGGTATTGAGACTGTGCTCTTTTCAAGCATTGTTAAACTCTCTCTGGGGAGCATACCACTCGGCACAAACAATAGCAGAGAGCTAGCCTACGCTTTCAACATCGGCCAACTTCAATCGCTAAAGCTTCGGTTCTGTCCTGGTTGGGAGAGTCTTCTCCAAGCCATCTGTAAGGTTTATCCAAAAGACTCACTAAAGCTAAAATCCTTCGAGCTACAGTCCGATTATGACGCTCAACCGGCGTCCGCTGAGAATCAGGCTCCCTTGGGTCAGTCGGCAATAGAGCACTTTCTTGGACATTTTTGTGGCCTCCAACAACTCTCAATCGGCACTTCCGAGCATATCGCAGGTAAAATGATCTGGGTTGCTGTAGCCAATCATGGGGATACTCTCAAAAGCTTCGTCAATCATGTCTCAAGAAGGAACGAATATCAAGAGACATGCGACCAGAGATACTTAGGTCTGAATCCGGAAGAATTCCCAAAACTAGCTTCATCAACAGGTTGCAACCCTCTAGCTTCCTTGAAATTGGAGTACATAGGCCTATCTTGTGTTCCGGCGCTCCTGGTAAGACTTCTAAGAAAATTGTCGTCAATCATCCGCGGTTCCTGTAATATTGCAACTAATTCCGCCTGTAGAAGTCAATTCTTGGGCCTATGAGAGGTAAATCTCAACTGAGAGTCATTCACTTGCGACAATCCACTAGAGATCTTGATGCGTATCCTTGTTACGCCTTTCAATCCGATGTTGAGCCGATCAATCCCGCCGACGAAGATTATCTCTTGGAATTTGCACTCGCGGAGCCGGAGCCCACCGACTCAATTCCAGTCATACTCGAGCAGCAATGGGAAAGAACAAGTCTCGATGAAGGGCCGTATGTAAAAGTGCAAGACCTTCCGCCACTTACCAATTCTTTTCACAATTTTGCAAGTTGGGTTTTTGGTGAATCAGGCTTCCCATCTCTCGAGATTCTTGCATATGGTGATTTCAGCTATACGGGAGACGCAAGCGCCAATGTACTGCTCACACGGTGCAAGAAAGAGGCCTATGTTGAAGGAGGTCCTCCTTTTCGTCGAGTGGAGAAAGCTGAGGACGACCGTTTACAATACCTTCTTTGGAAGCATTGGAGCGGGTTGACTGCCTTGCCGGTGAACTACCTCACTCATGATATTGAAGACTATGAACAGGAAGATATTGATCAGATAACTAACCAGTTTGGCAACTTTAACGTAGAGGAGGACCAGGGGTTCGGCACTTATAGCTACTACGACGACTTTTGAGATTGTGTATACAGTTTTACTTCGTTAGAGAATATTAGTGAAGATAGATCGACCATCCCTCAGCTATGGTCTGAAATCCTAGTCTTTGAACAACGCTGCCTAGAGTCTAGACATACCACTCTTGAGGAATATGAGGATCGTACCAGACGGTCCATAATACAACTAAACAGACGGTCCTGCAGCCAGATTGTCTGAGTTGATAGGTCCATGTTATTTTCAAGGGCTCATCAACCGAGAGCTTTACTCGGAGGAACAGTACAAGAGAACACTCGCGTGAGGTCGATGCTTACGGAAGGCTGGCTAAACCCACATCATGACTAATATACTGCGGAGGACTCGGAAACTTCGAAATAATAGGAAGTAAACCGGATCAGAGACGGAATAAAGCTAGAACACAATTCAAACTATTTACCCTTATCACTAAACCTCAAGGATGTAGTCTAACGACTCTCATCAATTTCTGAAAAGCCATCTTATCTCGAGCTGAACAATATCCCCCACATTAGAATGTGGCAAAGGAACACCTTCCTGTTCCCCGAAGCCGTCAAATTTCTCTATTGGATGCTCCGTGTCGTTCTGGGGCCATGCGATCTGTGGTAGTATCGGCGCAACGCAGCGATTGGGTCTATGAGACTATACGAGATCGTTGCAGTCAATGTATCGAATATATGGCGAAGAAGAGAAAGTACCATGTGGCTCAACAGCCGGTGGCTCGGTGCCATATTGAAGCCTTGGTACCAAGGTTGGTATATCCCACCGATTGGCTCTATGCAGTGCACCGCGTTCGTCGAAGGCGACATATCGAAGACTGGGGAAATGAGAAGCATTACTAGAGCGCTTGTCAAATGCGCAATTCCACGTATTGTTAGTGCGAACTGTGTTTAATTTTAAGCGAGTCGAATTATTCTTGACCTGCATCCATCTTTCAGGGCTGAACCTGAAATCCTGAAGAAACGGAAGAGAGGTTCTGATTTGATCAAGAACGTATGCCATTGCAATTAACTTTGGTATGTCTTCTTTCAGACTGCCTGACTGCTTTGGCAACTTGAACGAGTCCTGTGTCTGTGACATCTCTGCGTGGGTCGACTTCGTAGTATTGTCCAATGAGACAGTCATCAAAGCTCAAAAACTTCAGTTTGTTATGGTTCAATATCCAACCAACCTGCCAATCAGAACTGAAAATGTAGTTACCCAGACTCAAGGACCGGAGCAGAGGGGAGTGAAAATTTGGGGATTGCCAAAGGGGAATCACATCCCAGGGTTCATCGCAGTGTAGGGTCAATGCCTTCAAGTTGGATTGCACAGGCTCTAGCCACTTTTGAGTGAACAATGGCCAGAAGGTGCTGACTTCAGGATGGTTGATAGAATCCACAGGAGATAGAATATCCGTTGTCGTACAGATAGAAACATGGATTTCTTCCAGTTCGGACAGAACACCCTTAAAAGCTTCTGATGCAGTAATCTCTGCATTGTCAACGTTTTGAAGATTTCCGATTGAAAGTACACAAATCTTTCGTCCTGTGATAGAGTTGATCTTTGACATAGATTCGAAAACACTATGGAGCACTTTTTGTCGGACCTGCGTGGTCTCTGGCAGATATCCATTATCCAAGACGTACTTCCAAATCACCACCACACTGACCAGAAAATCGAAGGAATACAGACTCCACCTGAGGGAACCCGTCCATTTCAGTGATTGCTGAACGCCATATCTCTGCTGGGTTGTATTCAACACCAAAGCTGTTCCAGCATTTTTCAGGCAGACTTCTGATCCAATTTTTGACCGGAAATATATCAATGATAACTTCGCGAACAAGGGGCTTCAAATCCTCACTCTGCATTGTCAACTCCAACGCTCGGCAGACTCATCATTGGGTAGAAGCCGAACTTTGCGGAACAAGACTTCTGTGGCAGGAGCGTAAAGGCCCTTGGAAACAAGTCGAAACTGGCGCAGATCTTGATTCCCACTAATAGGGTCCGACCCGTTACCCCGTCCAAATGCTCAGCAATGGCAGATTTGATCTCTCCCTTCACAGAAAATTGTTAGCTTTCTATTCGGGGACGCTACGGTGCTTTGGGTGACATACTGGCAAACTAGTCAACGACATGATCAATGACAAAGAGGATGGCGATTTGAGATCTCTGACTCCAAGGATATTTGCCGTATGCAGAATCATTTTCAGAATGGCATCGTTCATATTGAAGTAGAGCGACAGAGCTCTTGGGATTCGCCAGAATGTGCCACATGGTTTCTTAATCGGCAGCGATCCGCAAATCTACATCAGGTCTGTGTAACCACAAATGAAGATATCTTGCTAATTAGCATGAAAAACTGGTTTGTTGCTGGATCAGTTCCTAGATTATAGTCTTAGCATTCGATGTGTGAGGGTAATACAGTTGCCGAGTTAGTTGTCTAAAGTTCAACCCAAGGATATCAAAGTGTACAAGAACAGAGCTCGGCCAAAAGATTGATCATTTAGCTTGGTACGAGTAGATTATGGATATTCATTTTTGTATCAACTTACTGCACTTCTGCCACCACCATTTTTAGTACCTCCTCCGACGTCTTATGCGCATGCCGTGGCTCCTTTGCAATACGCTGCCAAACCTCACCATGCTTTGGTTCCGCCATCGTACACTTCTCTATCACCTCCGCCTTCTTCTCGTCCGTGCCATGCTGCATCAAGAACTTGTAATACCACGCCCATGTATCACCATAGTCCGCATCGAGCACCACTGCTCGCTCGAACCAACTCGCTGCCTTGTCGAGTTTCCGCTCAGCCCAAAAGATTCGAGCGACTGCGACGAATAGGTTGCGGTCGTTGTCGACTTTCTTGATGGCTTCCAGGGCGCGTGCTTTGCGTTGCGTACGCGCTTCGAGGTGCATAATCTTTTCGCTCCAAAGCAGACCGCTGTTGGGCACTTGTTGGAGGGCTTGAGCCATGAGATTGTTGGCAGCGGCGGTGTTGTTGGCTCGACGTTCGAGTCGGACACTCTCGCACCAGAGGTCGGCGTTCTTGGGCACTGCTAGACGTGCACGGTCGAGTATGGAGCGGGCCTTGACGATGACTCCGGCTCGTTCTTCTAGGCGGGCCGCGAGAAGCCACAGAGGAACGGATTTTGGGCAAGCACGTGTGCCTGTGTTGTATGCTTCGCGGGCTTTGGGAATGTTGGCTTTATCCTCGTATATTTGTCCCTTCATCATCCATAGTTTAGAGGCGTTGGGGAATAGTTGTAGGCCTTGGTTCACTAGGTCCAAGGCTATATCGGTGTTATCCAGTTGACGCTCAAATGAAACGCTCTTGATCCAGACTCGATCTGTACCAGCTTCTTGTCTTGCACGGGATAGCAGATCTCGAGCTTCGTCAAATTTCTTGCTGTCAGCTTCCAGTTTGACAGCTGCCAGCCAAATGTTTTCGCTAGCATTTTGGTTAAACGCGCGAGCCAAAACACGACGAGCATCATCTATTTGTCCATTGTGCCATTTCTCTCTTGCAAGCTGTAGCCAGAGATCATCACTTGAAGGACAGGCTTCCACGGCTTTTTCGAGTAATTGATGGAGGGATTCTTTGGTGCCATGGCTTCGCTCTAGATCAGTAGCTGCTTTCCATACCGATAGTTTGTTGACAAATACTCGTAGAGTGTAGGCATACATCGCCCGAGCAGTTTCGTAGTTCCCGCGTGCGATACTCTCTTTTGCGTCGGCCATCCACACATCTTTACGATCATCGTCCTCATCTAAATCCCAGCCTAAGGTGTACTCAATAATGGCAGCGCACGTCTGGAAAGCCCCTTCATTCTCAGCCTTTTCAGCTTCTGCTATCCATTCTTCTCGCTTCAGCATGGCATTTTCCTTCGCCAAGCTCTTGATACCACGCTCCATAACTTTTCTCACCATGGCAGGTAGATCGAGTTGTTCTTCCAATCGGCAAGCAGCAATCCACACTTCATAGGCTGTCGGTACGGCTTTTCGCGCTTTGTTTAATACCTTGCGGGCGTTATCTGGCGATTCGAGCCGAGCTAAAGCAAGCCAAAGCTCAATACTGAGAGGAATGAATTCCGTGGCTCTTGACAAAAGTAAACGGGCGTCTGCAGGGTCTTCTTCCAAGTTGCTTGCAGTCTTCCATAAATCCACGGATTGTGGTACTTGATCTAAAGCTTTGCGTATCACACGTTTCTTCGCTCGTGGATCGGATTCCAGTTCCATTGCTGCAATCCACAGCTTTGTGCTTCGAGGGTTGTTTTCTAGCGCATTGGCTGCGATGACCTTCGAATTGTGATTATCTCCGCTCATATGCAACCGAATTGCTTCTAACCAAGCATCCTCTGACTTGGGGCAGTTTTGACAACCTCGATTTATGAGGGTTCTAGCTGCCACAATCTTTCCCGCGAACTCTTCCAATCGAGCTGCTGATATCCAACCAGGAGCGTGCTTGGGATTTGTTTTTATGACTGATTCCAGGAGAGATCGAGTTCTTGCCACATCGCCCACGTTATGTTCTCCATTTGTCGAGGACTTGTCCAGACTTGTTAAATATCCTCGAGGATCTATTGACGTCGACGTGCCGTTCGAGTCAGATTTTCCTGCTCGATCTAGACCAACTTGGAGCACCTTTTCACGGGCTGCTCCAATTTGCGCAAAATTGGTTGTTGTACCATCCGCGGCCTCACTTCCACCACCATTAGCCTCATCTGCCGATATGCTTGTTTCCAGTTGTGTGGCGTCGCGCGCTGCGGCAATTACACTATCCGGGACTGCATAAAATCGATTCTGCATTCGTGCTTGTCGAGCGCGTTTGTTCCGGCCCGTCAAGTCGTTTACTTCTGGAATATTTGCCCATTCTTCATCGGTGACTGTCGAAAGCGCTCGTTTCGCGTCGGCGAATTGTTGTGAAATTTTCGGATTCTTGGCTTCGTATTCTTCTCGTTCTTTTTGTTCGCGTTCTTCCCTAGAGAAATTCAAGTCGGCAATCTGTTCTGATTTGAATAAACCAGTTGTTCGCATAATGCAAAATGATCTGAGCAGGGTGAGTACTAACCTGCGCGCTTTCCTCCGCTTTTCCATCTTCTCGTCTACCGCTTGATATATTCGATCTGCCTCGTCATCATCCTTGTCGTAAAATCCATGCGCAAAAAGGCCGACTTCATTGTCTGGGTCCTGAAACCTCTCTGCCTCCTCTGCCTCCTCTTCTTCCTTTTTCTCGGTTGCGCCGTAGGCTGTTGGGACTGGAGCGCCGAGCTCTCGCGCGCGTTTTGCTAAAGCTTCTTTAAATTGTTCTTCTGATGGACCCTCGCGAGCTGGACCAAGATCTGATCTTGTTGTGAAGCCAGTGGCTCCTCGACCAAGACCAGCAACGTAGTTCTCTGGTGCGGGCTGACTTAGAAAGTCCTGTCGGCCTACCATAGTGGCGACCAAGGCAGCAGCTGATTATTCCGGGGTGAATCGATGCTGAATTCTCATCCACTAGAGGTTCTGGAATGTATTTGACAATTTGGGTAGAAGGTGGGCAGTTTTATGTTTGAGTAGGATTGTCGTTGAAGCAGGCAAGGTAGGCTCACAGGCTAGGCAAAAGTTCATCACATGAAAATAGAGGGGCTGTGTAAGGGATTTCAACTTCACTGGTCCCATCGCCCTCTTTCCTTACAGATTCGACTCAACCTCAACTCCAACCACATCGCGACATTTTGCTTCTGTCTTCAACTCAATTCGGTCGATGAATAGCATCTATATCACGATCCTCCCTGGCAGATACATTCTATCGTGATTATACCGACATTACAACAGACATTTCGCAGTCAAGAGCAAAGATTGGCTTGGACGTGGTTGAGATATGATCTAGTCACAACTTCATTCTCCCTTCGTTCTCCGCGGTTATGGTTCACTCTTCTATTTCGAAGATTCCGTAGCAGCTCCAAACTCAATTGAGATGCGTACCTTTTATGTTCAAGCCAGCCAACTCCATGGGCGGTTCATTCCCAGGTTCTAGACTTAGTACTAGGGTTTACATTGTACATCTGCTCTCACTTGGGGAGTCAGATGGAAAAAATGACCCACAGTTTGCTCTTAGGACAGTATTCGGTCTCGGCACATCCTGATGCACTGAAGATCGTTAGTCTTTGAGTGGTCGTATCGTCGGCTTTTGATTACATTTCATATTCATTGGTTCATTGAGGTCACTGCGTGACCTTAACTTTACCCCTGTGTTATAAACCTCAATTACCGATATATATTAACCAGTCTTATTGTACCCCTGGAATACTCCACTTACTAGCAAAATTGCCTATTTTTGACTGCTTTCATACGGCCTGAGACACTATATTGCTCTCGCGGGCCTACCCCGTTTGGTAGGTCGAACTTCACTTCACCTGTAATTTTCTCACAACTGCACCTTTCTGTTCTTCATAGCTTGCATTTCATACATTCTTTTTGCATTTGCTTGTTGTCATTTCTGTGGGAGCTAACGATGAGGCAGCAACTGCATTGAATCAATTTCACAACGGTCCCATCACTCTACTCGGTCTTCATTCGCAACGCAGCTTTCGGTCACAAAATCCGCAACTATGAAATCGATTGTCTTCTTCGCATATTTTGCTTTACTAGCCGTCGCTGCTCCACAGCGAAACGGATACGGGGACAGAGACGATCCGGAGGATAGATATGGCGATAGGGATACAAGAGGCGGCTCGAGCAGCGCTAGCACGAGAGGCAGCGGGAGAGGTTCTGGCAGTAGCGGTAGCAGAGATGGCAACGGAGGTGGAAGATCATCCCAGCCTGGTGCTTGTCAATGTCGAGATGTCATCTGTCCCAATAATGGCAAGGCGGTGAGATATTCCAGCTGCAGTCATTGTAGTCACGAACTAACATGAAGCTAGGCCTGCGAATGCATAAACCGAGCCGCCGAAGACTGCTTTCGTGTATGGAAAGATTCTGATTGTCCAGCTCCAGTACCATTGGTGAGATCATCCTATTTAGATCACTTCGAGCACCAACTAATGTTACATAAGAATTGTAACGCTCCAGTCCCTCGCCCGCCACGTAAGATTCCCGATAGCTCAAAAATGCCAGTATCATAACTCAAGCTAAACCATTTCTAGCAAGGGAGTCAACCAGAAGCAGCGATGACAGTAGAGGAGGATATACTTTAGGTCCTAATGGCGTGTCAACGTGGAGATCGGGCAGGCCATCTGAAAGAACAACAACTAGGGGAGGAAACAATGGCCAATCCACGTACTACAGTACTGTACCATTCCTGGTCACAATTACAACTACTTTGCCTGGATTTGGATGGCCAAATCCCGTTACATCTCTAAGTTATTCCATGTCTACGTCTATCATTACCCTGATCGGCCCAACCAACCTGCCAGCTCCGCAACCATCTCCACAGCCAGCCGTACCCAGTGTACCAGTTGGACCCAGTATAGTCACTGTCACTCAGACTCAGCCAGCTCCAACTCCAACTCCCAAAACCACTTGGACACCGCCTACTGGTTACAAACCTACCACTTCAGCAACACGCTCAACGCCATCAAAAGTAACCACACTACCTCCAAGAAGTTCAACCTCAAAGCCTCCAGCTTGGACTCCACCAGCAAACCCTGGACCGTCCTGGACTCCCGTCTCTCTTCCAACACTGCCTACTCAAGCCCCCTCTCAGCCAGCTCAAACTCCAAATCAACCAGCTGCTCAGACACCAGCCCAGCCACCAGCTACAACAAGGACTGGCTCAAACCCCTTTACCTGGCCTGGAAATACCAAGACGAGTAATCAACCACCAAGAAGTTCGACCGTCGCCCCTAAACCTCCAGTTCAGCCAGTTCCAGTCTCATCGGTAGCGCCGATTCCGTCGTCAGTGCCAGCTCCTGTGTCATCTGCACCCCCAGCACCAGTAAAGCCAACTTCCGCAGCTCCAGCTCCAGCATCTCCAGCACCTCCAGCCCCTCCAGCACCAAAGTCCGTCTCTGGCCCTGGCGCCTTACCAGCACCTCCAGCCCCTCCAGCACCCCCAGCACCTCCAGCACCGAAGTCCGTCTCTAGCCCTGGTGGCGCCTCATCAGCAACACCAACAAGATGCGGTCCAGGGCTATCCGCCTGTCTGGCGGGAACATACTGCGATCCCCAACCACTCTGCAGCATCGGAGAAGACTGCCCAGGAGTCTGTCTGCCAATTGTAGAGATGCGGGCTGATGCGCTTGTAATGTTTGACGGCGCATCAAACGTAAGTACTAGAGAAATCGCGCATGTAACCATTGGCTCTAACAAATTATAGTTTACGCTCACGCAGTCGTGGGATTACAGGAGGGCAGTGTGGCAAAGGCTGCTGGATGATGGTGACTTTGTGCTGTATCATTATAACCTTTAATAGAGACGTCATATGCTTTGGCGCAAATAAAAGACTGATTTCCAGACCCTTGGTTGCTGCACGTATGGGATTGCATCTTACGTCTTTTTATGAGGTCCTTTGTCTGATGTAGCCTTGTTAAACACAATCACTAGTTGTTACGCTTCATCTCAAGTACTTGAGTTACCTTGAAAGAACTGTTCCAGAAGATTTCAGTCGGGACAAGACATCTAGAAGAAGAGATCCAGGAGAAGAGAATCAGAAGAAGAGATTTGATTTCTAACTAATCCAAAATATTGACAATAAAAAGGGTTCTTCATCCTACTATCTATTCCACAGCCACGAATCCGGTCGTCCCAAATCCGTGAGATAGAGATGGTTGAAGCAAAGAAAAAAGCGTGCTTGCTGTTCAGCACAAATAAAAGAATAGTGTGCCAATCACAATGAGCTGGAAAGCATCATGATAGGCTTGAATTGAACGTCTCTTCTTCTGACCAGCTTCAAACCAATGACACCCTAGTAGTGTCCCTTGTAGTCAGGGTGAGACTTCTCGTACTTGTACTCCTTGTTCTTGTCGTTCTTGTACTTGTTGGTGTCATACTTGTAGTTCTGGTCTTCCTTCTTGGCCTTGTACATGGCATCCTTCTCCTTCTGGTATTGCTTGCTCTTGTCGTCTTGGTGAGCTTGGTATTTGTATTCGTTCTCCTTCTTCTTGTCATAGTTCATATATGAGCCGTCCTTCTTTTTGTTGTTGTCCAAGTTCTTCCTAAGAAGCTGTTAGTCTGGATGCATGATGAATGACGTAGTCATTACTTACCATGTAGAGTGGTCTTTGGCGGGCTGCGAATTTGGTGGTGCTTCATAGGCGGCTAGGCCATTGTCCACTGGAGCTGCGAAGACTCCTGAGCAGAAGGCGAGAAGCGCCACGACGTTGATGAGTTGCATATTGAAATGAGCGAGTGAAGTGTCTAATGAGTGATCTGAAGTGAGTGGTGATTGTTCTGGTTGAGATGCTTCAAATTCACCACTTTCGCGCCGATACTTATACTTAACGTTTCGAGATCTTGGACAAAAGAAGACTGGAAGTCATTTTCAAAATCTTCCGCCAATTACAACTGATTCCAATAGCAAAATCGTTCACTAGCAGACGATATCCTACCAGATCTGTAGAAAAAGTCTAGACCACCGGTAGGATCTGGTCTCAATGATTGTCAGTAATTAACTCGCATGGGTTGTATCTCAACGCACGTTGCCATTTCGAGGACAGTTTCCTGGTTTGTGGTTAATCATTAATATATTTGCCTGTTACTTTCCACGCACCCCCAAACTCTTATCTTGACCATCTACATGACGATGCGAGATAAGACTTTGCTCCAAGAATGCCAAGTTGGGAAGATTACTCTCCCATCTGTTATTCCAAAAAAGCCGAGCAGTCTTATATTAAAGCTTAATCTTGTTGATCAAGGCTTGACATATTCCGTTCTCTAGGTTATCGAATCTCATGTGAATTTCACTTCTTGAAGATTTCTGAGCGTCTGTTGGGTAGGGAAAGCATGAAGCGCCTAGTGCAATAGATCGACTTGAAGGTCTCTGATAGCCATCATTCTCAAGATATAGTCATATCAATTCGTCGGCAGGCTTGTCAGGGGTAAGCAAAAGCAATCAATTATAGTTATATTATACATGTGAAACTTTCAGCGCTAGATGCTATGCTGTCAAACCAACGCCAACTTCCGTATAATTGTGAAAGTTAAACTCAAAGTAAAAAAGAGAGGAGCGAAGCACCATAACTCGTAAACAATTCTGAGAGTACTCATACAACATGCACTACCAAGATACAACAAGCGATACCAAGTGACGCCAAGAAAGTAATTTTTGCAAGCCCTTATCGTTTTCAGTGGTCAATCCCTTGAGATGGAAAGTCTTGCGACCATTGCAACCAGTTTTCAGGTTGACAGCCCCAGCTTTCGAGATCCAGAAGTCGGGAAATTTCTGGCCAGGTCCACGTTGGATCGAAATTTTAATCTCCGAAAAAACAGGTTGTGGTTTTTCCACATGGCGAAAGCGACTAGGTTTCCCAATTCGATTACAGCCATTACCTCACATGTTCGATTCGCTTGAAGATCATACTAGACTTCCAGGTTCTGATCTTGAACTCGTCGGTCATTGGAGGGAAGAGATCCTCCGTTCTGGAAACCACTATCCACCCATGTCACAGATCAAGCTTGTCTAGACGAAAACAAGATATCGTTTCAACAACTGTCATAACAAGGTATGTGTCTAGAACCCCAAAGCAGCGGGAATATCTTTCTCCGCCATTTCAATGCGCTCGCCGGTTGGCGATAGAATGAAATGCCGAGCAGGTAAATACTCCGTGACGATGACAGGGAGTTTGCGATGGACGACATCGAAAGTGTGGATATCTCGAGTGATCTTTTCCGTTCGGATTTCGCGAGTGACTGGCAGGACTGTTTCGTGAGTGACAGCTGGGGACGTGGTTGTATGAACTGTTGTATCGACTGTGTTGCTAAGATCCAACCCCGCTGCAGCTAACGCTGCTTGATGTTGCTGGTCTTGTTCGTGAGGAAGACTTGGTAGTGCTTTGTCTTGTATGTTGTGGTGACCATTGGACTTTCTTATGCTAGATGATCTTGCTGGAATCGAAGTTGGTAGGATTGCTTGAGTGGAATCTGGCTTATCGACGATATGTTTATCGTTTGTAGAACTGGATAGAGTTTGAGGTTTTTCGAGTCTACTTTGTCCTGCAGCTGGAATCGATGTTGGAAGGCTTTCGTGGGTGGAATCTGACTGATCGACAGCTTGCTTCCCAACTGCAGCAGAGCTCGAAGATGTTGTCTTCTCAACACCATTTTCATGGAAACTTTCGTCTTCAAGCAGAGACTGGTGACCTTCTTTATGTTTGAGAACAGGTGACGATGGATCTATCGGTTTTCTAGGGATTTCATGAGATTCGTTGGAGTTGATATTTCGTAGTGCGACATTTTGAGAGTGAGTTTGGCTCTCTACGGCCAAGTCGGAGCTTGCAGGAACACCGGAATAACCTAGAACATCTACATTGCGTTGCTTTGTGCTTCCGATGGTGCCGTTTTGATGGATTGTCGTACTGTGTCTTCTTTGGTCTGGATTTGTCACATCTTCTGTTTCCAGAGGATTCCCTGTACTGTGTCTTTTGCGGTGAGAGTTAATTGTCTCCTCGCCATCTTTGACAACTTTTTTGAAGCGCTCAACAAGGTTGGAGGAAAATTTGGCGGAGCGACGTTTGAAATCGCTCGTCGGAGAAGTGGTCGCCATAGTGTTTAAGGTAGGAGTGTAAACACCTACAACAAAAGACACGACTGAAGCTTGTTGTATGATATGTGATTTGCCTTGAGATAATGGAAGAGCGGCAATGACAGTAGTCCCCCAAGCAGACGCTGGAATGCGTGTGGTTCACGATAGAGAGAGTTAGGGGGTATGAGGCGACGTCGATAGATTCGGAGCTTCCGACAGGCATTCATGTACCGTATCCGTATGTGGATGGGCTTTGAACTTACCAAAAATCCCGCATGTTCCATAGAAAATGTTTTGTTTTAACTCTTTCAGGCATAAGAATGGATCATCTGGACCGCTCCAGAGGCAGAATCCCATAATCCGGGTCCGAGGATGGTCGATCGACAACGGTCTCGATCAGGCCCAGAATTTCACGACGGTAGCTACAAAGATTGATGTCATTATTTGGCACTGTGGCAGCCCTTAAACGCGTCCGAACACGTCCATAGTAATGACATGTATTAATCAGTTCCATGATTGGCTGGATATAGCTCGATCGGTGGATGTGTCAACGCCACAAGCGCCAAAATGCAAGCATGACGATGCTTGCGGGTCATCGATTTAGTGGCCGCGAGCGCGATTGGGATCATCGTCTTCAGAGCATGTTTTTATCCACACATATTATTACTTTTGAGATCTGATCTTACACTTCTAGACTGAAATATTCGAATATACGCATGTCAAATGACGTAGATGCTGTTGGATCATCCAGTGAGGTTCGCTCTGCCATGTTTTCCTTCTGAAAAAAGTAGGGTTCAACGAGCATTAGTTTCAAGATGTGCCCGGATATTGTCAGACGGTCGGATAGGAAGGCATAGGATGATAGACAATTGTGATGCCATTTGGAATTGCCTACGTACACTTTCTGTGGAATCAAATGGCCGGCGGTAGCTTATAAGATCTGTAAAGTATCACATTCTAGACGTTTAATTCACTCATCTCTATACACAAAGCTTCACAATTCGAATAATCGACTATCCAAACATATTTTCAATTATTACATTCAATATCCTTCCAAGTCAATATGAATAAGGCAAAGGAAACCATCAGCGGATTTATGTCCAAGGCTGGACATCACGGTTTGTAACTTCAGTATCATTTAAAGTTACCATGGTCTCTAATGCAGCCTTAGACACCACAGTCCACGAGACAGTAGCTCCAAGCGTACAAAATGAAACCGTAAATGAGCATCGCCGCGAGGAAAAGCACGTTGCTCGAGACAATGAAGTGCACCAAGACCATTACCATACCTCAGTTCAACCTGTGCAACATTCGGAAGTACTTCCCGAGCAGCATCACCACAAAGCAACACCGGGTAAATTTCACTTTTCAATGCCAAAGCAGTTGGTTTCCACTCAAGTAACTTCATACTGACTGATAATTAGTCGTCCACCGCGAACATGACCATAGAGATCACTCTCAGACCAAGCAGCACCTTGAAAACGAAAAGGCCAAATTTCAAAACACATCCACCCGCGCGCCAGAGACACACCACACTCAGGGAACTGGCTCAGCCGTAAGCGGAGAGCATATTCATCATCACGTGCACGAGAACATTCAGCCCGTCGTCCATAAACAGACAATCGAGCCTCACGTAGTCCATACTACCGTTCCGATCCACGAGGTACACCACAACGCAGCCCAGCACCACACTGCTTCCACTCTCGAGCCTATCAACATGGCCGACTTCCAGAAGCAAGGCGGAAGCTTGACTGGTCGTGAGGTCAAGCATGATCACTTCGCTGGCGAGCCAAAGGATATCAACAAATCCGTTGGCTCTGCTATGCATAATGTTGGAAACGGCCAACACGGCAGCCACGCACACGACAACTCTCTCAACCAATCTGGTACTGGTGCAGGTGTAGGATCAAACACTCACTCTGACACTCACTCCGGCACCCAGGTTGGCAAACCTTCGTTGTTGGACAAACTCAATCCAATGAAGGATGCTGATGGTGATGGAAAGAAGGGTTTCATGAAGTGAAGCATTGTCCAATGTATCTAAACGCTTTACGGTTATGATTATGATCATTTTGCATTGGGGAAGATATTATGTATAAGTTCAATAGTTAGTACAAAATTCAATCATCATTTCAAAAAATTTATGGTTTTTTCAAGCTTCTGTCACTGAACCTATGCCCAATACCCAATACCGATACGCTTTTTTCAAGCATGTAAGTAAAGAGTATTAGATTCTATGAAATGGTAACACGTCGTTGCTATATCCTTCTAACTCTTTGCCCAGAACAGAATTATTGAAAGCCTATCAAGCATCATCGCCTACATCTTTGGGAAGATTTCCAATCGATAGACAAAATCAATGGCGTGCCCCCATCGACTTCGGTAACTCCTACACAACACGCTTTAGTATCGAGTACTTTATTTATCATATATGGCGTCCCAACTTGGGATATTTTGTTGAATGCGATGGCAAGTATAACACCTCTTAAGTTAAAGCGTTCGTGGGAGCCAGCGAAGTTGATGGGAGAAGGCCTGTTATTTTGTCATGCGGTTGACTTCCATTACCTCAAACACCTTCGTTAGGGCGATATCAGCTTTTAACCTTTCACTTTCAACACAATCTACTTTGTGTTTCTTTTGATTACATTCTTTGCTATCTCGAGGCTAGCATTTCCGGGTCAGTACGATCAGAAGATAAAATGCCAAGTTGACGTCGAATCTTCGAAATAGTGCGAGCCAGCGTTCCTTCCGCTTTCAAGACCGGCGCCTTCCATATCTCGATTAATCATCCATTGCTCCTTCCTCGAAGATGGATCGTACTTGCCATACGCAGGGACCAGAAAACACACACGGTTTAGGCTCCCGTCTCCACAACTCCACAACCTTCCAACTTCAACTCTGCTTCTTCTCCTCTGACAACCTCAACTCCCGACATGGCCCTCGCTGATCCATGGGAGAGCTGCTCCGACAGCGATTCCGATATGCCTTCACTAATTCCCCATCTTCTACAAACTTCGCTTGCTACATACGGCTTTGTTACAGCTGCAGGCAAGCCGCCAAAAGCGCCAATCGTCAAGTACAAGGTTCCAAATCGATATCCTCACTGTCACAGCTGTGGCGAGCATCACCCCGTAGATCCCTATTACCAGCAAGGGCTCTGTCAGTATGGATTTGTGCTTGGATCCTCGCTAGTCCTCGATCACACGGTTTGTCCCGTCGACCATTTGGTGTGGGTATTATGTTGCGAAAATATTGGAGCGTGTACTGACACGCTTTAGTGAGCATCCACATGCCAACTGTGGTACCAAACGCGGTTACTGTCTTCGAACACACCCTTGGCTGAGGCAAGATACCGAACAGGCCCTCCTGGAGGAAGAAGACCATGATTGCGAGCCGGAGTGTTACGACTCGGGCTGCGAATCAGAATCTGGAGCTGATGTATGCGATGCAGAGTACGAACGTTTGGAACTTGAAAATCGCGGCTTGCTGTGCGACAGCAACATTCGCTCAGTCTTGCGCAATCTGCGTTCGTGGACTCATGGAAATGACCCCAAACTGCGTTCATTGCCTCTTCACATGTTCGGATATCTGCCATTCGATCACTTCCTCAAGGTACGTTTCTTCCTAGTGTACTCCCATCGCCTCTGATGGGTGCCATCGACTCTTCAAAAAGAACGCATGCGATGGCTGCCACCGGAGACGTTAAAAATCGAGCATTTTATCGATCACGCTGGGCATTATCGCCTGCGATGATTTACAGCTTCGATGGCAGACATGAAATGCGTAATTTTAAAGATTGGATGGTGCCCATCGGAGGCGATGGGAATTCAGTACTTGAGCGGTCAAACTGGTGTGCAGCTTTTATGAATGAATATGCTGACTATCAGACAGCAATCATTCTTGGAGGCCAAATCAGCCGCTATTCTTGGCCCTCTTTGCTCAATTATTCGGACGGAGCGAGTGTTGCTGAACACATATTCCGCAACGAAGAGCGTCGTCGATTCTTTGCCTTTAGAAATCAAGCTCTTGATTCTGGAGGCTTTACTTGCGGATCCAACCCCAGCATCACGACTTGCACTTCAATGCCTCATTACGGCTTCTAGCTCATTCTTGGAGGCTTTAGAGAGCTCAACTGGCCAGCTCATTCTCGGTAAATTCTGTGACGCGTTCAGATTGTATGTCCTAAAGACCTGGATTACCTCTGGCTATCATGCCCGTGCTCGATTCTTCTGGGAGCAGCGTCGAAATGGCGAGCAAAAGCCGATATCATGGGTCCCTCGTGATCTTGTCACTACTCGAAACCAGAATATGAACTCAGCACACTGGAACATTCGAGTTGTGCGTACCTGGTATGGAGATGGAACTCCAGCATCGACCATAATATCGAATACGCTCTGTCAAAAGCTCTACAAAAGAATTCAGGAATTCTCGATCTGGGACTCCATTGAAGAAGCAACACTTCTGGATGATGCGTCTAGATTTGAAGCTACTACGCGCGAGACTCGCAGCAAAAAGTACATCAAAGGCATGGCTGAACCTTCTCGATTCATCATAGAAGCACTGGCCGACGTTGTCAATTTCCAGGACGCGCTTCATAGCCATTCGTCGTGGATGGCTCTGTGTCCTGCAAGACACCGAAACCATGCCACCCGGGAACATGCGGAGACTCACACATGGAAGTTGAATGACCAGCCACGCACTCTACTGATAGTGATCGATCAGAAGGCCTGTACAACTGGAAAAGCTCTGATGATGCGCCTCAATGGCAAGGGTTTCGTTCTCAACCAACTTACGGAAGAGCTCAAGCCAGAGGCTTTCCAGGTAGGTGCCTTTGACATAGTACTTGATGGCTGCCATCGCATCTGATGGCTCCCAGAGAGTGCGATGGTAACTCACAAGAATCAAGGCTTGATGCTAACGACCTCTAGAATCTCATAGTTCCACCCAGATCTTGGTCGCCACGAGAGCTTGCGGTTCGTATTGAAGGGATTCGCGAAAGCGCTGAGGACGATGCTTGGTCCATGATGGAGGATATGGAGGAAGAAGATCAGGCAGTTGACGAGGATTTCTTTGCTGTGATGAGTGAAGAGATCTTTCACGAGCGCATGGCCATGCAATATGAGGTCTGGGATCTCTAGATCGAATGATGCTGTAAAAACGATATCTCCCACAAACTGCGCTGTCTCCCATCATCTTCGATAATGGCCATCGTCTCTGATCAGCTATTGACTAATATTCGTTTTTGATACCAAAAGTATCCATTGGAGCACCTGTCTCATACTCATTCATCCAATACCTGACTGATTCTAATGCGATGGCATCAGCGTGGTACTTGAGATTCAGCTGTCAAACTCGTCAACAACATGACGTGCAGGCGACTATGATCAATCGAGATAGCGAGCAGCCTCGGCCTTTGAACAAGTACAAATGAAGATTTGTCTAGCAGGTGAGAAGGCTGGAACAAAAAAAAAGTCCAAGGGCTCAAAAGTCAAGACGCAGCCTTGCATTCCCGTTTGCAAGCTCGATGAGAGCTCTGCCTCGGTTTTGCGGCTGGACTCTCCCGAACTGCGATTTTATGCCAGGGGGACTCAACACCAACCATTATCTTCGCTCTGGCATGTTTGTTATCGTATATATTACAAACTTGACATCTCCTTTGCTTTCTTCTCATACATTGATGGCCAATTGACCTATTGAACTCCCGCTACTTTATCTCAAAGCTATTACCAGCCACCCCACCGGCTCTCCGACTTCGCCCGCTCCAAGCATTGATCTGTGATTTAAACACCACCACCATCGTAGCTCCCCCTAATTTTTCGACGCACGCGAGCATCCTTATCTCCTCCAAAAGCGCCGAGCGCTCCCTGAAACGCCCTCTCGCGCACCATGAGCAGCCAGGAAGGCAAGCTCAAGCAGAAAGCCGCCGATGCGGTGGACAATGTCAAAGAACAAGGAGCTACGCTCAAGCAAAAAGCCGCCAATGTAGTCGACGATGCCAAAGCAAAAGAAGCCACGCTCAAGCAGAAAGCAGCCGACGTAGTTGACGATGCAAAAGATGGCAAGCTCAAGGAGAAAGCCAAAAATGTCGCGGTCGACGTCAAAGACAGCATCACAGAAGGCACCAAGGAAGCATCGTCAGATCTCGTCAAAAGTTTACGCGCATTTGCATCCGGTGGAGTTGGTGGAATCTGCGCTGTGCTCACAGGCCATCCTTTCGATCTCGTCAAGGTCAATTTGCAGACGGCGGAGAAGGGCACATACAATGGCGCGATGGACGTAGTAAGGAAGATCATAGCCCAACGCGGCGCTGCGGTATGCTTTATAACTTCCAAAAAGGAACTGACAAGGACTGACGATGGGTAATATAGGGTCTATACGCAGGCGTCACAGCACCACTATACGGCGTCACCCCCATGTGTCCGTCCCTCTCCCTCCAACTCTAGCTATATAGACTAACTTACCATAGTCGCCATCTCCTTCTGGGGCTACGACGTAGGCAAATCCCTCGTCCAACGCTTCTCCGACGTCCCCTCCACCGGCTTCACCCCCGCCCAAGTGGCCGCCGCCGGCTTCTTCAGCGCCATCCCCATGACCGCCGTCACCGCACCCATGGAACGCGTTAAAGTCCTCCTGCAAATCCAAGGGCAAAACACTAAACCCGGCGAGAAACCAAAATACGCCGGCAGTCTCGACTGTGCGCGCCAACTATACAAGGCGGGCGGCATAAGGAGTGTATATCGGGGCACATTTATGACATTGGCAAGAGATGGACCAGGCAGCGCGGCATACTTTGCTACGTATGAGATTATTAAGGCCAGGTTAAGCCCGAAGGATAAGCATGGTAAGGTGGGCAAGTTGAGTTTGCCGGCGGTTATGATGGCTGGTGCGGCGGCGGGTGTTGCTATGTGGATTCCGGTGTTCCCGGTAGATACGGTTAAGAGTAGGCTGCAGAGTGCTGCTGGAAGTCCGACGCTTGGTGGTGTGGTGAGGGAGTTGTATAGCAAGGGCGGAGTAAAGGTCAGTTTCTTCAAGTTCGCTATTGTTGAGGGTTGAGAACTAATGACTGTAGGCTTTCTTCCCAGGATTTACACCGGCTATTGCGCGTGCCATACCGGCCAATGCTGCAACGTTCTTGGGTGTGGAACTGGCACAGCAAGCAATGGGCAAGATGTTGGGCGATGCTGAGGAGATTTGAATATAGTAACTATTGGAGGGTTGGACATCAAAAGCAAAAATACAGGCACATATATGGCTCGCATGTAAGAGGATGAAGTTGTACATATTGAGACACAGGTAGATGGCATATCATACACGTCTGCGAAGACGATCGACGACCATATTACCGACCACTAGAATCTGAGACAGCACTGCTTATTATGAGACCAAGAGCTCTGCTATCAGCGCTGATATGTACCATTAAGTAAAGCTTGGGTCGTAGCGAAGAGTATATTCAATGAATCACGGCACTAAATCACGGGTATCAGATGGAGAGGCAGAGCATGGAGCCGTTCACTTATTATCTCGAGGTTGATCTGTCACTTCACGTCTGGCTAGTGTGTTTATCCGATCAAAGGTTCTATCTCTTACCTATATGATACCATATATCAGCACTACTCAATTACTGGTATAACGACAATCAAGGAGGTTTGTAGATCTGGCAATTGTTCTAATCAATACTATAGGCAGGCTACATGTTTCGAAACCAACAGCATTATATTCGGATGGGAAGCATTTTCTCTCCGAATACTAATGTTGTGCATAAGGCATAGAAAGAACACGATATTCGTCTATGCTTAATGTTACGCATCTGAACCCATCTGGGTTGGGGAGCATAATCTTGAATAATTAAACCCTCAGACTCACCAGCCTGGAAAGGTCTGGCTACAGTATATTAGTTCCTCAGACCCTATATTAGACCCTCGGACTCCCACAACATTGGTATTTCTTTGATAACAGTTTCTGTACTTGACCCACGATAGTGAACTCGCCGCTCATCAACCCTGTTCACCGATCCGTCCCTAAGATAATGGCAGCTGCTTTCTCCGCAAGCATATACGTCGGACCCTGCGTGTGCTGATCAGGTATGATGGGAAAAACACTGGTGTCAACAATCCTCAATCCATCAACGCCATAAACTTGCAGCTTGTCGTTGACGACTCCTCCCTTGTCTTGCGGCAGCATGGCACACGTTCCCGATGCATGCCATACAGTTACTGCGGTACTGCGGACATACTCAAGGATGTCCGCATCAGACTGCACGGTCGGTCCCGGTGCCACTTCGTCGTACGTATAATTGAACGTGGAGAATTTGTCGAGAATCTTACGCAAGTTCCTGAAGGCATAGATAGCGACTGCCTGGTCTTCGGGGGTACTGTAATAGTTGAGATCAATCTGGGGAGGATCCGCATTGCTGTTGGACTTGACGGATATACTGCCTCTCGACATAGGAGCGAGTAATCCCGCAGTTAAGCTGATATAAGACGTGTTGTACTCCATCGGCGAGTATTGTGGTGTAGGATAATTCGGATAAAACTCTGTTTCGTAGTAGTACTCAATGTGTGCCTGATCTGAACGATTCTGCGCCAATGCGGCTGCCCCGATCTCAGTAAGCGTATCTGCAGATATCTTCTCGAATCCGAACGACAAGCCAATAGGCGCAGTGAGTGGACCCTGTGATGACTGATATTCTGCCGTCGCTTCTTGAAGTTTGGAATAGTCATTATAAAGGGAAGAGTAGGATACTGCTGGATCTGCTTCAAGGTATATGCTGAAATAAGTATGATCTTGCAGGCTTCAGAAATATTAGCGGCCTATTAAGTGAGGTGGCGACAAGTCCTACTTCTGCCCGACGTTCTCATTCGCAACATACTGCTTGATACCGTTTTTCTTTAGTGTCTCTGTAGGCCCAATACCCTAGGCTGGTTAGCACGATCGCCGAATTGCACAAGCTGATAGTGGGCAAACTTACGGACAACATGAGCAGTTGTGGAGTCTGAAATGATCCGGCACTTAAAATCACCTCCTTAGCTGTAGCATTTAATGTTTCCCCGCTTGTATAGTCTACATATACAACACTAGTTGCAATCACTCCTTTGGAGCTTTCCGTAAGAATAAGCCTTTTAACGGGAGAAAAAGGCAGTACTTTGAGATTGGGCCGATTTTGGGCTTGCATATAGTAGTTGTCGTAACTGGAGCTGCGGTGGAATAGTGAATCTATAGTCAGCATTTCCTGCTTTGCTCCGATATTAGTGCCATTGTTGAGCTCTTCAACTCTGTTGCTATGCGTTAGCCACTCAGTTTCAGGATAAATATGATCGCAGCGAGCGCATGGCTTACACAGGTACCCCAATAGCAGCCAGGGACTCAACAAATGCCTCACTTCCGGGAGTGGCATAAACGTAAGGGGGGTAGCCAATTTGCACTGGACCATTCGAATACAGTGAAGCCTCAACGCCTTGTCCAGTTACGTTCGTTTCTGCTTGATTGTGGAAAGTGGTCGACTATTGATGTCAATCACTTATCGCCCATCGCTCATCGTCACACACAACCACTTACCTTCTTGAAGTAAGGAAATACATCATTCCAACTCCATCCAGTATTCCCCAAGGACTCCCACAAATTGTAAACACTCGAAGAGCCTCTTCCGTAAGTCATACCGTTGATAGCCGAACTGCCGCCCAAACATCTCCCTCGATTGTACGTGAGCTGACGATTGTTCAACGTCGACTGTGGTAGGGTGGTAAAAGCCCAATCGATAGGAGAGCCCAGGACTTGCAGATCAGCGCCGGGAGTCTTGTAGGAGGCGACTGCTGTCGGCGAACCTCCTGCTTCGAGTACTAGGACGGTCTGGTTTCCATCTTCCGACAATCGCGCTGCCAAAGCCAACCCAGCAGTGCCGCCCCCAACTATAATGTAATCGTAGGTGCCTGCATTCTGCCGCTTCTGATGCCTCAGACGTGTGGCAGGCTTGCTTTGAGCACCCGTCAAAATGAACAGTGCGGCGCAGACACAAGCAGAAACAAAATGCATCTTTCTGAACGAGACCGTGACTGTATAACAGTAGCGGACCCGGAGCTTAAAGAGCGCATTGATAAGACGATGCTTGAAGAGGTTGGCAACACAACGTCATCCTCAGATGGCAGCATGCCGCCACGCCGTCTGTCCACTAAAGAGCTGGAAGGGGACCTTTCTGCAAGGTGAGCCTCGAGACACACAACACGTACAATCCAGTAAGCACAATAAAAGGGTAGAGCCAAGGAAGCGGGACGGAATGGGTACATCGCGCTTCGGCATCTGCTGCAGTGTTGCTACAAATCGCGAATAAACAGATCTATCCCAAAGTTGTGGAGCGATCGACATGCATCGGAGTCGCATGCGGCGTCGATCAACCAACCTTTTGGGATTTGGCGCGCTCAACAAATGCGTTAGCTGCTGCGACGCGTTCAAGACAATCGCTTAAGCAGCTCCACATCATATATGGGGAATCCATCAATCCCATGCTGATGATAACGGCAGATATAGAAGTCAGGTACGATATCTTAGATGCCGAGGCGCATAATGCTCACCGACCGGCGACACACTGAATACTCCGTAGCCTTCAACAAGTGCCCTGATGTTACAAATTATTGCGTACATGACTTAACAGATAAGCGTTATGGAATCATAAAACAGCTAATCCGAAATCTGAAATTTGAGGTCCGAAATCTGAGAAAGTTGGGCAGCGCCGCCGCAGCGGGTCGGTGAAGTAGTGAGCCGAGTCCGCAACTTATACGGGTTGTATCAGACCTGGATCTTGGGATGACGTCCGTACTACTTGCTTCTGCGTAACTCAGTGGCGATAGCTGATAGGTTACATCAATTTACTTCTAAGCACGTTAGTTCGGAGTCATTTCCGGATCTACAGAGGCTCATCTGTTAAAATTTTCGCTTATGTTTCTGTCAAAACCTTGTCAAAACGTTAAGAATACACTCACTATATAGAATATCTAGGAGGAAATGAATGTTGTTATATGATTAGAACTATGAATATTTTCATATGATTAGAATTATGAATTAGTACTCGAGTAAGACTCGAATATTTACTCATTTCTCAGCCCTACCGAGTATGAGTCAACTCAAGTATATACTCGAGTCGACTCGAGTTGACCATCCGGCTCGAAACACTGTCACATTATGACACTACTGGTGCCAGGTGGTTCGCATAAATGCTACGAAGTTCTCTTTCTCAATAATTCGAGCACTTCATTCTCAGTGCGTCTAATGCATGAACTATCAAGCCTAAATCCACAGCAGATTGGGTCGTTGCAGTCTTGCAGATCAGCAAACCTTGTACCTTAACAAATATACAACGACAGTCTTCATATCATGCTTTCGACAGATTTGCAGGTTCTGAAAATTACGAAGCTATGCAGTCCGAAGAAGATATTTAGAGAGGTCTTACAATTGAATAACATCTTTATACCTGAGAGACCATCAAAGAGGCCTATCGACAGTATAGATAATTTAGGAGAGACAATCATGTCGCTGGTGTGGAATTAGCACAATTTCTGAAGAGTAGGTATCAATTTGACTCCACGAAACACCTACTAAATACACGAGGTTGTATGGCAAGTAATGGACAATTTATCCAGAAACTACGAACTCCTTGATCCGAGTAAAATCAAAAAAGCATCCTCTCACATGTATTCTACTTAAGTTCTTGGAGTCCGAAAAGTCGGGAAAAGCATGGGTGAAAAAGTCGCATATGATTTTGGAAACAGTACTCTCCATACAAGATTCGAAGTCCAAGTCAGAAAACAGATTTACGATTTAGGCTGATGCATTCATTCCTGATGGTAGCATAACTCATGAGACTACTGAAGAAGCCTCTTTCTTCATCTCTTCCAGAACTGGCAGGGCCGTTCCTAAACCTTGGAAGCACTCAATGGCGTGGTAAAATAAATGGCGTCCTCCCATTAACTCTAACGGTACCCAGACGCTACGGGCTGTTATCGAGTGCTTTATTTGCCATGGAGGGCGTTAGTATTAGGAATGTTTATCAGATACAATGGGAATTAAAGCACCTTTTGGTTAGCAGCGCTGGTGGTAGCCATCAGAGTTGATGGGAGTACGCCATTTATTTTGCCATGCCGTTGGCACTTCGAGCCCATATCCAATCATCCTGAAAGCTTGAAAGGATGGATTACCTTAAGAGACAAGCTATTTTACTTTTGTCTCTCCAGGCTTTATTTTCTTCACGGTTATGTATAATATTTGGACTGTCAGGTTGATGCAAGACTTTAAATGTAGAGTAGCCTCGGCCGGGGTTTTGGTCGCTGCTTCTTTCTAGGTCATGCCCTTCAATGATGCTCCCTCCACCACCTAAAACCACCACTGCACGTTCAACAGGTCAGAACAGGTATTAGAAATGACTCGAGTTCTTCTCACAGGTGGAAGCGGTTTCATCGCCGCTCATACTCTCGAACTTCTCCTTAAACGAGGCCACTCCGTCGTCACCACAGTCCGTAGCCAAGCCAAAGCCGACAAGATCTCAGAAGCTTACCCCAATGTCGGCAAGGACAAGCTCTCATTTACTATTGTTGAGGATATTGCCCAAGAAGGCGCTTTCGAGAAAGCAGTCGTCTCTGATCCACCATTCGAAGCTGTCCTCCATACAGCCAGCCCATTCCACTTCAACGTCACCGATGTACAGAAACAACTCCTCGATCCTGCCATCATCGGCACGACTGGTACAAATCCCCATTTTCCCATTTCAAGAAAGTGAAATTGACTCATATCCAGGGATTTTGAAGTCCATAAAAGCACACGCACCTACAATTAAACGAGTAGTGATAACCTCCTCCTTCGCCTCAATAATCAACCCATCCAAAGGCGCCTGGCCCGAACACATATACTCCGAGTCCGACTGGAACCCAATCACCGAATCTGAAGCCGTTCTGAATCCCGCCAATGGCTACCGGGCCTCCAAAACCTTCGCCGAACGCGCCTCCTGGGATTTCATCGAGAAGGAAAAGCCAAACTTCACCATAGCCACCATAAACCCACCCCTTGTCCTCGGCCCCATCGTCCACCACCTCAACAGCCTCGACGCGCTCAACACGTCCAACGAGCGCATCCGCAATTTCATTCAAGGCAAGTCCAAGGACATGGATGATAGTGAGACACCGAACCCGTATATCTGGGTTGATGTGAGAGATGTGGCGGAGGCGCATGTGAATGCGATGGAGAGGGATGAGGCGGCGAATAAGAGATTCTTTACTACGGCTGGATATTTCTCGAATAAAGAGGTCGTGCAGATTATTCGTAAGAACTTTGAGGAGTATGCGGATCAGTTACCGCCGGAGAGTTGGAAAGGGGGTGATTATCCATCGAAGAAATATGGGATTGATAATAGTCGGTGTGAGAAGATTTTGGGGATTAAGTGGGTTAGCTTGGAGAAGAGTGTTGTTGATACTGTCAAGTCGTTGAAGGAGGTTGGTGCTTGAGGGACGCATGTCAGTGTCGGGTCATGAAGAATGGATGTCTCGATGTCTAGTTGATATTAGCTGTTGTCAATCGAATAGAATGATGTAGGACATGACTTACCATGATAAGAAAGTGACCTGCACAGCTATGCAAAAAGAGAGCCGATTTCTATGATGAGGTGATATTTCTACATATATTGTGTACAGATCTTGCTTTCAACTGATGCCAAATTGACGATCAAGTAACATTTACAATTGCCATAAAATCTATGACTTCGTCTTTCTTGACTCTTCCTCTTCAACTTCCGCCTCTAGCTCACGCTCCCATGCTTCGACCCTCAACTTAGTTTCCCTCTCCTGTTCCGCCTGTGAGCGCTCCTGTGCTTCGGCCCTCAGCTTGCCTTCCTTTTCCTGAATCGCCTGTGAGCGCTCCTGTGCTTCGGCCCTCAGCTTGCCTTCCTTTTCCTGAATCGCCTGCTCTTTCAAATCTTCCTGGTACTTGTACTCTTTATAGATCGCGTCATGCTCCTCAAAGATCTTTGGCCAATCTTTGCGACCACCGATCTTTGCCGCCATAGCTTGAGCAGCTCCCTGGTGATGCTTCGTCTCGTTTCTCGCCGCCTCGGCGTTCTCATTCTTGGTCTCAAACACATGTGACTCCCAGCTCTTTGTCAATCGTCTCCGTAATGAAGACATTGCGTTCGTGACTTTGAAATCGTGCGTTGAGCCCTCAATATCGCGCACCCATTTATCAAGAATCGGTCCACGAAACTGAGATGCCAAAGTCCCTTGTAATGCAGCGACTTTTCGGTTGTACTGGACCGCGGGCGTATCTATGCTCTTGCCCGCGCGCAGAGGCATCGTCTCTCCAATGGTTGTCTGCTTGGCTTGTGCATGTTGCAGCGCGACCATCAGCGTCAAGCAATCGACACAACTTTCATCCAGAGCCCACTGATGGGAATCCGGTAGCTGTAGTTTTATGACGTCCCGGACACGTTCCTCGATGCGATTGAGATCGTTTTCTGCGAAAAGGAGGCGGAGAACATGTTCTTTGAGCACACCCTCATCCCTCTCAACCTTGTTCAACATCTTCTCTGCTAGTTCCGTCTCCCTTACTTCCTTTTTCTGCAGTTTCTTTCCCTTGGCCAATCTCTTAATCGCCACTATTCTCTGCTTCTCTGCCTGCTTTAAATCTTTCTTCCGTCTCTTCTCGGCCCTGGCAGCCTGTCTCTCCGCTTCAGTAGGAATCGGTCGTCTCTTATCCAGCGGTATACCAAAGGGCGAGACGATATCAGTGAGCACATGCTTGACGCCTGCTGACACGCGCCATTGATCGCGGATCTTGACGACATCGCCTGTTGCGGAGGAGTTGTTGGGGTCGTTGGCGAGCAGGTGGATAGGCTCATTGTAGTATTTCTTGAGTTTATTGTCCCATGTTTTGTGCGGTATGCGTACGCGGATGGTATTTGTGCGTGGGGCGTTGACGACGACGCCGAGAAGGGTTTTGTAGTTGGCTTTTGGGAGGATGCCAATGGATGCCATTATGGGCGGACGAGGTGGGGATACGGAGGCGATGGTGCTATATCATCGGGTCAAGCGCTTGGAGAAGGTATTATGCGGACCTTTGGTTGTAATTGGGATGATGTGAAGTGTAGAGCTTGAAGCATATTGCTCCCATCAATTGAAGATGAACTTGGAAAAAAGTCTGGATGCTCAAAGCACAGACCCCTGATCTTCGGCCAAGTCGCTTACTCATCCACCCCCAGATCTCCTTGAACTTCAAAACATCCTTCCCCATTGAGACAACAACCATCACGACAACAATTCCCAAACGCGCCCATACCACACAACCAGCACACAATCATACGAGCAAAACCGCACCATCTACTACTACGAGTTACCTAAGAAATCTACGCGAAAAAATCCATCTCCACGAACCACAACAATGCCACCCACAACCCACATCCCCACCTCCCAAGACCCCTCAACATCAAACTACCGCAAAATAGAACTCCAATCCCCCCACGACTGGACCCATCTCCGCACCCTCGGATCCGCCGCCGCACAAACACGTCTCGCCACCGCCTTCCCCAACTCCGACACAGACGATGAACTACGCGCGCGCGTCGACGCGTTACTCCAAACTTTTCTTGCAACTACATACCAGAGTGCGCGCGCAAACGTAGCAGTCAACGGCGTGGATATGACATTCGCAGAAAATGAAATGGATGGTGGCCAAGGGCAGGAGGAGGAGGAAATTGAGCCGCTGGACGCTGGGGTGGCGGATAAGTTGAGAGAATTGGAGCGCAAGAAGGAGAGGTTGCTGTTGAAGGTGGCGGGGTATAGACGCACTGGGCCGGAGGCTGCGGCGCAGAGGTTTAGGGAGGAGTGGGAGGGGAGTGGGTCGGCGGAGGAGAGGGGTGAGGAGACGGATGGTGGAGCGGAGGACGGGGATATCAAGACGGAAGACGCCGAACAACCGGCGCTAGATTTAGTGGGCGAGTTGAGGAGATGGGATGAGGTACAGAGTACGTATGCGCGCGGAGTTCAGGGACTGGTGGAATTGAAGACGGGGATGGCGGGGACGATTGGGCAGCTGGAGGAGGCGAAGACGGTGGGCGATGAACTGGATGGACGACAGCGATGAGAAAGGGGTGTGGGCTTTGCTCGATACGAGCATGAATAAGTGATGGAAGAACCATGCGATGTACTCGTTGTGAAACGAAGCCAAGGCCAAAGGCAAACGCTAGTAAATCAGAATCACGATCATGAAATCGATCACGATGTAGAGTAACTCTCCAGTTTCGAAAGGGACAGGGGCGACAGCCTCGCCACCAGGAATCGTAATGGCATCACGATCCCGATCATCCTCGGGATAGTCATTTCTCAATAATCTAAATTTGTGTGGCACTCCAAATTACAGAGATCTCGATTGTACTATTCAATATTCAATTATTGTTTGTTGCATTGTACCAACACTCTATTCCACCATACAAAGTAAATTGTAAACATTGTTAACATTGCTATTTCTTCATAAATTTCAAAAACTCGTTGTTGGGGGTATCCGTAACTAAACAAGACAATTCAATGTCTAAAATCGAAAACCAATATTGCTCATCTTTTTACGCCGGATTATGCATTCCTCTCAACGAGGCTAAGTATCGTGAAATGTCATGTCGTGCCTTTCCAACATTTGAAACCTCATATATCAGTTTCAATCGCTGGATCCTTCAATTTTCGGGCTCTTTGTTGCTCGTGAGCCCCGTAGTTTCTCACTGTCGTCACTCTGTCTGTTTCTCTTCAAACTCATAACTCGTCTCTGTTGTGCATCTGCCGTGCGTGCTGAGGCTCCAGTTGGCGCAGGCCCAGTACTTGCGGCAATGGTATCAATACTTTGGGGCACCTTGATCAGAGCTGGACTATTGAATCCCGAGCCACCTTCAGCAGTTGCCGCAGAACTGCCCGCAGGGATAAGATCAGCTAGTCGATCGGCCTTGTTGCTCGAGAACTCGCGTTCGCCGACGCGAACAGCTTCAGGGTCAATGGCGCGTGCTGTCGCAAGTAGGTCCATAGAATCGTCGTCGCTGGAATCTTGGTCCCCTTGGTTTGGCGCTGCGGCTCGTTTGCTCATGTCGTCATCGTCTTCTTCGTCTTCAGAGTCGGATGATTGGGGCATCATTGTTGCCCAGTCCATGCGTTGGGGTGCGGTGATGGGCATGTCGTCGGAGGTGGAATCGTCGGCGTCTCCAAAGTCCATCATGTCATCTTCTGTTTCCTCGTCGCTCTCGTCGTCTTCTTCATCGGAGCTGTTGTGGAAAAAAGTTCCTTCGGGGAGACGGGAGGCTGGAAGCTCGCGTTTTTTGCTTGTGATGATATCGCGTTGGACAACGGATCGCATGCGGGAAGGTTTGATTTGAGGTGATGCTGAGCCTCGAGTTATCGAAGCCGTCTTTTGTAAAGCCCTTCGAATGCCCATGGGATAGGCCTTTCGTCTGTTTGCGTTGGGAGTATCGGCGCCTTCGGTCATAGTAACGTCTTTCTGATTTTGTCGGGTCCGAACACTGATGGCAAAGTTGTCTGCTGGTTCAATTCCGCCGATTCCAGAAGCTTCAAAATCCATGACATCTTGAGAGTCAGGCGAGGAATCACTCTGACGAGATGTTTTGACCATATGAACACTGTCACTTGAAAGTGAGCTACCAGCCTTGTGTTGCTGTAGGATCGTTTGTGATAATGGCCCTTTTTCATAGTCCAACTTGCGAAGGTTTTCTAGATGGTGCAGATTGGCTTCCTCATTCTTGGCTCCCATTGGGTCTGCGGAAATACGATTGTATGCACCACCCTCGCCTTTTGTCCGACGCATGCCATCAGTGTCTCGACTCAAGTCGGTATAAAAACCAACGTTGCTGTAAAAGACTATAGGAGCATCATCTCGCGATTTTTGGGCGGGTGTTGAACCGCCTGCAACTCCAGAAGAGGCACCAGGTATCAAAGAGAGCTGATATTGCATGTCTTGCTCGCTTCCGTCTTCGGTTTCGAAGCCTTCGCGATGGAACAGTGGCGAGTAGGCATGCTTAAACTGTTTTCCTTGTAGGACGGACCTGGATCCTTCGTGGGTCAGGTAGGAGCTTGTTTCGCCGAGACGTTTGGACTGGGGGGCATCATCGGATTGGGTGACTTGATCTGGCGAATTATTGCTACTACCTCGAGTCACATCTTGACCACCCCTCCAGCGGAGTTTTCTTCCATCTTCAGAAATTTCCAGCTTTCGGCTGTATTCAGCCACAGCCTTCCGAACAAAATCAACAGTGACATTTGAGAGATGTAGTTGGGCCATATTGTGAAGGACATTCAAGTAAATCCAGCCATGTCCATCCGTCTGCGCATTCATTGATTCAAACTCTGGTGGAGAGAAACCAAGATGCCTGATATATTCCATATTCTCAGCAGGAATTTGGGCACGATATGGATCCAGATCCAATGGCCGGGTAGGCCTCTGCTCAACAAGTCCATCGTCCTCACTGCTTCTACTCGACCTGTCGGATTTGCCTCCCGATTCTGTCGCATCAACCGACTTCTTCCCTCGACCTGCCGCTTCTGCTTCCGCCTTCTTTCTCATGATCCGTGCTTCTCTTGACCCCTCCGCAGCAACCTTTCCACTTCCTGACCCTACTGGCCGGCGATCGGCGCGAGCGGCTAGTTGAGCAATATCATCCTGCTGGATTGGAAGTTGATGACCACTAGACGACGGGTCCCGGCCCGCGAAGAGCTGTTCAAGCCGTCTCACAATAAGCTTCTTTTTCTCTTTGTCGGCTAAAGGACCAGAATGGTGAGGCAAGAGTCCAACAGGAATATCAAGCAAATAGCTTTGAATTTCCATTTTACGATCCTGGACTGAAGCTCTTGGCATTGCAGATTTGACTTGACCAGACATGCTGGAAGAGTTCTGTCCGGTTGCTGACAAAGAATGATAACCCGAATCCCCAATTCTTGAGTAAGATGAACCTGACTGGTCTCGAAGTAGACTTGCTGGCTGGCCATAACCACTGCTTGACATTTTTGTGGTTGATTGTGAAGTTCGATCAACTTTGGAAACAAAGTTGCGCAGTAACTCCTCAAGTTCCGACTTCTTGTCCGCAGAGAGACCATGTACTCGAACCTCGAAGAGTGCTTCTGGGTCTAGGTGAGAATTCTGCTGGCGTTCGAACTTTTTGAGTCTTCTTTTAAGTCGCTTGTTCTCAATTGTCAAGTCGTCGATGACACTACGGAAATCTTCCGAGCCGCTACCTGTTTCGGGAATGGAGTTGAACATAGTATTCGTCAGTTGTTGTTGAGGGCGGACTTGTGGAGAAACATCATGAGGCGTATTTTCGGAGGATCCATTGCGTAGAAAGAACGGCGGCTCATCTATAATCCAAATCAGAAAACGTGAGGGAGATGGATCCGTATCACTGACCACAGTCGAAAGGCGCGTTGCCTCTCAGTACATTGTTGTTTGACTTTTCAAACCACTTCTCTGCGTTGCTGCTTTCACCGGAGGAATCTTTTTGATATCCGGGCCGGCTATGAGGATGTGAGGCGATGGAGACCTCCAAACTGGATGCGGAGGATTCATTTCGATTGAGAGGAGGTTTACGAAGCTGGGGTGCTGGATTTTCATTGTGATGTTTTAAAGATACGGATTGGGCGGCAGGTTTTCTTCGAGGATTTTGGGCCGTGGACTTTTGCGAACTCTGAGAAGTCGTCTCGTCCATGACTAGAAAGGACAAAAAAGGAAAGTTTTAGGTGAAAGTAAAGTGGGCATAGAGATGTCCGTTAGATATCCATGAGTGTCCAGTAATACGAGACCAGCAATTGCAAGTGTTGCAGAAGATTTACTTTCTGGGTGTCGTAGATAATGTGATCCAAGTGTAATCAGGCAGCTGAAGGCGTAGACAGAGAATTCTGAGCGCGCATAGACAGACAGGGCATTATGAAGTATGGGATTGGCACCTTGGAATTAGGAAGGAATAGAAGGTGGGATCGAGATTCGTGTCAATTAGTCAAACATCCGATAGTAGTAAGTGTAAAGTATTTAAAGATTTGTAGGGGATGTTGCGATGAGTGAGGGATGGCGGGAAGCGTGGAAATCGAGAATATACGGGACATCGGGAGTGCATCGAGGAAGAATTCGCTTTGGAACAGCGAGTGAGGGCTAGACTCTGCGCACGGGTCTGGGAACATTCGTTGTAAAGAAACCGTATCGAGATCCTGACTACCAGTTAGATGTGGCCAAGGTCATATGAAACGGGGTAGTGGAAGCATTACTACGGTTGCGCGAACCTTCATCGACGATCGAGTAGCGGAGAAGACTCCGACATTTCAGGAACCGTACTTTTTGGTCCTGGTGAGGCAACTTGTCGCAAAAGTCGACCGGGTATGGCAATTGCGCGAAAAGACTGCGAGAAGATGCCTACTGACCAACCTCGATGGGCGGTAGATTGTAGGCATACACTTTCGTAGGAAAGCGATGGTGAGCGAGAAAGTGAGAGTTCCCACAACGGGCAGCAACGACGGTTTTGCTGGCCATGACCATGGTGTGGGGTGTGACATCACTCCACGTGGGCCGGACCAATGCGCAATAAGTTTCAAGGCTCAAAGCTTTCCATAACTTTCCATCCCATACACAACACCAAAATGTGGCATCTCATGATCTAAAGACCCAAATCGTCCGAAAAATAAAGAGCACATTGACATCTTAAAACAAAACTCGCTGTCGAATTCTTGTTCCACTCGAGCCATCGCAATAGCCTGTACTGACCCACTGCGAAATGTTGTTGTGAAAGGTTTCTTCGGAGTTGAGTCCGATATGCTCAACGCTAGTAGACCCTGAAGGCTGACGGCCAGATTGCACTTGGCAATCTCGCGCCACCTGCTAAGCACAACACACTGCTGATTGGAAGTATAATACCGGTAAATACGGCATAGAACCATAATGCAGCCAATCGTCAAAAGATACTTTCCTCAATCAATGCCTCTTTGCCAAAGACTATTAGAGTCTAGACAGAGAAAGGGGTGCTACAGTCCTTTATGATTTACATGTAGGCAAAGACCGGCACGTGGCAAGCCGGCGCTTCAATCGAAGGTTTACACCGTTGCCAACAACCACAGGGTCCAGTCCATCCGCACTGGTTGTAGAAGAATAAGGCAACGGTCGATGGTTCGTCAACCGGCTTCTCTCACATCTCAGGGTAATCCGACAGACTATTCTCGCCATTGTCAGCCGTCAACATCCACTACCGATATGTATTACTGATGTATCATGTATGATCGCACAGCGAGGTTTTTTCTCCTACTCCACCTTCAGTCACCATTTGATACGATTATAAGTGATGGGCTCCCCACAAGCGTTGTCGATTTCCGGCGCGCTCATACTGGATGTGGAGTGAGCAATTGATGAATAATAACGTCTCGCTAGGTACGGTAGTGATGTATGGACATGCGAGAAGAAGTTGTAGAGATGGTGGTACGAAGGCGGCGGTGAACACAGTTGCAAATGAAGTTATAAACTCTGCACCTTCCCCATACAATCGAGCTGTCGTGCCTACCCTCCATAATCCGCTGCGAGCACTGATCGTGAATGCCCAAATTACTGCACGTTTCGATTTACTATGTAACATCAGATGGTATCGTAGATCGCGATTAGATATGATCTTGTTTATATGCCCACCATTTATGCATCATTTAGCCGCGCGTCGCGTTTAAGCTAAGCGACAACATCGCCAAGTTGAGCTGGACTTCCAAGCCATGATTCAATCAAAACATCCATGTCGCGCAGCTTCAGCCTCTGATCACTTGTGCATCGCCTTGTTCTCTTCACCGACAACCTCCCGCAGCTCCATCAATTATAGAAAGGCCTCCATGGATCCTCCTCGACTTCCAGATCACCTGTCCATGTTTCAGCAGCCCACGGATATCTCCCCGCAAGCTCAAGCATCCATCACCTCACCAACTCTCAAGGTAGAAAACGATGCTACAACACACTCTGCCAGTAGCTCCGCTGCCAAAAAGAAAAGAAAACGCACTAGTATGGACAGCACCAATGGACCATTTGCAGAAATAGATTCAATTTTATCTCAAAAGCGTAAACCACGTGAAAAGACGGCCTGCCATCCATGCCGAAAGCGCAAAGTTGGATGCGATAGAAAACAACCTTGCCAAACATGCATTGAGAGAAGGCATCCTGAAGTATGCATATACGAAAACACCTCAGATCAACCACAGACTTTATTATCACCATACTATAATTCTCATGGTTCACCTACTATAGGAGGCTCAACGTCCGATAATGTCACTGTTCCTCGAGGCTATCTTGACCAATTGATGATGCGAATCGATGGACTCGAGCATTCTGTACGAGAGCTGACATCAGACATCCGAGCAGTTCTCTCAAACTCTACTACCAATGGATTCTCAAAATCTCCTGTCATGGAAAGTCGTATGCTCGATCGACCACTGGAGACGGAAGACGCTCGGAGAACAAGAGATGGAATCCACACCAACAATCCTATGACCGGCCAAACCGTCCATCTCGGAGGCAACTCAGTTCCCGCCCTGCTCATGTCCTTGGCAAAGAACCAAGAAACGGACATGAGTTATGCCGATCAAATAGACTGGCGAGAGCTTGTCAATGGAGCCATACTACCACTCCTTGGCTTGGATAATGAATCTGCAACATACCCATTTATTGATCTCTGGAGCACACCAGAAGGAGTCTTAACCAAGATGCAGCGCTTGACCGAGGTCTTGCCTTCGGAAGCAGACTGTAAGATATATTTTGCAAATTACATAAGAATATCGCAAGCTGTCTTTCCTGGAGTCGCAGATATCAAAGAGTTTGAAGAGCAACTGCTGGCATTTTACCTTCGACGAGCGCAGGAACCTCTAGAAACAGCAATTACAGAACAGTCCATCTACGGGAAGCGATTGACGTGGATTGCGCTTCTCTTCGCTGTTCTTGCTAGTGGATGCCATTTCAGCGACAATCTAGATAGAAAAGGAAGGGAACTGACCTCAAAAGTATTTGTTTGCTGTAGTTTTGAATGTTTGCGTTTATCGAACTTCTTGTCGAATCCCAACCTTGAGTGTATACAAGCCATGGTTGTGTTTCTCAATACTTTACTCAACCTATACCAGGCCGGTGTCGTTTGGGGAATGTTAGGTTCGTATATTCAAACCACCCTCTACCAAACAAACTAACGCTTCACAGGTCTAACCATAAGACTCGCACAATCTCTAGGCCTCCACCAACGCTGCTCACCAAACGTCCCACTAGCACTCCAAAACAAGCGCGCAAAAATCTGGTGGAGTGTAATCTGGCAAGACAGCCTCGTCTCAATCACCTACGACCGCGCCGGCACAGCCATGGCCCTCGACGGCCTCCTCCACCTACCACCCGAGTACGACCTCGAACCCGGCCAATGGAACTACGAGCGCTGCATGTACGCTCTCTGCACATTCAACCTCAACATCCTGCGCGACCGCCAAACCTCCCAGGACCCACACTATCTCCTCATACGCATGAGTGAGCGCGAGCGCGAAATAGAAGGCATCATGGCCAATGCTGTGGACACCATGCGCGACTTCAGCCTCTGCCATACATTCAAGGATCGGGGCCAGCATTATATTTTCAAATTACATAAATCGTACATTTGCTCGGAATTATGTCGACCGGCTATCAGTCCTGGCGCCAACAAGAATAGTGAATTGGCGAGACGGATGCGGCAGACTTGCATCACCAACCTCGTCGCTACGGTCGATGCGTGGATCAGTGTGTATAACGTTAGTGGCATGACCCATCGGTCTTGGCCTGCTATGCATCGCGCCTTATCCTGTGCGCTGCTCCTGGGCGTGTTGAAGGAGGTTGATCGTGATCCGACGACTCGGCAGCTCTTGCTAGAGTTTTTGCGCGTGCTGGAGGATGTCACGAGGGGTATCAATATGTCGGAGATTATGCCGCCGTTGCAGCGGTCGATGCTGTGGTTGCGGAAGTTATCGCAGTCGAGTCCGTTGTCTACGAGCTCATCGCCTGCCATTCCAAGTCTTGGCTCAGAGGATTCGCCGTATGCGTTGATCGATAGGATGATGTGGCCGCCTAGTGAGCCTACGCCGTAGAGCTATGCGATGGCTGCACGATTCTTTAGGGCGATGTAAATATGGATAAATTTCTATAAATGGTGCGAGGTTCGCCATCGCTGCTGGTGGGAAAAGCCAGCTACTTTGGGCACTGGTTGGTACTGAACATATGCGCAATATACTTCCATTCTGGTTAGCTTTACCAATAAAGAATGTTGATTATAGCCGTGTTAGCATAATAAAAGTAAGGCTATGAGCACTATTCTAGAGCATATACCAAGCATTTGATCACTGATTGAGAGATTTGAGCTGCTTTGATCCACGCTGAATCAAGTTTCCACATGGTATGCTAATCGGTCCAATTTGTCGACAAAATAAATGGCATACTCCCATCGAATGCGATGTCTACTTCCGCACCTTTTAAAGAGAATTTTTGTACATGCAAGCAGCAGTCTGGGACATTCCCTGGTCTAGAAGTTGCTGTTTGGCGAAAGAGGAAAGCGCCAAGGAGCAAGGCTGAATCTAAGCCTTGTCCTCAGTCGTTCTTGCCTCAGCTTCCATCGTACCTTCCCCAATCGCAAGAAATTCTAGGACATTCGAAACGGAATAACTAGCTTCGGAATAACGTGCTCGGAATAACGTGTTCGGAATAACGTGCTTCCACCCACTAACGAATTCAAATGGCCATAAATTCTCATTGCTCTCACAATCTCTTCACTTCTTCACCACCACAACATCAACTTCTTCAACTTTTTTTTGCTGCCACCAACAGTGTGTGCGTACGTCTTCTTCTTCGATCCGCTGGATCATTTAGATTTCTTGTCTTTCCTTTCTTTCGCTTGGGGCTTTTTGTCACTGTCCCGTGGGTTCGCTCGCTGCCTTTCGGGCGCTTGCGTTCCTGCACTTCAACTCTCTCAGTTGGACCAGGTCTTGGTCGGCTGTTAATCTTTCTTTTTGCTTCCTTCACTTGGATCAGATCTTGATCGGGTGTTAATCTCTCTCTCTTTCCTTTCTTCACCTGGACCAGATCTTGGTTGGGTGTTAATCTCTCTTTTTTTCCGCGTTGGTTCAGTTCTTGAACGTCGCTTAATCCAAAATGTCTTCCTCTCGCCGCTCGAGTAACTCGTCAGAATATGATGACAGCGAGTTTCCGGATATACACCCTGATCAATCATGGATGTGTCGGCAGGAAGTTCTGCCCCCTGTCATGCCCAGCGTTCGGCATGCATTCCTGGCGGCTGATAGATCTTTGAGTCTGCAGCATGACTATCAACGATGTGCCCTTGAAAAGACTGTCTCTAAACGATGGACTATTTTTGATGCGGAATTTAGGCGCGTATCTAGGGCTAGTGATGTATTTGGCGTGATAATTCGTAGCGATATCTCATGCTGGTTTCCGGTAGCTCGTGTGGGAGGCTTTTGCCAACCGCAGCATGGCACCCGAGTTAAACTGCAATTCTACGAAGTTCGTACTGGAATTAAGAATCCAAAGCCGTGGTATGGTGCCGTAGTCAGTACTCCACCAGCAGAAACAGCCGAAGCTGAGATAGTCAGCTATCTGGATGTTACTTTCTTTGTCAGCTATCTGGTTGTTACTGGACCACCACCGCCTATGGGTTTGAACAAGAAATTCTTGGTCAAACTTACTTTCATTGACTATCCATATGCAATTCATCGCGAACGACGCGCCATACAAGATATGTGGCGATACCAATACCGCAGTGATGGCCCCGATCTCTTGCGCTATTTCTTTAACACCCAAGCATTTGCGATTGATAGTGCTAAGTTTTCAGCAGATATAACAGAGCGGCAACGCGATCAGTTTACAGCTGTGCTTAATTCGGTTGGAAAACTCAATGCTGACCAGATTGACTTTTGTAACACAGTTCTGAGCAACAAGAAGGCTATTACTTTGCTCCAAGGCCCAGTTGGAACAGGAAAGACTTTTACCAGCGTCGCGTTGGCTGTTGCACTGGCGAAGATCGGCTTCAAAGTAATGTATTGCTGTGCTTCAGATAAAGGAGTCGCTAAAGCAATCAAGCGTGGGCAAAATATGATGATCGAACAGTCTCAGGATAACAATGAAAAGAGCTTGGGGGACTCGGTGGAGAATTCGAATTTACCTCCTTCGACAGTGGATAAAAACATCTTCGACCGTTGGGACGTCACGCCAACCTACTACATTGCGGCATCAAAGTCAACAGTCGATCCAGATGTTATAAATCCTAATGTGGACGAAGAAGAGCAAGCTGCCATCGCTAACATCGACAACGCTCTTTTGGGATTTTATCTGGACGTTCCGCCCTTGAGTCTTCTTGAGAAAAAGGCTGGACACAAATATGGTTATCATAGTCAATTGGTGGATTTCATCCAGCTAAAGGCACTTGATGCCTCTGACAGCAAAAATGCCATCATCACTGAAGACGAGACGGAGGAGATACAACAGTTTGCTCGTGGCAAAGACACTCCAGTATGCATGGAAGACGGGCCCAGTATCAATGATCCACAGGGGAGTGATTTTTTTCAAGATATCTTTGTGCTGCATAAGTACGTTTCTCATCATCTACTGAGCAAGACCCAAATCTTGTTTGCAACTAGTACTCAATCAGCTCATCCAGAAATCGTTGGCAGGTTCAAGCCAGACATTCTCATCTTTGACGATGTGAATTTGGCGGGTTCTTATGCTCCACTTGTACCGATCTCGGTCAACCAAACTACACTCAAAAGTATTGTTATGGTAGGAGGTGCTGTCGTGGCGGAACCTTTTGGCATCACGAAGACGCAAAATAATTTCTCACAGCTACTTCTGCTTTCAGCGTTCGATACAAATGTGATGACGCCGGAATCAGAATTGCCAGTGAAGCGGCTATGGGAATTCTACTTAGATGTAGATGGCTAGAAATGAACAGCTGGAAATTGTAGGCAGAAATGAAATGAAGGGCTAAGTCTTTGAATAGAAAACAATCTCTGTGCTTTATCATCGCACGATTTGTGTCATATTGAATTATTTATTTTCATTACGCGTTTATAATCGTTTCGCTGATTCAGTTGCTTACAGTTCATGAGCAGCTCATGTTGTACAAGTTACCTGCGTCTACTCCACAACCGCCTATGGTTCTAATGGAATATGCTTCGGCTCTCTCCTCCTGTTCAAAAACCTCTTAATAGACCGCCTAAACACCCAAGCCAAACCAGCCAAAAGGAGAAAGAACCCAATAATACACCCAATAGCAATGCCAACCTTCGCCCCAATCGACAAGCCCCCATCACCACCTGAGCTCACAGGTTCCGTCATAGTCACATAGAACGGATCAGTCGTATCCCCAATTGCCAATCGATGCGCCGCAAGAACCAGCATTGGCGAAACATAGTCCAGCGCAACCTCCGTCTCTCTATAATCACTTCTGCGATCCGAAAACGAGTCATCCTTGGCCGGACCACCGACAAGTCCGCCGTAGAGCACCCATCGCTCCGTAGGTGGGTCAGTGTCGATGTTGTCAACACTGCCACTTGAGCTGCCGGTGGCGAGCGCTGACTGTGGATTCTTGGGCGAGCTGGGGTGTAGACCGACGGAGTAGACGACGTGGGCGGGATTGTTACCTAATGCGTAGTCAACTTGTGTGCGTGCCCATGCTAGGTAGCTGTTTGTTTTTGAGCCGCTGGTGGCCAGGCGAGAATATATGACTGCCAACGCTGCACAATTGAGCGCAGGGTTTAGCGAGGCGTCGTCACTGTCGCCTGGTATAAGGAAGAGGCCGCCTTTGGTGTATTTGGTGCCATCCATTTTCTTGTTGACTAGCGGGTCTAGATAGACCTCAGCGGCAGCGCGGTACTTGTCTGCGTTGATGTTCAGATTTGGGTTTGCTAGCGCGGCCTGGACGAGGAGAACGGGCACGGCGGGCTGGTGGGTGTCCCAGTTCAGAGCACCAGACGTGACGGGATAGCCATAGCTGGAGTTGGAGTATATGCTCTGAGCATATTGCGAGTAGTTTTGCTGACCGGTAGCTAGTGCAAGGAATGTGCCTCCTAGGATAAGATTGTCATCAAAATCGCTCGAAGCATATGCCCATGCAACTTCTGGGACGGCTTTTTGATAGACTTGTTGTGGTAGGGAATTTTGAGCCTGGTCGTATAGAGACTGGGCTCTTGTTAATAATTGCGTTGAGTACGCTTCGTCTTTCATATCTGCTGCTTCCTGGAGCTTCCCGGTGCTATCGACTGGTAACACGGTTCCATTGTAAAGCAGAGAGCCCGCGGCTAACGCAGCAGCACAAATAGCAGTAACGTCGGTCCCTGGATTGTCTCTAGTGATCTTGTAGCTTGGTCTGTCGTTGGTGGGGATATTTTGATCTCCTCCAAAATAGACATTATCAGTGGACTCTTTTCCGATAAACACTACGACCTCCCCATCAACGCTACTCGCTTGCAAAATCCAGTCAAGTCCTTGTCTCAACGCGCGATCCAGATAGGGTGTTTGAGCTGCCGCGTTGTACCCGTGGCCAAAGGAGAGCCCGCTCCATGCCATCTGAGTCAACACCCAACATAGCGGTAAGGTGGCCTTGATGTAGTTTCCAGCATCAAAGTAGCCACCGGATAAGTCGATGTTTACATCCTTGCCATCATCTGGTACCGAATTGTTGCGCCATGAAACACGAAAGTCCTGAGGAAGTTGGCCCGACCTTTGAATGTCATAAAAGTATAGAGAATTTCCAAGGAGATTTGCCCACTGGCGGTTTGGAGTATCTTTTGCTGATGCTGTCTGACCCTGAGATGCGGGGGGAGGCGTATATGGGGTGTTAATGCTTGCTTGGGCGTGTACTTTCACCAGCAAGAGATGAGCAGCAAGGGATGTAAGAATAACGAACGGAAGCATGCGCGCGGTGGCAGCAAGGTAGATGGAGCTATCGTGGCCGAAGAAGTATGTCTTTTACATCGAAATTAGGAGATTTACAGAAGAAAAATGAAAGAGGAATGTTGAAGGATATAAAAATAAACCGGCTGGGTCTAGATCTCTTGATGTGGTTCTATTGCAACGCGCCAGGAACGCCACGCGATGTGCAGCAACACCAATCCTTCCAACTACACGATACATTCATTACATGATAATTTACATTGCACGCAATCATTATATTCTGTTTTCAGATTCATACACTTCATCCAGCCTATGCCGCCGGTGTTGCTTCTGCGCCGGCCTCAATAGTTCTCCGCATTCCCGCAACCACATTCGTTCTCCCCTTTCCCCTCTTCCGATCAATGTCCTGACTCGCCCGACTCGAAAAATTACTCGCTTGCTTCCTACACTCTTCCGCGCTGACTCTCTTCAAATCGCACTCATACGTGACCTCCTTCTCTACCCGTCGTAATACACTTGGCGCTGCTGTTTCTATTGCGTTTACTATAGGTCCACTAGCCGCGCTCTTTGACTTTGCGGCATTCGCCATATCTTGCCATCCACTCGGGAGGCCAGGCGGACGCGGGCGTTTTGTGTTGCCGGGTGGTATAGGAGATGCGGCGCGGATGTATAGATTTCTTGTTGGTGATGCTGCTAGATTATGTGTAGTGAAAAGGCGTGTAGACGTAGCAGCGTGGATTTGTAGGTTGGCAGAGAAAGCGGAAGGCATGGAAGAGCAGACGGATCGTGGAACCGTGCCAGCGCAAGAGTACGCAGATGTATATGGCGTGAAGAGCGCCAGGAGCGTGAGTGTAGTTTGTGTAGGTCGCATCTCGAATACTTTTGATGAAATCGTCTCCAATCGCTGTAGTTTCGCTTGCGGTAAACGAGTAACCCGCTATATGAGGTCGACGATGCTGCTCATGGGAAGGTATTTGATGTTGACAGTAATTTTCAATTCAGTAAGAACAATTCATGAAGTAGGTTAAGTAAATCTGAAGAACGAAAACCATCACATTACGAATGAACTGTCGTCACCCATTGCATACACTTCATCTATATAACTCACCACACCATGCCCTCTCCATACCACCCATACCACCAAAATGGGTATTTCGCCGCTAGGGAACCTTCAAGAAACCGCTAAGAACGCATCAGATATAGATTAACCCGACAAATTAGCCCAACAACCCACCACTCTTCATCCAGAACCATCCAGAAAGTCACCCGAAAGTGGGTATAAACTGCCCCCACAACCCTACGCAGGCAAATTTGCTTCCAACATCACCAATTGCTAAGATTAGGTCAAAATTAATCTATCAGATGTGAGTGATCAGCCGCTAGAACAACATCAAAGAATTTGCATACCACGAACAAAGTCATGCAGATGATTGGCGTTAATTTAAATTGTTGACCAAGAATCCGGGTTGCTGCCGAGACATTTATTTTTGGACGATCAAAGTTGGTTGATATGCAAGCTAGAGTAGAGTAGAGTATGTATTTCCCGGCACCTGGGTTGATACCTGGGTAGATCTGAGACGATGCTCTAGATCTTGTGCTTTGAATGAGACATGTTATATTTCTTTCTATATAGTCTTTATGGAGCCTAGATGATTATCACGCTTGGCAAATGCTGGTGAAATGACTGAGCATTGGCGACTGCGAAATGGCATAATATTCCAGAGATGTACGGTTCCTGCTGTAAAACAAATCCTGAGCCTGAAGATGGGAGAAGCCTGGTATGAGTTCTAAAGCATAGCAAAGATGTGACCGGCATAAGTCCAAGGCATGGAACAAAAAGTCAAAATAGGCCAAAGCCTCCTAAAAAACATCATAGTGGTAAAGCAAAAATCAAATCTCACTCAAAGCCAGCATCATCCATAAAAGGACTTACCTCCTCTTCCTCATCCTCGTCTTCATCATCCGTATTCATAAGAATATCCTCATCCTCCAAATTCATATCATCCGCCACAGTCGTATGTTTCTTTGTTCCAGTGTCGTGCTCATGTTCATCATCGACAACGCCCTCCCACTCACTTTCTCCGCCCTCATCCCTTACACTCCCAGCAACAAAGTACCCACTTGCAAAATTCCCACTATATGGCGTCAAGTACGGTCCCACCGGCGTAACTGACCGCTTTCCTTTCTTTGAACCAGTACCTCCGCGGGCTGCGAAGGTAACGATGCTGGCTGAGCGTGAGCGTCGTGCTTTGCTGGACATGTATTCTTCGGCGGACACGCTGCGGTCTACACGGCGTCGCTTATTCCCGGAGGAGCCTGCAGTGGGGCGCCGGGGTAAGTTGGGTGAGGAGTGGACGAAGGTGGGCAGGGTGTTGATAAGCGGATTTGAAGGTGTAGAGAAGGATCGGGTGATGCGCTTTGCCGGAGCGCGTTGAGAGAGGCGGGTAGTAGCGCGAGGATTGCTTGAGGTAGGCTGAATTGGGGCGGCGGCTTCCAAAGGGTTTGAGAGGGTTCTGGTGTGGCGGCGAAAGTTATAGCGAGAGTGCTGGGAGGCGTTGTAAGGTGTTTGGAAGTTGGCTGGGTTTGGATGAGGAGTTGACGGTGGATGTATGTCGTCTTCTGAGGAGGGTTCGTGCCATTCGGAAGGTTGTTGTAGGATAGAGCGAATTGCGTCTTGAGTGGAGTAGTTTTGATCGGTTATAGGCGTTATTGGGCCTTTGTCTTTGGATATCAGAAGGGCCTCAGACTCAAATCCAGAGTTGCTCTCTGACTTGACTTTGGGCTCATGTTCACCAACTGGTAGGTCATTGTTTTGAGAGTGGGATTTATCGTTGGCTTGAGGCCGTTGTGATCCCGAAGAAGCGTTGGAAGCAAAGGATGTATTGACACTCAACGGTGGAGCATCCAGCACAGAGTGATCTGCCCAGCATGTCTCCCGAGCATTTCCTTCTTCTTCCTGACTATCTTCCAGGCTAGGTTTGGGAAGTTGACGAAGTTGTTGCCATGTCCACGAAGGATAATCACTGTCAGATGGCTGTTGATATGCTTCCTTATGGGTGATGAACAATCTCTTTAAACCTCCAGCTGCATGCATAAGCACACTAGAAGATAGAAACTCGCTCGTCCAGACAGTCGGAGTGACCATTTCGGATTTTGCAAGAAATCTGAGCCGGGAAGATCGATGGATCTTGCGTAGTGGAATGAAAGGAGCGTTGAGACCCCAAAGACTTTCCTCAATCTCCTCCATCGCGTCTGTATCATCAATCTTGCTTGAGTGATTGGTGACAGCCGCGAGAACATCTTCGAAAGCTTTAGCAATGCTTTGTTGTATTTCTCTTGCGCCTGACTTGGTCAGTTCGACCGTTTTCACGAATCCCCTACTCCTTAATCGATGATAGATGACGCTCTTGATTCCGCAAGCTCTAGGAACCAGCCATGCATCAGCATGATCAGCCCATTCATGTATTGCCTGGCTACTCCAACCACTGTCAGCGCCTGATCTCAAAGAAGCAGATGCACGAGAAGACGAACGAAGCCCTTCCGCGACTGTCCATTCTTCGGTATCCTGAGCCAGCGCGCTTGGCGTAGCGCGGGAGCCCAGTGTATCTTGAGCAGCAACCCAAAGACCACGAAGTTCTCTTCCCCAAGGAATGAAAACAACTTCCATTTCATAGGGACGGCTAAGCGAAGGCGGAAGAGCTTTTTCCAAGCCAGTGACCCGCTCATCCAGGCTATCAATTCGACCTTTGACAGCATTAGCATCACCTGCGAGTATGAGAGCCGACGAAATTCCAGAGTTTGAAGATGGTGACGATCCATCAGACCCGTTTTCGAGGAGTTGGTCATGGCGTTTATGTGTAGGGCCGACTTGAGATTCTGAATGATCATAACTGCCACTTGCCTGAATGTCTTCTACCTTTCCTTCAATTTCCAGTATTCGAGTCTCTATCATTTCCAATTTGTCGATGGTATCTTGATCTCTAGGTATCTGAGAAAATATGGAAGTTCTCTCCATGGCATCGAGCCGGTCTCCAAGACCCCTGATATGTGATCCGTGATTAGACAAGAACTTTCTCAAAGATTGAACATGATTGGCGAGATCTCGTAGACTTTGTACATCGTGTGACAAGAGGGCTGGCGGAGATAGAATCTGGCTGGACGATGACACGACAGATCGACTGACTGTATTTTGCCCACCATTGAAATTTCTTGGTCCTGCTGGCGGTCGCATCAGCCGAGGAGATGGCTGTTTGACGAGCTGCGCATTGTTCTCAGAGGATTGTCGGAATACAGCTGCCGGTATATTTAGATCAGGTGTTCGCCCATCGATGCTAGGAGTTGCCAATTCAGTAGCACTCTGGAGGAGATCATCGAATATTGGTGTTGACCATCGATTCCCAACATCAATAGCTGGAAGCAGCTGATTCTTCTGACTTGTCTCCGCTCCCGTGACCAGAGATTGAGGCTTGGTTGAAGGAATGTCCGATGGTACCGAGCCTATAGGAGCATTGAGCACCTGAAGCGCTCTATAAAGTTCGCTGGATCTAGTCGAACTGTTATCTCGTTGACCTTGCGTTGATCCAGGAATAGCGTCCATTTCAGATGCCGCAGCAACATCATTGAGCCAGAGACCAAGACCCGTTACCCGAGCATCAGCAGTAGACGATATTGGCTGACCATCAGAGTTCTGAACCTGAAGATGATTCGTTGGGGCTAGCAGTTGTTCAGGCACCTGACAAGCAGATGGAAGCCTTGGTTGATATGAAGTACTAATTGTTGACTGAGTGATATATTGACCAGGAACCGGTGATTGATTAGCCGCAGCGCGGGATATTGTTTGAGCAACAAATTCGCTACCACCAACCCGTTGTTGAGCAGTGATATTCAAGCCAGGGTGGTCCGCTTCGATATTTGTCGCTGCATCACCTGATGGTACAAGTTTCGCAAGTATCTGACTAAGTTGTCCAAGACGCTCCAGTAAAGCAGCATTTATATCCGATGGCAAGGAACTCGAAGCATTTGAAGGCTCGGCTTGACTGGGAGAGGCAGAGTGAAAACACTCATGATGTCCACAGGCACATTGAGAGTAGTCGTTGCCCGTCCTCCAAAATTTCTGACAGCCGCATTCAATACCAGTATTCAATTCCCTATACGCGCAGGATCTAGAATTTTTATGGGAGCGCTCAGAAGCCCTTCCAGCTGACAAGGGTAGATTATGAGCAGAGTCGACATTCTGTTGATTTGAAAGGGTGGGAGTTTGGTTCGCGGAGGGTAGTTGCGCAGCCATGAAGCCTGCAGCGAGGGTTGTCCAAGAGCATCTGTTACATGCTCACAATAAAGAGTCGCAGACTATGAAGAGAAAAGTAATCAGCACTCGCCCAGAACAGAATGAAATGTATTCGAGTGTAGCATTTCTTGCAACTTTTGATACTAGAAGACATGATAGGCACTTGGACATTGGGACCGAAGGATCAGTTGCTTTAGTAACGGGGAGCGATTTTGAGTAAACATACTGGCTATCAGACTTTGATTGGAAGTTTTATAGATACAATGTATGCAAAAGATGAATCGAGATGGTTTGAGATAGAAAAAAGGAGGTTTATAGGTTTTGAGAAGGAAGGTAGAGAAGGAAAGAACGATGGACAAAAGTCTGGAAGTGAGGCAGGCGCATGGCGACGAAAAGTGCAAGGACAGCAGGAGCGACGACGAGGCCTCGAATGCGCCTGCCTTGGTTGGTTGCCCGTTGAGTGCTCCTGCAATTGAAGACTCACCAGCGGTTGCCTTCCCGATGCACGAGCAAGGATTGGATGACTTATGATTGGCTGTTCCCCCACACTGCCAATTCTCGACCTCAATTGAAACACCAGACAAGCAATCTTTTGTAGCATAATCTCCGTATGATCAATGCCTCAAGATAAGGTATATTTATTGGTACGTATGCGATCTACTAGGCAACCATATGTTACATATCCAAAGTGAAGGAAGCTTGGTTTGCTCATGGCTGTATTGAACTATTGATAGAGCCTCTAATTGAAAGTGATCTCCACGTTTAAAGCTGGAAAGAGAGAGAGATACTGTGTGTCTTTTATAACGCTGCCAAATAAAAGCAACAAAACAATCCAGCGTTCTAATGCTTGCCTTTACTCGTAATCAATTCATTAATGCCTTTTGAAAACGGTCAATTGAATGGTGGAATCAAAGGTCGAAGTCGCAACATCTGGACTCTGCAGTCAATTTGCAAGATCGAACGTGTAGCTACCCCTGTCAAATCGACCACGCTATCCCTTTTTGGATCTATCCAACCACCCGCTTCCCCGCAACTCCAATCCTAGAGTTCCCATCAAGCTTCGAGCTTCTACAGGTACCGCTCAGAGCTTCTCGTCTTTTCCTGCTCCTGTTTGTTTGTAAGACTTTGGTAGCTGATATTCCAACTTGGCTGGCACAATCATGGAAAAGGGCCATCTAGAGGATCTCCCCTCTTACAACAGCGCAATTCGACCATGGCCTCTCCGTAACAGACGTGGGCCACGCCGAATCATTCGCTTTCTTGCTCCGCTCTGTTTGTTGTTTTTTGGCTACTATACATACTTAATATCTCAAAACACCGCCCATCCTACAAACAACCTATCAATCACAAAGCTCCAGGAACAACATGCTTCTTGTGCAGAGCTACGTCGTGTACCTACGGGACCCGTTGGCCCACGCTCGTTCAGCGGCAGATGGGTCAATGGCACCAAACCAGTATTGATCAGAAATGCAACTGTATGGACCGGAGAGCCAGCACCAGGTACTAGCGAGGAGGATGCCAGACGAGGCATTGGATACTCATGGACGCCCTCTGATGTGCTTCTGGATCGTGGACTCATCGTCCAAGTTGCTGAGCACATATCCGCTTCCAGTCTACCTGAAGGCACAGTGACATACGACGCCAAAGGCAGACAGCTTACTGCTGGTATCGTTGATATGCATAGCCATGCTGGACTAGGCGGATTTGCATCTCTAGGAGACGATACGAATGAGTTATCTGGCGACATTACACCATACGTAAAATCCATTGACGGCTTCAACCCTTTGGCCCCTGAACTCCAGTGGATCAAAGCCGGCGGCGTAACGACCAGTCTGATCCTGCCCGGCAGTGGAAACAACATGGGCGGTGAAGCATTTGTGTTGAAACTAGCCAGTGGAAAAGCTAGCGGGCGAGCCGAAATAAGCCAGCAAGATATGTTCGCTGATCCAAGCCCAGCAAGATGGCGATACATGAAAATGGCCTGTGGGGAGAATCCCAAAAACGTGTATGGCAAGATAGGCAAGGGCCCTTTCTCTCGGCTAGGTGAAGCCTGGGAATTCAGACATGCATTTGATGAGGCGAGAAAATATGTCGAGGCCCAAAACGACTGGTGTGCTGCAGCAGACCGGGTTGGTGCCGAGAACATGGCTGATTATCTTCCATCCGAGCTTCAATGGGAGAGTCTAGCAGCTGCATTGCGTGGACAAGTGAGGGTCAACACTCATTGCTATACTGTACCAGATCTCGAGGCTTTCGTACGGCATACAAATGAGTTCAAGTTTAGAGTATATGCCTTTCATCATGCGCATCAGACGTATCTGGTTCCGGAAGTTCTGAAAAGAGCATATGGGGGGACACCAGCAGCAGCCTTGTTTGCAGACAACAGTGAGTATCTTGTTGCGATTTTTGACATCGAAGCTAATGGGGATTTCCAGTGTACTACAAGGTTGAAGCTTACACGGCTTCAGAAAAGGCAGGGAAGATTCTTTACGATGAAGGTATCCAACCTGTTTATGTCTCGGACAATCCAGTCCTCAACTCGAGGCATGTCGTATTCGAAGCTGCCAAGGCATATTCCTATGGCCTTCCTTACCACATTGCTCTTGCTGGAGTTACATCTAAGCCAGCTGAACTACTCGGGCTGGGCGAGAGCTTGGGCAAGGTGAAAGAGGGGTTTGATGCCGACATCGTAGTCTGGGATTCTGATCCACTATCAATTGCAGCAACGCCAGTGCAAGTCTGGATCGATGGAGCTCCGCAATTCGAGAAGCCGGTAGAACTAAAGAAATCGCTAAGCAAGCCAACGAAACCCGACACTATTCTTCAGGAAGATTTGACACGCAAGGAGAATGGAAATGTGATTTTCACTGGCCTTACCCGAGACTTCTTGTCAGCAAATGACATTGAGACTACAGCTCGTGGTAAAGTCAATGTTGTGGTAGCGAATGGCGCTATATCTTGCGTAGGAACTTGCGACGACGAGGTCAAAACGTTCACGGCAAACAAGCAACCAATAATTGAACTTCATAATGGTCATCTTACGCCAACTTTCACTGCAATCGGCTCAGCACTTGGTCTGGTTGAAATCGACGCTGAGAAAGCGACTCAGGATGGACCCTATTCTGAGGATTCTTTTGCCAGAGCAATCGACGGCCTAGGATTTGGAGGCAAGCAACTTAGTACTGTATTCGAACATGGTGGTACTCGAGCAATCTCAGCTCCGAGTACTGGCAGTATCAACGCCAAGGGTATAAGTGTTGGTTTCTTGACCGACGGCATCACCTCACTTGGAAACGGTAGCGTATGGCAAGAAGAAGTCGCCTTACACTATCCATTGACACAGTCCTCCAAATCCCCATCAATATCCAGTGCACTGGGCAAGCTACGCACCAAACTGCTACAAGCCTCCAAACCACTGAAAAAGAAAGACCAGAAAGAAGTCGATCCCTTCTCAGAAGAATCCTACCTACGACAAGTAGTAGCAGGCAAGCTCCCACTAGTTCTCAGCATCCATAAAGCCGACACCATCGCATCTGTAATCAGAATGAAGAAAGAAGTCGAAACTGCTTCCTCCAAAGCAGAACTAACGTCCTCAAAATCAAAGTCCAAGAAATTGCGGATAGTAATTCTCGGTGGTGCAGAATCGTACTTGGTCGCAGACGAACTTGCCGCTGCCAACGTCTCAGTCATCCTCGCTCCATTACTTCCGTACGCCCAATCCTGGGACCAGCGACGCACATTACCAGGTGCTCCACTCACTCACGGCTCTGCCATCGATCTGCTACTGGACGCTGGCGTGCTTGTAGCTATTGGCGTAGGCGAGGTTTGGGAGACTCGAAATCTCAATCTCATGGCTGGGTGGGCCTGGCGCAATGGAGAAGGTCGATTATCAGAGAAGAAGGCACTGGATTTGGTGGGCAAGAATATTTATGATATGTTGGATCTTAAAGCTCCATCAGCGAAGACGGACTGGGCAGTTTGGGATGGAAGTCCTTTGGATATAGGCAGTCGCTTGAGAGGTATTGGGTCGGCTGGACGCACCACGATTTGGATATAGTCATCTACGAACCAATACAGAATATAAGCTTTAGACCCATGCCATGTTGTGGAAACAAGCATAAGGAACAGACGGGACAGTGTATTAGCGCCCATGTGTCGATGCCGTCCTCGCATCAAATATCCTTGTCAACCTCTCTCTTGTTACCCAGAGGTAAACTTGTTGTTGCTCAGCCTGATGACAGTTTCATTGAGGGGCACAACGTCGAGTCAGTCTTGTCCCCGCCTCTATCACCACATCTCGTCTCTTTACAAGTCCACATCCCAAGACTTTAGCTATGAATCTTCTCCCAAAAATAATAAAAGAGACACCGCCATGTATGTAGCAAAAGCGAACTCGGGACTGGATGCCGCGATTCCGGGCACCAACACCAAACAGGCAAGCAGTGACGATGCATCCAACCAACCACAAGCATTCGAATTCCCACTGTCATGCAGATGCAGCAATCTTTGATCTTGTCGCTTGCTTGTCGCTGTCTTGTCGCTGGGCGAAATTCTGCCGGTGCTTGTCCCCCGCCATTTTTTAATCCTGGTGATGGTGCATTTGGGATGGCATTGCCTCATAGATTTTTGGGGGGGTTTGACTGATTCACTGAATTCGTGATTCTTTTTGACTACATACATACTTCCATCTTATGCTTTCGTGATCTTTGAGCCTTTCACGTCATTCTCTCATAAACCAGTAGAGTCATCGACTTGGGTTCTGGAACGCAAGAGCTTAGAATTGGAAACGAACGGCTCATTCGTACAATGAGATAGCATCATAACACCATGTCGTCCAAAAAGCAGGAACGGCATCGCATCGAGCGACATACAGTCCCAACCGCCAAACTTCCAACAACACAGCTAACCATCCTATCAATATGTCGCTTCGCCGAACCAGTAAATACACCTCCCCAATCTCGCCATCCATAACCTCTAGAGAGACAACTAACAATGCTCCCTAGGTCGCCTTGACAGGTGTATTCCCCTATCTCCCCGAAATGATCGAATCCTTCAACATCCCCCACAACGAAGTCGCCAAATGGGCCGGCATAATCTCCGCCGTCTTCTCCATAGCCCAATGTCTCACCGCCATCCCCTGGGGCCGCGCCTCTGACAAATACGGTCGTAAACCCATCATCATGCTCGCCATGTTCTGCGCCATGTCCTCCTCCCTCATGTTCGGCTTCTCGACATCCTTGGCCTGGTGTATCGTCGCACGAGCTTTTTCAGGTGCAAGTAATGGGAATGTGGGCATCTTGCGGACAGTGGTGGCGGAGATGGTGCCGCAAAAGGCATTGCAGCCACGAGCGTTTGCGACATTGCCGCTGGTGTGGCAGATTGGTAGTATACTGGGCCCGATATTGGGTGGTGCGTTGGCGAGTCCGGCGACGAATTTCCCGGAGATTTTTGGGGGGAGTCGGTTTTTTAAGACGTTTCCGTATGCGTTGCCGAATTTGTTGAATGGGGTTATTTTTACGTTTGGAATAGTCTCCGGAATACTGTTCTTGCACGAGAGTTTGGCGTCAAAACGGCATCAGAGGGACTATGGCCGACAACTGGGCGCGAAGCTGGTCGGTCTATTTGCAAAGAAGAATCGCAAAGATTCGTTGAGGCCGGCGGATGACTTTGAGTCGAATATACCGAAGACTTACAAGGCGGAGAAGGCGAGGGTGCCGTCGTATCGAGAGGTTTTTGCTGGACAGTCGAATTTGATGCTGTTTGCGTATTTCATTTTGGCGCTACATGCTACTGCATATGATCAGCTGCTGTCTGTTTTTATGCATTTGCCAGTCCAGCGGGAAGGAGTTGAGTTGCCGTTCAGATTCAATGGTGGATTTGGATTGGAGTCTGGTCGGATAGGCATTATCTTTTCGATCTTTGGCATCTTCTCCATGATATGCCAGTTCACCATCTTTCCGAAGGTAACTTTGAAGTATGGGTAAGTTGACTCCGATCAATCCATGTGTATGTTCGTTTGCTGATCGTGCAAATAGACCTTTGAAATGCTTCCGCGTCTGCACCATATTCTTCCCAATCTTCTACATGATCACCCCGTTTACTGTCCTCATGCCAACACCCCTCATGCAACAAGGCGCTATCCTCGCTGTCGCTCTCCTTCGCGCCATGTCCGGCGTGTTCGCCTTCCCTTGCATTACAATCCTTCTCACCAACTCAGCCAAAGATCTAGCTCTTCTTGGAACTCTAAACGGCGTCGCAACCTCTTTAGCGGCAGTTGGAAGAGCCTGTGGTCCCTATTTTGCTGGCCGAGCCTTCACCTGGGGCGTTGATAATAACTGGATGATTTCTCCCTGGTGGCTGATGGCTTTGTTTGCTGTACCCGGCCACGTTGCGTCCTACTGGCTGGTTGAAGGCGAAGGATTCGGCAATACTGCGCAAGAAGAAGACGAGATGCGCGAAACGATTCCCATGGACCCGCGCAGAACTGTCAGCCAGGCTGGTCTGCAAGTCGACAACTTCATTCTCGCAGATTCAGACGATTCTGAAGACGAGGATGACTCGCCTTCCGCCGATAAGCCATTGCTACGTGCAAGTAGCTAGAAACCGCATCACTGAGTGCTACCTCTAACTGGAAAAACGCATATGGATAGATGGAGATCAGCTTGCACCAACGCCAAACGTTTGCCCGGTCTTCAACCACTCCACCTCCTCCTCAGTATTCTTCCTGTCCATATACTCATTCCTATATGGATACCGTCCAAACTGCTCCACGATCGTCCTATGCTCTTCCTCAAACTTGCGACCCATACCAATATACATGAGCGCCGCTTCATCACCTTCTGCATCATTTTTCATATCATCCATATATTTCAGGCATTGATTATGGAGTTTCAAGTCTTCCGAATGTTCCAGCGGCAGGTAAAACCAGCTCCTGTACGCTGGTTTAGACTTCCACATCTCATGCAAATCTGCACGCGGCTCTTTGGCTAGTATACGCGCAAGGAGGTATCGTGCCAGATTGTCGTAGTGACCATAGACCAGAGGCAGCGTATCCTTGGTGCGGAAGCGATTACGTGGGATCTGATCGAGGAGCAGTATGAGAGAGAGGGCAGTATTCGCCGTGTCTACATCATTTGGTTGCGTCTATATAAGTTGCATACGTCAGCGGGGAAGATTAGATTTTCATACAACAATATATAGAGCATAATGAAGCATTTTTTTCGTTCTTCTGTCATACCTCGATTTCTTGTACCAAATCTCGCTCGAGTATTTCCTTGTCTTTGGTGGGCCCGAGTTCTGTAAGAGCAGAATCGAATTCGGATTTACAGACGGCGTCGAACTCTTCTTTGGCTCTTGGATCGCGCGGAAACCATCGATTCATGACAGCGGGTGGTGGACTGGTTGCGGATTTGGGCATGCCAGCAAACCATATTTCGCGGACGCGGGTGTAGAGAGCTGGGTTTATTATTGATCTGTTTAAAGGCATTGTGATTGATGGGCATGAGGTTTATTTGAACTTTAGATCTTTTCGATATCGAATCGAGAATGACATGAAGTTGAACGTCATTAAGCATTGACTTCAATCCACGTGGTGATCGCGTGGTTTTGCCCTGTTGGAACATCGCGACTCCTTACCTTTGACTAAACTTCTGACCATCTCAACTCGAGTTCGCCATGCCCCATTTACTTCGCTGAATGCTTCATAATCGCATACTCAAGACGCTGATTGACAGCTCTTCTGTCAGCTGTACTCGTACATCATACAATGGCTTCATAGCTTGTGCTTTTCCACGGGGTGGTTTGCGCCAGAGCTCCTCATCCACAAGATGGAAGACCCGCCAAGTCAACGACCGCTTCAGCAAAGAAGCCAAAGTCCAAGGTCTAAAAAGCAGAGCAGCATTCAAGCTTCTTGAAGTATCTGCCTTCTCCTTTCAACCTCCCCAGACCTCTTACTGATGCCTACAGATGAACCAGAAATACCGTCTCTTCAAACCGGGCCAAACCGTCGTTGATCTCGTACGTTAAACTTGCACCGCACCGAGCCATAACAAAGCTTAGAAGTTTTTTTCATAGGGCTATGCACCAGGCTCCTGGTCTCAAGTCGCCGTCGACCGTGTCTCCCCAAACGGCCGCGTCGTCGGCATCGACATCATCCCCGCGCAACCACCTCGCGGCGTCTCCACCATCCAAGGCAACTTCCTCTCTCCCGCCATCCAAGAAGAAGTCCGCGCCTACCTCCTCGATCCCGACCGCGGGCGTCCGGTAGGCCACCGCGCAAACAACCCACCTCCCATGGAAGCTGTGAACGAGACGAACAGTGTGGTAGCTGAGGGTGACGTGGGCTACATGGCGATGGAACGCAGCGCGCATCTCAGCACTGAAGACAATAGCAAATTGGAGGAAACGAAGAAGAAACTCTCGCTGCGCGCACGCGATGAACAGGCGGGACGGGTGGTTGATGTGGTGCTAAGTGACATGTGCGCTCCCTGGGACCAGACAACGGGCTTTTGGCAAAGAAGCATTAGTGACCCGTATCGTAGGATGTTGAACACGACCGGCAATGGCTCAAAAGACCACTTTGGCAGCATGGTATGACTATCCCTCTTTCCCAGAGCCCCTTGAGCTGATATATGGGGGTTTGTTAGGATCTCTGTATGGCTGGTCTATCATTTTGCTTCACGACGTTACGGACGGGTGGACATTTTTTGTGCAAATATTATAGTGGTGGCGATGATAAGAATTTGGAGAAACGGCTCAAGGCGCTGTTTGAGAAGGTTCATCGTGAGAAACCGGAGGCTTCGAGGAAGGTAAGTTGTCAAATACTTGAAAGTTTCTGATGGGTTTCTTACGCAGCATAGGATTCACGAGAAGCATATTTCGTAGCACTACGCAGGAAGGAAATAGCAGATGAAAGCGAAGTTTTGAAACCGCTAGAATAACAAACAATGCAAATGCATCAAACAATTGACTCGCCTTGCCCTCCCAAACCTTCGTCTATTCGAATCACTTAGATCCAACTCTCCGATCCTTCTTCAACGGACTAAATGCGAACGACACATCCGCGGCCGCCATCCCACCACTGCCTTTCTTTGCACCAAACACAAATGGCCTCGCCAACGCTTTCGCTCCACCGAATAGTCCACGCCCTGGGATTGGTTTGCTTGGCATCTTGTCCTCGTCGTCCTCGTCAAAGAGCGTTTTTGTAGTTCCGGCGCCGAGTTTGCGCTTTTTGCGCTTTTCTTGCGTTGGCTCTTCGGTGAATGTTGCGAAGGAGGCGAGGGACTTGCGGGCGCCGGAGGATGTTTTGGTTGGTGCTTTGAGTTTGAGGGTTGTATTTGATAGTGTTTGCGTAGGTAATGTTTGGGTGGATAGTTGTGTGGGTTCTGCGATGATAGCATCAGGGACCAGGTTTGTGGTTGAGTCGCGCTGTGGGTCTTCCCGGACGGGTAAAGGTGCGTCATTTTCTAGTACGCTGGGCTCTTCGAGGACTTTCTCGAGGGTTGGTGCGCGGGCGGATTTGCGTGGGCGGGCGTTGTGTTTGCTGGTCGATGCTTGGGAGAGGGGTTTGTTGTTTTTGCGGACATTCTTGCGAGCCTTCTTGGTGACCATTGACGGTGAGTCAACAGCTTCAGCGGGTAGCTCGAGGGTGATAGTGGGCACTTTCGTCGGTTCTTCAGCAGGCTCCTCGGGTGTATCTGGCGCAAGACTCATGGTGCGATTCAGGAAGGGTGTGATGGAGAAGCTTGACTTGTCTCCTGGCGCAGCGTGCACGAGAGAGCCAACGCGCTTGTTGCGCTTGGCTGCTTGGGCACCATCACCAGGCGTGCCAATGGAGGACTCGTCGAGATGGGATGCGCCGCGTTTGCGTGGATTGCGGGCGGTTTTGTCTGCCGCGGGTGCTGGAGCAGTGGACTTTGCTTGTTTCAGCTGTTCTTGGGTTTCCTTGAGTCGCTCCTTGGTAGAGCGTAGTTTCGTCCGGAAAGCGTCGAGTTTGTCGTCTAGGAGGGACTTTTGGGCTTGCCAGGCCATGGACTCCTTTTCAAGTGCTTGTTCGGCCTTTTGGCGTTCCTTCTTTTCTGCTTGCATGTCTTTTCGAAGCAAATCGATTTGTGATTCTAGTAACTCCACTACTTCGGACGATACCGTGACAGTACCTGTGGGCTCTTTGCTTTCCACAGTCCATGATTTCAGCTTCTCAGCTTCCGCTTCAATAGTTTGCCGAGCTTTGGTTTCTGCTTTGAGTTGGTCCTTCAAATCTGAGATCTGTGACCGAAGCTCTGTGAGTTTCTCTTCCTTCTTTGTCATCTTGACTGGCTTTTCAGATATCGATGGCGCCTCTTCCCATTTCTTGTTCAATGATTCAATTTGCTTCTCGGCCTCTGAACGCGCTTTGATTGCCTCTTGGAGCTCACTTTTGAGGTCATCAAGTTGAGCCCTCATCTCAGCACTCGTGGCGGCTTTCGCGATTTGCTTGGTGGTGGCAGGTACACCATCTTGAGCAGTAGCCAACTCTGAAGCCAACCGCTCAACTTCTCGTTCAGCCAATTTCTTTTCCTTTTTTATTTCCAACATCTCCTTATGTGCCTCATCCAACTGGATCTCGTATTCGGTACGATCATGGTTCTTAGCCTCTTTCGCAGCGTTTCGTTCGATTGTTCGTTGAGCATTCTCGAGTTCGACTTGTGTGGTTGTAAGCTGGCGCTCTAGGGCGAGCTTTTCGGATAATATCTCCGATTGGGAGCGGACTTGGGCGCGTAGGGATTCGACTTCGGGTTTCAAGAGAGTAATTTCACGAGAGAGCGCGAGCTTTTCGGTCAGTAGTTTCGTCGCGTCTGAAGATGCTGTGGTCATGGCTGATAATTCTGCCTGCAGGTGCGTGTAAGCAGCTGTTCTCGCTTCCAAATTCATCACACAAACCTTCAAAGTATCCAATTGTGCGGTTTTCGTTCGGACCGATTGATTCAATTGTTGCATGTCCTCTTCCAGTTCTGCACACTGGTCGTTGGCTGTATCGAGTTGTTGATGTAGCTCTTCTCCTTGTTCTTGCTCGGTAGTCAATTGATCATTTATCTGGTGGATTTCGTCTTCGAGAAGCAGAATTTGTACGCGTAGTTTCCGGTGGGCTTCTTGTTGCGTGATGGCTTCTACTTGGTGGCAGGTTCGTTCATAGTCGACTGCAAGGTTGGCAGTGTCAAGGGCTTGTTTGTACTATTCTCTGGTCAGGTCGTGCTAGCATCACAACTAAAGGGAAACATACTTGAGATAATTCAGTAATGGTAGGAGATATTATTGCGGTAGTAGCCATGCTGATTATTACTGGAGGCAGCAGGAATAGGGTGGTCGGCGTTGGTTGTGAGGACAAAAATGGTGGTGGATCAATAGAGATGTTGACGTGAGGTCTTGAAGCGTAAACAAAGCTAGTACTAATGGAGCTAGCGGATTCCGTAGATCTGGAATCTTGGAATCCATGCGATTTCTAGTTGGCGGGTCACGTGGAGAGCATGGGCTGAAGCTTTTGGTCCATAATATCTAAACTAGTCCTAAACGATACAAGATCTGAAAACTTGATCCAGGCAAACATTATTCGGCAAAAGAGGCTGCGCAAATCGGATCCTAAATATCCTCAGATGGCCTATGAAAGCGACCATCTGGTGAAGCAAAGTCTGTTATGAGAAGGTAGCACAAAGATCTAGTACTGTAGGAATGAACATCTTATCTAATCATATGTTCCAGCCAGCAGAACAGGCGCCAGATGTTAGTTCGGCCCCCTGATCCATGTCATTTGGCCTAAGCACAGCCCGAATGGCTTGCTTCCGGCTGGATATTTGGCCCCAGCAGCGTTTGCAAATGTCATTGAAACGCAATTTGACTCGCGCAGAGGCAACTCCTTTCCATTTTTAGACCGAAAATTGACTGCTTTGCTTGCACAACTCTCCCGCTTTTAGCACTCTTTTTTCTTGTTCCTGCGCCTCTTTTTCATGCTGCCTGGGCTCAGTGGACTGTGGATCTGCTTTAAGTACTTGGGGAAGTGACGTTTTGCTCTCTCCTTCATCCCTCCTTCAATCACTCTCAGATCTTCAATTTCGCCTTATAGGGCTCATCTTATAGCGCACTGTTCGCTGTTTATAGTGCTTTTAATCTATTCTCACAAAGCTTGTCATCATGGCTACTTCCTATTCGTTACGCACACTCCTACTAGTGGCCTTGTCGTTGTACCCAGAGAGCTTGGTTGCTGAGCCAGGTGTGCTTGGCCTGACCTTTGAGAAGCGTAGAGCAGACCCCTCAACTCTACCACCGAGCCGCTTACGGAAACGTGCGAGCAGTGCTCAAGCTACCCTATACAACTCTCAGGGAGCTCTTCTCTATCTCGTCAATTCAACTGTGGGAACTCCTGGTCAGAACATTGGTCTGCAGCTGGACACTGGCAGCAGTGACATTTGGGTAAGTGGCGAACTTCTCTATGCTTGTTGATACACTACTAATTGATACTAGGTGCCATGGGCCAAATCTACAGTCTGTACCGCGAAAGGCAGTGTCTGCTCCAGCGGGTCCTTTGACGAAACCAAGTCCTCAACCTTCGTCGAATACGCCGCCGGTGAATTTCAAATAGGATATGTCGACGGCACAAAAATTCAGGGAGACTATGTCAACGATACCTTTTCAATCGCTGGCGCCAGCATTAAGAATATGACCATGGGACTGGCTAAGAAATCATCTTCTCCAAATTCATCTGGTAGCTCTCCTTTCCAAGGCATTGTTGGTGTTGGCTTCGACAATGGAGAAGCTCTATATTCTCAAAGCCAAGGACAAACATATCCCAACATCATCTCTCAAATGGTCGCGCAAAACGTCATCAGCGTTCGTGCTTACAGCTTATGGCTCAACGATTTGTGTAAGTTCATGCGCTCTTCATTCAGTCTGCACAGCTAACAGTGATATAGCCGCCACGCAAGGCAACATTCTCTTTGGCGGAGTTGACGATGCTAAATTCAACGGAAATCTAGTAGTGCTGCCATTGCAAGTAGATTCTGATAGCGGTATCATTGATACCTTCACCGTTACCTTCTCTGGTCTCGAGATCGATGGTAACGGTGGCAAAACCGTCTATTCTGTCAATTCCACCGCCCCAGTCATTCTCGACAGCGGCACTTCCCTAACCTATCTCCCCGACGACATTGCCAACGCCATCATTGGCGGAGTCGGCGTCATAAACAGCCAGAACTACGGCTACATCGTCGACTGTAACGTTGGCAACACCGCAGGCATCTTCAAATTCAAATTCGGCAACGCCAACGGTCCCGTCATCGCTGCCAAAATCAGCCAATTCGTCATCCCATTCGATCCATCCCTAGGCGCTGCGCCCAAATTTAAGAGCGGGGCTACAGCCTGCCAATGGGGTATCCTCCCATCTGGTGAGGATCCTAATCTGTTCGGAGACACCTTCCTACGATCTGCGTACGTTGTCTACAACCTCGACGCCAATACGGTCGCTCTCGCGGAGACCAACTTTAACGTGAAAGACACCAACATCAAGCAAATTACCGCCTCAGACGCCATCCCGGGCGCAACATCCACCGCCTCCGGAACAGCTGTACAGACTCACTCCGGCCAAATCTCTCAAACCCTCGGTGGCTTTACCGGTGGAGCTTCCTCCACTGTCGCCAGTGCTACGAGCGGTACATTCGATCTCGGCACAGCTACCAGCTCAGCATCTTCTGGAAGCGGAAGCGGTGGCAGTGGCAAAACCAATGGTGCTGGACAATTGTCGCCCCCGACAGCATTTGTTGGCACAATATTCACTGGCGTGGCTGTGCTTGTGGCTATGTTGGGTGGATCTGTGATGCTTCTGGTATAAAGACACTGTTATGTGTTATGGCATATGTGATGAGTGAAAGTATTTAGCGTGGTGCTGTGTGCATATACCTATTAGAGTATGTAGATATACATTGCGGTGGTATATAATTAACGAATATCTGGTCTTCATTTCTTTCCTAACCAAAATACTAGTGGGACTTATAAAACTCGCTTGTGTCAAAGAGGTACCATTGAAGATAACGCTTTAAAAGGCCCCATGTACAAAAAAAAACGAATGTTGAAGAAAAATCGTGCCCTCAGCCTCGTGCCTTGTACTCAAGGAAGTACGCAGATCATTTCCTCATTTACCTAGCATTTAAACGTCACTTCCGTTTTATTGTCGGGCGATTTTTCTGGTTCTGTATCTTGACAACTTCTAAGCACCATGTTCCTGATACTCTACGCTTAACGGCCCTTCAGTATATTACCTCTCGTATAACACAAATGAGTATCATTTGAACCATTGATATGTTTCAATACCAAGCACTGGCAACTGCCACATTCCTTGTACAAATGACGACACCATCATGATAGTATCGATATCAAATCATACATCCCACGAACCATAGCAGGAGCTCCTAAGTATTGGGCCTTAGCACTTGCCACACTATATCTAGTACCACAATACATCCACCCTATAAACCTAAAAGCATATATCCCAACTCCAACCTCTTTCATAACCAAATGCTCCACCACCAACAATGCATCTCCCCACAACCCTCCTCCTCCTCTGCCAAAGCCATCTAACCCACGCCACCCCCCCAAAGCGCGGCCTCGTCTACATAGGAAGCAAAACCTCCCCCACCGACGACAAAACATGGGCCAGCAAAAACACTGATCTTACCTGGTATTACAACTTCGGCTCCAATCCCACGCCCTCCTTATCAAACACGAAATATGAATACGTACCCATGCTCTGGGGTGCACCCACCACCTCTCCCTCCTCTGGCACCTTCTACAACACCGTCAAAGGATTGAAGGACGGCGGCATGAATATAACGCACGTTCTAGGCTTCAACGAACCTGACGGCGCAACTTCCACAGGCGGAAGCGCCATATCCGCCTCTGACGCAGCGAAGATCTGGATTTCTGAAATGCAGCCACTCCGCTCCTTAGGCGTCAAACTCGGTGCGCCAGCAACAGTAGGCAGTGGCGCCGGGATTCTGTGGTTGCAGGCGTTCTTCAAGGCTTGTGGTGGGAATTGTGATGTAGACTTTTTTCCTATTCACTGGTATGGTGGGTTTGGTGGGTTGGCTGGGTATGTTGGGAGTATGAGGGCGACGTTTGGCAACGGCAGTGGGAATGTGAAGTGGTGGGTGACGGAGTTTGCGTATCCACAGGGGAGTGTGGGTGATGCGGGAGCGTTTTTGAATGAGAGTTTGAAGTGGTTGGATGGGCAGGCGGATGTGGAGAGATATTCGTATTTTGGGACGTACAGGACGAGTGTGAGTAATTGGGTTGGGCCGGGGGCGGCGATGTTGGATGGCGAGGGGAGGTTGACTGATATAGGGGGTTTGTATTTGGGGACGAGGGATGTTGGGACGGGTGGTGCGATGGGGATGAAGTCTTTGAGTTGGGGGTTGTTGGTATTGGTGGTTTTGCCTTTGTTGGTTTAGATAATGTAATGCATTATAGCGATTTCTTTGGGAGCACGACTGGAGATAAGCCATTGATCACGAAACCTGAGCAGGAGCAAGAATGATAATTGAGATCATGAATATGTACGTGAATTTACTAGTTTACATTTTGTAACATTCCTTCTATTCCTCCATACGCCTTGCTGGGTATTGCCTAATATCGACTCGTTCGATATTGGCTTGGTAATGATACATGTGGTAATAATGGCATCTGCATAGATGTGCTTGACGGCTTGCGAATATGATCATATCGACTAGTGTCGACAACATACGGCTTATTGCCGTCCAATGATTCAAATGTCGTCCTCTTTTGCCATCGTTCCGGATCAAGGAACGAAGCGTGTGGATCAAGAGGTGTGAGAGTGTCTCGCTGCTTTTCAGCTTCTTTGCGCGCTTTGCGGTGGGGATTGGTGCGGCATAGGTGGATTAAGCCATTGACAATGATGAGGATTGCGAGGAGGCCTGTGAGGACGGATTGCATGGCGACTAGAACTATGCCGGTGATGGCTTTTGGTGCGTCACTCATTCCGATTTGGTCGACGAAGACTAGAATGCATAGGACGGAGAGTAGTTTGACGACTTGGATGGTGATGCTGATCCAGTTACTCGATTTGTGGGCATATGGGCGGAAGAAGATGAGCATGAGAAGCATTATGGCTTCGAGGATAAGTTGACCGCCAGTTTGGAAAAGTCCATGGCCATCTCCAGCTGCGATGATGACTCCGCGGGCAAATGTGTAGATGATGACGGGAATGAATACCCACCAGTAGCTTTTTTTGTAGTGCTCATAGAAGATGCTATATTTACGCCATGTTTCCTTGTTTTCAAAAAGTGCGGACGCGTCACCGTCGGCTTTGCGATACATTCTGGCTAGTGACCAAATCTTCCATGAGAACCAAACAAGTACTCCGGTGAATATGGCGAGTGTGATACCAGCAAGTACTTTTGCTGCCCAGGAGTCGCCTTGGGTGAATTGATAGACGCAATAGAGTGTCCAGACACCATATAGAAGCAATATCAAGTTGGTAATGGTTTTGGCCATAATCCACCAATATCGCTTTCTGAAGCCATCCAGTGGTTTGGAGAGCTTTCCCATTAGCGCAACTAACTCGAGGACGAGCTTGAAAAGGAGGATTCCAATGACGATGGCAAGAATGATGATGCCGAATATCATAAGAACGGTCATGAATGTGTTTGACTTGGGAATGATAAAAGGTTCGACATATGCCTGGATGCCGGAGACGACATGGTTCGATCCGGCACTATCAGTCGATGCTCGAGCTACCAGCCTAGAAGTGAAGAGTGACCGTTTTGTTATGGTACCATTCGCGCCTTGGTATACAAAAGTCGCATTCTTCAAAAAGTCGACAGAATCGTCAGTAAGGTTGCCTCCAGTCTTTTGTCGAAAAGCATCGATGCCTGATTGCATTGTGTCCCATGGAATCAACAGTCCAGCAAAGCCAAAATTCCTTGAGAAGCTCCGATATACTTGAGGATATGTAACGGACAGCATTCCGTTCATAGCCATAGATTGAAACCATCCGATCACATCAGCAAACGAAGGACTAGGACTGGAAACACCTGGCTGGCCTCCTGCTCCTAGTGCTGAGAGTCCTGATACTAGTAATGCAGTTCCTGCCACTCCTGCAGCTACGAGTGGAACTGCAGGTACAGAAAATGTCTTTCCATTTCCCACAGCTGACTGAATACATGCGACTTGTTCTCCAGTGTCTTTGGCAGTGAAAGTGAGTTTGGCCATGCCGTCGAGATCAGGTACGGTAAATGCGATCGCGGGAATAAGGTTTGCGTATTTCTCGGGAATGGCTTGCGATCCATTGGCAGAGTATGAACCGGATGGAACTGTGATGTGTTAGCTATGGTATTGTAACATAGGATAACACTGACTAGGACATAATTGAGCCACTCTCGTCGAATTTGAACATGGATCAAATGTATTTGTATACACCTGTTGTCCATATGCTGTAACTGTCAATGTAGCCGTGACTTCTTGCTGTTTTGTGCTTGTTCCTGCGACATCAAAAACCACTTGATTTGACCCCTTGTCGTACTGTATATTGAGTTTCTGTACTGTGATATCGGCGTCGGCACTACACATGCTAAATCCATTGCTCTGAAGAACGTCCCCGCCGAGGACAGCGCTTGGAAGGATAGCGCATGCTAGTAGTATCGTTGATGTCGAGCATAATGCTTTCATTGTCGAAAACTGATGAACGGATTGCCGAATCCTGTTTGAACAATCGATACCAAATTTTTTCCTATGAGAGGCTGCGGAGGAGGTCGCTTTAAGAACTGAGTATATTGTCAGGATCAACCTGATGACGAATGTAGATATCAATGAGGTTTAAAATGAGAGTATCAAACTCAATCGTGAAAAAGAGAAGGGAGTGAACAAGTTGCGGTAAGATCAACTTTCAACAAGCAACAAATGAAAGAAACAGTGATTTAGATACTACAATGACATGTTGCAATAGAGAGGGGTTAAAGGATGGAAATGAGAGGAAGACAACAAGGCTGGGCTAGAAGTGTGGATGGCTTCTTCGATCAGTGGCTTACCCCGTTTTACATTCGGGTGCAACGACAGGAGCACCTTGCCGCGTTGGCTGGCCTATTTTAGTTGCCGTAAGTGGCGCCGTGTTGCATCCGAATTCTGTAAATCGAAATCGTAACTCAAGAGTCAAGTCGAGCTCGTGGCGAAGCGCCGTTGATGTTGAGGCTCTTTTGGATACCAGTGTTGAAGACTGGCGGAGACGGTCGAGCAAACGAAGCTCAACATTGGAGCGGTTCTCCGCTTGTAAACCACAAGCCATGACTATTTCAACGGACGTAGAATATGATGGACTGGAGATTACTGGGCGAAAGTGTTTCTGATTGTAGATTCTGAGACTCTGGTTCCTGTGAGCCCCTGGAGAGGGAGGTCAAGGGGTGGCGCATTGGCGACAAGGCCGACCTGTCAGAAGCGGCCGTCTGAATGGCTGACCCAAGAAACGGGCTGACTGGGCGACACGCCACTGGTTGACGCCCATTCTTATTTCGACCCTCAGCATCCACAGTTTTGAATTGGAGATCTTTGGCCAATTGGTGTTTGCCTTTCAAACGGATTGCGCCTGCTCCGTATGTGGCGGTATATTTGTTTGCAGCTCGTGAAGACCAAACAATTGAAAGCTGGGAAACTGCAAGACTACATCATGATCATCTCCAACTTATTTTGTTCTTGAATGAAAGTATAAAAGGCTCATTTCGATGGAAGCCTACAAGAATCTCTCGAATATCTATCTCGCAGTTGATGGAGTTTTAGTTACGGTACCGACTAGAAGGTAGGACACGAGGCAAAGCATGGCACCAACCCCTGGGACCCGATGCCAGCACTAATGCAGGAGATATCGGAGAATTCTGTGGTAGGAACGAGTCGGCATCAAATCAGCATTTCTCTCATCTTAGAACATTCGAATCTCGAGGCTGCATACTGAGATTGTACATTAAGCACATCGTGATTTGTTTCGTATGGAACTTCAACGGGGAAACTACATCTCTCGATCCTTCGAAAAGACAAAGCTAAAACTATCAAATTACCAGTTCACACTTACCATAAGAAATCGATAGTGCGATGAGTGTGCAAACTCATAAGCTTATAAGACTACTCAAGTACATGGAAATTGACGTTTGAATTAGTGTAATATTTTCAAGTTTTCGCTCGTTTGAACATTTGCGGTCGGATACATAATAACGTATCCATTGCTGCTTACAGCGCATCCTTCTCAAAAACTCACCATAGAATCATTTCAAGCTCCGTGGATTCATGTACAAAATTTGCTGAGGAAATTTTCGAGACTGGACTTTTGCAGAGTTTTTCCAAGGATTCCTGAGAGACATCAACATATTTTCCAATAAGCGCTGAAAGTCATTCGCTAATAATAAAAATCTTTCTTGTTCCAGGTAGAGCGTGAGATAGCATGACCTATTCCTCTCCTTTGCCACGCTTAGCCTCAGCACCAAAAAATTGCTAAATTTGCCCATTATTTTGCGCATTTCTTTTACAATGATTGTGTTTGGAGTGCTTTTACTTTCTGGCGTAGGGCGAGATTTGATAAGCATGTGGTTGAGATTGAAGGTTGCTCCAACAGTCAACTTTTAAAAGATCCAACTAGCGGTCAATCAGCCTTGAACCAAATATGAATTCAGTACGGACCTTACTAGTAGTGCGGTCACTGACGAATGAATACAAACACAAGATAGAACAAACTAAGTGTTGGTGATCCGGCACATTCCTGATATCCTTTGGGTTGCTATTATCGTAGTCGCAGAACGACATTGTTCGTATTGCTGACATGGCATGTAAGTTTCCTACGCAATTATCGCAAACAGAGCATTAGAGCCGAGCTTCATCGCTACGTTCTTTCAAAGTGCTTGCAAATATCGCAGTCAGTGCCTGCACAGATGCAGTGGTTGGAGTCGAGTTAATATAGGCCTCAATCATCTTCTCCTAGTACCTTCCCTGATTGTGCAGCTATGTTAAGTTACGAGTATCATACCGAGCATGTATAGTGAAAGCTCTCGAGAAGATAGCATCACATTCTCCTACCAGGCTTCAAATAAAACCATTATACTCCGAGAATGATGGTCTTTGGCCGTAGCTGAAGCGTTTCCTCTATCACGCAATATAGCCTGCCTTCATCGAGCCGCTGATTTGCTCCTCGACTTGATCATGTAACCCGCGTGAAGCTGTTTCGAAGGACAGGATACCGCGCTCATCATCGAATACGTGAGCGCCATTTTGAAATCCAACAAACTTCTACCAACAAGGTGTGGGCCACACATCGTACATATGCACATTTATCCTGGCCTTCAAGTGCTCGTTTGCCATAAGCGATCAAGAATCATACCCACACCCTGTTCGTATATCAAGATCGTGAAAGCGACATATACAAACTAGAAGCCTGAGCGTTGTTGGATATCAAACCAGCATTATGGACCACTTCTCGTTTACGATGCCATCGCTTGACCATTTAGAGGCTATAAAATATTGTCATAGACTTCTAGTTATTCTGAAATCAGAAAAACACAAACTTCCACAGCAACGATCAGATCTGGCATCAACAAAACTATCAACTATCATTTCGTCTAACAGGTTTTAGACCAAAAGTTAGTGAAGCTTCCTTCACCTACCAAGTACAAAGGCTCCCATCAATTGACTGATTATGACTTATGGAGATATGGACTGACATTATGCAAGACAACTGTTGACACTCTTCATATAACACAAAGTCTTCCTAAGAAGAGTTTACCATCCAGTCGGATCAAACACGCCAAACACAGACATGCTAGCAAACATTTATGATCTCTTCGTTGAGAGAGTTTACAAGCGATGGAGCGGTGATGTTTTCCATCTGGTGAACCAGGGATCTCGAATGCACGCCTGGAGCAGGGCAGCCGCAGCATCAGAGTGCAGACATCACTATCCAGACGAATGCAACCAGCCCGGACGGGAGATGACGGCACAGGACGCTGAGAACGTGATAGCTGCTCACGATAAGCGAACCCCTGTGGATCTGAGATCGTTGCCTCCTTCGCTAGTAGAACCAGGAACTCCAGGAACATCTAGATCAGAGTCTATCATCATCTCTTCGACGAATTCTGAAGCAAGCGACGATTTCTTGTCGTCGAGGTCAACCTCGAGGGAAACAACACCAACAGGCTAAACTCGAGTGGCTTTGCAAGTAGTGTCAATTTGAAGCAAGTTGTGTTGATACCAACTCGTTGAGCGAGGGAGCACAGTTTTGATATTTCTTGGAATGGATTTCAGTTTGTTCTTCGGGGTCAACCTACACCTACACCTGTATCGATAATGCCTCAGGGCTATCTCATGGTGAGGAATTGGCATGGTGGCATGCATTAATGGACCCTTTTGAATTTATAGTAGTACATAAAATGGTGAGAAATGAAAATTCGGTTTTCTCCAATTGACGACGCTTGATCTTCCAGAGACTGCAGTTTTATGGGACAATGGCGCCATAGCTGCTTGCCAGTTTATCACTGTCGGATCAGTTATCAGAATGTCTGTCAAGTGCTTTCAAGAAGAGAGTAGTATCATGCACCAGATTTCGGAGTTGGTCTTTCTGAAACTTACTTGTGTATTGTAAACTTGTTGAGACATGTTCTGGTAGTAATAGCATTAATGAAAGATTGATTGAAACTTGCCGAAAGACTCAAATCCAGCCTCTGATTAGAACGAAGTGAGAATTTGAAAATGCTTAAATACTCCTTAGCCCTTGCTCCTCGCTCGCTCCCGAAGATCATTAGAAAAATGCAAATGAGAACAGCAAATTATATGCATATACGCGTGATGGAAAAGACGGAGTCCCAAAATTCCTGCCCCCAATTCAAGGATTTAAGATAGAACATGCGAATTTGGGTTATAATGCTGCTATCATGCTGCGTAACGAGTAAGAAGAAGTTCAACAATCCAGGCTGAACCCAATGACAGCGCAACTGCCCACCATGGTTGGCCAGTGGCTGGCGCGACAAGAATAGCGAAGACGATACCGAATGTGTAGGAGCCGAGAACGTTCAAGAATTTTTGAGGCATCAAGCTTTGATCAACACATTTGCAAGTAGAAGTAGCCCGTTTTGGTGCACCAGGTGAATCAGGCATAGTTTCGAGAGAAGAATGGTGTCTGGTGGGATCTGGAGTGTTGCAAAGTGCAATGAGATCTTCTGTATGATCAAGGAATCTGTAGTCGCCGATCTCGTTCACCTTTGCCCATCGTCTGTATCCAGAGACTTGATGTGCTGTTGCTGGTGGATATGTGCCAATATCCGAGTCGTGTGATGTCAGCGCTTTATCTGCCTCATGTTAGAGAAGGCCATTACAGTGCTCAAGGATATGACTTACTGTATTGACCCAGCTTTACGAATATCCGTCCTAGACATTGCGTTCGCTTGTCTCCCAGCTCTCGCAACTCCTCTCGGGAACGTAGGTCTATAAATGGGACACTGGGAGCCATCTTTTGGTACGTTGCTGAGTGCGGTGAAGTTAGAAGTTTCATCTCCTCGTCAATGACCTGGAGCTCATCTTCAAGATCGGTAATTTCTGCCTGCAGATGGAGTAGCACCCGATGGTTTAGTTGGGAAAATCGTCGATATAGCGGCGTTGGGTTGCCATCACCATTCGAAAGAGCTTTAGCTAGCCGGTTGTAGTTGGAGCCGTCATGGCATTGTGTTCGCGCTGGTCGGCAAGGCGCAGGCGCCTCTGGTGCTGGTATAGGATGACCGTTTGCTACCAAGGGACGGGAGTTGAGTGGAATTGCTGCTAAACTATATTGATGGTTCCAGTATAGATGCTGATGAAGATGCTGAGGAGGAATCAGGGGATGCGAAGGATACATTTGAGGGAACGTATGATGCCATTGTGGATGCCCTGCGAAGGGATGTACGGGCACTTGATGTGGCGCAGTAGGATGATATATGTGTTCCGATTCATGTTCTTCAGCAGTAGTTGCAGGCGGCTTGAAGTGTCGTTGAGGTTGAGGACTGTGTAGGTCTGGACTAGCGAGGTCACGAAGATGTTGAAGCGCAGGATGTGTATAGGGTGCCGTTGAAGGTGGATCGAACTTCTTGTTTTCGTGATGACCAAGTGATGAAGTGGAGGTAGGTTCGGAGAAGTTGTCATCTTCATCACTGCTCATTTCACGATCATCTTCGCTCTCTTCATCTTCCTCGTTGTCAGTCTCAATCTCTTCTTCTTCTTCTTCCTCTTCAACATCTGATTCATCGGCATCTTCACAATCCGAGCCATTGACAGAATCTTCTTCAGATTTTGATCCCGAATCATCTGCTGCATCTTCAGGCTTTTGTTGCTGTATTGACTGCTTGACATGGCCTAAATCTGTTAAATTGTTGATAGCGTCTGCTGACTGAAGGCCAGCTTCGACTACTTGTTCATCGGGTTGAAGTTGCAAGGTTATATCCACTGATGAACTTCTTGACGAAGTCCGATACTGTTCGATCGCAGTGGGTAAGACGGAGTGTTTAAATGAATCGATGAAGCTTGCCTTTTCAGCACTCGCCACATTTTCGTGCGCTTCCATAGCGGTGGCAAACACGTTTTTGAAGATCAAAACGTGTTAAGTCCAACGGCCGATTGCCAAATATGTCTGGTATCTCAACCGGATCCACTGGCTAGCACCGTTGTCTTTTAGCTGCGTAGTTCATATTTCGAAATGGACTACGGAAGGAATGTAAATTTAATCAATATTCGACGGCCTTTCTGTGCGAATAAGACTTTAACATGCATATAATGCAGTATTCGTGATACAGTCGTTTCGAAGGCAGTTGTATTACAAGGAGCCCAGTGTTGGTACGACGTTGACTTCTAAAGTCATAGTTGACAATGGGAACTTAATCGTATGCCGGGGGCAGAAAGACCAAGGAATAGAGCTCAGATTCAGCTTTGAGCTTGTCCAGCTCTCTTCGGTGTATTGTAGAGATATCTTGATGTATAGAGACAGGTTCAAATGAGAATAACCTAGATCAGCTTCGTGTTGTGGATCCGTAGTCGTGGCTGAGGGATAGGATGATTTTTGAAAAAGTTTCGAATGATATTCGAATAATTCCAAGGGGAAAGAAAACCTTCGAATGTTAAACGTGATGAGCAAGATAAAAACCGCTCAAATCAACCTTTCTACTTGCTAGATGCAACCCACGCCAGTTCAATGGTTGGCATACATAGCCGCCAACCAATGCAGGTGAGACCACAATATCACCACCCCCCGCTCCTCGCACGATTCAATGGCGCGAACGACATTTTAGCGTTTGCCAATTCATGCCACCTACCAATTGCAGAAAATTTTGGTTGTAAGAAGTGTATTGCATCTCAATAAAAAAGCGTTGATAGACCGTTGGGGGCCGCCACGTCGTTCAATATCCAACAAGGATTTGGGCGGAAATGGTGTTCATCCTCAAGCTTGGTGAGATGCCTCCGTGGCAAAAGAAGCTTGATTGGGATGGGAGCATTGAGATGGGCTTTAGGACACGGCAGTTGGCAAGGATGCTTGTAGGAAGGAAACCTCCGTCTGCAGGTCTCGTGCATGAGTGAGTTGTTCATTCAGTCGAATTATCTTCCACAAGGCTGTATGGAAGGGCAGCGCTTGATAATCACTGCAGATTTGTAGCCTGTAGAAGGCTTCGTAAGAGCTGGGATTATCTCCCAAGTGCATAAATGGTCTTTGTTGCACTAGAAGCCTGCGAACTCTTGATATGCTGATTTCTGGATTTGGGAATGTTGATTGGTGTGAACATTATCCATGTTTTTCAACGCCAATAATGAGACAGCTCATCTGCAAGAAGTAGCGATGTACTTCGAGATATAAGATACTTGTTCGAGAACCGGCAGCATATTTTTTATGCCAGCAGTATATCAAGTACCGTTCAAAGCGACATGCATAAGATAGGAGACACCCATCCGATAAGAATTTTGCAGCATCTGATCCATCACCATCAAACCAGAGCAAAAGTTTGGATTCCACGATCTGTATTCCATCGATTTCAGACGAGAGTAAAAGTCTCCATTCCCCTCTCCGCATGTCGATGCGGCCAAGCACTCTTCTCAATCCCAAAAATCGACGCCCGTCCAACAAGCCGAAAGTTCTCCCCCACACACCTCAAAATCATCGGTGCCGTCGTCCCAGGAAACAGCACAACCAGATCATCCGGTTTAATATCCGTCTGACACAGCCCAAACGTCTCATTAGAAGTACAAAACAATCTCTGTCCAAGACCGCCCGTGATCATAGCATCAACAAGTGCCTTCGACGCAGGCGGCATAGATTCTTTCCAGATAGCGCTGAAGAGGTGGTCTGGTGCTTGGCCTTGGATAATGGATGTGGTGCTGTTTTTGAGAATTGATCGTTTGAATGGTGGTTTCGGCTTGCTGTCGTAGCATCTTCGTATAGTATCTAGGAAACCGTCAAAGCCATCTTCTAGGATTTGGCGACGTTGGGTGGAGTTGGTGTTGTCTTCGAAGTTGGGGTGGAGGAGGTTTAGACAGAGATTTCGCATGCTTTGCTCTATTGTGCCGTCGCTGCGCGGGTTGAGGGCTAGAGCGGCCCAGCGTGCGATACAGCGGGCTCCGCCTTCGAGACTGAGATTGATGTTGAGGTTGCTCCGGGTTTGGGGGGTAGGGATTCGCTCAGCGACTGTCTTTATTAGGTGGATGATTTTTCCGTCTAGGATTAGTCGGCTCTGTGATGCGACGCTTGGACTGTAGCCGTCGAAGAAATGTTGGTAGTCGTTTAGTAGTTCGTGAGGCGCGGTTTCTTGACTGAAATCTGGTACCCATGAGGGAAGGCCGGGCATTCTTTGTGGGCTGAATACATTTTCAAGGATCCATAATGATTGTGAGCTCTCAATAAGGGCAACAGTAACCTGCTCGTATACTGATTGAGGCGCTAGATCATAGTCTGGATCTTGCATTTTGACGCCCACGGATGTGAGCATATGATGTAAAGCATATATTTTGTCGCGTGGATCTGTCGCCGCACGAAATATTGAAAGTTGGAGCAGAGCAACGCCATTGATGCTAGCAGTTTTAGAAGGATCAACGCCAAAGTCTGGGCCGTTTCGAAGGTTCAATTGACCCCGTGTTGGTGGCCGAGAATTTGGACTTGACTTCTCTTTGCCATGTAGACGCGCCTGGTACATTTCCCGGGATCGTATTGCAGACATTGGTCGCCAAACATGGCGACTGAAAGAGGAAGACCAGTAATGGACACAAAAGACAAATTGGTTCCACTCGAGGCCGATTGTTCCGTAGAGGATGATGATATGAGTAGCAACACTTGATTCTTGGAGAGTCCATGCCCGCTTAAACCAGTCGTGTTCCAGGACACTAACAAATGCTTGTTGAGCTGGCGATTTCATGTCTATCAATCCGTTAGTACAACATCAGGTTGTGTATGTCTATAAAGGGGAAGAATGCAAAGACAAAATGACTTCAGGATATTATGGCAGAAATACGATGATCAAGTACGATAGGCAATCCGACTTACCATGTTGAACCTCAACCATCTTTTACCTGAACATGAAAGACTATCTTGCCCATCGCACTTGATCCCAGACTCAAGTAAAGGTAGATAATTACATACCTTTACTAAACGGTCTCAAGCCAAAGGATGATGGTACTTTTCCACGATAGAAGCTGGATAAGAAAGAGCCCTTGAATCGAAGCTTTCGAATGAGCTTTGTAATCTCCTCATTACCCTCTCCCAACCAAACAAGAACTCTTTGAGCATTTTGATAGATCTCGCCCATGACTTTTACCTGATTGCTCTTTTCTGTATTTGAAAATTGATTAATGCATATACAATCCACCCATAATGCTCGTTCACGAGTCATGTGTCGTAGATATCGCAATGCCACCGAGCAATTGTATGTAACAAAGAGTGGTTGGCCATCACACTGTATTTTGTGGGTTTCTGCAGTATTTCCCCAAACATACGACAAGGCCTCATAAGGAGCTGTTGCTTGAGGCCGATCTAGGGAGAACTCTTTTAGATGGCAGTGGATTGGAGAATCAAATTCGGTTGATGGCTGCAGGTAGACGATGCGGGCCTTTCTGCCAGGAGAGAGTGAGACATGCTGGAACTTTGACGCCATTTCATGCCCATCATTGTTTTGGCGAACGAAGGGAGTTGCTGCGGCCTGAGAGCAGTGATCATGAAAAGGGTCTGGCGGTGGCTGGTTGGGAGAGGATCTGCGTTGAAGTTGAGATGCGCGGTGCAAGCGCGCCAACGCTAAACCTGGCAGCCATTTTGAGATCAGCCGCCACGATGTGCCTATAACATTGATATCGTGACTTGGTAAATTCGCCGGAGACCTGATTTGGTCGTTCTTGTTGGCTTTGATTCTAGAAGCATGGGCAGTCTGGTTGTTTCAAGGGAGAAGAGGCCATGTCTTGGTTGAATGTCTTGACCAAGGGTCTATAGATGAAGGCGGAGAGAAGTTGTGCATCTGATCCATGCACAATTAGGTGTTTGTATGTAAGAGTACATACATGGTTGGCGGGGAAGAGAGGGGCCGGTTGAGGTGACTTCTTCCCCGTTGTTGGTTGCATTGATCGTTTTGGTGGACGAGTGGAGTACTAGGTAACACCACAACAGTCGGGATCAGGCACCACTCAATAATACTCTACAAATATCAACATCATGCAATCCCAATCTCAATTGAAATGGGTACCATCAAAATAGCTTTTGTCCAAGATTTAATGTTGCATGTCGACTGTCGGTCATCCAATTGGCACTGTTGGGGGCTGTTCGGCCGGGCTCAATCTAATTCGGCCTGGTTGGTTTCTCTCAGCCGCATGGCCAGAGCACACTGTCCACAAACACTGCCCAAATGGTCTCTTAGCAAGGTTCCTGAGAGGTTCCTGAGAGGTTCCTGTGATGTTCCTGTGATGTTCCTGAGAGGTTGAGAAACAAACAACGCCACTGCAGGACCCTCCACAGCTCCTGCAGCCATCCTCCGTCCATTGACCATTCAACCTCTCTCCATCTTCTGTTGCTCGTTGCTTGGGAGCTGAGAGCTTTTGACCAAACACCGCCTGTTCTCCCCAGATTTCTAGACTTTTGTGTCACTCTACAAAGAAATTGGCGGTAGGGTTCAGAGGTCCTGCGCTGCCCTGTACCCCGTTGGCAAGCGGACGGTGGTTGGAATTGCTAATTGGTGTTGCTGCTGGTGCTTACAGCCTGTGAGCTTGGATTCAGGTTCCGTATTCTTGGTACTTTGCTTTGACTTCACTGCCCATTTACGGCATTGCCTGCCTTATTTCACCCATTTTATAGACCTGCGCTTTCCCTGCCGATCTTTCCCAATTTGCACAAATTGCTTCCATTTTTCAATGTTACCTTGCTTTCTCCATCTTCTTCAACTGCTTCTAGCTCTGTCACCATAAGCTACAGCTCTTGTTCCTGGTACACATACACATGCCTAGCGTATGACCTACCAGCATTCCTACAACTTCCCTTTACCACTCTTGACTGTTACTGCATAATCATTCTGCAAACCACATTCACTGAGGTCTTTTCATCATAAAAGCGCATCAGTGCGCAAACCTCTCTCACCAAACATCTACACCTACCCGCGTCATAATGAAACTTCTTCAATTGTTGCCGCTATCCCTGGCCTTGAGCCCTCTTGTATCCGCATTATGGCCGGTCCCATCCAAATCCACTGTTGGCAACTCTACCTTGTGGTTCAGCGCAGACGCCGAGTTCTCACTCAGCTATGTTCAATCTAATGTAGGCTTTATGCTCGCTCCCTCGCAGCTTCTTCAAACAGTTCTGAAGTAGGATACCCCATTTCTTTGCAGATTTGCTGACTATTTTTAATCATGTAGCTCACAAAGAGAAACACACTAAACAATAGTAGTAGCAGCAATAAGCCACCCATCACGGAGGAAATTCTCGACCGAGCTATCAGACGGACCTACCACACTATTCTCAAAGAAGGCTTTATTCCATGGCGTTTCCATGCTCGAAATGCGGAATTCGAACCTACTGAAGATACTGGCAAACCAGTTACCAGCATCAAGCTTCAACTTTCTGGCCCGGATTCACCAAATGTTTTGAAAGGACTAGATGGCGAGATTGATGAATCATATTCTCTCAAAGTTACGGAAGATGGCGAAGTTACGGTCTTTGCAAACTCCTCTATTGGTCTGGTTCGAGGCTTGACAACCTTTACTCAGCTATTCTTCAAGCATTCAACCGTCAAGGACTCTGCATACACTCCGTACGCCCCTGTTGATATCCAGGACCATCCGGCTTTTGCTCATCGCGGTCTCAATATGGACGTGTCAAGATCCTATTATGAGGTTGATCATATTAAGAGAACGATTGATGCTCTGGCATACAGCAAGATGAATCGACTCCATCTTCATATCACGGATGCTCAGTCATGGCCACTGGAAATTCCATCAATGCCTGAACTCTCTGCCAAAGGAGCATACAACAAGGATTTGGTATACACTCCTGATGATGTAGCTGGAATCCAGCGCCATGGAGCTTTACAGGGCGTACAGGTTATCATTGAAATTGATATGCCAGGTCACACCTCCTCCATCTGGTATTCCCATCCTGAGCTGATTGCCAGCTTCAACGAACAGCCAGACTGGAGCACATACTCTGCCGAGCCACCTTCCGGAACATTACATCTGAATGATCCAGCTGTTTACACTTTCATCCAAAACCTCCTGAAAGATCTCCTTCCCCGTATCTCTCCATATACAGCTTACTTTCACACTGGCGGCGATGAAATAAAAGCCGCTGCCTACATCAACGACCCAACAATCAAATCAAACATCACCAGCGTCATCCAACCATATCTCCAAAAGTTCGTCAATTCCACCCACGACATCGTCCGCCAAGCAGGTCTTACGCCCATGGTCTGGGAAGAAATGGTCCTTGACTGGAATCTCACTCTCGGTAGCGACGTTGTCGTCCAAACGTGGCAAGAATCCACCAACGTCAACCTCACCGTTTCCAAAGGCTACAAAACTCTGGCAGGAAACTACTACTTCTGGGTAAGCCCAATACCCTTCCTCATTCCTACCCCGATACTAATATCTTCTTGTAGTACCTCGACTGCGGTCACGGCCAATGGATAAACTTCCCACCCAACCAATCAGCCTCCTTCTTCCCTTACAACGACTACTGTGCGCCCTTCCACAACTGGCGCGTCGTCTACTCCTACGACCCCCTCTACAACATCTCCGCCGAAGCCCAACATCTCGTCATTGGCGGCGAAGTACACGCCTGGGCCGAGCAAACCGACGGTGCAAACCTCGACCGTGTGGTATGGCCAAGAGCCGCAGCCGCAGCTGAAATTCTGTGGTCTGGCGCAAAGGATCCGGTGACGGGAGGCAATAGAAGCCAGGTGGAGGCGGCGCCGAGATTGAGTGATTTGAGAGAGAGATTGGTGGCCAAGGGCATTTATGCTGAGCCGATTCAGATGGCGTTTTGTACGATGGGGGATAATCAGTGTAATTTGGGTTGATGGATTATATACGGTGGAGTATGTGTTGACTTGAGAAGATTGTGGTTTATGAGATAATTGATCTAAGATAGCAATATCATAATATTTAGCATTTCATTGACTGGCTGCGGTTCAAATATCAAAAGCTCATACACTAAATTTCTTAGTGGAACGTCATATGGAAGAGCTCTCGACGGCTTCCTATCCTTCAAGCACTGTCCAGGATAATTACTTCTTCGCTATAGTTGAAGATCGACTTAGGGCACCTTAAGTAGATAGTAAAGTTTGGATAGTAGTTGTCGTAGTAGTATCACGCGGGAGGGCTAGATGGTGGTGCATTAAATATCAGATTTCAAGATCTCGATATATAATTTTTGGCGGGGGCCTAAACGCCATCAACGTCACTGCTATTTTCAGCCGCTCCACCTACCTACTCAAACCTCGCGTCGCCTGATCTTTCCCTCTGCGCCTCTCACCAAACAAGTACTCTTTGTCAGATGGACAATGCTGGAACCTCTGAGATTCTTATCCATCCATTTCCGATTTGCTTCATCTTTCAATAAGGATGACACCTTAGAGCTGTGCCTGCCTCACTACTATACCATCTCTCCATCTCTCCCATACAACACTCCCTCTCTCCCGTACAAAGCTCCCTCTCTTCCGCTACGGCGCGCATGTCCACAACCTCCAATACACGGCAACCCAAGCCGTCCCTCGATCCTCGACTATCAATGAGCTCCATCTCACCCATACCCTCACCAGGTCTCTCAGCCAGAATGAGTCTCCCCTCAATATCCGCAAAGGAGTCCTTGTCACGGACGTCGACGCCCAAACAAACACCGCCGTCTTCCGTGGCAACTACTGCCGATGATGATGAGATCCGCCAAATCTTAGCAGAGCGCGAGAATGCCTCGACACATCGCCTACGCGACTTGGTCTTTACAAAACAATTCACTACCTTTGACCGCCAAAATCCCCTCAGCGCCGAGTCGCCATTTCGCGGCTTCTTCACACTGTTTTGGCTCGCCATTGCGCTTATGCTGCTGAAGGTTGCGGCTTCGAATTATAAAGTGTATGGTAGCGTGGTTGGGAAAGCTGAGATGTTGCATTTTATGTTTGATCGGGATGTTATTATTCTTGGTCTTACGGATGGCGTTATGGTGGGATCGACGGTTGTTGGTCTAGGTTTGCAGAAGGCTGTTGCGAAGGAGTGGATTTCCTGGAGACGGACGGGCTGGATTATTCAGAATTTATGGCAGACGGCGTTTTTGTTTTCGATATTGGCGTGGACTTGGTATCGGGAGTGGCCGTGGACGCATACGATTTTTATGGTTATGCATACTTTGACCTTTGTTATGAAGCAGCATAGTTATGCATTCTATAACGGCTATTGTAAGTCATTTGTTCTTTCAGAGATCTGGATACTAATTCTTGACAGTGTCTCAACTGAACCGTAGAAAACGCCTTTTGGAGCGGAAACTGGAACATCTTAGATCAACAGAGTCAAGCGACGAAGCACCCTCTCCAGTCGTTGATGTGTTACGCGCATCTGGCGTTGAGAATACTCAAGAGCCCAATGGCCAAATCCAACGACGACCACCTCTCAACTCCCGAACATTAACGGACCCAACGAAAGAGAACTCCCATCTCAGCGCTGTTGTCACTGCCATAGATGATGAAACATCAGTAAACGACGATGCCAAATCAGAATTTACCACCGCCATCGAAAACGAGCTCGCTGCCCTTACAAAGGAACTCCATGGCAAGACTACAAATCCGGAAAAACAGTATCCCAATAACCTCACCCTTGCCAACTGGGCTGACTACACCATCATACCCACCCTATGCTACGAGCTCGAATACCCACGCCAAAAGCACATCAACTGGTGGTACGTAGCCGAGAAAAGCGCCGCAGCACTTGGTGGCATATTCGTCATGATCGTCGTCTCCCAAGCATACATCCACCCCGTCGTCCTCAGTACCCTCGCCATGAAAGACGACCGCATAGCCACTCGCTGGCGCGAATTTCCTTGGGTCGTCTCAGACCTCCTCTTCCCCGTCATGCTTGAGCAACTACTCACGTGGTGGGTCGTCTGGGAGTGTGTCCTCAACGTACTCGCAGAAGTAACTGGCTTTGCAGACCGCAACTTTTATGGCACGTGGTGGAACTCTGTCAGCTTTGATGAATATGCGCGCGACTGGAATAGACCTGTTCACAACTTCCTCTTACGCCACGTATATAACTCCAGTATCAGCAGTTTCCACGTTAGCCGGACGACGGCTACGCTGGTGACGTTTACGCTCAGTGCGTTGGTACATGAGTTGTTGATGTTTTGCATGTTTAAGAAGGTCAGGGGGTACTTGTTTACATTTCAGTTATTTCAGATTCCGTTGGCGTGGCTTAGTCGGACGAAGGTGTTGAAGGATCGGAAGACGTTGGGGAATCTGATGTTTTGGTTTGGTCTGTTTATTGGACCGAGTATTTTGGGGAGCTTGTATTTGATTGTTTGATAGATGATGTATCTCGGCGGGTTGTTGATTTTTCTTAGCTTAGCAGCATTTGTATAGGAGCGTTTGGGGATTACTCTATATCGCTTGGGGATTACTCTATATCGCTTGGGGATTAGATCTCTTCTTTGGTGGCGGTGGTTCATGTTCACGCATGACATCTATGACTATGTATATTAGATTTATGACTACTACTTACTCCTAGTGACCCTATTTGGACATCTTTTCAAGGCTGCGATTTCTTGGTGGGCTCTGATTCCTTAATATGAGCCACGTCATTTTTGACATTAGTTTCCACGCTTTTGATATTCATGCCATCCTTCTTGATCTCCTCCATTCCGACTCCGCCAGCCTCGTTGCCTTTGATACCACCATTCTCCCCATCCCCTCCATCCTCCACCACACTCAACCCCCTCAACCAAACCTCCAAGTCCTTCGGCTTCCTAAACCGCAGCACCCTCAAATGCAAACACTCCTCCTCCGCCAACCAAACCGGGAAATTCCTCCGATGATTCCAATGCATCCTCACACACCCCACAAACAAATTATCCCTCCACCCACCATTCACCAACCCCTTCACATGATTCCACGTGCGCTCTTTATTCCCATTCCACAACTCCTCTCCTCTCCACACCCTCTTCACTGTCCTCTTCAGCACTCTCCATAACGCAATTCGTAATGGATAGTCAAGCCAGATCAACGTATCGGCACGTCGCCAGAGAATGTCGCGCGCATATCGGGTATAGTTGCCATCGGTTATCCATTGCCCGGTAGGTGGTGTGGAATTGGCTACGGCGGTGCGCATTTCGGGGGTGGCGAGATGCGTCCAGTTGGGTTGCCAGAATAGGGAGTCGAGTTCGATGGTGGGGATGGAGAGGTGGTGGGTGAGGGTGGTGGAGAGGGTTGTTTTGCCGACGCCGGATTTTCCTACTATTACTATGCGGTTCATTGGGGGTGGTGGGGTTGTTGGGGTGGTGGGATTTTGGGGGGATGGTGTGGTTGTTGTTGGGTTGGTGGCTGCCATGATGGTGGATTTCTGATGGTGAGGTTTTGATGGTGAGATTTTTTGTGATGGTAAGGATTCAATACGAGGACTACTACATAGTTTGAAATAGCTCATCAGCTTTATCGGGAACTGAATTCAGATGTGTGTGGATGTAAGGCGGAAGGTCGAATGGAGTCAGAGCAGGGAAGGAGTTGAAGGTTTGTGTCGTGATTTGCAATACCATGCAACCAATGTGGTGTAACTTTCCATCACTCGCAGAAAAGTTCTCCATCGAACTCATTATACCTATCTAATTGAAGACTTCAATTTCGAAAAATATACTCATCTCCATACGCTCGACATAAAAGGATCGGGTGTACTAGAATGTATACAAATATGATCTATTTTTAGAACAAGCCTCATAGAATCTGGGGTGCAGCCACAACTCCTGCGCGTTGCCAAATGTGTAGATTCTTAAGCCTCGCCAGGGAAAGAGCGCGAGACAAAACAACATCGATTTCTTGAGGTCACTTTTCATGTGTCCTCCTCAGCCTCATCATGAAGTGTTTTTTCTACAGACAGCATCGAGATGACGAGTTTGCAGCATGTCCCGCAATCAGGGCCTGTGATGCGTATATTCACTGAGGCCGAGACCAATTGATTCAAGTCGCTATTACAAGGAGAGCGATCGCCGATTTGGAACTGGACTATTAGCAGCTTGATTGCTCCGGGTTTCTAGGGACTTGTCCTCTTGCGTGTATCTTCGCTCTCGGATGAAGTGTCTTCTGCTTCTGAATCCTCAGAGACGTCCGATACGACAACTGGCGCTTTCCAGAAGTGTGTTTTCGTCGCTGATAGCCCAAGTCCACACCGCTGTTCCTGTGGAAGCTAAACGTTAGCTAGTGTTACCGATTCACCAGACGCATCAGTGCTTCTGGGTGGGACTCGGCCATATAGATGCATGTTGATTGGTAAGTTTCAGTGCGATATAGGACAAGAATAAAAGAAGTTGTTTTTAAAAGAAAAAGGTTGGGTTCTGAAACAGGTGCTGAGCAAGAAAGCTCGCGGGAAAAGTAGCGACGCCATGATTAACAGAGACTCTTTGAAGAAACACCAGAATGTAAAATTCGATGGCCATTGGGACCAACGCGGAATATTTTTATCCTTTCGGTCGAGCCTCGTTGTGATCACCTCATGATAGTCGGGATGCGGTTGTTTGGAAATGCCAGCACAGGTCCATTGTTGACAGATTCGCACCATTGTAACCAACTACTGATCAAGTATGCAACACTGCCCCAGGTACTCGACAGTGAGCTTTGATATGCAGCTCCAGTAGAATCTCCTGATCGAACTCCGAAACTAGCAGATAGTCTTTGTACCCAAGTCAGGACAGGAGGTTAATATCAAAGAGGAGACTTACATAAATCCTACAGCACCAATCGTAGCCCATATACCAATCCACCAGGCAATACGACGTGGTAAAGGTCGATACCAACTATCTTGGGTTATCACTGTAAACATGATACCAGCAGTCAAGAAACACAACGACGCAACTATTTGTGGAATCCAATAGCCGCCCAGTTCCTGCCATGGCTGAAAGTTTGACAGTATTCCAGGCAGGGAAATAACTCCGCAGATGCCATACAAAGTTGCTCCAAACAGTTGAATGACGCAGGCAATATAACCCATTTCACGAATATGATAGGTTTTTAATGCATGCCATGTCGGCCACCATCTCCACGTCAGATATTCGTGAAACTCGGTCTGTTCTGCAGCACCAACATCAACACCGCCACGTCGAGGAGCTGGAGCTTTGTTTGTAGGATAGATGGATCCAGGTCTCTCTTTTCTATCACGAGTGTTCCAGCCAGCTTCTGGATCGACGCTCTGCTGCTTTTCCATATCTTCTTCGTCTTCCTTGTCATCGTGATGATGCGGAATCATATGTCCAAAGAACATGTGCAGTTTTTCGTCTAGCAATCTTTTCGCGTCTTCGTCATGTCCTTCTAAATGCCTTTTCATAGCTCTTCCTGCAAAGCTACCATCATTGATAGCTTCCAAATACGCCATTGTAGCACCCAGTTGATAGAAGAGTGCGCCAAAGAAGAATAACAACCCAACTCCATATTCGCTCTCGCCCTTGAATTCGGAGTTGGGCCACTGTAAAGGAGTCCAGGCCCAAAAGCCGTCGATAATGAAAAGTATAGATCCCCAGGTGTAAGACCACCCACTCCAGAATGCCATGTCCCAGTATGGAAATGTTGTATACATGACCAAGGAGCCATATACCGCATTCCTCAAATGAATATATAGAGGTAGATGTACCTCATCATTAGGTATGACAGCGTGAGATTGTCGCCTTTGACGTGCTTCGGAAGGACCGCGCGCATGTTCTCGGTGCAGCTGGAGCTTTTGTGATACCTTTTCCGCCGCATGCTTAGCAGTGTCACTGAATGTGAGATGATGTTCTTCGAGAGGTGTGTCTGATTCCGTTGTCACTTGGCGGTTCTTCTCTTCATTGTGCAGGTCCGGTGTCGAAGTCGGTTTTTGCGACTGTGTGGCCTCATTTTGTTTTGGATTCCTGTCATTTGTCTCACTTATGCTTTGATCTACATCTTGCTTTACGTGTGTAATAATGCTCTCGTCAGAAGCTACTACGGGAACAAAAACAGCAACCCCAGTTTCTCCGTTGTAATCCGGTTTTCGAAAAGTTGGCGCTGGAGAATCCATTTCCTACGGCGCGCTTTAAGACAGAAAAATGATCTCCTGAATGATCAATTGTTGGAGCTGAGGATTAAATTCTCTTGCTTCTAAAATCAGCCTGCCGTGCCTTTCTTGGGTTTTTAAAGCAGTCATCTTGATTGTAACAGGTAGGTACAATGACATAGGAGGCACTTTGTGTGCAAATCATACAGTCTGCAGGATTCAAGCTGCATATTCACTAGCCAGAACAGTAACGACCTACATTATTGGGGTTTCAATGCAAAAGCAATCATGTAGAAGCATGTAGGAAAAGAACATTGCTACTTTTATTTTTCAGCAGCAATGACCTTATCAATAATTCACCAAAACTCAGGTAAAATATATTGATGAGCTGGCTTTTTTGAAACTCTCGTCGAACATAACTTTCAAGGTCGTTGCATGTACAGCTCTTTTACGCGTTCTATCTTCTCCCTAGTCTCGACGTTTTCTTGATGGCGGCATCAGGTTCTTGAAGCAATAGTGGATTCCCTTCTCTATATGAGTGAGGACCTATCACCACTACGAACCGTAGAGTAACAAGTTAGATGATACTAAAGAACTTAAGGGAAGTCATGATTCGTTTTGAAGACTAACATACCACGGAAGAGAAGAAAAGATCAAGAATCCAGCTGTTGTGCTTTCCTAGTATGATGATTATCGATTGTCGGGCCAATCTAGTCTTCCTTGATGATTCCGTCTCATCATATCTCGACATTGCTCTAGCTAGTAGCGAACAAAATCAATATGCAAGAATGCACAAGATTGCTAGGTCCAGGAAGAAGATCACAACTCGTGACAGACCTCTTAACAAATTCGAAGTCCTTCTCGATATAAAATCGTGAAGGAGAAGACCATAGCTAGAAATCGCAGCGATTGATGGTTGTGTGCCTATTCAGTATTCCTGAGGCTTTTTATGAGATGAGCACTTACACCTGCTATAGAAACCACATTCGATTTGTATCCTCTAGAGAGTGTTCTCCCATGCCAGTGTTGCAAATACTAAAAGAGGAACATTGAACAACAAGGCCAGGCTTCGCAAGCATATTTCAGACTGCAGGTATATCGAAAGGTCTCCAAGTGTGCTTGACGACGACATTGCAGCTCGCCAAAGTTGCATGATAGAAAATGCGACAAGGCTTTAAGAATTGACTGCTCCTAAGGTCTTCACTTCGCATCATGAAGTAGAGGAAGGGTTGTGAACTTGTGATCCTACTTGATCCTACGCATTCATATGGCCTGAGGCTTGTGCTTGATAGGAGTCCTTTTCTTTAGCAAATTTTTCTGTACTGTATATGTGCTAAGTTCTCATAAGTCTACAACGTACGTACTTAAGTAGTCCGTGTCTTGAATAGGCATCGGTACCTAAGTACTTAGGTAGATAGGTTAGGTACCTAGGTAGGCAAGTATAAATTTGCAGGTGGAGTTGGAACCGAAAGACAAACATTTCAATAAATAGGGGGGTGGGAACCAACATTTTTTCAGGGGTTGGGGACGATGATAAATCTTTTCCAACCACACTTGTCCACCATTTCAACCATTTAATCCATCAATATACTACCACGATTGTCTTTTCACTTGTGACCAGAAAAACAGTCAAGAAAATGACTGTTAAGCTCGAGTTCCCTTCTCCTCTGACCTTTGACCGGGTCATGGAAACCAGGTCGGTGGTAGCACACAATAGCCTTCTGTTCAAAATTCCTTTCGAAATACTCTCAATAATCGCAGAAAATCTATACGCAACCGCGAGCAAGAAGGATCTTGCAAATCTTGCACTTGTCAACTCGGATTGTCGGCAGTTGGCACGTGCCTGCCAATTCCGATCTGTTAAGCTTGACGCCAGTTCCAATTCTGAGAAGCTTCTGGGACTCCTTCGACGAGAAGTGATCGAGAGACGTCACAATCAAGGTCATACGCGCAATCCATCCCTGGGTGTGTGTATGCGTCACCTTAAAGGAAACATCCAGAGTTTTGGAGAGGCGATTCGTAATGCGATACCTCGAAAGCCGGGCAGATCGGTTGAAGATGCTTGGGTTTCTGATGATGATGCATTCGACTCTGACGAAGAAGAAGCTGAGCGATGGGAAGATCTTTCCGAACTAATGAAAGCCAAGGCCGAAAATCACAGATCAAACGTACTTTTTGTCGCTTCCCATCTCCCGCACCTGGAAACCTTTGAAATGGATGTCGCTGACTGGAACACGGCTCTCTTCAACCATATAATTTCTTCGCCCTCTATCAAAAACCTCACATTTCGCATGCTAAAAGTGCAAGAATGCGCACCCACTGCTGTGTATGGTGCTATAGCCTGGCCGCTTGAAACCCTGGATATCAGCTTGGACTGCGAAGAGTCATTCGACTTCTTTTCCGAAGGTCCGCCAGTGAATATTTCAGAGAATTACAGCACGATATTAAAACCGTGCTCAACATCCTTGAGAAGCCTGAAGCTCTCACATCAAGACATCGCCAATGGCAAAAGGAGTCAAGATCCCATATCCTTTTCTCTCAAATTTCCCAGCTTGCAGTACCTTGATATCAACGAAGAAACTGGATTCGATCAGTCTGCTCTGCGAAGCCTGGTCCTGTCTAGCTCCAGTCTGTCCACTCTTGCCATAAACTATGCAAATAAGACTACCAGAAAGCTCTTAGACCACCACGGCCAAATCCCATCACTGGAAACGCTGGTCCTTCACATGTATAAGGACCCCGGAGAAAGAGTAGCACTTGAGTTTTTGAAGCAGAACAAACAGCTCAAATCGTTCGCGATCGATGGTGCGAGAACTGTGAGCCTTATAGAGCGCACCTTATCACTTCTTACCACCTTTTCCAATCTCAGCAAACTCTCCTTAGCTTGGAAGGGAGACAAAATCCCGGACTCCTCGCTCATCGCTATCTCAAAGTTGTCATCCCTAGAAGTTATCCATTTAACTGCCGGCCGTCAACAAGGCCTGAAGCTTGATTGGCTCGTTGATCATGAGCCAATAAGGCACCATCTTGGTGTCTTGAGAAATCTCAAGCGAATTGCCTTTACACGCGACATATATTCCTACCCATACAAAGGCAGGTACGTCCCGTACTCCGACTATCTCACGTTGCAGAAGCAAAATGAGACTTCGCACTTCAAGTTTATGCATTCCTGTGCATATAAATATGTGCAAGAGTGGCCATTCCTACAGTTCCTTCACATCGGGTTGATCTCTGTCCATATCCATCGCGGGGAACGCCAAACTCGATTTGAACAAGACTTGGATGTTCACTTTTCTTGGATGCGTGACATGTTCGGTATAGATCGAGACAGTACAGTTTGGCGGTGAATCAACAGCTAATACGTATTTGTGCTGTTGAGTTCATCGTCAAGGCTGCAGAAGTGAGTAGCACTGCTATGCTCAAATCAAAATTGTTTTTATCCGGCATGTCCCAAAAGTATTTTCATAGTTGGGCGGCTTGGATTACTTTATACAAGAGCCTTGTTGTCAAATCAGATTTACATCGAGTCTCAGGCTCCTTCTACTTAAGGCGACATCTCGGTTGGAAGATATATAGGGTCGGCCTCAACAATGTCAAAGTTTAATCAAATCATTTTCTCCATGGCCTATTTGAGACGTGGCGACGTAGCTAAGTGCTTCAAAATAGTGCTTCGCTCTAACTCCTTAATACTAGCTATAAATACTTATAGCAAGTTAATAGTTTACATAGTATAAAGCTTAATATATAAAAGCTCTATATCTAGTATACGTTATAAAGCTAACTTCTAATTATAGTAGTTTTAAGTATAGTTATTAAATCATAATTACTAGTTAATTTGTTACTTACTATTATGCTATAAAAGAAGAGAGATAAATTATAATAGATAATAGATAAGTAAGATCTATTTATAGAGTATCTCGTAGGTTAGCTTATTAGCTTTGCTTCTGCCTTCTTTGTAGGCATCTAGTACAATTTAGATATCCTAAGAACTAGCCAGGTCGTTAAGTTGGCTAATCTGTTTACCAAGAATGGTATAAAATAATACCTCTCGCCCTACCTCACGTCTTAATTGCGGACACTGAACTGAAGGTAGACGCCGATATATGATCGTTGTAATTCGATGGTACACATCATCGTCAACTACCACTGAATTACATAACCGGATTCTTCTTCTTTCAAACTTCCATCAAGCTTCATCCGAGTATTCCAATCCTCTAAAATACTCATCTGAGATATCAAAAAGGATCAGAGCAATCGTGAAATGCACCTGTCCAATCCAAGAGCCAGGCAGTACAAAATACCGCCAGGCTAGCCAAATTGATGGCATCACCGCAATGTTGAAGTCGGTTCCTGCATCGCCACCTTGCAAGATTGCTTCAACCAGTCGCATGCTTCGTGATATCATAATACATTGCAAAATAAATCCTTCAACATTTAAGGTATAAACCCCGCCCTTCTCTCTTCTTCCGCACCAATCCACGAACCACAGCAGCCTCCATCAAAAATACATCAATGACCTCTCCGACTCCTGATCAAGACTCAATACCTTCTCCGCAAGACAGCTTATCGGCCTCAAATGTAAAAAGAGATGCCATAGCCCGCATTCAAGCTTGGCATGCTGCGCACAAAGATGGCCCGCCGCATCGCGAAAAGACCAAGCGAAAGCCTGGAGAGAAGCCTATCTACTCTGGAACACCATCATCATCGCAGCATGAAGGGAAGTTGTAAGATTTGAAGATATTTGATACAGGTACTGGTATGAACAGTAGATGTGTATGGCAGACATCGTGATCAACAGAAATATTTGCCCAAGCGCCAAACAGCCAAGTCAGTCCCGTACCAGAAAGCCCAACAAAAAGTCATTTTATATTTAGAAGGAAAAACATCAAATCCAAACATCAATCCTCTTCCAACCAAGATACACCTATATTCAGTCTAGACCTACCCAACCAATCAACACCCGCTAAAGAAACAGCAGATCCTTCCCAGCGCCTAGCAGTTATGCGCTCAAATTCCAACGCTTCAATTTTCACTACGTCCCAGTATGAAAAGCAAACACTATTAAGCACTCGACAATAAAAACAGCGAATGGGAGCCAGGAAACTTGATGGGGAAAATGCCATCTATTTCGCCTACCCGCTATCGCTGATTTCCTGCCTCGTCCCACACCACCAAACACATGGTTTATGATAAAAAGTGCCTACTAATCACTATCATCACTCGCCGGGGGCTCCCGCGTAGGCGGCCGGGAGCTCCGCGCCAATGCAAAATCCAAAACCTCGCTGCGTGGTTCAATAAACTTCCTCAGACACCAGCCCACCTGGACAGCTAAAGGGCCGGTCTTGCCCAGCGCATCAGTTTGTGTTCCGCGGACGAAGATTATTTGGTTCTTGGAGTCTTCGCGGTCGTAGACTTTGTCGGAGGCACCGAAGGCGATGACGGAGAGTTTTGAGGTGCGGGGGACTAATTCTGGGGTACTGCTGGGGTTTGGGGTTGGATCAGAGGATGCGTTGGTGGATGCTGTAGGTGATGGGGAGAGAGAAGCTGCGTGGGCGGCGGAGCGCTCGAAGCCGTGTTGCGCTTTTAGTTGGAGCAGATGTTCATAAATTTTGCGGGGGAGGCGGGATGATGTTGGGGTGTTGGTGGGCCAAGTGGTTATGTTGAGGGTTATTAGGTTTGGGAGATCACCGAGGGCGTTCTGGGTGGTTGTTAGTATACATTGGAAGCGGAATGGAGAGAAAGATGAGCTCTCGGTGTCCGAATGAGCGAGAGAGCCGTTTGGACAATATTGCTATCGAATATGATGGCCGCCATAACACTTCTTAAAGAGTGAGCGCTCTAGTTCCCATCACATTTCATAACTTGCCGCGTACTTGACACATTCGATGGGAGCTGAAGCTTTTCAACTCAAAAGTGTTATGGCAAAGCTCGTGAATGGGAATACTGTGCAAATAGCTTGCTCATTCTGACAGGAAAAAGAGGCTAGAATACTTACTTCGTAGGCAATAAAGGACTCGGAACTGCTGCGTACTACGCTTGTGGCAGGGAAGGCGACAGAGAGCTGTTCAAGAAGATCACAGGCCTTGGTGATCTTTTCAAAGTCTTCAAAGCTGTAAACGAGCTCTTCCTCCTCGCCATCACCGCGGCTAGCGTGGACGTTAAGTTCTTTAAGAGTTTTCGCATGTCGTGTGATGCCTCCAACTTCGGGAAGGACTTTTACGTAGCAGATATCGACGGTGAGAACTTTGAGGCCGGAGACGAGGGTGAGGAAGTCGTCAAAGGCAGAGAGAGCTTCATTTTCGGCATTGTCGTCGTGCTTGAACTCGAGAGTTTCGAGTTTGCCGGGTAGTTTTGCACTTTTGGAAAGTTCGGAGAAGAGGGCGTCTGCGCCAGCACATCCGAAGATCCGTAATGCTTTGAGAGTTCGGAAGTCGATTACTCGACAGTATGTGTCGGCTGCATAGCGAGTGTTGACTTTTTGAAGGGTGAGGTCTCGCAGAGCCAGGGGTTTACAGTCCTGGAAAGGCTGCATGTGTCCAAAGATAGTTCGAGTTATTAAGCCTGGTCCATTTGGTGAATCGTTCAGCTCACGGCCTGGAATTCCCGTGTCCTCATGGTCCTCGTCAAAGCTCGCGTGTAGAGTAATCTTCTCGACTTTCGGCGAGCGTTTCACAAGAGCGCCGCACATGTTGAGTACTGGACGGCTATCAGGATATAGACCCAGTTTACGAGTGTTCCCAAATATGGCATCAAAGTCTCGCCCATTCTCTAGCTCTTCTAGTACATCCTTGTCCAATGCAATTGCCTCTAGCCATCTCATGTTTCGCTGCTTCCGATATAATAGCTTCAAGTTATCGGAGGAGAAGGAAGACCAGGGATGCCAACTAAACTTCTCAAGGATATTCTCCGGTAGAAACTCGAGGAGGAGACGGACTGAGAAATTGGCTTGCTGTAGTTGTTGTGTACACTTATCAGGCACATCTGCGAGGTAGATGTCGAGTTTGCGAATGTAAGGGAGGCCGATGTTACGAGGGTTTACGAGGGTAGTGAGGCGTGTGTCTTGTGGACTGCCAACTTCGACAGTGACTTCGCGGTAGAGTTCTCGGACTCCGATTTGGTGCATGTGCTTGTTTAGGAGACATAGGTTCTTCTGATCTGTCGGTCGGATGATAAAGGTGGCTATGAGTGAAAGTATGTCGTTCCCAAGACGCATAAACGTCTTCTTCTCCTTCATTTGTTCTGGTGTAGCAAGTACAACTGGTTTTATGGTGCCGTTGGTCGTTTTTATGGGGCCGTTGGTGCCATTCGTCGTGCCATTCGTTAATGGAACTGTGGTTGGAGACATATTGATGGATTTCGCGGGGGGCGGCAAGGATGGTTCGGGTTTTATAGCAGTATTGTCGACAATGTCATCAGCCATGATGGGTGCCAGAGTTGTAGGTGGGACCCAAGCAGTTATATGGGAAAGTTAAGGTGCGATGGGCGATGACTGGAGATTGCTGTATCTTGCTAGGCTACCGGGGGTAGCTGCGGTATATGCGGTGACTGCGGCCTCTTGTTGCCTATTATCTGTGACACTTTCCCATCAATGGCGATGGTCAACGCCGCTCTGATTATGGATGGAAGGAAGGGAATGGTAGTATATTAGACCTGATAGTCGTTTGTTGGTTGGTGGTGTTGTTGAAGTGTTGAACATTGAAGATGGAGGAGTTGAAGTTGCCCAAGAATAAAAATGGAGAAGCTCTCCCAACGATGAGAAAAGAAGGCATATCCGACACTTGCATGATTTCAGTCTTCAATCCATCAATCTTTGACCGGCCAACACTTTTGTTTTTATCAATTGCATATAATCTCTCAATTGAGATCCACATTTGATTGAAGTATACATCGCAGCCACTCAGTACTAACGGTTCTTGCTCTCTTGGTTTCTGACTTCAACTGGCGACTCCGTGCAGGGCTGCTACCACCGATCATCATTGATCCTTTTCATCCATACCGCCTACGATTTCTCCTCCACGAGTAACTTGACAGATACGATTGACCCCCGTCATTATCTAACAGGCAGATATCGATAGCTCTGGAGTGACTCATTTTGATTCTGGAGTGTCTTCTGCCCAGCCAGAGAAAGAGCAGGGATAATTCATCACCATTGAATGGATGATACATTAAATTCCATTCTGAACGGTCCGATCATCTTGTTATCGATAGCTTGCTTAGCGGCAACCTGGCTATTGAATAGAAGGGTTGTTTCCTGGAATCAGGAGGACGTGGTTGAGGGCCACGCGGTCAAGAAAGAGTGAGAAATCATGCAACGACACACTACCATCGTAGCCGACATCTCAGCCAAAGTTCGCGCTTCCTATGACAAAAAAACACCCTTTCGGATTTCCCATGGCTCAACAAATAGTACGCGTCACAGCTTAGCCAAACGACCCAATGTCATTGATACTGGGCCACTATGCAACGTCCTCTCCATCGACAAGGCGCGCCGGACTGCCCTCGTCGAACCCAATGTCCCAATGGATAAGCTCGTAGCCGCAACTCTTCCATACGGCCTCGTTCCCCCAGTTGTCATGGAGTTCCCCGGTATCACCGCTGGCGGAGGATACGCCGGGACAGCAGGAGAAAGCAGCTCTTTCAAACACGGCTTCTTCGACCGCACCATCAACTACGTCGAAATGGTTCTCGGTAATGGCGATATTGTCAAAGCATCTCCCACCGAACGCGTCGATCTCTTCGACGGAGCAGCAGGCGCTCTAGGTACACTCGGTGTGACCACCCTCCTCGAATTGCAACTCCAAGAAGCCAAACCATTCGTCTCAACAACGTACCACCCCGTCACATCCGTCCAATCCGCCCTCTCCAATCTCCAATCAATGACCGAGGATTCCTCCATCGACTTTCTCGACGCAATCATGTTCTCACCCACCCACGGTGCCATCATAACCGGATCCCTCTCCACCACCGCGGACTCCCCCAAAGTATCCTTCTCCCGACCATGGGATCCCTGGTTCTACCTACACGTCCAACAACACACTCAACCAGCGTCCACCTCTCAATCATCATCTCAGCTAGTAAACTTCTCCGTCCCCCTTCCATCCTACCTATTCCGCTACGACCGCGGTGGTTTCTGGGTCGGCGCCTCCGCCTTCAAATACATGTTCTTCCCCTTCACCCGCCTAACCCGCTGGTTCCTCGACGACTTCCTCCACACACGCATGCTATACCGCGCCCTCCACGCCTCCGCCCAAAGTCAGCGATACATCATTCAAGATCTCGCGATGCCGTATAGCTCTGCTGAATCGTTCATTGATTGGACAGGAAAAGAGTTGGGCGTTTGGCCGTTGTGGCTGTGTCCGTTGAAGCAGGGTGTGAGGAGTGGGACGTTTCATCCGCATACGGAGGCAAAGGGACATGGGGAAGAGGAGGAACAGTTAATTAATGTGGGTGTTTGGGGATTCGGTCCTTTGAATCGCGAGGAATTTGTTAGGCAGAATCGAGCGTTGGAGAAGAAGCTAAAGGAGGGCAGGGGGATGAAGTGGTTCTATGCGCAGGCGTACTACTCTGAGGAAGAGTTCTGGACGATGTATAATAAACCGTGGTATGAGACCCTGCGAACGAAATACCACGCTACACACCTACCGAGCGTATGGGATAAGATACGCGTCGACGTAGCCGGCGAGACGAAAGAAGCGCAGACGAGCTGGAAGATGTGGGCGCTACGTATCTGGCCCTTAGCTGGTGTATGGGGAATTATCCGCGCGATGCAGTCTGGCGATTGGAGGATTCCGAAACGGCTGAAGTTGGATGATATAAAACCTGTAGAGGATGGGAAGATGGTGAAGAAGGATTGAGCGGGGGTATCATTTACGCATATCTATCTGTATATACTGTACAATATAATACACATCTCTTGGTTTGCCCACGGGGCTTCTTATCATTGCGTCAATCACATCGTCCATCTTTCCACCCAACGCGCCATCTCTCCTCCCATCGCTCACAATCAAACGTTTTCTTGCCCAACTTGGTATTAACTTCATTATGCGCCTCACACAACCACCTCCCAAAATCACTTCTCGAGCTCACGCGCGGCGCATTGCCGTCCTTACTCAACCATGCTCTAAACTCTGAAGCACAGCTCCAGCACGGGTATAGTTGGCTAAAGGAGCTTATGAAGGTTCGCGCGTGGTCTTGTTGCGTTGGGGAGGGAGTTGTGGGGTATTGGGCAGCAATGGAGTGCAGGAGAGTCCATGTTGAGCGACCGAGTTCTTCAACGTCGGGGGGACAGTCGTTGGAGATCGGTAGAGGAGCAGTATGGGTTGAGGAGGCGAAGGGTGTGGAGGTAGAGGTAGATTTGGAGGTGCTGTGGGTGTTGTTGGGCGAGTCGTTGATTTGTTTCTTGGCTAGGGAGGACCAGGCTGAGAAGGCGGATTTGGAGTTACATGAGCGGCAGCTAGTGGTGTTAGTTGAGGCGTTGAGAAGGACAGGAGTGTTTACGGTTTGCCATCTGGACCAAGGACTATGCCTTTTGGGAGAGGCGCGTTTGGGGCGCTGGGGGTATCTGAGTCTGGCGCACTAGTTGATGATGAGGACGCCATGGCAGGTAGATATATTAGCTGCGATAAATACACATGTTGTTTTGAGGAAGTTGGAGACGGATATCTGCGGAAGTAAATTCATTGACTTTCAACAGGTCCGTGCACGATATATTTTGGTGTTGAGCTTTGAAGCTTAAGCTGCATCATGCATCAATCTAGCCAAATCCTTATGCTTGCGATATCATGGCAGACGACTCGAAAACCCGGGTGATTCTGCTGAAGACTGTTTCGAAACCTACTGATCGATATGAGGAAGTTCTTGGATCCATTGGATACGATCCAGTTTTTATACCAGTGCTGGACCATGGATTGATCGATGAAGCTATCGACGACATTGCAGGTCTTATCTTGAAAGGTGCATTTCTCTCGTCATTCGGCGGAATCATTTTTACATCGCAAAGAGCCGTGGAAGCATTTGCAAGAGTTGTGGAGCACCTTAAGCAAAAACACGAGGAGGAGCTCATACAGAACCTCCGTTCTGGAACAACTTTATATGTTGTTGGACCAGCCACTCACAGAGCGTTGAAAGCGTTAGATCCTCCATGTCCCATCAGAGGCGAAGAAACTGGCACCGGTGAGGCTTTGGCTGCATACATTCTGGAGAATTACAAAGCAACTGATGGGCAGGGAAGGAGGCGATCATTATTGTTTCTGGTTGGCGAACAACGCCGCGATATCATTCCTCGCACGCTTCAGTCTAATGACCTTCCGGTTGACAGGCTAATTGGTGTACATGAAATTACTGTTTACAAGACTATTGAGAACGCAATGTTTCGCGGGCTTTTCGACACTGAATTGGCTCGTTCTGTGCATCAATCAAGATGGGTTGTTGTCTTCTCGCCAAGTGGTTGCAAGACCATGCTGGAATCACTCGGTATGCTAGACGACAGTACAGGGAAATGGAATGGACAAACGCATCAGTCTACCAAGATCGCTACAATTGGCCCCACGACCCGAGACTATCTTGTCAGCGAGTTTGGATTTACACCGGACGCAGTTGCCAAAGCTCCTACTCCAGAAGGACTAAGAGATGCCATTCATACTACCTGATCTCTCCAATCACTCTAGCTGCTTCGGATCTGCTGTCGGTTTCCCCAAGATACCATACTTCATGATACTTCCATAGCTCCCCATTTCCTCCTTGGCCGGGCGCCTGCACCGCTTCACCCAAATGATGAATACCACCAATAAAGCACACCCAGCGAGTCCGGCGATCACCGCAAACACTAGCCCGGCAACAAGTCCCCCTGGAGGGCCCACTACTGTAGTCAGGGTTATATAGGGCCATCCTTTTACACCAATAGCTCCTTCTGTCGAGTTCGTTAAATGCCAAGGGTGGACATAGGTTGGAGAGGCCCATGAGTAACTGCCTTGCTCTATCATGATGTTACAAAGGTAGTACACTATTCTGACAACCGTTCGGAAGAACCCTACTGATTGTAAAGTAGCGATTGCCCCATGAAGTGTTGGATGGTACTGTCCAGGTGAAACTGCCTTGGTTGGAATCGCCGTCATCTATGACATATCTTAGTCTGGCGTTCAATGCAAAGAGAGACACGATTTAGCTAGATCGTTGGCATTTCCTCGCTGGAGTGCCTTTTATCTCGCCCATATGTTCCAATCGGAGTACATACGGATTATTTCCACGCTCCCGTTGCATAATTGTAGCGAGATATCAACTGGAATCTAGACGCAAATTGCAAATTGTCAGCACTATCTTGGATCTGCATGGCTCAACAGACGAACCTCCCTGTTTCCGTTCTTCCAAGACAGTACATAATCATTTGGCACGATTACGTCTCTAGGGAATGTGAATGCAATAGTGCTATTCCCTCGCGAAGTTGTGATAAGCGGCATGTCGTCAAAAAAAAATCGTCAATTATATCTCAAAAGTCAATGTCAGCGCCAGCAACCATAATATACCAAGCTTGAGACATTTTCAAGTCTGGTATTTCTTGTCTTTTTTTTACTTGCTGTGCCTCACTTCATCGTACATATGTTGACTTCACAGCTGTTGGTGAATCGGGGAATAAGCAAAACTGGGAATAGCGCTGACATACGAGAGATCAGCCTCAAAACCTCCAGATTAATTTCCCAGACTAGACCTAAACAATCCGAAATCGGCTAAAAGCTAACTACACGTTCAGCTTCCACATCTCCAATCCAATTGCAATCACCTCAACCTTTTATTCATACGGCGAAAGTCTCAGGGTGTAATGAAGCACGAGAGTACTTGGGTTCTTCCATTTGTAAACCGAAATTCAGATGTGAATAGCTACTCTACTCCTGAGTACTAGTAGACAAGCTCTGAATACCGCCTCAGCAACCTGTTGATTGAACATCAAAATGCAGTCTACTAGATTGATATGCAAAACGCGTATTCGTACGGCATGTCACGATGCTCGCGGAATGAGGTGAGAATTTCCCTGCTTTATTCACAAGTTGACAACCTTCCATCTTCTTTCGATTTTTAATTGATCTACGGAAATGCAGTTGATTAACTATAGCACAACAAGATTAAACATGATGAACTGAAGACTAACTTCATCGTAGTTCATCCTCGGCGCGGGCGCCTTCTCTAGCAATCCTTGACGATTATCTTGATATGTCTGGACCTCATTTCAAGCACATTTCTTCATCGAAGCTTAATATTGATACATTTTCCAATACTATTCACCCAGTTACCCCCGTAGAAATAGTGAGTTCATCGAATAGCTCAAGGATGATCTCGAAATGCCATCGTTTGGTCCAGGACAAACTTCTGGCTTGAACGGTATCTTAGAATGCTTCATCTCCAAATCTAACAACCCGACAGGATCGTCTCGCCGCTCGCCTCAACCAATACGAACTGATCTCAACAATCCGCGAAAGAACACCATTCCAGGCTCCTCTCCTTAGAAAACTCCCAAATCTCAAACTGCTTCTGGCAACCGGCACCCAATTCGAGATGTTCGACCTCAAAGCTGCCCAAGAATTCGGCATCACTGTAGTCGCAGCCCCGGGTCTAGGTCGTACAGACGCTGGGCCAGCCCAGAAACGAGGTACCAATATCAAGAAAGGAGGTAGTCACCCTACGACCCAGCATACATGGGCTCTCATCCTCTCTCTGGCTCGAAACATTGCAGCGGACGACGCAGCACTTAAGTCGACGAGCGGATGGCAAACTGGCCCGGCTATTGGGCTCACTGGCAAGACACTGGGCGTCGTTGGTCTAGGAAGACTTGGTGCTGCAGTCGCGAAGATAGGCTATCTGGCTTTTGGTATGCGTATCGTCTGCTGGAGTGCGAACCTTACGCAGGATAAGGCGGACCAGATGGCGCGAAATATTGGTCTTCCCGTGGAGGAGGACGGCCAGCGGGTGTTCCAAGCAGTTAGTAAAGAGGAGTTGTTGAAGAGCTCGGATGTGATTAGCATGCATTATGTGCTCAGTGAGCGTTCAAGAGGAATTATAGCAGCTCCTGAGTTGGCGTTGATGAAGAAGTCAGCACTCTTGGTGAATACCTCACGAGGTCCATTGATTGATCAAATGTCGTTGGTAGAAGCACTGGAGAATGGGAGGATCAGAGGAGCGGCTATTGATGTTTTTGAGACAGAGCCTTTGCCATTGGAGAGTCCGTGGAGACGGGCTGGGTATTGGGGAGCGGATGGTCGGTCGAGGCTGGTTACCACTCCGCATATGGGTACGTTATACCTTTCAAAATCGTTCAATGCTTGACGCTTGACTAACTTTCGTCCAGGATATGTTGATGAAGGACTAATGAATGCTTGGTATGGCGAGACTGCGGAGAATGTGGAACGCTATCTTGACGGACGAGAAGTGTTACATCGTTTAGCTTGATCTGGGAAGCGATTCGAAATTTCAACTATCTGTTTATGCGCTAGCCATCATCGAGCAATATCGTGGTACAGGATAGCAATTGCTATGGAGCAGATACTGTACAGCACCGAATTCAAATGATAACCAACGAAAGGTGTCTGCTGGATTTCGAGGAATATAATTGGTTCAATCCAAAAAGACACTCAATTCGATTGGCTCAGATTTATCCAGACGGCTCGGCCCGCGTAATATCAGCCTTGTTGTACCTTTCGACCTGTCCCCGAATACTACCTGATTCCAAGGCGATTTGATCATTTTCTCGATGGCCCCCTAGCCAGTGTCGTGCCGAATCGGGGAGCACATGCCATGTCTGATCTATCAATTATTCTCAGTTTATGTGGAGCAGGAGCAGGTAAAATTTCACATATAAAAGAAGGATGAAATGGCTGCGTTGCTTGCTAGTAGTAAGAACTGTCTCAATTAAAATAGGATGTGTATTTCGCAGTGATCAACTGTATCTAATTAGTCTAGCGAGGAAGAAAACTCTGTTGGGTACCCAAATGTCTTCTGTGAAGACTTCTAACCTCCGGGACAGTCAAACTCGTTTCCTTCTCCGTGCCCATTCATGTCTTTCACCTGCTTCATGAATTGTTTTCCATCGCTGAACAGTTCAACCATCACTTCCTTCTTTGTTGTGATAGATTTAGGAGTTGGAGGAAGATATAAGCTCATGCTTGTCGATACCATCCATTGGCGATTTCTTGACCCAAAAGCGCTGTTTCCTATGAACCGCGGCGGCGGATACGGACATTGCGATACAAAACCCGATCGCAATAAAAAGACCAAGATATGCTTTTGCTTGGCCAACTGCAGGATCCCTTGATACATTTGGGCACCACAAAGGGGTCCATTCCAAGATTGACTGCGCCGAAATCTCACAAAAGAACCAGAAGCTGATTTGAGCAATCCATCCACACAGAAGCACGACTGATGTGCAAAGAGTGGTCCTTGTAGACAATCGATTCTTGGCCGTTAAGAAGAGTTGGACTGGGATCAGAAATAAAGTGATCAGTGGAGCAGTGAATCCGTAGAAAGCCAGCTGTCTGTAAGACGTATTAGTCTTTTGGTTTTGCAAAATTTGAACTTTGTAGCATGTACGTACGAGTTTGTTGGCTTCTCTCGATAGAAATCCTCATCTTTGCTGATCCGGCGTCCAGCAGCCCAAATTGATGTGCATATCAGAGCCACCACGTCCAACAAAAGGACCAGTCCGAGGCTAATGATCAGCCAGAATCGAAGAGTCATCCATTTGGAGAGAATCATTGTTGATTTCATGTAACAGGTTGAACAATAAAATAGAGGATGGCACTTTTGGTTGTGTTGGAAGAAAACTCGCCGACTTAGGGAGGCGTATTAAGTGAAGGCTCATTTGTGAAGTAGGAGGAAGGTTGGAAGCACTTATAACAATGGTTGTGAACTTATCAACCCTGCAATGAAGTTGGTTGCATTTACCAACAATCAGGGGCACATAGCCTCCCTTGGCAGACATACTGAAAAGCTGTCAGTTTATGGTCCTCGCCGCATCTGTAAGCGCCTGTTTCATATGCACCTTTCGCACAGGCTCATATAACCAGACAATCTTCTTTGCAACAATGTCCAAACTATCCCAAACTAAGCGCAAGCTCGAGACAATGAGGCGCAGCAAGTCCACTTGGGCCCAACTCAAGTCAGCCTTATAGAGAATGTTTTAGATTCCTGACACGATGTATTTCTAATTTATCCCTTGGTAGATTCTATTTAAAGACTTGAAAAATTGCTATAATGTAGCTTGGCCGTCTCTACCTAAGTTGGAATCCGGTAGTTGGCTTGCGATTGGGAGTCAACACTTGTTCTCTCTATTATCACCGCCTACGCTCCTCTCATTGCCAACATTCATGAGGCCGATTGTACAAAGACCAACTTGACCTGATTACAAAACCTCAAGCGGGTTTCTCGCCTGCTTCCCAAATATGGCTGGCATCAGGCACAATGCTCAACGCCGCAGAGAGGCGTAACTCTTGTTGTCCAATACACTGAGACGCTATGCTTCTGTTCACACCGTCGTGTTGTTATATGATACTGTATGATTGGAGACAACACAAGCGCCGTTGGGTGTCCAGTGCCGCATACTCGATGTGAAAGACATTTGGAGTATAAAATGTAATAGTGCTGCTGGACAAGTGATACAAGATATCTCTAGGTCTTGAAACTATCAATTCCTCTGCCAAAATGTCTACTCGCTATGCCCTTCTATTCTGGTGCGTTTTGCTCTCTCAGTGCTTCCCGAGTCTCGCAATACCATTTGCCTCGGTCGGAAACCTAACCATAGCTCGAGACACTTTCACTGGATACCGCGATGCTGATTTCAAGAGCGACCCAATGAGTATTGCACTAGCTGCCGCCCCCATCTTTTTGTTTGCTCGAGATACTGGTCATGTAATTGTTTCCCCTAAGTAAACTGTCTGGTCCTATGCTAATGTTGAAGTAGTCGCCATGTTATCCTGAGTCGGCTATAAAGCTTGGAAGCAATCCTCCAGAAAAGAATCCTGGCACCGATGGCAATCTTGGACCTGCCGGTATCTGGACTGGTGTTGATTGTACCGATCCTGGTCCATATAATGGAGCGTACGTCTTCATAAAACCTTTACAATATCGAAGCTCATCCATTGCAGGTATACCAAAGGCCGATCTTTTCCGTTATACGTTACACCCAAATACTGCTCAGATTTGAATCAGTGGCGGATCACTTACTCTGTGTACTATGTGTAAGAGATTTGAGTTACAGTTCGTGATACATTGACTGAGAATTGTAGGCACGATGGAGCTATGTCTGAAGGACATCGCCATGATTGGGAAGATGTGACCGTAGTATGGACACCAACTGAAAACGAAGATAATTGGCAGCGAAATGTAAGTACGGTAGCAGCTTCATTAGCTAGAGGGCTGACCAGTCATGATGTGTAGTCTGTACTTCTTTCTCAACACGGAGGACGTGCTCATCTTGGGTGGGGCGATGTTGAGACTGTGAATGGAGAGTAAGTTGGCTTCAATCCCTCCCTGCTGGCGTAATAGATGATCAACCTGACATCGATGAACATAGTGAAGACGTACGCGATACTTCGCATGGCAACTATAGAGCTCATCCAAAAGTTTATGTTGGCTTCTTCAAACATCCACATTTCGCGAACAAAGATGATTCATTCCTTACTGAGGACAATCTTCCTTCTCAGCGCGACGAAGAATACCGCTCAGATGACTGGTATTATATTCCAACAGCCAGCGACTTAGTTCCTGGATCAGTTATTGGTAAGACCTGACTGATCACTTCGCTCGTGTCCGCTTTTCGTCTAACTTATCGTCAGGAGACTGGTCAGCACCAAATAACAGGTGGAATTATGGCGGTGCAACATCCTCCCCTTGGAATATCAACGGAGGACTCAACAAGCAAGCCGATATTTGTGGATTCAGTGGTCCAGGTGATGACGTTTAGCAAACTGGCGTAGTGGAGTTGTCGTGTCTTGTCAGGCCGGTTTTCATACCCGGAGTTTAGTGCAATTTGAGTCTATAGAGGATTTGGCGATCATAGAGGCTCTCTTACTGTATGAATACTTACCACTTTCGATTAATAGAGCGGACTGAGCGGTAGTAGATATTCCAAGCGCAACATACTGGCTAATCCTTACTCATCGTTGCACGAGTTTCCGTTGGATATGCTCCAAGCATGTTACCCAGTAGAAGAATTCGTGCGGTCGTTTACCAGTGATTCAAAAGAGGCATGTAGACTATGCGCAGATGGCAAGTTACTCTCTGTCCGCTAAGAAAGCTAATACCTGGAAACTAGGAAAGTCTTTCTTTCAAGTAATGGACTGGGCGGATTATGGATAGAAGTTGTTAAGGATAGGAGTTGAGGTCGCGCTAGCTCGAAGCTAACTAGCGTTCTTTATTTTGGAGCCACTCTTGCCCTAGCCCTTGATATCCAAATGATGTGCTAACTTCATCTCATTACGTTCGATGTAAAAGTCACTGGAGAAATGTACGCTGATTGCTTGAGGTAAATCATCGAAATGCTCCAGAGTCGGACATGCGCAGTCCGTCTTTTGGGGAGCTTTCACTTCAAGAAGCCTCATACTTGGCCAGTGACTAGGCGCCAACCATGGCGGAATACATCTTCCACCAGACCGTTCTCTACAACACACCAGATCTTTCGGGATGTGCAAAAGAGCACGGTGAACAACCGCTTCACCTTTGATAAGAAGGTTTCCACACCGACTACGGAAGCAAAGGAAAAAGCGACGGCTAAGGCGCCCCCGAAGCAAGATGGCTTCCTGGCTGAAAAAGTGGGAACCAATGCTGAACAACGCAAAGCAGATTGGGCTATCATCAAAGAAATGAGCAAGTATTTATGGCCAAAAGACAGCTTGAGTACGCGAATGCGTGTGGGACTTGCAGTCGCTTTGCTGGTCAGCGCCAAACTGCTCAATGTTCAAATTCCCTTCTACTTCAAATCTATTGTAGATAGTATGAACATTGACTTTATGGCTGTGGGAGGGACAGCTTGGACTGTAGCTGGCAGTATAGTTCTGGCGTACGGTGTGACCAGAATAAGCTCTGGGGTATTTCAAGAGCTGCGGAATGCGGTATTCGCTTCAGTCGCCCAGAAAGCGATTCGCAAAGTGGCTGCCGATGTCTATGGCCATTTGCTTCGTTTGGATTTGAACTTCCATCTCTCCAGACAAACTGGTGGGCTTACAAGAGCTATTGATCGAGGCACAAAAGGAATCAGCTTTCTACTTACCAGCATGGTTTTCCATGTTATTCCAACAGCACTCGAAATCGGACTAGTCTGCAGTATCTTAACCTGGCAATACGGTTCGTCATTTGCTGCTATCACAGCAACGACAATGATCGGTTACACTGTCTTCACTATCACAACCACTTCCTGGCGAACAAAATTCCGGAAACAGGCAAATGCAGCAGACAACAAAGCTGCAACCGTAGCAGTCGATTCGCTGATCAACTATGAGGCAGTCAAGTATTTTAATAACGAGGCATACGAAATCAAGAAATACGATCAAGCACTACAGCAGTATGAAAAAGCGTCCATAAAAGTCCAGACTTCTCTGGCTTTCCTCAACAGCGGCCAGAACTTCATTTTCTCATCTGCTTTGACGGGCATGATGTACCTTGCGTGCGCTGGAGTTTCCGATGGCACTTTGACTGTTGGCGACCTTGTTATGGTCAACCAGCTGCTCTTCCAACTCAGCGTTCCTCTCAACTTTTTGGGAAGCGTATATCGCGAACTTCGTCAAAGTCTACTGGATATGGAGACTCTTTTCAACCTACAAAAGGTCAACGTGACTATCAAAGATAAGCCGGAGGCCAAAGCACTGGTACTGCCAAAAGGCGGCGAGATCCGGTTCGAGAACGTACACTTTGGATATCGGCCGGATCGGAAGATTCTCAAAGGCTTGTCAGTAACGATTCCTGCTGGCAAGAAAGTCGCCGTCGTCGGTCCTTCGGGTTGTGGAAAGTCTACACTGCTGCGTCTGCTGTTCCGATCGTATGATGTGGATAGTGGGAAGATCTTGATCGATGATCAGGACATCCGAGATGTCCAGCTCGAATCCTTGCGCAAGAGTATTGGAGTAGTACCCCAGGACACTCCACTCTTCAATGCAAGCATTGAGCACAACATTAGATATGGCCGGCTAGAAGCCACAGAGGAAGAAGTTAGGTCGGCGGCCAAGCGGGCGCATGTACATGAGATTGTGAATAGTTGGCCCGATGGCTACAACACGATGGTCGGCGAGCGCGGAATGATGATCAGCGGTAAGCATCCCTTTTCAATGTAAGAGTCCGCAGCTGACATGAACAGGTGGCGAAAAACAGCGACTTGCGGTCTCTAGACTGATCCTTAAAGATCCGCCTCTATTATTCTTCGACGAAGCAGTAAGTAAAACCCCGCTGCAATAATGAGCCCAGCTAATTGCTATAGACATCGGCGTTGGATACACACACCGAACAAGCACTCATGCACAATATTAACAGCATTATCAAAGAAAAGGGCCGAACATCAGTGTTCATTGCCCATCGCCTAAGGACAATCTATGATTGCGACTTGATCATCGTCCTCAAAGAGGGGCAAGTAGCGGAAAGTGGAACCCATGAAAAGCTCATTAACCAAGGAGGCATATACTCAGAACTATGGAGCAACCAAGAATTGTTATATATTGAAACGCCCGATGCCAAGGAGAAGGATGAAGATGAGCCAAAGATTGTGTAATGTTAGAAGCTCGTGAGCTGAATGAATATACCCCAATGTTGCGCGCTTGAATAGAATTATTTCAGCATATATTCACCACATCAAACAACCAGTAGTCTTCATGATCGCTAATATTTCAATTATACATAAACAGATTCGCTTTTCTACAGTTGGGCTTACTCCTCGCCTACTTCATCAGGCTCTACACGACCGACGCAATTAACCTCCTCCTCATCTTCCTCTTCCTCGACCGGCCCATTTGCCTCTCTCCGCTCTCTCGTCGCTACCGCAAGTCTCAATCCCACGCGAGGTACCCACTGCTTAATTTGCCCACTCTTTGCCAACAGCGGCTGCACTGCCGGCACCTTGGACCACTTATCAAACATGGCCGCTTCTTCTTCCACGAGACGGAACATCTCTACCATCGCCGCTTCAGCCGCCAACTTGACGGGGATCACCATGTCGCGCACACCAGCCATGGTAGATGGCACGAGGAAGCCGAGATGTGGATGAACGACGGGGTTGCGCAATCGCGCGACAGTCTTGACGACAACAAGAGCGAGACGGCGGTGGTCGCTGACGCCTGAAGATGGGTCGATGAGTTCGCCTAGACGTTGGAAGATTGGTTTGAGGGCAGCTGGCTCGCCTTCGGGGAGATGCTCGCTAAGCAATACTTTGCCCGTGGCAAGGATGGTGTGGTGGACAATGAATTCGTCCTAAAGATCTGTTAGTGATTTCAAAACGGTTGTTGGGTGAAAACTTACCATATTAGAGAGACCTAGACGGAGGTGCTCTATGAGGTCCTTGTAGAAGTGGGTCATCATGAACTCTTCGGCTTCGACCAAAACGGAGTTGAGGTTTAGTACCGACTCATGAGTTATGCTGGACGGCATGACAAGTTTCTTGACCATAGTACTGGCTTGATCTTCTCCAAGATAGTCCATAAGAGCTCCAAGAACCATGGCATTGGCGATCTGTCCAGACACTAAACCAATTAGATCACAAATCATCATTTTCGAACAGTCTGACTTACGATCTCGGTCAATATTCTCATGGACCAACCCATGAACCAGAGAGATTGAAGCTTGGCTAAGATTCTTGCCAGCATTTTCAACCACGTTGTATAGCGCTCGCTGCATAGCAAGTCTCACTCCAGCATCGTCCTCAGACTTGCAGCCGGTAACCAGCTCAATGACCAGTGGATCAATACGAGGATGGACCTTGATAAGTTCTCCAAGACCAAGTGCAGCACGTCGACGAACGATCTCGCTTTCAGGAGTAGCCAAGGCCTTAGCAAAGCTGCGCAGAAGCTGAGGGAAGAATGCTCGTAGGCCGGTAGGATTTCGCTTGACGAGCCTATACATGCAATACACGATGGCAGCTACAATGAAGTTTAGTAACATTATCAAGTGTAGAATGAATGGAGAGGATTCTTACATCTAGCGTCCACTGACTTCTCGCCGAACATACGAATCAGAGGACCACAAATACCAGTGACAGATCTCGCCAAAGACGCGTTGCTTGTTCGGTCTATGATATCTGCCATGGCCAGTGCAGACTTCTCACGTTCGTGTGTAGTTCCATACATAAGGCCATGATTGAATATTGGCAGCACACCGCTGATACCAAGTTTATGTTCGAACCCAGGTATCGGCTTTGTTGGAAGTTGGCGGATCGTGATACGAGTGGGTGCAATTAGAGCCTCCAGGTCGTCTTTCTTACATCTCTTGACGAGTCTTACTTGAGCAGCAACTGCTGCGTCCAGGTAGGCGGTGTTGGAGGTATCGTAACCAAGCACAAATACACGCATGAGTTCGGGATAGAAGCGGGTGAGATCTTCTTCATAGTGTTCCACGAAAGGACCTAGTTGTTCCAGGGCCAAGAGACTATCTTGTGGGTGAGGTCCGCGAACTATGTCGAGAATTGTTCTCATGACTGTGTCAAGGCCATCATCATCATCTGTGTTCAGGAGAATATCTCCGAGTGCTTCCATAAGCTCTGGTCGGTCCTTTTCTGGAGCGCCAGCCGCACTGTGAATGATGGTTTTGATGATAGTTGGGGAGAAGCGATCCAATGCACCAGAAGCAACTCTAGAAAGAGAAGCAAGAGCTTGAGCGTTGAAGGAAGAGATGGGTGTGGTAAGAAGAGTAGGGACAAGATTTGGAAGGATAATGTTAGATCGTGTATGGTCTGTCAGGAGTGTGAGCAGCGCAGAGAGAGCGTTTTCTGCCTCCCCTTCTGTTCCCATAAGATTGAGAAGATATGGCAAGACTTGCTCCACAGCCTTCTTGCCCATGCTGCGTTGAAGAGCATCGAATGCTTGTGCAGCAGCATCTCGTACATTCTCATCAGAGTTCACCAATGCTTTTCTGACGACGCCGAAAAGAAGCTTCTCATGCTCCTCCATGGCATCCGGTGAGGCAGCTATTATAACGTCACGCAGTGCCATGCAAATACCTTGGCGAGCTTCTGGATCTGTGGTCTCCAATCCTTCTTCTAGTGTGGGCAGTAGAGTGGCCAGCACATTTTCTCCAGCCTTGCGAATGAGTTCGCCAAGCGCATTGCTGGCAATGGTTTTCTGCTCCAAGCTCGTACTGGCAAGACGGCGGATGATAAGTTGAGTCAATGTTGGTGTAATCTCGCGCAGAGTTCGTGGCGTGGCGACCAGGGCTTTCCAGACATTGATGGCTGCAGTTCGCACCAGTCCAGACGTATCCACACGGCAGATATACAGAGCCGAAAGAACACGATTTCGCTTCTCTTCTCCAAGGACCTCGAGCAAAGACTGTCCAGCCTCGGAAGCACCAAATGCCAAGTCCTCATCATCGTCAACTTGTTTAGCAGAAATACCACTAAGGTTGAATAGCAGATCACCGATCAATTCCACGGAACTGAGACGAATGCGATGATTAACATCACCAAGACCGCGTTCCAGTTCTGGCAACAGCAGATCGATCGATCTAGTGGCAAAGTTTTTTACCAGCAAGCGACCAGCCCGCAGAGCAGTCTCACGAATAGACTCGACTTCATCCGCTAGACCACCAAGAATAGAGGGAATAATTTTGACCAAGTAATTCGCAAAGCTGTTTCCGAAACAAGCAGGCAAGAAAATGAACAGAGTCATAAAGCCTTCTCGAACAGCAGCCTTGGAGCTGGAAACATTTTGCAATATGCTTGGAAGTGTCTCTTCCAGACGAGAAGTACCAAGACCAGCGAGGACTTCGGAGAGCGCTTGAGCACTTCCCAGTCGGTCACCAGCTCCAGTATCGGATTTGAGCGTAGCCATGAGACTTGGGATCAGGTCTGGTAAGGCATCTTCTCCAAGTTTCTCAACAAGAGAACCAAGCGCCTTTGAAGCTGTAGCACGAGTTGCAGGAACTGGATCAACCATGGCAACTCGCAAGCCGGATACCAAAATAGGCAAATGAGCCATGAGATCTTTTCGTTCAGTGAGATGTGCCAAATTTCCAATGATTTGAGCAGCTTTCTTTTTGATAGAGGACCGATCACCCAGGCCTCGCTCTAGGATGCGGACAACAAGTGCCAATGAAGGAGAGTCTAGGAAATGGGCGAATTGGATGTTGATGAGAGATTGAAGAGCTTGGTCGGTATATTTAGTTGCGTCGCTGAGTGCTTTGAGCAGAATTGATACGATGCTCTTGATCTCAGGATTGCTGATGACTTCTCCAAAGCGTTGGAGGGATCGATTTGCTGCCAGACGTACTTCCTTGTGACTGTCATTCAGTACTTCTGTCAGTGGAGGAATAATATCTGGAAGACGTTGAGCAAGCTGTTGAGGATCAAGGTAAGCCATGGCACCAAGTAAATCGCAAGCTCCCTTTTTACTTCGCCACGCCTGCTCATCCAGACCCTCTAGAAGAGTGGGTAGAATTTGTTTGACTCCGAAAGAGCTAAGATTGCGGAAACAAGTTCTGGAGGCGTCTAGACATGCTTCTCTGACATCTCCACTGGAATCCCCAAAGCCGCCTAGAAGTTGTGGGACTATTTGAATGACATATGGTTCGAAGAGTCGCCCAAGGATAAATGATAACAGTTCGTAGGCCAGAAAAGCTCCTTGTCGTTGATTCGACTCTTTCTTTGCACCAGCAGCACCAGCAAGCGTTGACATGATACGGAACTCTCGTAAAGATGCGATTCCACGTCCTTGAACAACACCAGCCAGACCATAAGCCGCACCTCGTTGATCCGCATACTTCTTCGAGTTTAGCAGCGTGTCGAGCATTTTTTGCACATATTCCGATGCTTGGTCCGGCGATGCTTTGACAAGGGGAGGCAGACACTGAGCTACTGCGTATTGAACTTGTTCTGATGGAGTGCTAAGTGTTTCCAGTAAACGCTGAACGACTTTCGGTACTCGCTTATCACCAGCTTTCAAGTGGCGAGCCAGAGCACCATAAAGAATAACAACTGCTTCGTTGACTTCGTCTGATGCGGCTCCCTTTCCTGGGGCCTCCAGTGCAGATTCGAAGATGGTCATAAGCTCCTCGACCTTTTTCGACGCCGCCGAATGAATGATCGCGGTGGAAGCCTGAATCATTTCATCACGTACGGTCGCACTTCTGTCTCCTAGTGGACCTTTATCAATCATGAATCGTACAAAAGATACCAGTTCTTGGGGATCAAAGAGTGGCGACAGAGCTTTCAATGTGAGCGCAATACCACTGCGATGCTCCCATGGATCAGCCAGGTTTGTTTTCCGCGGAAGACCATATTCATCCTTATCCGGAACTCGGGGTTTCGCAGCTTCGATGTACGTCTCCTCCAACTTGGCCATGACCACCTTGAACATCTTGGGCGCGTTCCCTACAGTTTCTGCGACTGTACTGGCCGTTGCCTCGCGGAGTTGTCGATCTTGCGATTCCAGATATTTGAGGACATCCAGGGCGCTATTGTCTGGCGCTTTCATCTCGTTCTCGTCCCAAATCGTTCTCGCAAGCTCTGCATTCTCTGGGACCATATCGTGATACGCAACCCACACCTCCTCGCAGTAATCATGGTCGGATAGATCCAAGTCGTTGTCAATGGCTTGTAACGCTGCTGTACGAACCGAAACCTCTGGAACAATAATCGCTTGTAGTAAGACATCAGTCTCGCTGGACGATATGGTAGGCTCTATGCTATGAACCAATCCCTGGAGGTTGTCTTTAATGAGCTTGTAGTGTTGATTATATTTTTGCATAGCCGAGACTAATGCCTTCAGCACTTTACGCCGTGGCAATCTCTCGTTTGCAACTATTTTCTGTTAGTAGAACCCAGGATTAGAGAGGAGCACTTACAAAGATCGTTGTGAGACTCTATAAATTCGAGAGCTAATGTGAGCTGAACATCGTTCTCCTCATTGTCTTTACCAGCATAGCCACCGCTGTCAAGAACGAAGAGCATCAATGGAAGCATGTACGCTAGGGAGACTACATCAAAGGGGCGCTCGCCAAGGAATCGCAGGCGGTATAAGATGCGTGTTATCATTTCTGCTTAAGTTAGCATTGATCCATAAATTCTAGTTGACAGTCTTACCGCTTAAAGGTTCAGCCATCAACTCAGTCGGCAGTTGAGTTACTCCCATGGCACGTAGAGTAGCAACACCAACAAACTTATTCATCGGACCCACTCTACTTGAGATGAGATGCGCGCAGTCAAGATAGACCAAGGATGCAGTATCGCCAACAACCAGTCCAGCTCCGGAATTGACGATCTCCTGCAGCATATCAATGGCTTGTACAATCCAGCGTTCAGAATCAGTGGGTGGGCCTGTAGCCAGAGCTTGTATGATGCCAACGCCTCGTTGTAACTTGGTATGGACAGCACTAACGCGCTCCCGAATAGCAGATTCTTTTGCCAATTGGGCTTTGACTTTGGCCTGTTCGTCAGGAGTCAACTTCTTAGTTTGTTTGTTCTTCGAAGCTTGCTGCGCCCGGAAATCTTCCTCCCATTTGAGGATATCGTAGTCTTTGACTTTCTTGTCAATTATTGTAGATGAGCTTTTGGTGGCTAACACATCAATGTATGCTGTGCCTTCAGGGGTTCGGAATATTGACGCCTCTGTAGATCCAATGCCTTCCAGTTGCGTCGGATTGAGGTCTGATCTGATTTGATCTAACAAAAGAGAGATGGCCGATTCAGGAGCAACAAAAGCAAGATCTGAGGAGGCATGATAGGCTGCCTTTCGTACAACGACGGCAAATTCACCTGTCCATTTTTCAGGAACATCGGTTATTTGAGCCAAACATTTCGAGCCGTTTTCTTTCACAAGTGTTCCGGGATCCAAGCCAACACGAAGACACAAGTCAATCCATGTCACTCGCGGTACCAGGTCGCTTCGTGCCAGAACAAGCAGATTTATCATCTGATTCTCCAACACAGCCTTCTCTACCTTTGTTTCCGAGTCGGATGATGCTGGCGGGCAGATCAATCGAAGAACATTTGAAAGCCTCGACGCATCGACTCTGGCCAGTATCGCTACTGAATCTTTCTCGTTGGTGTGTAGACTGTGGAGCCAATCCCATACGCCCTGGATCAAAATGTCACCAAATTGCTCCGGACTGTTAGTATAAGATGCAGTGACTAGTGATGCCGCTTCAATCCGGACATCATTTGGGATCGATTCGCCAGTCAGGAAATAAATGGTGGCTTGAGACCACGCCTGCTTGGACTCTGGTGCACAACCTGATTCCAAAACTCCTGAAGTGGTAGCGTTCATTGCTCGGGTGGCCCATATTAAATCTTCTATATTCGTGGCTTTCGTGAACACTTTCGGATTCACCAAGAAAGATGGTTTGCCATCCCATAAGAGAGCCTGTTTCGATACGGTATTTGTGGGAATCACAGCTTTGCCAGCAGAGTCTTTAACACCATCGAGTCGCGAGCAAGCTAGTGCTGTGAAAACATAAGCTACGGTAGCAAGACCATTCTGCGCTGCCTGTATCTGATTCGATATCACTTCTTTCAGGCTATCTGAGCTTTTTGCGGCAACTGGACTTGCAAAGGTAGCGACTTGAGGTTGCTTGAGTTGATCAGGAGACAAGTTCCAGATAATGTCACCGAATTTTAGAGCCCATATCCGTCGTACACTAGGCTTTTTGTCTGAAAGACCTTTGACAAAAGCGTCTGAGGCCGTGGACTCTACACTTGCTCCATTTTCAAAAGCGTACCTGATTTGCTTTGCAATGGCATCTACTTCCGCTTCAACAGCATTCTCGTTTGGCTCTTTCAGCGCGACTGCGGCCAGTCCAGCAGGAATCTTCTTGCTTAGTGACGATGATCCCGGTAAAGAAGATAGCATGCGAGAATAGAGCACTTTTTGCTCTGCGCCAGGAACTTTGTTGGTCTTCAGCGGGTTCAAGAGTTCATCAGCAATCTTGTCGATTGCACTCTCGTCCGTGGCTCGTGATGCTAGCGCATGGAATGTGTTGACTGCACCACTCCGTATGGATGCATTACTCGATTTGATATTGGAGAGGATTGGCTTTAGCAAGTTTTTGAGCAGGATATCTGAAAGGTCAATTCCAGGAGGAAGAGCCAAAACCATTGGCGTGACCAAGTCGTTGAGTACTACTTCAGGGGCACGAAGCAGAGCTTTCTCTATCGGCGGTACCACTTCTTTCTGTAGATCTTCGAGACTGACATAATTTTCCCAAAAGTCTTGAAGTCCTTCCGCGATATGTTGTGGTAGAACTGTTCGCGATCCAATGATTTCTCTAGTAAAGAAGGTGAAGATCTCGGATTTGTTGGCTTCGAAGGTTGGCTTCTGCTCAGGTAAACGCGCAGTGACACCAGCAATAACACCTAACAGCGGCGTGTTTCTCGCGATAGATGAAGAGGACTTTTTCGTTAGAGATTTTAGAAAGTCAGGTAGAGCGTCCTTGGACACATCCTGGTTTTGAAAAACTTGACGTATAGCTCTTCTGGCTATGCGGGTCGCTTGCAGTCGAACTGGTTTTCTTGATACTGCGATCGTGCTTTCGAACACTATAGCGAGAGCCTCCAGAGTTTGCGGCCACCATTTTGACCAGAGTTTAGGGTGGACGGCTAGTTCCGTGAGAATGATACTGATCCATTCCGTCAAAACAAAGTAGTCTGCTGGGGCGAGACTGGCTTTCTTCGCCTCAAAATTGACCAGGTCCAAGAAAGATCCAAGAAATTCGGCAGCTTTGGGGTTTGCGATCAAGCTACGAAGGCATGATTCAGCGGCGCGGCGAGAAGGACGGTCGACATAGAAAGAGTGAGTTTCGAAAAGAAGACGGCTGAGAGCTGTTAACGCAGGAACAGGAAGATCTATACATAGATTAGAAAGTTGATAAGATGAGATATGTTATGACTAAAGGAGTAGTAAAACCTACCATCGTTCCGGATGCGTTGGGCATGGGCATTCAAGACAGGAATTCGTAATTTGGTAGAGCTGGAGAAGAGCTCACGACTCAGACTCTCGCGAGTGACCGGCGCGGCCTGAACAGAACCTCCACTCTCAGCCATGATACACTGCTAACACTTGAAATTGGCGGAGAAGGTAGCTATTATGTGTTCATTGTTGGTGAAGATGCAGCAACAATAAGTTGAAGCTTCAGTGGCGGAGGAAATGTGTGGGATGGAAGCAACCAATCAGCGCCCAAGTAGGCCGGTCCATAGATCTTTTCTGCAACAAGAACCCATCTTCAATTCAACTCTTCAACTCTTGAACTTTCTACATACGATACTGCTAATATGTTACAACTTCGACAATCGCATTGCATATCATGACACGTCCTCCCCGTGTATAATAATGGCGTACCGCCACGTCTCTCTTCTCCTTGCTCGCGCCCAACCCACAGCGCGACTACTCCTCCTTAGAGCCCATCCAAGCTATGCCACGCCATCCCTTCGCCATAAAATAAGGACGCAGCTGTTCCACACCAGTCAAACTTGCAAAGATACACACAGCGGCGATGTAGTTCACTACGGAGAAAAAGGGTTACGCAAGTCGGGTAGACGGTTATGGGATCGCGACGATAATCCTGGTCGTGATCAATCTTCTCTTCAGATAAAACCAAGCGCGCAACTCAGACTCAAAAATGGGAGGCCAAAGACCGGCACAATGGATAAGAAGGCAGCAGGACCAGGTTACGAAATACCTCCAGGCCTGGGTGATGTGTCTGCAGGAGTTGGAAAGCAGCGTGAGAAGGGAAAGAGCCGATATAATCTGCCATTTAACATGATGAAATTGGGAAATTTACATCTTGGCGAGAAAACTTTACATCCGTTCAAGAAACGAGCTAGGACTGAGAAAGTGAGATCGAACGAAAGACACACTCCAGAAGAACATGAAGCAAGGCCCACGCGTCCGCAGCTCTCTAAAAGAATAAGGTCAAATCCGGAGGAAGCATCAACTCTCGCAGGAGATGTGAGACATATCCTTGAACCTCAAAAACCAAGTTTCGCTTTCCAGCGCCTACACAATACAAGCACACGCACCAAAAGTCTAAGAATTCACCGCGAAAATCCGTCTAAGAAAAGAGCTAGGACTGCAAAGGCAAAACGGAGCGAAATGTCCACCCCAGAAGAACTGGAGGCAGACCGCCAACATTCGCTGTTCTTGACTGCGCTTCACGAAAAGCAGCCCTTGCAAGCAATGGCACTATTTCCGGAAATTGCGTCGCTTCTGAACACCGAGTATATTGCCATATACTTGCAAGCCATGTTAGATGCGATAAAGAATATGCGTCGAATAAATCCCCGTGAGCATCAAGTGCCGGAGATGGAAAAGCTGCTGGTGGCGGTGAATCAAGTTCGAGATCACTGCATCGAGAAAGATGACATTACAAGTGAAAATGTGGTTTTTGCCCGTATGTTCAATGTCTACCGAGACCTGGATGAGCTAGATGAGGCGAATAAGCTCTGGGACTGGCTTCAAACTCAAGATGGCCCAATTTATATGTCAACCTATGCATCTATGATCGAATTGCTCGCCCACGCAAAGCAACCGATAAGCGTCATCGAAGACGTCTTTCAGCGAGCTATCACGCATGGTCAAAATAGCTTCCTGCCATATCACTTGGGACCAAACGCGATTACTCCCATTGGTGCCACCCGCGAAACCCTCGGCCTTCCTGAAGGTACTAAGAAATTGCTATCCAAGGTCGCGAAGGCTCGCCTAGACTACGGTGATCTGACTGGCTCATACCTCCTAATAGATACCGTCTTCCGTTTAGGAGAGACGATCAATCAATTTACCTTCACTGCTCTTGTTAACCAGTATGACTCGCTCTCCGATCAATACGCTGTTGCACGACTCGCCTCTCGAGAACATATCCCCCTTCACCCAAAAGCAATCTCACCAATCGTCAAACGTCTCTCCGAACGCGACGCTGATGCACCCACCACCGATCTCTACCTCAATCGCCGGCTGAACGCTCTGGAAGCGTCCCTAAAACTTGTCCTAGCTCAGTATGACTCGACAACCAGCTTCGACAGCTATCACGTCAATGCCCTCCTCACCCATATCTCCACCCTCATCCGCACCGCACAGACGGGCAACGCGACAACTGCCTTCCTGCAAGACCTCGCTGAGCATGCTGAGAGCTTATTAGTCAACGTCCTGCCATTCCTCAAAGTTCAAGCCATCCTCCCATGCCACAATACACTAATGGCACTCGCTCGCGCCGCCAAACACCCTGAGCTCATCACACGCACTCTCGTCCGCCTCATTGAGCGTGGCGTCACGCCAGACAACACCACGCTCCGGATTCTGCTCGCCGCGACCGGCTTGGTCGATGACATTGCAGTAATGCAAGCTGCTTGGACAGAAGTTGTCACTCAGGCGAACAACAGCCTCGCAGAATTAGACTGGAAAGCCTTGATAGCCGCAGTCAACGCACGCCCGGACGCCGAGCGGATTGCATTCCTCGAAGCGGAAGCGGAGCGCCTCAATTATACACTCGACCCCAGCGAGCTTCGTCATACGAGCTGGCTTGCTGAGGGCAATAGCAAGATCACTGCATCTGAGAAACTATCGCCAACGTTTGACGAAGCAGCAGCAACGGCACGATTAGATGCCATGTTCACATCCGCTATAAACCTCTTGAAAGACATCAAAGAAGATCCATCTACCACCGCACATGCAAGCTATCTCGGACCAACAACCAGCCTCGCCGACCTAGCAATTGATCGACACGCACCACTGATGCCTCTCCACCATCTATATACCGTCTTCCTGGAACTCAACATTGATCCAGCCGAGCGAGCCTCCACGACAGCCAATGCAATGAGCGAAGACACAGCAAGCCAAACCTCCTCCATGAGCGAGAATACCATGACCACAGAGTCAGTGCTCCACGACACAGCCAGCGCGATCATTGATACCGAGGACGCAACACCTTCCTCCTCACCCCCATCATCAACCCAACCACCAGACCCTTCTCCCCACTCACCACCAGACCCACCAATCAACCCACCACAATCCTACATCCACACCCCCTACCCCCTCCTGCCCACCCAACCAGCCCTTCACACACGCTTCAAGCACTGGCTAAACATCACCGAACTCCTCGCCACCGCCGAAGACGCCTCGCTAAACTTATCAAATCTCAAAGAGCCAGTGCTAGTAACCAACGAGCTAGGAGAAGTCATCACTGAGCCTGAAGTCGTCATGCAGACCAGCGAAAAGGCGCAGATGAGTCTAGAAGAGGTACGGGAGCGGGTGATAAGGTTGAGAGGGATAAGTCCGGAGATGTGTTCGGCGCTAGGTATATCTGTATAACTAAGGGGATGGGGAGAGTGCGGAGGTGAGGACGGGATGTACGATATGTACTATTTAGAGCAGTGTATATTTGAACATAGCATGGTGTACCTGTTAAGGCCAGCGAATTTGTAGAATAATCACATCTCACGTATAATATCACGAATTTTCAAATTTTGCCCGAAAGCGGTAGAGGAAAACCAACGAAACTCCATTGGCCATATCATGCATCTAACATAGTTGAACTGTCAAGCGACGCCATAATATGTGCTAGATCTAAGGTGTGAAAATCAAAAGAAGCAACGCAGAGTGTAATCGAGAAACATAAGAGGGAGTTATAACAAGACTCCCACAAAAGCAAAGGGAAAGGGTAAAAAAAGAAACCCAAGGAAATTACATCTTCATGATAAAACTTGATTCCTGGGTTGTTACTACATGCTACATCAGCAAAATGACAAAGAATGCCAGAGTTATCCATCTCTTCAATGTGCTGCCCGTAGAGACCATCAAAGAACAAACCCACCATTGCCCATCAACACTTCGGGGCAGTCTTCAACGCCGTCAACATCCATTGCATCATCATCATCAGTTTCCCCCTCTGCATCTTGCTCACTATCATGCTCTTTCTCCTTCCGTTTCCGGAGATCCGCTAAACAGGGTCCCAGTGAAGGAACATAAGGAGCATAACCGTCAATCATTGTAAAATTAGGTCCCAAGCCGTATGGTCCCTCATAGCCATCTGATGGGTGCAAACGACGCAATCTGACCATCTTACAGGGTTGACGTTGTTCCTAAACGGCATACTTTCGAGTCCATTCTCGAGCCGTGTTTTCGTAGCGTGTACGATCGGACTTGTAGACGTGGGCGATTTCGGGCACGAGAGGATCGTCGGGATTGGGGTCTGTCAGCATGGAGCAGATAGATAAGAGCACTGGAGATGGGGTTAGTCATTCTTCAGTTGCAAACGCCACCATCAGGTTCTCATGAAGTTGAGTATTTGGCGGGAGGGTTGAATGATTGCCATACCTTTTGAGATTGTCAGAGCCGGGCTCCACTGGTCTCTAAGAATGTCCAGGCAAATGCTTCCATTAGAGTTGATGTTTGGGTGGTATATGCGGGTGGTGAAGGAAACCTTTGGTGGCTTGAATGGGTAGTCGGTAGGGAAATGGATGGAGAGGAAGAAGACGCCGCCTGAGTATGGAGAATCGCTCTGTTGATTCACTCGTTAGCGGTTATTCATGAGCAAGTATTGTTGTAATGCGTCATGCCAACACCCCGTGGCGGTACGTTTGTTTCACCCCCGGTTCGAGGCAAAAGGGGCAGCAAGAAGAAAAGTGAATACGTACAGGGCCCATGATTGTTGCTTGCCAGTTGAACTAGAGAGGAGTATTAGTAAAAGCGTCAAAGATGAATCAAAGACCGGCGTTGGCAAAGCGGCTCTGAGTTAGCCGCCCTGATTGTGGCAGCCCAGGAAAAAAACATACCAAATCCGAATCGACTGGGCCTGCGGAGCATGATGAAGGCGGATCGCTACAAAGGAAGTCAGTATAGGTCGAGGATGGGTGAATGAAGTTGCTCGCATGCCCGCTGAGCGATATCAGGCTCACGGGCTGAATCGGGCAGTGTATGAGAAGACGTACCGTCCAAGATCCGCAAGTTCCTTGCTAATGCGCTTGAGAGCCATCGCTTATGGTGTATTTGTGGATGAAGAGAGGGTTGTTTGGTGGTTGAGCGAGTAGTGTTTATGGCGAAGTTAGAGAGGGATTGTGTTGTAGGTTTTTGGAAGATGTAGAAAGGAAGAGGTTGAGTGTTGGCGGGGAAGAGAAAGGCAGGTGAGTGATGGCGCTGAGGCGAAGGCTTAGACTTGCTCTTGCCTTAAGCCTACCACAGTGACCGCAATCTGCCCTAAGCTCAAATAGTCACTTAGTCCTTGAGTTAGTCCGATGATTTCCCGACGCTAATACCCAAAGCAGAAAGACTTCGCGTGTTCAGTACAGCTAACTCGTTAGAGCTAGTCTAGAATTTGTCAGCTTGCTTATCAATCTTGAGCTCTGGACAAACAATCGCAACTCCCATCGCCTTCTCTACACTTTACGTCGCATTGACTGCTTGATTCTCCACGCTCATGCGCGGAATTGTATCCGGGAGGCACTCAAGATCATAGGAATCGAAGCAGTCTTGCGCAACAAGGCGATGGTAGTGAATGTTGTCGATGGGGGTTGCCATTCATTTTGCCCAATCTTCGATTATCTTGGAGCAGCTTACCTCTTGGAATATTCTGTAGTCTCGTTTGGTATGTTATCTGGGTCAATGTGCTGACTGGTTACCGCATAGTGTTCAAAAATCACCAGAACATAATAAACCTCCGGGTCTTGAGTTCTTTTATATCACCCCCGAAACACAAATTGCCACTGGCAATATCGCCTCACTCTTTCAGAACCTTCCGGAATGCTATTCTTTCAATTTTCAACAATTCCGCTCTCACTGATCTCTTCTGAGCCATCTTTTCATTCAATATCAACAAGCTGCGGCATCGAGCACTTTCCCTCCAGCTTTAGCCCCTGAGCAACACATCAACCTAAGTGGCCTTTCATAACAATTTGGAAGCAATATATGTGAAATTCAAGGCATCCGATATTGTCAAAGAATCACTGGTCTCGCTCACATACGGTAAGTAGAGCACGTGCTGAGGATAGATGGGAAGGCAAGCAATAGCAGGGGGCCAATGTCATTGCTCGTCCTGTCTAGTCACTGAATGCTGAGCGCCTGAATCACAGTATCTTCGTGCCAAAAGAATACTGCGATAAGTCTCACCTTGGCCAAGAGCACGAAGCAATCATTCGTAGTACCAGAAGCATTATCCTTTGTCACGTAAACGGTCTGATCCTTCGCTGTTCTATGTTTCCTCGCCAGGCTTCCGGAGGCACCACCATTAACGTTACAAAACTCTTCAGCAGTACACAAAACAGCAATTCCTGCTTACATATCTAAGTCAGGCAGATCACATGCACGCAGTACATCATCTCATCCCGCGAAGAGGATTCGACTCTGGCATGAAGCGCTTCACTTCCCATCGCGGGTCATAAGCTTGTATTCATTCCACCTACCGCCCTCTGCAGCGCCAACCTCTAATCTGGTATCTGAACGCGGGCAGTCCGAAAACTTAGATAAGCAATCATCCCCGAGACTTCGCCCATCCATATAGCAGTATGAAGCTGCAGGGGAAAGCAGGTAAGTGACTGTGAATCCGATGTCAAATGGAACAATCTATCTATCGAAATTCGAATAGTAGTGATGAGATCGTTGCAGTAAACGATCTCCTCAGAAGGAAACGACGAGGGAAAGGTGTTTAGGTAGCCAGCGAACTCGCAGACGAACGCCCTCATAGTCGTTGACTGCCGCACTGTTAACAATACCGCGACGTTCCGTAATGACCGGATTTGGCTCTTGCACTGCGGCTTAGACCTCCCCCGTGCATGATTTGTCGTAATTCCATCGTGCCTGATGCGCCTTGTTGCGTGGTCACGATGCAACATATCTTCGAATCAGAAGGAATCGAAAATTGAGTACCACACTACGCAAGTCACTCAGATCACACAAGACGGAAAAGGCAGAAGAGGAGACGTGGAATACCCCTTTGAATATTGGCGGCCAGATGTACTTGACGCAATGAGATCACAATAAAATTACGGTACATGCTCAAATATATGGGATGGTATAACTTGCTCGGATTGATAATTCTATTCTGCTCTATTTCCTGTCTGCCCAATGCGGGACTAACTGTTCCCCATGACTGTGGACATCCACTGGAGAATCTAGAATGAGTACATGTTAGCAAGTTTAGTTGAAGCGTTGAAGTGTAGGGGGTGAATTACCTCTGTGTACTTGAGGGGTGTTGCCGGTCTGAGAACTCGGTGATTATAGTTTGTTTGAATGTCATCGGGAAATGAGGTGCTGCACAAGGGAATCTCACCGGAACAGTGGGATCTCAGACTGTGATTCACATATGTATCCTCGTCGAACGGGAGACCTGTTTCGGATGGGAAGGAGCTTCGACCAGGAGTGAACTGCCGAATTTCGGAAGTGATCATGCTGCTTTGCGAGATAACGCGAACCAAGACATTGCATTGGACTTGGATCAGTCGTTGCCTTTATGGCCAGGTGTGTCCAGGAACATATGGTCGAGCTGTTGAGTATATACTCTGGCTATACCAGGCTCGCACGTCGTTCCGCAAGTTGGCGAGAAGCCTCTGCTTACCAAGGCGTGGAATCGTGCCTTCCTCATGACACCACTCCGTCTCCAGAATGTCTGCAAGAGGGTGGTTCCTATTCGCAGCAACCGTGTCTTCCAAAGCAGCCAGCCACGTCATCACGATCAACATATTGTTGATCGTGAAGAAGTCCAGTGAGTCACGATCCAATAAGCCTCTCCCTGGCCCAGAGAAGCAGAACTCAAGGCGCTGGTTCGCAGTCCAATGGCCCCATTGCACCTGCAGCCGCGAGTTGTACCACCGCCAAATGTATCCCACTGCGTGACGTAGGCGCCTTCGCATGAGGTTGGCATTGCTTTGATCGGTCGGCGCAGGTCGTAGAGGGACGGTACGGACGTACCAAAGCAGAGTATCAAGGCCTAGCTCTGTCATCTCTGGTGGCATCATGCTGGACTGCGTAATGATGCGCGACAGAGCATCATCGGTGGCCAGGGAAGCAGCAATCTTGTCGGCAACCCAGTAGGTACAGTCCAGGGCGTCCAAGTAATCCACAAGCTGGGGCCAGAGCTTCCAGTCGGCCGTCAACTGTTCCACTGGATAGGCCCGCATAGGGATTGATACCACGACCAGGTCGTGGATTGCCTGCGACAGGAATGGCGACCCGTCGATTCGCGCTTGGATACTGGGCCAGGAATCTTGGAACGCGCCTAACCGATCGGCAAACCGCCGGTAGTATATGCGCACGGTATCCTGTGCGGAAGGCATTGCTCGATATATAGCGCCAAAGTATTCCAGGTAGAAGGTTGATTTATCGGTGAAACCGAAACCAAAACCTGGAATAGAACCATGGGGAGGCTGAGGCCGGAACTGGCTCGGAATCAGAAGGAGCAGAATCACAACCATTATCTCGGGAGGAAGCCGCGCCATGGTGGCGGGTAAAGCGGCGAGAGAGTTGTTGCTTGCCATACTGGAAGGAGTATATCGTGGTGCTGCGATTTGAGTTAGCTATGGCGCAGTGATCAGAAATAGTTGTACTTACAAGGTGGGTGATAAGGTCTTGAAAGTTCTATATAAGGGCAGCGAGCGAATTCACTGCTACCGTACAGAGAAAAAGGTCCAGCTATGGTTCTGCTATAGAGAAGAAGGAGTTTAGAAGGACAATTTGACGAGCGAATGTAAGTCAAGGAAAGCAAGAGGCAATGCGTTATCGAAATGTGCAGCGAAAGTCTTGATAACCAAAGTGACAGAGATGGAGAGAACTCGAAGAAAGATTTGTAGCGGATCTTTTTAAAGCCGTAAAGTTTGCGTGGCCGGAATAAATAATATACCGAAGGAAAGGACGATATAGATCTTCTCCTTCCTTACAACTTGCTTAAGGTGAACGGGATGGTAATGTGGCGTTCTAAATGAGCAAGAACAAGAAGACGCTATACTTGATCCAACCTCAGAGTTCCATTGATTGGAAAGACAATGTGAATAAGGTGAGAAAGGCGCGATAAGTCCGAAACAGATGGAAAGAGTGTCGCTCTCGCTGAGTGGATCCTATAGCACCGTTCACTCGATTGAGCCATCATTATGCACGATGTGGAGATGATGAACGATTTGAAGCCGGCGATGGAAGACGCTATACCCATCCGAGGACGCCGTCCCGGTATATATAGGGTTGGAAAGGTAGCTACGGCAAGCACGATTCGGAGCAGAAGACGCTATGCCAATCACGAATTAGACGCAAATGCTGCTCACAAGTTGGAGCAAGCACGAAGCAAGCTCAGCTAATTGAAACAACCTTAGGAAAAACATTGGTCATGCGTGACTGTGACCAGATCACTTTGGGCGCAACAGTAAGATGTTTGGCGCTTGACCAGCTAATTGTTGATTGCTAACGTATCAAATTCAGCGCTCAGGTCTATTAGGCCGGCACGAGGCTACATCAAATTAGCGAGGAATTGAAAAAAGCATTGAACGAGATCACTTACAGGAGAAAACTGCCTCAGATGAACGCCTGCCTCTGCAAATATAGATTCGACCTAGCAAGTCAGTACCTGGATGAAATACTTTCAAGATCATCACATACCTTGGTGTCCACGCTGTAAGCCATGCTGTACACGACTTCGCTAATTCCTACCTGACATATCTTGACACTGCACGTCAAACAGGGACAACTAACGTTGTCAGTGAGCATCATTCAACCGAAGAATTTCACAGCAAAACTTACGTGTTGCAATACAGCGTCGATGCCACCCCAATTCGTTCCCGACCAGCCTCAAGAAGTGCATTCTCCTCTGCGTGGAGACAACGACATGTGTCCAGGCCGACGCCCGCATGCTCTCCTGAATTACATCTAGGGCCTTGATCACACCAAATTAGATCAGTAATTCTCGGACCGCAAACATATCAAACTCACATCCTCCACTGCCACAATTTGTCATACCCCGAGGCGTGCCGTTATACCCCGTACTTATGACCCTCTTCTCCCTCACGAGCACACAACCAACCTGACGCTTCATACAATTACTTCTTTTCGCAGCAAGATCTGACAAAGCCATGAAATACTGATCCCATGTCGGCCTCACCCGCGACTCGTTTGTCAAATCCAGCGATTTCAACGCTTCATAGAAAGACGTCAAGCTATTTGTGTTGTTCAGCAAATGCAAATGCCCTCTATACCGCAGCAGCGCCAGTCCTCCGGCGTGTGAGTAGACATGCGCGTCGTTGTTGACCACAAACGTGCCCAGATCAGGAGGCGCCATATCGTATGCTAGACAGCGCTGTCTGAATCTCTGCCAGCGAACGGTGATGGGCGCGTCGACGCTGATGAGCAGAAAGAACGGCCGTCGTTCAAAAACGTCGACAACGGTCTCGTCATGAATGTCGGTGGTCACCCAGTTCTCACGCCATCGTGGTGTAACGAAGGCGAGAAGAGTGTCTGCATCGTCAAACTCGATCGCGGGAGTGGATGACTTGTCCTTCTGGTTCTGCTGAAACGTTGGCAGAGTCACTTCGCCTGCAGTCTTTTCAACCGCTGGTGTTGGCGATGTGCGCCTGAGATGTAACTGCTGGAACCCATGGTTGTTGATCAGGTATTGTGCAATGGTCGATTTACCAGCGCAAATTCCTTGGAAATGTCAATTTTTGGACACGCGGCAGTGTATTATACGCGTAAATACCTCCACAGATTCCAATGAACATAGTTTCATTGGATACAAGTCATAACGTTCTTGTAATTCAGGACGGGAGAAGCATTCGAAGTTGAATTGAAGATGCATGTCCTAACCGCGCGTGTAGAAATGGCAGGGGTAGTTCTGGCGCCAGGCCTGGAATGCTTAGCTTTCCAGCTAGTACGGGAGCTTCCGGCGCTACGGGGTACACTTACAGGGGTCGGGAGTCGCTTTTCCTCCAGCATCAAACCAAAGCTCTTATCTCCAAGTCAGCCCTGATTGGCTCGATCACCCATATCAAACTGAGAATAGTTAAGATCGCATTTCTATTCATCTAGAACGATTTTCAAGGCTCCAGAGCCTTTTTGCGCGGAGAAAGATGTTTTCACTCTCTCAAAACAACCCTTCTGGTCCTTTCAGTGATCGATCACGTCTCAGGTGAGCTCTTTCTGTGAGAACCATTCCTCGATATCGTCGGGAAACCTCTATCAGACAACGGCTAGAGTGTCCAACAATGGCGTCCTCCACCACAGAACCAAACGAGAGATCAAGCCTCCTAGGAACAGCACCATTCCGCAACTTTCGCGCCTTGAGTCGTCTCGAGAACGGATCCCATGTATCGACTTCAATTCTAAGCAAAGAAGAGGAAGCACTGGGCGATACAGCGGCGGGCGAGATATTGCCATATAGTCCATACTCGAGTATAGATTTCCTACATGACTTGGTGCGTGAATCCTTCAATCACTTTATACCACAAGCGCTTATATTCATCAGATCAAAGATACATACCGACGCCGCTATATAAAATCCCTACCGGGTCTCCAAGGTCTTCTCACATCCCGTCTCGACGCCCTCTCCGGCTGGCTCGCCGTAGCCCTTATCGGCCTACTCACCGGGTTTGTCGCGTACATCATTGATGTTTCAGAAGCGACCATCTCAGATTTCAAATTCGGGTATTGTAGCTCAAACTACTTACTGTCCAAGGAGCTTTGCTGCCGCATAAACGGCCAGGCTCACGAACAATGTCCATACTACAGATCATGGGATGGCCCGTACGAGGTGACGTTTGGGATCTATCTGGCCGTAGCATGCACAGCGGCCGTGATTAGCTCCGGTATTACCATGATGTCGAAAACAGAACTACCGCATGCCATGGACTGGACTGAGACTTCAGCGTCCTCGACGGATACACAGGCCAAGATGCCGGACGCTGTACGCGACCATAAGGTCATGTACATGGTCAGTGGCGCTGGCATCCCGGAGATCAAAACGATCCTTTCAGGTTTCGTGATCCCCGGCTTCTTGGGCCTCAAGGTTCTACTACTCAAAATCGTTGGCGCAATCTTTGCGGTGGCTTCTGGTCTTCCATTAGGCAAGGAGGCGCCAATGATACACATCGGGACATGTATCGCGAATCTCGTGGGCGAGCGCTTTGCAAAATATCGCACGAATGGACGGCAGATGCGCGAGTTGTTGACGGCTGGGTCCGCTGCAGGAATCAGTGCAGCTTTTGGCGCGCCCATTGGAGGTGTATTGTTCGCCTATGAGGAGCTGAGTGTCTACTTTCCCCGAAAAGCCCTCTACCGTACTTTCCTTTGCTCGATAACCGCCGCCATCGCACTGCGTCTCTTGGATCCATTTGGGACCGGTCGGCTTGTGCTCTTCGAGACACAGTATGGCTCTTCCTACACCACTCTACATTACCTACTCTTCATCTTCCTCGGCATCGCGGGCGGAATATGGGGCGGCACTTTCACCAGAATGAACTTCCTATGGGCACGCTGGTTCCGTTCCTTCTCTATCATCAAGGAATATCCGGTCTTTGAAGTATTCCTAGTCACCGCGGCTGTCGCATGTCTGCAATTTCCGGATCCGGCTACACGTGCACCATACGTCGGGATTATTCGGGGATTGCTAGTAGATTGCAAAAATGCAAAGACAGAGGAGGTCAGCTGGGTATGCCTAAACGAAGGCTCAGAGAAGCGCACATCTTACGTCCTCTGGCTGATATACGGGACCATCCAAGTTCTTGGCACAACTACCATTACAGCTGGCATAAAAGTTCCTTCTGGAATAATCATGCCCGCCCTCGCTGGCGGTGCGCTCTTTGGTCGACTCGTTGGACAGGTACTCCCAGTCACAAGCTCCGAATACATCTCCCCTGGCATCTTTGCGATGGTCGCTGCCGGTGCTTTCCTAGCGGGCGTCACGCGTATGACGATAAGTTTGTGCGTAGTCATGTTCGAACTCACGGGCGAGCTGGAGTACGTCCTGCCGCATATGGTAGCCATTCTATGCGCCAAGTGGGTGGCCGATGCGATCAGTAAGGAGAGTATCTACGATCTCAACCAGACGGCGCTAGGCCATCCGTTCCTGAGCCCTGATGAAGCGATTGCGAAGGTGGCGGAGGGCGATGCTGATACTGCATATGCGTTGGTGCCGCCGAAAAACACCATGGCAGAGCTTACAGTGGTCGTACCGATTACGAACAAAGTGCCGCGGAAGGTGTTGGAAGACAAGTTGATGATTTTGAAGAGAAGAGGACTTATGGACTCGGGTCTTGTCCTCGTGCAAGGAAGAGATATCGTGCAAGGATATATCGCGCAAACAGAGCTGGAGTATGGGCTTAGTGAAGTCGGCGCGGCCTATCCCGCTGATGTAGGTGTAAGATTGCTGGGTAGTCCGACAGAAGACGAGGAGTTGGATCTCACGAGATTTGTGAATCGGGCGCCAGTTTGTGTATGTGTGGCAGCGCCAATTGAGGAGATTGTGGCGATTTTCACACAGCTTGGTGTACGATATATCTGTTTGACGGAGGAAGGGACTGGTTCGCTCATTGGAGTGGTTATAAGGAAGAGATTGATGGGATATTTAGATTCTTTGCATCACCATTAGCGGTCGATTATGCGACTTGTATGTTATATGAATTTATGGATGAACTCAATATTGCTGTAGTTTATTGCTGGCTGTGCCTGTGATGTGGCAGAAGCAATTTTTCATTCATGATTCAATTTAGACATCAGTCATACCTGCTGCATTGTTCTACAGATTGCCGCCCAGTCGTTTTCGCCGTGGAATCATCTACAACAGCGTGTCTCCGAGAGCACAGCGAACGATCGAACAACCCGCTCTCACGGTTTCCGACGCTCCTTCGATCTCCAAGCTAGGATTAACCTCGACGAGATCCAAAGCCACCAGGCTACCAGTAGCATGAACACACTCGGCAATGAAGTCACCCTCTCTCAGTGTCAGACCACCTCTAACCGGCGTGCCCGTACTGGGAGCCCACATTGGATCCAAAGCATCGACATCAAACGACAGATGAATTGGCGTATCAGTTCCAATCCATCCCAGCGCCATATCCATGATCTTGCCAATCCCATGACTACGACATACCATTAGCAACCACTTTTTCCCATTTCCAGAGGCTCAAACTTACCGATCAATATCATGCATACTAAACGCCCGAATCCCATGCTCCCTCAAAATCTTCTTCTCTCCACGATCCACATCCCTCAACCCAATGTACACCAACTTACTCTTACTAACCAACATATCCTTCTCTAACCAGCCAAACACATCCTTCCGCTCCTCCTTTGCCAAGCCTGTGAGGAACGCAACTGGCATCCCATGAATATTTCCACTATCGCTAGACTCTGGCGTATTGATATCCGCGTGCGCATCTACCCAAATCAACGCAATCTCGCGGCCCAAGCGTTCCCGTGTTGCTTTGGCTACACCAGCTACCGTGCCGATCGCAATGGAGTGGTCGCCGCCCAAAGTCAAGACGAAGCGGCCCGCAGAAGCGTGCTCGTAGACTTGATTGGCTAGCTGCTGGGTTACGGCAGAGACGGCGCGTGGGCGCTTCATGTTTCGGTGGTCAGGGTCCTCGGCGACGGGTGGGATGTGTTCGGCATAGGAGTGGACGGTGTCGTCGTGGTGGACGTTGAATTCGAGCTCGGTTTTTAGTTGGGTGATGAGGCCGGCTTCGATGAGGGCCATTGGAGCTGCGTCAACGCCGGGCTTGCACTGAGTAGATGTTAGTGGGCGCATTGAGGGTGATCGGGAGGGGAGGAGCTTACTTGGCCGCCGGAGAAGCCTACTGCTACTACGCCAATGTCATTGCGAGTCGGCAGGAATTTTGGCTGGAGGGAGGGTGCGGATGTCATGTTGATAAGCGGTGGAAATCTTAAGGTTGAACGAGCTGATGGACAGCAATTGTGGCTTCAATTGACTTTTGAAGAGTATAAGAGTGTAGTTACTGAAACGCGAGTAGCTGAGCAGCTCCTGAGGAGTTATCTAGTCTCGGAACAAAGAACAGTGGAGTCTTATTGAGGTGTATGGTGGGAAGCCTTATAGTCTTCTAGGGAGAGGTTACGTAAAGAGGGAGAGTCTGAGAAGGACATTGTGGGCCAGCGAAGTCGGGGCAGTCAAGTAGACGAATTAGACTTGGTTGGTTAGGAGCAGGAAATCAGCGCGTGAACAAGTCCCATGAATGAAAATTAGGATTTCGTGTTGGTTTTAAACCCCTAAGTGCAGTTGGACGCGAATATTTACATATCCATGTATATCCATGTGCTCACGCTTACCGTCGGATCACCTCCAAACAGCATCCCCCACATGCCCCACTCTAGCCTCATGAACCGTATCTGACGCATCACCATCCACATCCGACAAGGCTGAAAAGGCTGAAATCGAAGCAAGTACATTGGTTTATTTCCACCGTGTCTAAGCCTCTAAAACTAAACATCCTCAACTTTCAATATATAGACTCTGTCATGCAGCGAGCACTGGAACAATGCATTGACCAAAAAGAGTACAATACCTACCAGCACAGCTTACAGGCGATTCAGAATGTACTACCAAATATACAACATTATGTGTTCCAACTTTGCCGTCTAGCATCAAATGACATGTACTAAATGTATTCGTAGAACCCCAACCCAACGCACTCCAAGCTCCAACTCTCGCCATGGCTTCCACTAATCATATCATCTCGTAACCTTGCCTCGTCTGACATTCACATCATCATCCTTCCAAGTTCCTATTGCACCACCCTTCTCCGCGCATCATCCTCAGCAATCTTCACAGACCGCATTGGCGCCTCAGACTCCGAAGACCTCCTCGATGCATTTCCGCATCACACAACATCCAACATCTTAGTCTCATCACTTTTTCACGCCGACAAGAAATGGTTTGCTCGCCTCGACGCCTGCAGTCTGAAGGATGCACAATACACCAATCTTTCCGGAAGTGAAGATCACGGCGCTGCACCACTACAGACGTTGCAGCAGCTAGACCACCGACTGACGAGTTCACGGCGCGGAAGTTCCGCTATAGCAAGACTTCTAGAGCAGCAAGACAGGGATATGTAAGTATTTCTATTTCCATTGGACGAAACTATGAATATTGAGTGCGAGTATCGCGTCTTTTGTCCACCCACAGGACATGGACAGGTACAGATTGCGGCTGTTAGTCAGTATCGGTGGCATAAGCCTTTTTACTTGACTTCAGAGGCTGAGATTGCTGAGGTTGGTGCGAAAGTCTTCGACGGGGTGAAGAAGATCTTCGCGGATATTGTGGAAATGCTGAAGGGAGATGGTGATGGTGATGAGGGTGAAGAGATTTTACTGGGTATGGGATTCAGCTTCGATGTTGTCACTGATAAAGACGGAGGGAACGTTCGATTCGTTGAGCTGAAAATCTTTGGTGCAATGACGGGTTGTGGTAGCTGTTTGTTCCAGTGGATCAGCGATGCCAGAATCCTATATGGCGTCAAGGATTTCCTCGAATTTAGAGTTGCTGTTGCCTCCAGAGGATGAACCAATCCGTCTGCTTGCTGTCGCAATGTCGAAACTCCAGACCGCGAACAAATTTCTCAACCCACATGGACCTTCCTTTTTCTCATCAAACTCCGTCGCTCGGCACAAACGGGGCATGTTCAAGCACGCTCAAATCCTGTCCCTGAAAATAGAAACACCTTACTTTAATCAACTGGCCACTCGGATGCCACAACTCCACCCACCGCTCCACAAACCGATCCTCAGATATATATGCCATAAAGAATCGTATCTTGCGGACCATATTATCCTTAGCTTGTCCTCTAGGTAATCTCCAAAGTTGGCCCTGGACTGTATGATAGCGAGCACCCATCTCGACGACGACTGGTTGAAGGCCATACCACTTGATGCCTGCATAGTTCAATTCGACTCTGGTAAATGATGGTTCGATATTGCGATCTATTGCCCAGGTGAGGAATCTTGGATCTGCGAATATTCCGTAGAAGAAATAAAAAGAGGGGGATCTTGATTCTGGGTCCCAGTGTGCATTGGTTCGAATGGTTGGCTGTATTCTGTGACGGTCGCGGAGGAGCCCGACTCGCTGGTAATCAAGTTCTGAAAGGATGGATTCCAATTCTTCGGTAGTTGCATCTGACAAGTCCCGTTCGTTCAGGGCGTGGCGCAGATCTTCTCGTTCTTGTCGAGTATAATTCCTCCGACTCTGGGCATATAATAAGTTGAAGGTTGGCATCTTGGAAGTCTTATAGCTGGTTGATGGCTGTAGGTGGTGCTAGTGAGGAATATCAATATCAATATCTGTCAAGCTGTAGATGGATGATGATGATGATTTGGAAAGTAGTGACAAGATTATTCAGAAGAGATGACAGGTCGGTAAGTCTTTATACTTGGAATGGTTGTGAACAATACTGTAGTCTGGCGGTATATTCTATGGGGTACCAATCATTGTGAGCGGCAACCATGGTTTATATCTACAGAGTGTACCAAGCCATTGTACTTCGAACAAACGTATTGACCTCCTGCCGAATGTCAGTTGCACGCATGTCCTCGTTATAAACTCTGCTGGTATCCAAACGTTGTATTTCGAGTTGCAGAGTAGTAGCCAATAGGATTGCTGGATTATCTGGTGGTTGAGTAATTGTACTTTACACTGATGGGCTTTCCAAGATTTGGTCATCCATACCCTTCGCACTTCTTATTTTTATTCCCAAGTATCGTCTTTCTGCTCTTTCACAGCCGTCGTAGACGCCTTTTTTCAGGCTTCTTGCACATTCTCATGGCATCTGCCGTCCGCTATATTCCAGGCATAACCAAGGGCGCCAAGACCAGTCTCCCAGCCGTTCTCCAGATCGCGTGTAGCGTCAAACCAGGGGTCAAAGGAAACCGTGCAGGGATCCTCAAAGTCTCGGACGATTCTGTCGAGCTCTGTGTAGCCGCAAAGCCAAAAGACGGCGAGGCAAACAAGGCAGTGGTTGACTTGGTTGCTAGTGTAAGCACAACCACGGTTCTGATTCCGGTCTCATTTTAACGTGTCTATAGGTGCTTGGTGTACCGAAGTCTAGTATTGATATCCTCAAAGGTCTGAAATCCCGAGAGAAGACTTTGATTATTAGTCGATTCGATTCCAAGGTTGAGGCAGAACAACTTGTGAACGACACTATCCAAGCTCTCAAAGATGCTATTCGTGACTGAGTACCGTCACTTTTGACGGTATTGAATTCGAAGGCTACATCCATAGGCACAACTTCCCACTCGCGGTCGCAGCGCCAACCCAATCCATGGACGGGTGAAATTGAGCCACAGCCGGAACAGCAGATATGCCGTCACCGCCTAACTGGGCAAGCTGGACGCCAGTGCTGGAATATATGTCGACGAAGCGGTTCATGCTTCCAATACAGAGCCTTTGGATATTATCTTGGGGGTTTAGTTGCCACTGGGGCTTCAGACTGTTAATATAGTTAGCTTTGGTCACTTGTGCAGATTAGAGGGACTTGCATTGTCACCCATCGACCTGTCTGATTATTGTGTGGAATGACAGCGGAAGGCTCCATCTGCTCTGGAGTCAGATCTGTGCCAATAGAAGCCGAGGACAAGATTGATCCGAAATCGTAAATCTTGACGGTGTCGTCGTAGGAGGCTGTGGTCACTTGGCCAGCATAATTGAACATGGCGCTCGATACGCTTAGTCGATTCTCGTGCTCGCCCATGAAATATGGCGTTCTCTCGCTGCCTTTGCCAACTAGTTTCCGTAGATCCCAAAGTCTCAACGTACGGTCCAAAGATGCCGTCGCCATAAGATCTGGGTTTGGCAAGGAAACGGAGAAACCACCAATCTTCTTTTCAGAAAGCTGATAGAGTTCTGTGGGAGGTGTCTTTTTGGCTGGTGTTCTAGTGTCATGTATTCCGAATCGGCCTTGGAGCGTAGTGAAGTATACGATTGATGGGTTGCTGCCGCTAATTTGGATTTGAGATACTCCTTCTTCGGCCGTGGTGTCTGTGGGAGCGTAGACCTCTACAGCAACGCCTTTCTCTATATCAAGTCTTCGAATGGTGCTATCATACGATGCAGAGTACAGAGATTTCGGATCCGCTGGCACACAATGCAGCGCAGAGATCGTCCTCGAGTGCAGTTTCATCGTCGTGATTTGCGGCTCCCAATCATCAGGATCCTCGATTTCCTGCGAGCCATCAAATATGCCTAGACTTCCGAGTTTGTCTCCAGCAAATACCAGAGCCTTCTCCGCAGTTGGATGGAATGTCAAGGAATACTGTTAAACCTGTCAGATCTAGTACCACCATGATTGCCCCATACCAGGTACATACCACTCGTTCAGGCGTCACCTTGATATCAGCAGGCGAGACATCCTTCCACAGTTCCAAACCACTCAACCGCTCTATCAATGCCTTGACTTCCTTGTCGCTATGTTTCTTTCCCGCCTCCGCATCAAATGTCCTTTCATACGGCTTCGCTGGCTGCACACCTCTCAGGAAATTGCCCGTGCCATCCCAGCTCTGACCATTCGTCAAGATATCCTCAACCTTCAAATCCCCCGTCACTCTTCTCCTCTTTGCTTGTTCAAATTGTCTTCTTTCCTCAACATCCTCTTCCGCTTTGCGCTTCGCGACTTCGCTGTCAGCCACCACGCCGCGCAGGCGCATGGACACGCGGCGAGGCGCGGGTGCTTCTTCCTTGACTTTTGGGGCCGCTTTGCGTTTCGTCTTGGTGTTTCTGGTGGTGGGTTTGGCGCGTGTCTTTGTAGGCGCGAGACCGGTGGCTGCTGCATCGAGGGCGAGGTTTCGGAGGAGTGCTTTGTTTTTGGCGATGGTTTCGAGTCGTTTCCGCTCATATTCGCTTACTGGGGGCGGTTTTGAAGGCATGGCGTTACAATTTATGGAGCGAGTATTGAATTGATGCACTTGGGAAATAAAGGATGAGTTTGGAAGAATGGACGCAAAGGGGCGATATGGCTGAAAGTCATTGAATCAGCGGCGCGTCGCGAAAGTAATGCTTGACGAAACGCGCTATCACGTGCAGCGTTTTCCACTTTATCTTGGTGTTTTATGCATTCTTCATGTCTTTATTGGCTTACAACCCCAACGAGTGTACTATAACACTGACTAATAAACTCAAGCGCGACTTTCATTGTCTGTTCATTATTTTCACCTTGACCGACTTGATTTTAGAGTATGGCCAAGCTACCTTATTTCAACTCATGAAGCGAATCCTACGGCCATCAAGCAATTGGCCCCTTTTCAATCCACGCAGTCTCAATGCCACCACCTACCCAACATTAAGCCATATTCGATTACTGCGCGATAGAAGAAGTCCTTCAGACGTCAGGCAAGCCAGAACGACTGCACGCGAGAGTACAACATCTGGTAACCGACGGCGCCGTCCAGATGGATCGAATATCCCCTTCAACGATGGCATGGTTATTCCTACCAGTGTCCTAGAGACCTCGACAATCACTCCCCGTGAGCGTGATATATTCCACAACCTCTTTCAAGAAGCCATACAAAAGGCAGAGCAGGAAGCATTGGAGGCTGAGAAAGCTACACTGGAAGATGGAGAAAGAGATAGAGAGAAGGCTTCATTGCTGGCGAGCAATGCGCTATCTAACGTCGAAAGGTTTCCAGCGGCTTTACGGGATATCGCGAAAAGTGCAGCCCAGAGTGTCGAGTTCTACAAATACCAAGCGGCCTCGCGCAGGGGCGGATTGGATACTTCTCAAGAGACTATCATTGAATCCGAACAGCTTACCAGGCAAATCGAATTAAAAGCGCTGCAACAGGAGGAATCAGCCAGAATTGAGCAATCATTACGTCAAGCTAAATCTGACGTTGCGCTATGGGCTGTCCTAGAGGAGGAACTTTTTGAAAAGATTGCCAAATTGCAACTGGATTCACCCATTCTTGCACAAGTGTTCCCTACAATCAAGGTGGAGGGGAAGCCTGAGCTGAACGCGAAGAAAATTGCTTTGGCCGCTGCAATAGTGGAAAATGTTGCCCCTGAGGACGCTGAAAAGCTGCCCAATTTGGTGAAAGCAAAGAAAGCTTCCGATGAATTCGCCGTCCTTCGCCCAATCTATCCTACTCTCCTCGTCATTGCAGCAAAGGTGTTTTGGGAGAACTTTCCAAATTCGGGACACGTTTTTGCTATCCTTCCTCGAGTCCGAGAGATTGGTGAGGCATCTTTTGCTCTTGGTGCCTCGACGGCTCTATACAACGAGATACTGGCCGCTACATGGGCCAACATGAATACATTCCATGAAATCTGTGATATTCTTGCCGAAATGGACAAATCTGGCTTTGAATTCGACAACGACACTTTTGCTTTGATTAGAAAAATGCGACGGGACTGGAACGTCTGGAATCATAAGAACATCACCGCACTGGAGAGGGCCGCGACTAAATTAGACTTGATGCAAAGCGCATTTTCCAACTTGACCTTCTGGAGAAAGACAATTGAAGAAAGATTAGAGGCCGAGGCATTACGAAAAGCGAATCAACAAATCAATGATAAGCTGAGCACATTGACATAGTGCACCATCCTATCTCAGATCAAGCGGCTGCTAACGCTGTGAGTATGCTGTCATGCCCAGCAGGGACTGGAGAGGCTCTAATTCAAGGCTTTTTCGCCGACATGGGATTGCCAAAGGTATGATCGGGATCTTGGTCTAGCGGTCGATCTGGGTTACATCGCTTATATTGAACCCCCGGGTGTGCTCTGCGCACAACTTCATTTTACGATGCGATCGACCGAAAACAGATTAACCAAACCATTGTCGAACACCCCGATATTATCAGGATAGATGCTGTCTGTGCTGATATTGCTGCAGCTACCATTGAGCCCTCATAACTCGACGTCATCTCAACTTCGCCAGAGATATATCGAAATTGTGATGGTCTTTTTTGATACTACGAGATTAGCATCACCCAATGCCATCTTCCTTACAACGAAAGCCTAGTTGGCCAATTTCTCTGCCGTTTGTCGAAATGTAGAACCATGGATGAAACATAGTACCAAGAGCTCGTTTGACAGCACTTTTCATCAATTTCAACTGACACTTCGGACCTTTTGGAAATCGCAATATGACGGTGCTTCTGGGATATATGTATGATCTCTCATGACGTACTTTGTATGTCTTGATGTATAAAGATGCTCCACAACACCATCTACAATCTGATCATCAACAATCACAACTTCCAACAAATTCACAAGACAACCACACTTTCCAAACCACTTTCACACAAACATCCATCCCATCTCTATCAATCATGTACTCTCAACTCTTCATCACCCTCAGCCTTGTTGCTGCAGTCATCGCCAACCCAATTGCCCAGGGCGGAGCACCTAAGGCTACACCCGCCAAAAGCGCAACTCCATCTGCTTTGACCATCGCACCACTCCAGCCATCTCCAGGTGCACCTCTCGGACCCCATCTCGAGATCACACCCAACGGCAGCACCTCAGCCATCAGCCCGCTCGGTACTGCTGCAGCAGGACCACACGGCGATAAGCTCTCAGGTCCTCTTGGCACTCTTTCAGTTGGATCTTCCGGTGTCAGTGTTACTCCACCAAAGGCTGCTGCCACACCAGCAAAGGGAATGATGGGACATGGAATGTAAAAATATTCTGTCTTAGTGCTTACTAGTGAACTTGTTTGACGACCAGGAGCCTTCTACGATCATGATGTACATAGTCACTTTCTCACTTAAATAATAAGTCTTTGGTTGTTCATTATGTACCAATATACTGTGAATATCCTTTACAACGTTCTTATATCCAACTGTCCGATGTGGTCGAGAATCCTGCCCGCCTAACGGGTAAACTAAATGAATAGTGACGATTCGCTTCCCAGGAAACATTTTGGCCTCATTGCAACCTCAACCTCAAACCCATTTGTAGAACGCTTTGTTTCCCCCTTGCCTATCAACCTCAATTACTTTCCCAGGTATTGATCCCAGACAGCCATTGACGAACATGACCAAGCTAATTTGCGACGACTAGAATATCGGACGGATAGCAGCGACATCATAATGAAAGTCTCCAAGAAGGTCTCCAAAAAGAATCCCGCGCGCAGAAGCTCCAACAAGGCAAAGTTCACCACTACAAGGTCCACGAAAACATCTCAAGCAGATTTCAAGGGCCAATGGGTCGACCGCCTCAATGGTACTCACCTACAATATACAAGAATAGATCTTGTTCCACCACCAGCAGAGCCAGAGTGGTATTTCTTCTACGACTCACTGAAAGACCTTCATGTTCTTGCGGAAGTTGCTAGACTTGATGAGCCGCCAGCAGTGGTGAAAGCGCATACCACACACTCTTGTATCAAGTACTCTGGACGGTACGCTGTGCTGTGTCAAGGATATGAGATGCACGATACTACTGTCGAAGGTGTAATATGGCATGTGTCTTCAGCCGAGATCGTTGAACGACTTCGAGTCTACTACGGAGAACAGTACTACGATTCGAGAATAATTGTAGCTCTTGAGAATGGAGAGGAAAAAATGGTTCGAATATTTCATTATGGGGAGAGTTATGATGAAGACTTACTTTTGGATACGCCTAGTTCCTAAACATATAAAAAGCTACATGTACATCTCTGTATAAAGGGCATTAGTGGGTATTTTTAGTTTCCTCGCCACTGGTACTACTAATTGGGGAGCAGCTAAGCAGTTGTGCGGTAAGGATTTGCAGGGGCTACACCGATAGATTCTTTATTCTCACATTGACCTCGTACATGAAACACTTTCTTTTCACAATCTAAGCCCCCTTTCGTCGGATAAGATGACTGGGTAGGTATTTGGCCTGCAGCTATGTACAGCTGCATGACGGACAACTCTCGGGGTTCTTCTATATATCGGGCCTCCCATCTCTACTCTAGACTTTGGAGCAACTTGCATACATCACAAACTATCAACAGCTTTACAAACAGAGTCGATGAGATTAGAGCAAGAAGGCCCAGCGCCGCCTGTGAAGGTCGCCTGCTTATCGTGGTGAATATCTGGTATCGCTTGTGAGGAAATATCTCTAACAGTCTTCTAGTAGATCGTTGAAAACTCGCTGTGATGGAGAACGACCGTGTAGAAGTGTAGGTTGCGCCTACAACATCACATGAGATGGCATCCGAGTAACCATTTTTAGTGTCAAACAAGAGGGCGAGATTGTAGCTACCGGCCCAGCAGAAGAGGTGGTGCTCGAGTAAGGAAACCTCGCGAGAAAACTCCAACCGAAATCGCTCTGGAAAACATGCCTCAGCAACGTGAGTCCATGCATCACATGAGGTTGATTTACTAAATCCATATAGAGCTTCCTCTCGAAAGGTTAATCGAACCAGGTGCGGGTTTAAGGCAATTCGCGGATCTCTATCAAGATAGCGATTTCATTTTCGAAAACCTCTTTCCAGCAGAGCTATCAGAGCTATCAGACATGTCGCAATCCCCAGTCGCGCCTCTGCCTGCAGTACCTATGGTGAGGACGTATCAAAGCAATGAAGCCATGTAGGTCAATGATCGCCAAGATTCATGGTAGAAGATACTGAGTATGACAGAATTGACGCCTACTACATTTATATACATCCATTCTTTCCGATTCTTCCCGCACCAAACCAAACACCCATAGATCGCCCAGTCTCACACCTTCAAGGAGAAGTTCCTGCTTTTGAGCCAGCGAGTCCTTTAGGCCTTGCTATCTCAGCTGTGCTAACACTAATTCCCTGTGCTGATGACATGTCTTATCAAACAACAGAGTCAGTATTGTTTAGACGAATGTATGCACAATATTTCGCACAGTCTGCCATAGAATGTATTGAAAATGAGAACGAGATGCCAGAAACTATCCAACCTTCCGAGGCCCTTGCACTGCCTAGAAAAGAAAGTTCAAAGCAGAGATTTCATGCCCAAGTCCCCCAAGAGCTGGAGGATATCATTGCTTTGAACATTCTTAGCTTTTACGAGTATGCGCAACGAGGCAACTTGAAGAAGATGCAAGCTAGAGCAGGCCAAGCGTTGATGTCTGCATTGGCTTTGTCGCTTAACAACTGCGAGGATGAAGATGAAGACTTCGCAGCGAAGAGTCGAGTATGGTGGATGACAGTATGTTAGGCGGTCCCAAGTCGAACCCCCTTATTAACCTGTTTTAGTATATATGTGTCACTCAAGCCACGATCGTGAGCAATTCTGTTAGTTCTGTAACAAGGTTTTCTTAAGTTTCAACTAACGTAAAATCAGCAAACTAGCCCCTTGGACTTCAACTCGAGCTTCAAGACAAAGTATCCCCTATTAGAGTGTGATCACGAGGTACGTTACTCCCCATCTAAAGGACTAACGAAATCAAACTCAGCACTAACATGATTCTCCAGGCGTTTGAGCTTTTCGTACAAGCTCAAAGGACTGTTCTGGCCTGTACCTGTTTTGCTGTTGACCTGGTCAGAGCGGTTAAGGCCAACTCTGATATATCCATCTTCTACGAGCGCATGAAAGGACTTGAATATCATGTCGAGTCTCTCAATATCGCAGCTGATGCTTGGATCTTACAAGGCTCAACCAGCTCCCCAGTAGACAGATCGGAACAAGTTGTTTCTCGGGCTCTTCGATGTATAGCCCGTATCAAGCTAGGCAGGTAAGTTGAACTTTTGACGTCTAACGATCATCACTGACCGGCTTAGCGCAAGAATCAAGATACACAGATACTGTGCCTTCTTTGACAATCCAGTGTTTGCAGGCAAATACTGTGATCTAGATTCCGTTTCCTGTGTTAACTCCTCAACAAGCTCATCCATCTTACTCAATTCTACATCAGGCTTATCCGAAGAGTCAAAAACGAGCGTGGCTTATCTGCTACCATTTAGCAGGCAAGAGTCTACGGAGATCTGCCTCAAGGCTGCTCTCACCATTGCCGCGACCTTCAACGACTTGCCATTCCCGAATCCAACAGGCGAAATCTGCGAATCGCCTTGCTACCTTGCTCCAATGTCTTTGATTGTTGCACCTCGATTAATGCCATCATTGGCCTGCTGTGCTATGCAATGCACGTACACTCTGGCTATGATAAATAATCGGACGGTAGCAACACTCCAGGGCAACACTGGCCTGGATTCTGATGTTGCTGATGGACTTCTTATGCGCGTTCGAATGGGATTCTCGTCTATCTTCACTGTTTTTCAGAATTATGCCACGGCTTTCGAGGCTCTAGGAGGAATGAGAGGTTAATACCCCCAGATTGAATTTAAGCCTTTGCTAATGTATTATAGATCAAGTCCAAAATGTTATATAGACCTTGCACACGACAAACGCGCATGTGTCTTGCTTTGGACGTTGATGCTTTAAGCATACAGCCGCCAAAATTGTTCGATCTAATATTACGAAACACGACTTTAACTGGCGAGCAATTTATTATCTGACATTAGTAACACCAAAACCACCATCTGATATCCTTGGAAGATTTTCAAGACTCAATCCATACGTTGGAGGTGGCGATCCCAGCTTCTGGCGGCCATCTCCAATAGTAGACTGGCCAAATTTACATCCATTTCAGCCCAAGCTCTAGCGTTGAATTGACGCCATGCCTTCTTTCGAAGTTCCAATCCATCCAGGAGTGCTTTGAACCACTCTCGTCTGAATGGTGGTAGTTATCGACCCAGACCGTTCTCGCCTGGTCCAGCCAATGTTCACACCGTCTCGAAATAGTCCTCAAAGTCAGTATATACCAAACTGAACTTTGGACCGTCTTCTCTCTCCACGATACGATCTTGCTCCCACTTTTCCTGTCCCTCTACTGGTGGTAACACTGCTCTTCCAGCAAGCAGTGTCGGTGCTTCTTTAGCTTTGCTGGTAGTATTTGCCGTCGCCCATTTTAGTGATCAGACGAACCAACGCGGATTCTCTGTTACATTTGCTCAAGTGCTATACTTGATCGCACTTATAGTAGCTCATTCAGTCCAACCACATGTCGGAGGGTGGTCGACCTTGGGCCTTTGCACGCTCGTCAACAGTTTCGATGTGGGATACCATCCTTCTCATATGTCATGGGTCCAACTGAACTGTCAAGACGCCAGAGAAAGAAGTATCGCTATCTCGTACGTCTCCTTCCATCCTAAATTGAGCTCCACTAATATCTGGACAGGATGTGGGTCATGTCAGCGATATCTGGTTGGATGGTTGGTACGCAGTACTTTCGTGCTGGCAATCTTCCGCTGTCAGTCGGCTCCTGTCCGCAGATGTAACTTGAATTAACAACCGTAATAGTAACGAGAATGGTTTGAGAACTATGATTATCATGGTTTACGTTGGTATTGCGTTAGCTTTAATTCAGCAGATCATTTACTATACACACAACAACCGAGCAAGGTAAAATCAAAGCAATGACGGTCCAGAGTCTTTCTTGTATGTCTTGTAGGAGGTAGTAATGTTAGATTACATGTTCTCAACAAAACTGGTAATACTTGTTGTATGATTTTATATTGGTAGGATTTTAAGCACTTCTTCTCTATCTGTCCCTTGTCGACACTATCCCACCCCAATGGAGAACTACTCTATGCAATAAGTCAGACCCTGCGTCACAGACCAGCTTGTTTATGAACTGTTTAGAAATAAAGATAAACTATAAAACTCTGTAAATCGGGTCCTTCAGTCAAGTCGTCCTTGGAGTATCACTGATCGGACTGGTGACGTCCACACCCGCAATCAGGTTGTCGATATACAAAGCCGATATCACTTGTCCCGGCTCTCATAGGAACCCCTTTTACAAGAGAACTTCCCGCTTCGGTTGTTTAGGGATAGCAAGCACAATGATATGGTGATCAATAGCGGGGTTGGTGGGGCCTGTTGTTTGTTTGTAAGGGTTAAATAAAAGCCGAAACAGGAGGGGCATAAAGTTGTACTAGCAATGACGACTATCAGGGGCCATTGACGTTTAAAGGCTTCCTGGCCTTCCGAATTCCGGGTTGAACCATTTTCATCAGAAAAGCTTCGTTGAGCCTCACTTCTATCACTGACCACTAGTCTTCATTTCACTCTAAAAATACCACAATGGCTTCTCATCCACCCGCAGCATGCTGCGTGCAAGGTGTCAAACATGAAGGCGAGACTTTCGGAAAGCTGGAGAAGGTTGACAATGGTACGTTGGAGTACAGTTGAGAGACTGCGGAACACTTGCGCTGACAGTGTATAGTTGAATACTATGTGACCTATCCCGAGGACAAGAAGACTGACAAAGCTATTCTCATCTTGTATGTTCCATTCCAATGACAAAACCAATTGAGTCAAATCGCTGATCTCTGACAGCCCGGACGTGATGGGACACAATGTCGATAATGCCAAACTCATCGCGGACCAATTTGCCGCCAATGGCTACTTTGTTGTCTCAGTGGACCAGTTTGACGGAGATGCATTGCCTCTAAACCGGCCAGGTGATTTCGACTTTATGAAGTGGCGCGAAGGACACACAACAGAGAAGGGAGATAAGATTGCGGCTACGATCCTGAAAGAGCTGAAGGAGAAATATGGTGCCAAAACTATTGGTGCTGTAGGATATTGCTGGGGCGCGAAGAACGTGATCCGCAACCTGAAGAAAGGTGTTATTGACGCAGGCTACGTCGCACATCCAAGTTTTGTCGATGCTGATGAGCTCCGGGGTATTGAGGGACCATTGAGTATCGCCGCAGCTGGTAATTATGGTGCTTTCAGTGATTTGATCACGGCTAATGATTTGACGTAGAAACCGATGCTATCTTCCCTGCCGAGAAACGCCACGAAAGCGAAAAGATCCTACAAGAGCTCAAGGCCACATACCAAATCAATCTATACTCTGGAGTGAGTCATGGATTTTCCGTACGTGGAGACCTTAGCAATCCAGTGATCAAATACGCCAAGGAACAAGCTTTCCTGCAGGCCGTCTTTTGGTTCGATGAGCATATCAAGAACAAGAAGGCGTGAGTGGACCTATATGGGCCCTTGATCGTCAATTGTTGATTGGGTTGAACAGAATTATCCCAGCCCAATTGTAAATATTTGAAGGAATAGTGAAATCGAAGATTTCGAATGCTCTCATCATTCATCGATCGTTTCCTGAGTGACAAACGCATTTTCGTCGACTGGACCCATCATGTCGACTCGGTTCATGGCCATCCAGGATATCACTGCAGATTTGTTTACATAGGCGTGTCCATCTCGATCGCGCTTCCGTTCCATTAGATCCATTTCCTTGAGTGTAGCAATAATGTCCTCTGGAAGGATGGAGGTCGCTTCGGTGATCTCTTGAACAGAAATTTTCTTCTTGGCGGGTAGTCGGACGACAAGTCTGGCAATTGTCGCTGCCCAATAATGAATATATGCTTTTCTTCCAAGCTCTGAAAGCGCTAACATATTGTGTCAAATTCGATCAAAGATGTAGGGGCAGCACACTCACGTTTCTCTGGTCCTCCTAGACGACCATCTGATTTGCTCAGCTCATAGCTTACGCCCATGAGTATTTGCCCAAAGCGTAGCTTTTGCCACGGCGGAAATATGCAGATACAAGCCAAGTTGTTACTATCCCAACTCAGCTTTTCCTTGCTGAAAAACCCCACGATTCGAGGGGGTTCATTAGGCTCCTCCGGGTTTTGGTGATACAGGATGTAATAGAGAAATGTGGTAACATCATAAAAGACTGATTTAGTGTCCAAGAAGAGTTTGGCAAAAAGAGACAGGTTTTGCGCGAAGAGCTTGATATGTGTTAAAATGAGAGTCACTTTTGATGCTATTGTGGAGTCATACCTTGTTCTCTTCTCCGTCGACTTCGTAAATCGAAATTGCGCCTTTCTCATAGAGAAGAGTGCCTATCGACCCAGGTGTTTGTAGTTCGCAGCACTTCGTTTGTTAACCCAACCCATGTGATCAATTAAGTATGGCCTCACCTTACTATGTTCCATAAACTGGATCAATTTTGTAGTATATTTGAAACACCATTTGCACACAAAAAGCCTTTCTGCCAATTTTCCAATCAGTTCTTCAGGATAAAATGATGGGTACCAGGCCTCTATTCGCAAATCCGTCAAAATCACCTCCTTGACATTTTTCTGCGTCGGGGCAGTCGATATCCTCCGTCTATGGCCTTGCTGCGGACTTGGGGGTATAGCAATGGCGCCCTGGCTATTGTGAGATGCTGACATGCTGGGCATGGCTATTATTGAGACGTCATCACTTGTTAAATCGGTGAAAATGAAGCTTTTGATGGACGCGTTTGGCATGGAGTAAGACGTGTAGTAATGGCGATGGTCTGTGCGTACCTGCCTCCATAAGGCTGACGGTAAGGCTGAGACTGCACCGTTGCATTGGTGAGAGAGTTCAAGCGGATTTTAAGTTACTTAGGTTGCTGGAAGCTATAATGCCCTTGAAATGTCATGTTAAGTTTCTCAAATAAGGATTGTGGCCGCAAATTGTAAGGGTTGGTTTTTGTAGCTCTTCGGCTTCCGTAAACCAAATAAACTTTCTGTATATTATTCAGGCTTGCTTTGGAGGCCAATCATTTGATGGACTGATTGTGATTTCTCTGGACATTTCCAAGTATAATGGTGGTCGTCCTGAGTTGTAGGTCTATGAGCCCAAGACACCTACCTCGATATCGATCTATGGCTTTCGCCTTAGATTAAAGGAGTGTCTCCAACGACGAAATAAGGAAACGCACGAGTGGACAATACTATGATTGAACAAAATATCAGTTCAGAATGGACGGCTACGTTGCGTGGTCTCAGCAATACTCGCAAAAGACTTTGTGACGGACCCATCTCTCAGGTCATTGGACGTGTCGATATTAAGAACTATATTTGGCCAATATGTACCTCTATATCGTTCACCACGGTATCTATAGCAGATTCCATCCTCTTAACAATCATACAATGGAGTAGAAGTGACTGTCCAGCATCAAATACAAATTTTTCATTATTTTAACCAGAAACCAAATACAACCCTCTTTCTTGTCTTGCATTGTGTCAATGGCTTCATAGATGCATTCACACCAATTGTACTATTACATCTAATTTGTCCGAATTGGTATTGATTGCCGTTCTCGTGTTCTCCCCATGTCTATATGCCATGGTACTCTAGAGATACGAACTTTTGCCCTCCAGTAAATTTACTCGCACTCCTCAAAGACGTGTAAGCGTCACAGTTTTTGTCCTACTCAACCTTCAAGCGCACTTTCCAGCAATATATTGTGAAAAGTTCTTTGCTATTGGCTTAAGGTTCGAAGCTCTCAAACGAATGGTGGAGCAACACACAAAGTCGCCTATACACAGCTCTTATCACAAGAACTTTGCGCCAATACACTCTGCATACTCAGGCATCCCTTCACGATGCAGTCTCTAGCTATTCTGCTTGCATCTGCAGGCCTGGTGGCTTCGCATTCCATGCTCAAAACCATTACCATCGATGGCATTACGTGTGTCTTATTGTGTCTGTCTCGAACCAATAGTCTAACCATCAAATCAGATATCCTGGATTTGATCCACGGCTCGACAACAACCCCAAGTTCAACGCTAAACGGATAATGTGGAGTTACAGTCCCATAATGGCAGAAGGTTTCGGGCCCGTAATAGATGCCATGTCACCAGACATCAGTTGTCGAAACTCCGCAACAGCTCCTGCCCTTAAAGCAGTTGCTCGTGCTGGGGCGCAAATAGAGTTCAAATGGACGAAATGGATGGATAGTCATAAAGGCCCTATCTTAACAGTAAGTCCGGAGTCTCATCATGTTCTAGTCTAGGCTGATATGCTTTAGTACATGGGACCATGGGACGGCACCCAAAAAGCCCAAGAAATACCATTCTTCAAGATTCAGCAAACAGGCTATGATCCCAAAACACGTACCTGGGCCAGCGACACATTTATGAAGCAAAACCAGACTTGGACGGCACAAATACCCAGCGACATCGAACCAGGTCTATACGTCCTCCGTCATGAGCTAATGGCACTGCATGTCGCCGAAAAGGGAAGTCCGACCTCGAGAGGCACACCACTCTCAGGAGCCCAATTTTATCCTATCTGTTTCAGCATCCAAGTCACTGGAGATGGGACCGTAACGCCTGACGGTGTTAAATTTCCTGGTGGATACAAGTATAGTGATCCTGGACTGTTGACGAATATATACAACATGACTGGCAATTATAGCTTTCCTGGGCCTGCAGTCTACCAAGGCAAATACGATGCGCCTCAAGGACCAGCACCAGTCGTGACAGAGACTGGTGCGTTGAAGCCTGCTGAGGTAGAGCAGTTGTATGAAGACGTTAAGGCTAGAGCGGATAGATATGGCGAGTTTGTTGTTACAGGTGCCAACAATGCCATGCTCAACGGCGGAGCATGCTTTCACGACGAAGTCGGTGCTGCCGTGAATCCGCTTGAGAAATGTGGTGGGGCTAGACCATATACAAACTTTGTGGAACGACTCGGAAAGTTGACGGTCGACGGAGAGGCTCTGAAGAAGGAGCTTGGTTTGGGCGAATGGTTGAACTATAAAACACTCAATGGAGGACGACCAGGGCCGTTTACTTTGCCACCTAACTTTGGTACAACTTAGATATAGAAAATGAATTCTCATGACCGTTGTTTGGCGTTCAATGGACTTCGCGCGTAGGAGACTTGGATTTCTCGCTATCGAAAGGACTGGTCCGTTTGTAATGGATTTGAGACCAGAAACCCAGGAATGCCACCCAATATTGGATATCACCCTGAGTTTCCTCAACTAGCACCTCTGCAGTAAAGACAAGCTTCTGATTTACCACTCGCGGAAGTACGAGCCTCTCTTTCGGCCCACTCTTACGAATCCTCCTTTTGGCTTAAAGCATGCTCCGTTCTCCCTCACATATCGGAAGAAATGGGGAACCGAAGCAGCGAAAGCTGACAACCGCTCGAAAAGATCCTCGTTATAGACCAGTTATATGTTTCTGGTATATGTTAAGCCATTTCAGAATTCGTCATGACAATTTCAGCTCCGTTGGGTAATTGATCTCGACGTCTTGCAGGTTGAATGCCGTTGGCAGATTCCGTGCCTTCGCGTGCATATGCAATAACATTACTACCGGATTATGCATGAATCCGAGTTCAGCTGAAGCTGCGGATGAGGCCTTCTAACGAGCAGATCAAATAATGTTGACCAGTGAGGTGAACGCGCGTCCTTCGCTGAATCTGGGAATCGGTCAAGCTTTTTGCTGTCGAGCACAAAAGTCCTGCTGTAATTTTTGGGAAGTTGGGTTTCCAAGATGCCCACATTCAAGCCTCGACATGTATCTGGATTCAGGAAAATTCCTGCCCTTCTTCGCTGAATTATCTAGTCTGTTAGTGCTGTTCCTTTGACGTTAAATTGGATAATCCGTGGCCTTGCCAAATTTGATACTGCACTGGATTGTGAGGAATTCGCTATAAAGTTCGAAATTTATAATTTGTCGCCCGCAGGCAATACTACAATGTTCTTAGATTTGAATATATGGTACATGGAATGCGCTCCTTTGTGGACCTGTGGTATATTGCGTCTGATGGTACTTTGTACGAATCCTTCAACCTAGGACTCGTTCTGGGGCAAAGCAATATGCAATGGTTAGCTGTTAATACAAGTTGTGTGAGAAATGCTCGTGTCATGCGGACAACAAAGCAAGCGAGAATGATGTTTCCAGAATTTCTGATAGAGGAATACTTTTCGATGAGACGGTGCCTGGAGTATTTTTGAAGGATGTGATTGGTCCAGTTAGCGCGATCGGAGATCTCGTGGTTCACGATATCGAAATCCTTCCCATCGAACTTCCACACACTCAAGACTGCCGAATTTTTTGTTGTTTCTACAGTTGGTCTTGGTGAATAGATAAAATCCTGAGGAATACCGAGGGTGTTGCAGACTTGTGGTTGAGCGAGCAGAGACACGGTCAGTCGCTTGCAAAAAGCAAGCACACTCCACCAGAGTCTGTGCAGTATTGGAAGATCGCCCAATATGCACCAAAACGGCAATGCGTGCAAATGGTCGGGGTTTGCGCCAAAATAACCTTCTCTTAACTACCTCTCTCCCATTTCAATGTCGTCCCTCGATCGTGGTCGCTCATCGCCTGTTTGCAGCCGCGTCGCGCTCCCAGGCGCAATCTGTGGTGGACGCCTGCTTGGATCGTCATACGCGCCGTAGCCCGGGTTTTCAATGGTTGGCTCAAGTTTGTGTGGTTGGTGTTGGAGATGTGAAGACGGGTGGTAGTGGTGCGGTTGCCAGCGTGCTGTGTCTGTTGCACTGCTGTGCTCTGTTGCAATTGTCTCGGCGCGTGGTCGTACAAGACGCTCGTCTAGATGAGGGAGTGGTGCTCCGCGTGCGGAGAGATCGCTCCTTTGGCGAGAGTGGCCAGTGGTTGCTCGCGGACTTCGTGATTCGGAATATCGAAGTGAGCTTGAGGGAGGTGGAGCTGGTTGATGAGAACCGGTCGCTTTTCGCTTTTTCGGTGAACTAGCGTAATCTGTAAAGAGCAAGGAATTAGCATTGACACGAGGAAAACAGATGGTAAGACTTGGGGTGAGAAATCGCTAATCAAGCAAACCATTGCCGATCTGTCGCAATCCAAGATGACTGGTTTCTTCAATTTCTAAAAAACTTGCTCTTACCTGTTTGAGCTGTGGGTGTCTGATGCGTTACCCCGGCTGACGCATCAGGATGAGAAGTAGGCGGTTGCCAATGGTGGAAAGAAATTTGAGTTTGTGGTTCTTGTTGCTGAGACGATTGTTGAGATCCACTTGGAACTCCGGCAGCCGATTCTGTTGCCAATCGAGGCAGTCCTCCTGCAAAATGGGCTCTCTGAGCTGATGGTGGTCCAGAAACAGTCCCGGCTCTTGTCCCAGCAAATGATGCGTATTGCCCCCCAATAGGAGTCGGCGGCACTGATTGAGGACCCGGATAGGCACCAGATTGACTTTGCGTTATGATTCGATCTCGGCCAGTTTCTGGTGATGCTGGTTGCATGTGTTGTGTCTGCGCTGTGAACTGTGCAATGTACTGCTGGAACACTTCTGCTCCAACGCCTGCAGCACCGGCACCAGCAAGCGCAAGAAAGAGCATGGGAAGCGAGTTTGGCGGTACTCCACATCGAATGCTCTCTTGCAGCATATTCTGCTCTATCTTCTTTTGCTCTAGTCGGAGTTGCTCTTGCTGCGTCTTTTCCTCTTCTTGCCGTCTTCTTTCTTCCTCTGCTTTCGTATGGAGCCAATTCCGCATCGATTCCTCCATTCCGTGCCATTGCGGCGGAGGAGCTGGAAGGTTAGAGTGAGATTGGCCAGGCAATGGAGGTGGAAGTCTGCTAGGATCTGGCAGAGTCAGCGGAGCCGGAGGAGGAAGGCCCCGATGCGGCGTTGTCATTCTTGAGGTCGATGATGATATTGATCCCAGTATCTTTGCCGGCGAGAAGTAGTTACTGGTAAGATTGCGTTCTGGTGGAGGTGTTGACAACACGGAGGATATTGAAATGGTACGTTGAGCAGCGAAGTCATGAGTAGACTTGTAGTCGAGGTTATGCTTTGCTGGCGATGAAAGCGTGAGAAGCATGTAGTCTGGATAGGCCATGAGAATGTTTCATGGAAAAGACAGGTCTGTCTGTTATCAATGAGACCAAAGTAATGTTGTTGATGCAGTCTTTTGTAGCTCTGCTTGATAACGAGGGGCTTGTTTGAGAATATCTGGGGAAACGAAGGAATAATCGAAACAAGGGGAAGCAAGAGCACAGGGACCACCATCTATATGTGGAAAATATCCAACCTGGTCAGAGATCGAAGAGGCAAAATACCAAAATAACATGCAGAAGTAACCAAATAGTGTGGAGAAGAAGCATACCTAACTGAAGAATAATGTCTAATGACGACAAACAGTTGAGGGTCCACGGTTCCGTTTCAGGATAGGATTGAGAGTTGAATTGGTTGGCGAAAAGGTTAACTTGGAATTGACCAAGCAATGCCTCGAGATCAGTCGTTCTACCGGCTAAGGCTTCGAAACCCAGCAACAAGGACAGGTTGGCGAGATTCTGTCCAAAGATCCGCAGAAGGCAACAGAAAGCCACGAGGAGCGGGCAAGAAATGGTTACCACCAGCCTGGCAAGGCACGTTGGAGCGACAAAAGCATTACCGCAAGAAGCTTGACGTTAAAACTCTACCCTCCTTTATGTCGTTGGTGTTGACGATCCTCAAAGACCAGTCCAGAAAGCGGAAAGTCTCGTGCCAGCCACGCGCGAAGAGTGACGAGCGCGTGCGTGACGAGTCTCTGGAAGCTGCCCTGCAGTAAAGATCGACAACGGTTCGAAGACTTGGATGGATAACGGTTCTACCCGGGGAGGCGGAGCAGTAATGGAAGTCTTGGGAGTCCAGAAGATGATCGTCAGAGAACGTGGATGGATTGGGCAAAGGTTGGAATGTTACTCCAGTCGACGGGTAATATGGTTCAGCAACTTCAAGAAACAATGCAAAACGGATATCAGGTGAAGTAGTAAAAGTACCTCTTTTTACACTCGTAAAAGAGAGGGTACCTTGGGTACTCATAGCGGACAAGGCTCCAGATGAGGGCGTATCATTTGGCATGGAACAGCAAGCCTTTGCCAGTGGTCCATGCCATAACATGGCGCAACTGAGTTGGGAAATAAAACACAGGTCAAATTAGCTTACGGAACTGTAACCTACTACTACTGGCTCGTCGAGGCTCATGGTGGAAAGCTGGTATGCACCGATTTCCGGGCCGCTAGCGTTTTGACCGTTGCGGATAAGCCTTGACGTGCCTGGTCTTGAAGGTCTGCATCATATGCAGGTGGCCGATACAGAAGACAGACCATGCCTGTCTGAAGCTTCTAATTGCTCAGACTTGAGCATCAAGTCAGATTTCTCGCCAGTATTAGTGCTGCAAGATCAACCTCCTCACCCATCTAAGTCAACCCCTACCTTGTACAAAGAAAGGGCAGACCGGGGAAAGCTTTGAACGAGGGGTCGAACCCCATATCGGCGTTGAGCCGCTCAATCTTTCCCGAGTCGAGACACTTTGATACTGATGTTCATGGCTTCAAATGAACTGAGGCGCGACGTGAGACCACCAGGCCACGAAAGGCTATCTGCTAGTAGGCCCACGGTTACGGCACCAACCGCGAAGATGCCCCAGCTTCATAGCTTCACGGGTTTCGAAAACTAGCTTGGACAAACGGGTGTTTCTAACGGCGTGGGCTGGCAAGCCTCCAACTCCCGTGGTGGGGCGCGATGAGGCGCTGCTATCAATTAGAAGCTCATTATTGATAGAAATCATAGAATCTGCCAATCGTTCCAATCTCGGGCGATGGGAGATTTTAATGTCCGGCACGACATTGTTGTTAATTGCAAAAGAAATCAAGCTTAAATGGAACTGTCAAAAACTGGGAGACTGGGGAGAGCTTGCCCTTGTCTTATTCCTCTTCTCATCAAAAGTTTGATAGGCGGCAATCACTGTCCAGGTGTGCGTGATACTATGGACAAGGTAGTTTCATATTGCTGTGCTCAACCTTTGGCACTTCCGCAAGCCAGTGTGAACAGTTCATCGTGCAAGGTATAGTTTGAAGATCAGCTGGTTCTATTGCACTTAATAGAAGCCCCGCATAATTTCCTTCTTAGACGACTTTGTATGGGCAATTAGGAAAGCCGTAGCGAACTTTCAGCATAGAAAAGCAAGTTTTGGGCTGGCATTTGCGAATTGATTTTTGATGCAATCTGCCAATTTGGTGATATGGCTGATATCGTGCCGTAAAACGTCTAATTTGAGCCGCAAATGCTCCCAAAAGAGTAAATGCAATATACGCAAGCGCTAGAATTACTCTTCATTTGCCTGGGAAGAGAAGCCCCGGGGTGCTGGGCAGTTACATGTGCTGTACAAAGCGAAATGAGAGGGTCAAGATGAAGTGTGCTTTTCCACTTCATGTTGCGCCTAGGGCGGCGCCCATGTGGTCAAAACGTAGATGGCTTACAACAGCCACAAGTGGGAAATATCCATCTTCTCTTGCCTAATTTAGCCTGCAGTGAACACATTTTGATAGTAGTGGGGCATCTTGATAAAATTGCCAGGTTCGGATCAGCAAGTACCTGTTACAGTTTCTTCCCTACATCATGTATTGGCTACAATGCATTGACGTGGATCAGATGCAAGGTACGAGGTAATGAGACTTGTTATTAAAGCCCCATATATTTCTTATCTTCCTTTTTCTTGCAAATTGATCTTGTTCAAGAAATATTTCAACAAAACAACCCTGATCAAGTCGTCGATGGATGATTCATCCATGGATAGAGGTTGTACAAACCGACCCAATGGTACGAGGAAACTGTTTGCCCCAATTGCTCGGAGAGTGCTAGTAAGGCGGCACGCATCCCTTAACATCTGGAGGACATTTGGGCTTGCCGCCACCATACGAATTCCGCGCGACTAATACTAAAGCGGTTACTTTATATGTAATATTTATAGGGAATGTCTGAGAGGCTATTTACTATAGGGGCTTAGGAATTATCTTAAATAATGCTAACTACGACGTCTAAAGAGCTTTTAGAATAGGAATTTTAGTATTATTATAGTCTTATTTAACCTCTCTACTAACATCTATATAATCCTCTTTAAATACTACAAGATATCTTTATTAGTTCTTATCCAAAATATAAGTAAAATAGATGCTTACTATAGTTATAAAATACGCTCCAACATAGTAAACAAAGAGAATAAATATTAAGACATTTTAAATAGCAGAAACTAGTTTTTATAACGTATTTATTAGGCTAATTCCACACCTTTTGCTATTAATAGTAGAAGCATATTCCTCTACCGTTACGAGAGAGCTTTACATAGTTATAAGCACCTAAAGAGAGTCAAGATATTAGTAGCGAAGTATAAATAGTAACCTTTTTATGTATTCTAATACTATAAATCTAATCTACCTTACTTTTAGTGCGCTTATTAATAAATTTAGCAGTTAGTAGAGGTCCGTTATTATTAAAATACCCTTAGATAACTAAATTCTAGGCTAGATTAGTTTGAAATTGCCTTAAATTTAGTAGATGTCGTGTTAGATAGTTACTAGTAGATTTAGCAAGATTAGGCCGCATTATTAGCTTAATCTTTAGAGCTAATATATACGCATTTATACCAACTTCGTTAATATTAAAATAAAGTAGTAGGAACCAATTTCTTAAGGCTTAATAAATATATATCAGTTTAGAAAGAGTAGAGCTTTTTAATAGTACCATTTTCAGGACGAACAAACTTAAAATAAGAAAGTTATATATAGGAAGGAAAGAACTTACTTATTTAATATAATATAATATAAACACGCCGCTAGTTAGCTAAATTAATACTATTCATATAAGCGTTATAATCCATAGCAACAGTAGGCTATTTAAGCTCTTTTTAAGGATCTTCACCCCAAATTTAATCTATCTTGCCCTTCTTATAACGTATAGTCTTCTTTATAATAGTAGAGCGAGTTCTTTAAGCAGTTTTGGTACTATAAATATTATAATACGTACTTAGGAATCTCATAAGAATACAATCTCTCTACACCGTAGAAACTACATCTCAAACTATTACATCATCTTAACGACCCTATTCCTAACAGTTCTTCTTCTTATTAAGCAATTTATGCTATTAAGGGTACTTAGATTATGTTAAACGAGCTATACCTACTACAGCGATTCTATAAAAATGAAGTACGCTAAACAGGCGTATAGAACTAAAGAAGTTATCATAATAAATAACAAATTTCTTATCATTAGGTAGCGTTAGACACATTTAAATTACTACCCGCGCTATAGTAGTTAATTTAGTAAAGAAACTAGGTCCTTTAATAGGTAGAGTCTACTATAGCCCATAGGCTAGAATATTAATATTTTCACTCGTTAATTAAGGCCTTCCCGCGTGCGTAGTATATAATAAGTCGTAAATATACCCACAATTACATAATATAAGTATTTTATACCCCTTTAGGATTAGTTTACCCTTAATATAGAGTATATTAGCTAATCTACCTATAAATTTCACCATTATCTCATTAACTACAAGGTGGCTAGAAGGAATAACATATAATTTAAAGCGCTAAGAGATATTTAACGCCAAGGGTTCTAGTTTATTAAAAACTAACTCCCATTTACGCTACAGATTCCTAGTAGTAGAAGCAGGATCTAGTTCTCTTAGTAGTCTAGTATCTTATATTTAAATACGGCTTAGGTAGAGATACTTCTTAATATACTAGAATTTATATTATAACATAAAATACCATATAGTATAATATAGATTCACGCCGTCAGAGCACCAAAGATCTAAAGCTCTAGCAATTAAGTAGGCCCCTATATAAATATATATTCTAAAGAATATCTTAATATTACCTAATATAATTGGTATAGGAACAGCTTCATTAGGCTAAAGACTAAGCTAATAACGCATATATTCCATAGTGTTAAAAGCAATCTCTTCGTAGTCTTCTTGCTAAATAAATAGGCTAAAGAATCGTAAAGGTATGTCAAAGCGCGTCATTAGATCATCAACGTTGAGAAGGGAAACATATTCTACTAAGGGCGCAATATTAATAATTCTAGAACCTAATTCAATACGGAGTTCTTTAGATTAAGAGGTGACGGTAGGGTCGTAGAAGTTAATAGGTAGTTAAACAGATAATTCAGTATAATCTAGTAGCAGCATTAGCTCAAATTTAAATCCATCATAACCCCAAACAGTTATCTTCATACCTACGAGTCGCGCATTAATCACTTCTCTACCTCTAAGAAGCATTTACCTGCCCTCTAGCGATAGTAGGACGTAGAAATCTTCTCCCTTAGCATCCACATCTAAATCTTCTTCTTTAGTATCTAAAACTATATTCTCTATATTTAGCTCGTCAAGACCATTCAATTCTACTCTCTAAATCTTATCTTTAGCGTCTAATAGCAATTCTAGCTTAAGATCTTATTATAGATCGTCCATAGTAGTAAGGAAGTAGTAGGGTAAGAGGTAATTAATCGTAGAACGAGAGAGGGCTATAAATAGGTAGTAGACTCTAAAAAATCTTAAAGTTTCATTACTAAAGCACCAAACAGTGAATTTAATACTAAAACTTAAGATAATTTATGTGCTAACTAAACCAAAAGTCGCGCGTCTAATGATCCTATTTTTAGTAGAGGAAAAGCCTTAGGGGTTAAGAACGCTTAGTTAATTAGCAAAATATTAAGGTTCATATTTTCATCACGACCTATAGTATTAGGCCTAAAGGGGTAAGGGTCCCGCACGCTAATGCAATGTCCTCTTATAGCTTCAGATGTTAAGGGATTATCCGCTTATGCATAATATGCTGATCTTTTGACGATCATGACTACTCTAGTCGTGGATCATATCATTCCCACGCAGAGCTTCTCACTACTGCAATGCACCGGACTTCAGCAGGTTGAGAGCCGAAGAACAGGATTTGATCTACGTAAGTATGTATGAAAAGATTAAGAAGTAGCCATGTGGGCTTAACGTTGACAGCTGAGGTCTTTCTTTCCTTTGGCAGTTGCATAAACAAGAGAAAAGAGCTATACCTGAAGGGTGATAGAAGCATGAGCAAGATCAAAACTGGGACCAAAGACACGTTGTAGCAACTCTACAAGTCCGCAAACTCGTGACCTAAACTACTATATAGTATATACAGCAGCTTACAAGTATCATTTTGAATGCAAAAGATTGCAGAATTCTGACCAAGCCACCAAGCGATATACGAAATACGAAGATGTTATCAAAAAAAAAGCTACCCAGTCGGACATTGTTTGTTCGGAGGGTAGTTCCTGATCCAGTGGGTAATGTCCACAACAGGCAAGAGCACAGACTGATACATCTCCACTCGGGTTACAAACCGAAGCCAACTTGGTTGTTGCTTCAAGATTCGTCGAAGTTCAGATGCAAGAAGGATTTACTGTCCAAGGATTCCACACATGGAAGCCGCCCAAATGCGCCTGGATTTAGGATCGGCATATCTTCTTGTTAAGTCCAAGCCCACTTCGTATTTTGGCTCCAATCAATCCATGGAGGGTCAGATTGTGGTAAAAATACCAACTACTTGGAGTTTTTTGATCTCGTGGGATTCCGCAATCAAGCCAAAATGAGGAAAAGTTATGCCGTACAACCGTTCGGCGAATACCAAAAAGACAACCTTACCATATAAGTGAACTTTTAGCTTTCTCCTTGCGCTGTAACACTCGGCATTCGGAGTCGTGTCCGCTGTACGATCATTGGATTAGTGAAAGCTGACAAGCTGTTTCTCAGCCTGATCCCACATCTCAACCACGGATCGCTCTATCTCACAAGCTACAACGCCCATTCCACCAAAGATCCAACTTTCAAGAAATTCTCCGATGTCAATTTTTACATGGTTTCCACCACCAACATGGGCATCGCAGACCAACTTGTGCACACAACCTTAAGCCAAGTTCAACGAAAATCCCCAAACTTGAAGATGCTTTCTAACCAGTCAGCCAGCCAAGACGAAGTTAGCGGCTGTACTAGCCAAGCATCCCGGTTTTGGCACGCCTTTGACTGGGTTGCCACGCCACCTTCGCGTGTTCTTGGGCACGTTTTTCCAAGAGCCATGCTTTCCAGCCACGTTTTTCTTCGCCCATCAGATTCAATCAGTGACTGCCGACCACCACAGGTCGCTAAAACTTGCTATACTTCTCACCACTTGGTACTTCAACTTTTGTCCTTGAAAACTTGGCAGAGTGGCGATACAATTCTGGTGAATTGTTCTTTAGACTTCTTTTTCCTACGTCAACTGCGGCTAGTTCACAATGTGCTTGTCATTCTCGTGAACATCCTGAACAACCCATTATTCTCGTTGTATGACACTGCTCCAGTGCTTTTCTCCAGCCATCGGGTTACATATTGGTACAACGCAGGTTGACGTAATCCTAAGCCAAGTCCAATCCTTTGCCTATTCGAGCCGCCTTGCCTATCATTGCCTCGCGTAGAATTTAAGCAATGTCCCAGTTTCCAGGAAACGGGATAACTCTTTTGAGCTGGTATGCTGTTGTTGGGGGCCAGCACGAGCGAGAAAGGGCAAGGCTACGAATCAAAAACTGGTTGTGCGCAGGCATTATTTCGCTCTGGTCGGGAGACAATCGTTTCCCAGACAGGCGAGCACCCACTTGGCTAGATAGGCGAATACCGAAAGAACATCCTGGCTGGCTTGGTAGTGGTGAAGGATTCAATCCTGGTAAAGGTTGATTCTTGAGGATTCATTTGCAGCTAGAAAGATCGATGCCTACTCTTGAGCATGGTTCGGTAATCGATGGATGGATATTTGTTCGTGATCCCTTGTAGAGATATGATCTAGATCATAGAGATGATTCATTCTGTAAGGTAGCACGATAGATCAGTCTAGTTGTGGTAAGCACCTACATAAAAAATGGGTATCATTTAATGGGATGTGACATGTTCAGGTGGGTAGATGATTGATTTGTTTGCGAATAAGACTGCAAGTCCCTTTTCCTCCTCAAACTATATTTCAATCCACACTACAAGGAGGAAACTCGCAGATTACTGAGTAGACTCGAATCACTAGTCGTGAGTGTTTTCCTAAAAACTACTGTCAACCACATTCACAAGGAGAAGAGCCCAGGCATTATCCAATATATGTCTTCTACTCGTAAAGAAGGCTAACTTATCTTCAATCAAGACCGCGAGAGTAGCTCCGTCAAATAACAACGCAAGAAGCAGTCCAAGTATACATGTCATTGGACAACTCTCAATACTCCCAAACCCTAGTGCGGTAAGATAGTGGACTCAGATGCCGAGTATTTGCTGTCTGTATAGGAAGAAAAATGTTCATTATTACAGCCCACAGTGTTTCTATCCAGAGCTCATATATGTTATTGACAACTCTGGAGCAATGTCTTTCTGCGTGTATATGTCTATTGCTTCAGCCTTCTGTGCGGGTATCACTCCATCTTTCTCTATGCGAACATAGCGTGCTCTCACCATGCTGACAAACTCTTTGCGGTCACAGTCAAAATCAGCCAACATCAACCATTGAGCTTCAGAACCGGCCTCCTTCACAACACGACCTCGACCTATACCTATACCTTCTCCTTCTCTTTCTCCTTCGCCGCCCTCCTCTTCCGCTGCTTCCACTCCGCGTTCGCCACCTTCATGAGCAGGTCCTCATCCTTAATGGGGATCCAGCTCGTCAGCACCTTCATCGCATTCTCAAAGTCCGAGGTGACAAGAATATCGCGCGTCGCGTCAATCAGAGCCGCCGAAGTGGCGTGCAGAACATCCAAGTCTGCACCAAACCCATTCTTCGGATTACACGCCAGACTTGAATCGCCCAGTAGCATGAACACATCCCAGACACGCAGTTGCGCGGGGAACGGAATGGAGTAGTTGAAGAGCGTAAGATACCAGCGGGTGCCGTAGGCGGTCGAGTGAATGCCGAGTTCTTCCTGTTGAAACTATTAGATAAACTGCATTTTAGGAGAATTTGGAGCAAACTTACCAAAGTCCTCGCAACCTCACCACCCCTCAACCACGCCGTCTCAAACTCCGTCAACGCATCCATCAACCCCTCGAACCCGCTCTCATACAGCCTTGAAAGACCTCTCAGCTGCCACAGCCGCACCATCATAACGAACGCTAGCTCCTCATCGTAATAGCATAGCAGTGTCGCCGCCAACGCCGCCATCCCCTGCACATACCCGACCTCCGGGAAATACAGTGCCAGCGCATGCAGCACGCGAAACAACAACCTCTGGCCTCCGCGGTATCTGCGCCGAAACATTATGTGTCTGTTGATCGTGCGCGGCACATCGCAGTCAATCTGCACATCGTCCGCACAATTCTCCAACTGATGCTCATGAAAGGCAGCGCGTAGCATAGATTCCGAGGGACTGGCTGGATGTGTGCGTGCAGATGCAGCGAGGAACGAATACCAAGCCGTAGCGCGCCAACGGTCGGGAATGCCTTTCCAGGTACGACTTATAACTTTTGGGTTATGTGGATCAAAGTCAAAATGCATGCCGCTGCCGACTTCTTTCGCGCCAGCAGACGAGTTGCTGTTGGAACGTAAGCGGCCCATCTTCTTCCATTTGGCTTCACGGCTCCATTCCTTTTCACGGGCAGCGCGCGAGATGCTGGCTGATGCGGGGGTGGTGGTTTTGGATTCGGCGACACCGGGTGGGAGAGTGAGCATGTCGGAAGCGGCGACGAGGAGTTTGCGCTCTTTGCTGGACATGTCGCCGCGTAGGGAGACGGTGCTGCCGTTGACGGCTGCGCTTTTGTTGCTTTTGTGGCTGTATATGGAGGCGGTGCTTTTGGGGTTTAAACTGCGGCGCGAGGGTTGACGGCGTGGGGTGCCATCCACTGTATTGGTGCTGGCACGAGATGGCATACGGCGCAGCATACTGCTGCGCTTGCGAGGAGTGTTGCTGGCTTCAAGAAGGCTGGTTGATACACGTTGGAGACCGACGCTGGGGCTAGTGCTTTCGAGGGTACTAGAGATTTGCGAACTACGCGAATCGCTAGGACGGGGGATAATGAAGCCGTAGCGATCGATTTCGTCGCCATTGATATCTTCCCAATCTTCTATGCCACCAGCCGCTTCATGTTGTGATTTAGGCAGCCCATCTCTCCGTGTCGAGTTCCGACTGACTGATCGATCGAGTATATTGGGGGACAATGCGCCATTTGTCGTTTCCAAGCCTGTGTCTTCATCCTCATCTTCCTCTAGCAGCGTTTGTTCAGCTAGTGACGGGTCCTCTGTGCCATACTCATACATACTCCGCACCCGCTGTGACAACGAAGCCTCATCGGCCGACAAAACTCGACTACTCCGCGTAGGACTCGACAACCCCGACCGAGTCCCACGCGGCTCTTCCGTTATACTTTTCGACGGACTCTTTGGCGTGCCGGCCGTCCCATTATTACCATTAGAATTAAGACCCATATTACTCCCACTGCTCTTGCTCAACCCTGACTTCGCCGCACTACCATTCTTCGGAGTTCCCTGCCTCTTTAGCCCATCTAGCATAATAATGCTTCCGCGATTCGAAAACTGCATGCGATCCAAACCCATCAAATCATCCAAATCATCCAGATCGCCCGTTGGTATCATCGGTAAAAAGCTCTCTCCTCCATTACCACTGTTTCCAGCCACCGCTTCGGCATCCGGCCTTATTACCTCGCCACTCCCATCATGCACCACAATCTTTGGCGTCGGCAGCCGTTTATCTCCTGGCCACTCGCCCACTCCACCAGCCGTAGTTGCAGCCGTAGCTGTACTCGGACGCGTTGACGAACGATTCGACGGGTGGTTATGTGCAGTCGCTGGTCTCGCGAAATGCAACGGAGCCGAGTGTAGTAGCGACGATTTCGACGCGGCTGACTTGGCCGTCTGTGGGCGCGAAGAGGCTAATCGGGACGTTTTGCTAGATGGGCGAGCGAGCGGTGAGGGAGAGGGCGGGAGAGGCATTTCGGTGGTCTTCGGGGATTGTGTTGGTTTCGCCATCGTGTTCGGAGAAGAGGTTGAGGAAGAAAGAGAACAGAGAAATTCTTTCTGCGCCGTTTGGAGGAGGGAGTTATGATCAATCCAGATTATCCGTGTCGTCAATGCGTGGTCACTTCCAGGCTGATTGACTGCTCACAATCCGCTCCGACCGTCAGCGAGCCTGCGAGCCTGCGAGCCTGCGAGCTTCCTTGCGAGTTTGCGGCCTTTGAGCGCTGCAGATTATCCAGAAAGAATATCGAGCGAACAAAAGTGCCGTTCATATCAACAGCTCAGAAAGGGGTAAAGAAAGTATTGAACCGTAAGAGAGATATTTCTCCAACCAGCCGAAAGTCCGAGACTTTGTTGTTGAATCAGTGTCGCATTGGCAGAACGGTGTGAGAACAAAAGGGGTTTAGTTGCACGCGCTAAGAAAGAACAGCCGTGAAGCTAGTAGACGCCAAAGCCGCCACAAACGCGTGTCGGAGACTTTTTTTTTGCAGAGGGTACAGAGTTGCACATGGGAAATGGAGTCCGAGACAGATGGGGTATGGTTTTATATTGTTTGATGAGCATGGTATACTGGTGTAAATGCGATGTTAGAAAAATATGTACACACGAAATGTGTGATGCTTCTACTCAGAGCAGCAAGTTTTCGCATGTTCTTGTGAATATAAAAGTTTCGTATCTATGAACTACAGCCAACCGATGGACTATTAGATCAGGCCTTTCGGTACTGTTTACACATTGCCCAGTATTCCCAGGCGAGTGATTGCGCTTTATTCCAGATCCTCGGGCCTTTTAAGCGGCGACGTCTTCGTCGGACTATCCAAACCCCTCCCACCACCACCACCCGTCGAAACACTCAAGCTCTTCGCCATAAGTCCCGCCGGCTTAAGCCCACTGCCCGTAGCGGCCCGTTTCCTTCCCTCCAGCAGACCCCCATCCTCAGCCGGACTGTCGCCCACCATACTCTCCAGATCATCGTCGTCCAACCCAGCGACGGGCGTGTACTCCCCATGCTCATAGGAGTCATGAATTTGCGCACGCGTGCCTTCGCGCATGGCCTTGATTTTCATATAGTTGTAAACGCCGATTGTGCCGATGGTGACGACGAGACCGACGCTGTTGATGGGGGTGAGTTGGTCGCCGAATACGAGGCTGGCTGTGCTGATGGTGAGAACTTCTTTGAAGATGCCGCAGATGCTCAGCGTTACTACGGATGTTCTCTGCAGGAGTGCGAATTCTGAAGCTGTCATGCAAAATGCTAATATTCCAGGGAATAGGAGGATGAGTGGAGCCAGTATAGGTCCCTTTGCGGATACGAGTGCGCTAAATGCTGCTGCGAGGCCGGAGAAGCCTTCGATGGGGATGGCGATTACGAGGAGTGTGATGAACATGACGGGCGCGAGGAAGAATATGGAGGAAAAGGGGTTCGATGTTGCAGGATGGCGGATTAGGAGGATTTGTGTGAGAGACCAGCGGAAGCCGGAGGACGCAGCGGAAGACATGATGAGGAGAAAGCCGATGAGGTTGAAGGCTGCTTCGCCAGCGACCATCATGACAACGCCGACAGTCATCATTGTTATTATACCGCCGAGTTTCCAGGATGGTTTTTCGAGTTTGAAGATGAAGGCGAAGAGTAGGACGAATCCGAGTACGGAGGATTTACACATTGCTAGAAACAACAGTCAGTGGTCAGTCTTGGAAAATAGGACGTGCCAACATACTATAAAACGTCAACGTAATGAACTTAAAGCTCATATTCCCCAACCCAATATCCAAACTCGTCGCAGCACCACAAGGCCCTATCCTCGTAAGATAAAACATCCTCGTCATAATCGGCTTCTGACTCGTCGGATCAAAGACCTCTCCATTCGTAGGTCTGAAATCCGGCATAAAGTACAACACCAGACTCGCCAGACAAAACTGCACCAACATGTGTACACACGTCGTAAACAGCGGAAACGGAAACACAATCGTCTCTGGATTATCCGGTTCGTCCGTAAACATCCACTTGTTATACTGTATCCTCTCATCAGCAACACACTCTCGTATTCTTGGGGTGTCGTGACTTACAACAGTAATACTAATACTAAACAAATACCACAACCCAATCAACGTCGCATTCACAACCGTCTGCCGCCAAAATTTGCGGTCTGCCGCCTTTTGCTCCATGCCTGTCAACTGTGCTTGCGTCGCTGCATCGAGTACTGCATTCGTTCCCACACTGCGCCGTCGTGCAGTGTTATTGTTGTGCGTGCTACCATTTGATTGTCCTTCCGGTCGCGGACTCGGGCTGTTGGAGAGAAGGTCGCTCATCTCCAAGTGATTATCATTAGCGGGCATGCCGCGGAAGGAAGAAAGGAGCGGTGGGCTATGAGGGTGCCATGCAACTGGAACAAATCGTGTGTATTCGAGGTTCGTGTATCGTAGCAGCTCGTCAGCGGAGGAATAGTTCGTATGTTGTTCGACAGATATGTAATAAGGGGTCGGAAAAGTCGCGTGCGGTAGGAAGTTGTCGAGGGAGTGTATATACAAATATGCGGTTCACAGTCGCAAACAAACACGAGAATGGAACAAAAAAAGAAAAGCAGGAGAGGAGGAAATGTAGGATGTGTGAAACGGAGGTCAGATGGTTTGCATGTATGTAAGCTGATGAGTACGTTGGGTCGGATCTGTGTCGTGGTGGTTAGCCGCAAGGGCGCTAGACTAGAATGGCTTTGCCCTGATTGGCGCCAAGTAATGAGACTTGGTTCCTTCAGAGACGATCTGGCCTAGCGCTGAATCGATGCTGCGTTTATATAAAGTATAAAATATTCAAGGCCCAGGTGAATTGGCGATGGTATGAATACTAGGGTCAAGAAAGATTTGATTACCACATCTTTGTGCTATATACACGGCCGATTGCACCAGTCTCTGTCTCTGAAAACGCTTTCGAGCACATTAACCGCCTCAATCTAATGAACCCATCTTCGAGACAATTATCACGGACTGACAGGCGCGGCCTCTGCTGAATACGTCCCACTCCTCAACTTTCGCACCGTCGCAACATCGGTCCAACTCACCGTCGGCGTAGGCACACCACTCTCCTCTGCATCAGCATCAGCAAATGGATCCGCCTCCTCACCTTCCACTGCTGGCTTAGGTGTCACTGCGTCCATGCGACTTAGTCCAATCCCACTGCCCATCATTGCTAGTTGCTCGCCCGCCAGCTCCCATCTTGCTTCTGCATGGCCCGGCTTCGCCTCGCCTTCCGTAAAGAAGCGTGCGCGCAGCGCTTGGGCAGGCGCATCTTTGGTGAGTGTGATTTCGTTGAGGCGCCAATAGACGATGTTGCGCTGACGATCATAGACACCACCACCTTGGGCCTGGCAGCGGGATATTTTGCCTGCACCAGGATCGAGATGTGCTATGAGAACGACGTTGGTGAGATGGACAGCCGAGACGCCGGATGCGATTTTGGGGGTGAAAGAGGGGTTGAGGGAGTAGGTCAACATAAGAAGTGTTTGTTCAGCGCCAACCTTCCATGCTGGGATAAGGCGAAGGGGAGCAGAAGTTGAGGCGCTGGAGGCGTCTAGATGTACTTGATATTTGAATGCGACGGAAGTGCGTGCGATGTGGGAAAGATTTACTGTGTAGTTGCCATCTTTGTTGGCTACGGGGTCGATGAAGACGGGATTAGGAGCAACCTTTTCTAATGTGTTGAAGTGGTCGAATCGAATGGTTTCGGTGCCGGATGGTTCCGCGGAATCGTGGGAATTAAAGACTAGGGCGACTTCTCCGATTTCTACGGCTTTTGTGCATTCACCGCCTACGAACCATGCGCTTACTGTTTCGACGATTGATGCGTTGAGACCGGGCGAATGCATGTCTGGATGACGAACGGTATTGCTCATGGTACTGCTTAGTGACCTTCCAGATCGGATGGAGTGGGTATCTGAAGCTGCACCATCATCTGTTCCAAGAGTAGATCGATGGGCCAATTTGAATGGTGTTGCAGCCAAAGGTGGCGTCGGGCTTTGTGTATTGGGATTAGGAGAGGTTGGAAGTGAAGAGGCTGATGTCGATGCAAGTGCTGACACCGTGGGAAGCTCTGGAACGGAAGGACTAGGTACGATAATAGTATTACGATCTCTTCGTCCTCGAAGAGTTGGATTACGTCGTGGAGTTGCTTGCTATAAAGGATCAGCGAATAGTTCAACCCGACTAAATGAAGCTTACCGATCGAAGAGCATTTGCTACACTTGCTAAAGCGGCTGTAGCATCACCATCTTCTTCCTGAATTGGTGCATTTTTTATATCAACCTTGAATTGCGCTTGAGACCCATCGGGATTTAACCTGAACAGTCAGCATTTTCTATAACAGACCAGTCAACTTGCTTACATGGCTGCTTCGTTCATAGCTTGAGTAATGGCATCTGGACCGGAGAGCGGAGCTGGTTCTGGTTCTGGCTCTTCTATCACCTGCGAAATGTCAGCGCTACCGTTTTGCAAAACGAGCCCATGCCTTACTGGTGCCGGTATGTTCGCCGGAACGGATGTTGTAGGTTCCAAAGGAGGTTGAAGTTGTTCAACTTCTCTTTGCACGGGTGTGTGATTTCCATTCGTGAGAGGAGCTGACGATGCGATAACAGGTAAAACTGGTGCGAACTCCGAAGGACTTTCGATTGGTGGTGCGTTTGAATGTGAAGATATAGCCCGGTCCAAACTTGGTGGATCAAGGTCAGATGGTCTTGGAGTCGTTGAACCCTGACCATCTGATCGACGAGAATTTCCCGTTGCTTGTGGCGACAACGCGTCGGGTGTATCTTTGGTTCTTTTGCCAAACGATGAGAATTTCGAAGCTATATTGGTTGAAGACCTCTTCTTTTCTGGCGACTGCAACGGTTGGCTATATGGATGTGTGCTATTCCGCCGACCTTTGATTACAGTTCCAAGTCTCTTTAAGCCACCACCAAATTTGCTCTGACGCTTTTCCTGCATTGGTGTGGGAATGTCTTGAACTGGTCATGATCAGTATTGGGCTTGAGCGAGTATTTTGACTTGGACAAAAGAGTCAAGATCAAGACTTACAAGAGTCTGAACGCATACTAGCGGCGTCAGCGGGTATGGAAGGCGGTGCCAGACTGCTAGTCTCTGCAAAGGAAGGAGGAGCCTGCGGACGACTCATTCTCCGTTCCCTAACAGCAGGAATTGACCCTGGCGCCTTCATCGAGAAGTGCTGAATTTCATCCGACACCTGAACATTTAGTAAAGAATTTAAACATTGCTCGACACTAGCACTCGACGAGTTCTTGGTTTCATCAGTAAACGTCAAGAACTGCGTCAAACATTTTTGCAGCAATTCCAATCGCATTTCGTCGACCTCTTGTAGTTTTTCAAAGACATATGGGGCTTGCGAATCCCATGAACTTTTTGAATCTTCAACTTCGGTAGCTGCACTTGCGACTTTATCTGCTGGAGCTTTGCCACCTTTTTGATTGAGCTTTTCGACCTTCTTATTGGCGTTATCAAAATCTCTGGCGAGTGCACCAATGTTGCCTTGGATGTTTTCCATATTGGCCATTTCTCGACTTGTCTGGGGAAAATTGCGCAATGGCTTTTCGACTTCGCCTTCGATATTACGGGCGAATGTGTGATGGGAATTGGCTAGCGTCTCGGTAGACTCGACGATTTTCTGCCATGGCGTGGTAAATATGCTAAAGCTTATTAGAGTGGCACCGATGGACGGGATTGTATAACATACCCCAAATCGAGCTGATCCTGACTCAATGGCTTCTTGGATAGTTTGCGCAATGAAATGGCATATTGTTCTTCAATGCGCCGTCGTTCCTGCAGGTACGCGGTCAGCAAATTGTAGCGACCAAGGCTGAGGCTGGGAATGGGTAAAAACGCACTAGAAGCCATTCGGCGACGTCGGAATTGATGGCTCGAATATGGTTCAGTCTACCATTTAATAGAGTTACTGCTTGGGTAGGCTGGAGGGATTTCTAGATGGTGATAATGTCAGTATTGAAGAAAGTGGTTTTGGCGGATATGTTTATGACGATAGGATGACGGACCAGCATAGACGGGTACTCTTGGCGTTGAAGATCCATGGCTTTGAAGCTGCGGTCAGTTTAGAGCATGGCCTGATGGGTGTTTGTATATGGAAGAATGAGAGTGGCAGGTTGGGATTGGGAGAAGGAAGGAGCTTTAGGTGGTGATGCGGGCGCAAAGAGCAAGAGCGATGGGACAACCAAGTACGAAGTCGTTGGCAGCGGTAGGCACGTCCATCAACCGGCCAAGCAAAGAAGGAGCACTTGACTGCAAAGAGAAAGAGCAGTCGTGTCGAGCTCGAGCTGGCCCATCGCTCTGGCCTGTGCTTTAAATCAAGCTAATGCACTCTTCTTGCCTTGCAGCTTCCCGCTTGGAGTTTGTCGATCCTTCCTTCCTTTTTCAACAAGATCATATCTCATACTCTGTTAGATTCTTTGTTCGTTTCGTTTTTTCTTATATATTGCATCTTACGATAAAGCCCTACACTTTGTATTTGCATCTCACCTCAAATCCAGCCCAGACATGAATGGGACAAAGAACTACATCATTCGATAGAATCTCAACTTCCCCACAAACTTCAAACCCAGCGTATACCGAGCTAGCGACCCGCCGTAATTATATTGACATTCACCCATTCCAGGCATCCGGGCGTGATACATCCAAGCATCCATTCGTAAATCAATCAATCCTCAATCATCCACCAGAACCACTATCACAACATCAAGATGGCGCGAACCCCCGCCAAAACAATGGGCCTACAAACAACATCCGCCCTCGCTGCCCTCGAGTCCCAAACCAACGCGCTTTTGACCTCCATCACAAAATATACCCCTTCAATACCAGCTATTCACTCACTCATGGACGCCGAAGATACCTTCATTGCCTGCCTCGCGACTCTGCGCGAGCACCAGGATAACTACGCCCGCCTTCTGCAACTACGCGCGCTCGCCGACAGCTTGGACAACCAGGTCAAAGAGAGCGTTCGGACTATCGCTGATCTGAGAAGTCAATTGGTCGATTTAGAATGGACAGAAGTCAGCACCAAGGGACGGGAAGTCGGTGTTGCGGAGTTATTGAGATTTGCAAAGAATATCAGCCGCTTTACGGTACCACATACCATGCCGGATGAGCGCAAGGTGGAGGAGCCAGTACCAGAGGATGCACCAGCGACGGAAGCAGCGGCGATTCCAGACGTGCTAGAACCAGCGCAGACGGATACAAGCGAGGGAGCAACGAAAAAAGACGATTTTGCCTGGTCAAACTTACCATCTGCTGAGCAAGAAATGCTACAGGCGAACCAGCGCGCTCTCTTCCTTCCGTTTCCCAATGCCGATGAAATTCAGGCAAGCGCACTGTCCGCTATCACAAAACAGGTCAACGAGGGCCTCTTACCAGCTGATCTGGGCCTGATTCCAAAGGTCGCGCCAGTAGAAGAATTGACAATACAGACGGAACAACGACCGGAGACTGCGATGGAAGATATTGCGCCATTGAGTGCGATACCGAGAGAGCGTGCGCAGGTGGTCGGTTCCATGGAGAGGCCGAAGAAGACGGCTTTTCAAGGCTTTGGCTTGGACGACGAGGACGATGAATGAGCTACCGTATAGAGCAGGTTTGAGGGTAGGGCGGCAGCTTTTGAGTTGAGAAAATGAGCTTGCAAGACTAAAGCATTATATATGCATTAAAGATAAATATATGCAACGAATTAACGAACTGCCAAAGAAATCTATTCTGTATTTGTACCATTCGATCTCTACAGTCTAACCACTCGCCTCAACATCGTACAAGGAATTGTTATAGTATACACACTGTTCAATCGCTACCTGTGGCATATAAAGCCTTGAAGAAATTGCTGGCACAGACAAACTTTCAGTAAATAGTCAAGTGATCAATTGGCATTATTTGATAGAGAAAAGGGCAATTGATCAAAACAGTATGCTTGTTCCCTGAAGACTACAGTAATCGGCCAGAAAATATTGACGTAGTACGTATCATGATGAAGAAATCAAACGTACGGCACATGCTAGCACATTCGTCGCGGATGACGTTTGGAGCTTGTGAGCTTATTGAAAAAGACGACCTACAATAAGCATGGGCTGAACAGTGCCATATTCGCACGCCTACGGTAGCCGTCATCGCAAAGCATACAGAAAAGGTGTGTATGCCTATGAAAAAGAGAGGTTTAAAGCAGCCAAGTTTTCTGCTACATGTCGGCGTAGAGCAATCAATGAGAACGCCCGTCAATGAATTTCATAGTTCTTGGACGGTAGAACACTGAATGAGAGAGTCCGGGCAAATCACATATAAGAGCCAAGTTTCAAGTGTTCATGTCAATCAATTACTTCTACAAATCATAATACCATAAGTGCCTTTGATGCCATCCACCCCAAACCATGCCATGCAATGAGTCCCAATCCTATCCAACACCATGCTCAAAATCAATCAAAATCAAATCATAGCTCATCACACTACTCGCTTAGGCGTTGGCTTCTTCATAATCAGAACCTGTGGTGGTTTGCGAGCCGCAAGTCGTCGAACTCTCATGCCCGCATAAGGGCCCGTTTTGTCCTCAAAGACGCCAACGCGGTTACGCTTGGCTAGAATGGCAGCCTCAAGGTCGGCATCGTCAGCTTTGCGTTTGACTGCCGTTTGCTGGGGCTCGATCTTGGTGGACGGAGCTATCTTGGGGGTAGGTACAGGGCGAGTATTCGCTTCGGAGTACGCGACGCCGGTTCTTTCCTTGCGTGGCGTATATGATGTCTGGGGAGGAGAGAAGCGCGCATCAGGCTTTGGGGCAGCTTGCGCTGCTGGTTTGCGCAGGTGGAGTGGTGTGGCTAGAGGACCACGACGCTGAAGACGCTCCTCGTTGCATTGACGCTGCATCTTGAGGAGGGCGCCTTTGCCTGTGTTGGCCTTTGTGCGAGAGCCACCCGCAAAGCGTAAGCTACCATCGGCGCTTTGAGACTGACCAAGTCCATCAGACACGCCTGCATACTTGCCAGCCAGGCGGCCCTTCTTGAGAGGAATAGCGACGACGCGGGTCTGCTTGGCATCGCGGGCAGCTTCCTCCTTGACTCGGGCGGCTTGGAGTTGCTTGATGGCCTTTTCTTCCTCGTGGACCATGCGTTGCTGGAGACGGCGATAAGTGCGATGGGTTGCGTTGAATGCAATGTCCGCTTCGGTGAGCTTCTTGCTCTTATCCTTTTGAACGGCGACGAGCATTTTGTACCAACCGAGAATGTCGCGCTTCATGAACTTGAGCCAGCAATCGCCGAGTTGGCCTTGAAGAAGGGGGTTGGATTTCTCAAGGGACTCGAGCTGGTCAGCGGAGGTGACTAGACGGCAGAGTGGGAGAAGCATGTTCTCTGGCATGGCTGGAGCTTCCCATAGTAGATGGACATTCTTTTTGAGCGTTGCGTAGGCCAAATCCGTGAGTTTGCGAGCGCCAGTTGGTGTTTTGGTGGCTACGTCCTTGACGGGACGAGAGTCAGCGGCACGAGACTTGGCTTGTGCTGGCTCCTTGAATAGATTGTCCATGGACTCGTCGGTTTCGAACAGATCGTCCACTGGATCATGAGCCTCCGGAGATGCGGAAGTGCTGTTGGAGACAGAGTCAGCGTCTTCTGGATATCCAAAGATAGAAGGGATCTGTCGAGTGGAAGACATGATGAAATGGTTTGTCGGAAAAGTTTGATGGCGTTTGACGTTGACAGGGTAGTCGAAAAGTTGCTGGTAAATCTCGAAATTGTCGCAAGACTCAAGAAGTGCGAAATGTTTGAGAGGAAAAGAGTTGTTGGAGTAAATGTTGATGGTAGCGAAGTAGTGTTGGTCAAGTCAGTATCCAAAGGTGGTAAGTTGGAAAAAGCGTTCAATAAGCGAATTGGCGACCCAAATTTTTATTGAGGATCAATGACAATGACTGCCGTGGATATTCGTGGTTGTGAAGAGTGACTTGGTTGATGGTGCACCAGGTTCAGTGATTATTGGCAGGATATTGTGTATTGAGGTCGGTATTGATTGGTGTGGCGGGACCTTATTGAGGTGGTTTGGTTGACTAGTGGCTAGTTCAAGGACAGGACCAAGATTCAGATTTTGGTATTGTCAATGATGGAACAATAGCTAGCCTGAGAACTCGGAGCTGGAAATTCTGCTGCAATAAGTTCTTGCTGCGAGAAGATGATTTGTCTTGAGGCCGCTGTGATCGCTGAGATGAACAAACGGAGTCTGTCAAGCTGATCAAGATAGATGATCCGTGATAGAAGTTGATCTGGTGTTTTGCTGTATGTTGAAAGTTCTTTGACGAGAGTTCTATGACAATAAAGTCTTGGCAGTGGTTTGACAAAGGGTCATAGGTTAGACAAAGAAAAAGCTGGAGAGCGAAGAGAAATTGGGGAGGGATGCAGAGGCTTTATAGAATCCAAATGGCAGACGTGATGTTGACTAGCGCATAAAGTGCTAGCGGGGCCCATTGTGTGTGGCCATCAATAGAATCATGATTTGAAGTTTGATGCTGGAAAGCTCGAACCATGGATCGTGGGAGTGCTAAGTTCTGCGACTTGGCCTGATGGCGGGAGACATACGAGTACGGGAGTGGTAAGGTTACCAAGCTAACTTGACGGAGCTGCAGTACTCTAAGGGGCAGAAAGACACGGTGAATAGTTTGGAAGAAAGAGTACTTTAGAATTTGATAGAGTCCGGAGGATAGGAGAGAAGCGGAGTAGATGCTGGATATATATGTCTCCCTTGAAGAGGACATGAAGTTGGAACTGATCGTGAATCGCCAACGATAAGATAAGATTTGACGACCCATTGTCGTCATTGACCCCGCTCATTGGTTGACGTGGGGTACCTATTCAAGAGAATGATATCAGTATCTGATGCGTTTTGCGCTCCCAAGTCCATTTCTGGGGGAAAAAGATCAAGTTGGATCTTATAATTCTGTTAGGAATATTGAATCCTTGAATTTGTCCAACTATACCTTCATCAGAAAGATCTATATCCGTTAACACATTCAATTGACCCCTTCCCGCATACATACATATCCTGCTGTTGCCAAAACCCAACACTGGAACATTCTAGGACAATGGCCAACGACAAACCACAATCAACCGGCATCCGCATAGCCATAGATCGCGGCGGCACATTCACCGACTGTATCGGCAACCCCGGCACCGGCCACATGTCCGACGACGTCGTCATAAAACTCCTCTCCGTCGACCCAACGAACTACCCCGACGCGCCCCTCGAAGGCATCCGGCGTCTCCTCTCTAATTTCGCCGGCACTGAAATCCCGCGCGGCGACCCTCTAGACACTAGTAAGATAGAGTCGATTCGCATGGGTACTACGGTGGCGACGAACGCGTTGTTGGAACGGAAAGGCGAGGATTGTGCGCTGGTGGTTACGAAAGGGTTTAAGGATTGTTTGGTTATTGGTAATCAGAGCAGGCCAAATATCTTTGATCTGGATATTCGGAAACCAGAGGTGTTGTATAAGAGGGTTGTGGAGGTTGAGGAGAGGGTTACGTTGGAGGATTATGCGGAGGATCCTGAGCGGTCGCAGACTGATGCGCCGTCGATAGACTCGGCAAAAGCAAAAGATGCCAAAGTGGTAAAGGGACTGTCAGGGGAAGCGGTGCGGATACTTAAGACTCTTGACGAGGATGGCTTGAGAAAACAGTTACAGGAAGTATTTGATGCTGGCATCAAGAGTGTGGCTGTATGTTTGATGCACAGCTACACGTTTCCTGAACATGAGAATATTGTGGGGAAGGTGGCGAGGGACATTGGATTCGGGCATGTTAGTTTGTCGAGTGAGTTGATGCCTATGATTAAACTAGTTCCGCGGGCCACCAGCGCATGCGCGGATGCGTATCTTACACCCGCGATCCGGAAGTACATTGATGGCTTTAGTCAAGGTTTCGAGGGTGGCTTGGGCACGAAGAGTGTGCAAAAGGAGGAGGGTAATAAGGGAGCGCGTTGCGAGTTTATGCAGAGTGATGGTGGGCTTGTGGATGTAGCTGGCTTCTCTGGACTGCGCGCCATTCTTTCCGGACCGGCTGGGGGTGTTGTCGGCTATGCTTTGACAAGCTATGATCCGGAAACAAAAATTCCAGTGATAGGCTTTGATATGGGTGGAACGAGTACGGACGTTAGCCGATATGGTGCTGGTCGATACGATCATGTATTTGAGACTACTACTGCTGGTGTCACAATTCAAAGTCCACAATTGGATATCAATACTGTGGCTGCTGGTGGTGGATCGCGATTGTTCTGGAAGAATGGACTTTTCGTTGTTGGGCCGGAATCTGCTGGAGCGCATCCTGGACCTGCTTGTTATCGAAAGGATGGGCCACTAACCATTACTGATGCAAACTTGTTTCTTGGTCGGTTGCTTCCGGATTTCTTTCCGAAGATCTTCGGTGAAAACGAAGATCAGGGGCTGGATGAAGAAGCGAGCAAGAAACTCTTTGGAGAACTAGCTGAGCAAATCAATAAGGATATCAAGCAAGAGTCTGGAAAAGAAATGAGCCTGGACGAGGTTGCCTATGGATTCATCAAGATTGCCAACGAGACCATGACGAGACCTATAAGGTCGTTGACAGAGGCTCGAGGACATGATACTTCAAAACATAGGCTTGCAACCTTTGGAGGAGCCGGCGGACAGCACGCTGTCGCTATTGCAGAAGCTTTAGGCATTCGCCAGATCCTGGTGCACCGATATTCATCAGTACTCTCTGCTTATGGAATGGCATTAGCAGATGTCGTAGATGAGCGTCAAGAACCTGATTCCAAAATATGGACAGATGATGATGGCGAAACGAAGGAATATCTTCAATCAAAGATGTCTGATCTCAAACAAAAGGCTACTGAGTCCTTGACAGAGCAAGGCTTCCCCGAAGACAAAATCGCATTCGAAGAATACCTCAACATGCGATACCGTGGCACAGAATCAGCTCTCATGGTCGTCAAACCCTCTCAAGAAGACGCCAAAGAATATGACAACGACGACTGGGCATTCGGAAAAGCCTTTGTCAAACAACACGACCAAGAATTCGGCTTCACCCTTCCCGACCGTGACATAGTCGTCGACGATGTGCGCGTCCGCGGCATCGGCAAATCCTTCAACGGCCTCGAAAAGACCGTCGACCAACAACTCCAGTCCATAAAACCAGTCGACAGCACACCCGAGGCATACGCAACGCGGAAAGTCTACTTCGAGGGTGGCAGACTGGATACACCAATCTACAAAATCGAACAGCTAGACGTAGGCACACGCATAACCGGCCCAGCAATCCTCGCAGACGGTACACAAACCATCGTAATAACACCCGACGCCTCCGCCCTAATAATAGACACCCACGTCGTAATCAACATAGGCGACTCTTCCACCCACGACACAAAGATAGATACAAGCCATCTCGATCCCATAATGCTCTCCATCTTCGCCCACCGCTTCATGGCCATTGCCGAACAAATGGGGCGCGCGCTTCAAAAGACTTCCGTCTCCACAAACGTCAAAGAACGTCTCGACTACTCATGCGCACTCTTCGATGCTGATGGTGGACTCGTCGCTAATGCGCCGCATTTGCCGGTACATTTGGGCAGTATGAGTACGTGCGTCAAGAAACAGGCTGAGATATGGCGTGGTAAACTGAAGAAGGGCGATGTGTTGGTGTCGAATCATCCGATGTTTGGTGGCACACATTTACCTGATATCACAGTCATTACGCCGGCGTTTAGTGGGGATACCATTGTGTTTTATGTTGCTAGTCGGGCTCATCATGCTGATATTGGTGGTATCTTGCCCGGGTCAATGCCGCCAAATAGCCGCGAACTTTATCAGGAGGGCGCGGCGATTAAGAGTGAGAAGTTGGTGTCTGAAGGCAAATTTAACGAGGAGAGGATTACGTTCCTGTTGAAAGATGAACCGGCGCAGTATCCGGGATGTTCGGGGACGAGGTGTTTGGCGGATAATATTAATGATCTTAAGGCGCAGGTTGCGGCGAACCAGAAGGGTATCAACCTTATCAGCACGCTTATTGGGGATTATGGAGAGGATGTGGTGCAGTTCTACATGCATGCCATACAAGATAATGCGGAGCAGAGTGTGCGCAAACTCCTCAAAGATGTTAGCAAAAAGTTTGAGGGCCGCGATTTGCGAGCTGTAGATTACATGGATGATGGCAGTCCGATCTGTCTGCGCGTCGAAATCGATGCTGAGAAGGGTGAAGCGGTTTTTGACTTTGAGGGTACCGGTGGCGAAGTATACGGTGAGTCCTCCCATCAACCCTTTGCGCATATAGGTACTGACGATTCATAGCAAACACAAATGCGCCAGAAGCAGTAACCTACTCGGCAATAATCTACTGCCTCCGCTGCTTAATCTCGCAAGACATTCCCCTAAACCAAGGCTGTCTTGCGCCCATCCACGTCCGCATTCCACCACATTCCTTCCTCAGTCCCTCCGACCACGCTGCCGTCGTTGGCGGCAATGTACTCACCTCCCAGCGCGTCACGGACGTCGTCCTGAAAGCTTTCCACGCTTGCGCTGCGTCCCAGGGAGACTGCAATAATCTGACCTTTGGATTTGGCGGCAACAAGACCGGCGAAGAGGAAGTCAAAGGCTTCGGCTACTATGAGACGATCGCAGGTGGTGCGGGCGCGGGTCCGACGTGGGAAGGGGAGAGTGGTGTGCATACACATATGACGAATACGAGAATTACAGATGCGGAGGTATTTGAGAGACGATATCCGGTTATCTTGAGGGAGTTTGGGTTGAGGAGTGGGAGTGGTGGGAAGGGTCAACACAAGGGTGGTGAAGGAGTGATCAGGGATATCGAGTTTCGAATCCCAGTTACTGTCAGTATACTGAGTGAAAGACGGGTGTATCATCCGTATGGATTGGAGGGTGGAGGGGATGGGGAGTGTGGGCTTAATACTTGGGTGCGGAAGGTGCCGAAGCCAGATGCTAATTCGGATGCCAGTAAAGACGAGAATGACAAGGTCCAAGAGCTGGGCGGTGTGAAAGTTGAGGCATATGGAGAGGAAGACCAGACACAATATGGATTTGTTAATCTGGGAGGCAAGAATACGGCGGAGATGAAACCAGGTGAGCGTATCATTGTGATGACGCCGGGTGGTGGTGCTTGGGGAAAGTCTGGTGATGAAAGTGCTGCGGTTTCTAGAAAAGATCCGAAGCAGGCGTGGCGTGGTGGAAGTATTGCTTCGAGACAGGCAACAGCTGAAGCATCAGCTTGATCAATAACGCTGTACAGCGAAAACCATGTACATCAATAACCATATACAGCAATAACCATATACAGCAATAACCATATACAGCAATAACCATATACAGCAACAACCATATACAGCAATAATCATGTACAGCAATAATCATGTACAGAAATTAGACTTACAAGACATGACTAGTATATCAAATCTCACGATACCCATGGTGTTGAGTTTCCCCCTGAGCCCCTGAACAACATCTCCCGACGCCAATACCGACCTCCCGGCACTAGCCGTCCCCCAACCCCATTGATCTCCACATCTCAACCATTCGGCTGCGGCATCGGCATCGTGATCTCCCGTCTAAACATTTATCCCCCATGATAAAATAACAACAACAAATAACTTATACAGTGCCTCACATCGCCAATTGTTCGCGGCCTCACCCTCCCTCGAACACCGCAATCATGTCCTCCCTAACAATCCGCCTGCGCCTCTCATGGCGTCCCCTCCCCTCCTCCATAATCGCAAAACGACACTCCTCAACAACAACAGCCGGCGCACCACCCAAACTTTCCAAAGTCTTCAACTCCGCAGCAGACGCTATAAAAGACATGCGGTCAAACAGCACAGTTCTCTGCGGAGGCTTCGGTCTCTCCGGCGTACCAGATACACTCATCACAGCCGTCAAAGACCGGCCAGACATCACAGGCCTAACCGCAGTCTCGAATAACGCCGGCGTACCTGGCTCCGGCCTCGGTTTACTCTTAGAGAGCAAACAAATCAAACGCATGGTAGCAAGCTATGTCGGCGAAAACAAAGTCTTCGAATCAATGTACTTCAAAGGCGAACTAGAAGTCGAACTCACCCCCCAAGGCACCCTCGCCGAACGCTGCCGCGCCGGCGGCGCCGGCATCCCCGCCTTCTACACGCCCGCCGCCGTCGGCACCGTCGTCCAAACCGGCGACATGGCAGTCCGACTAGCCCCCGACGGAAAAACCATATCCATCAAAGCCACCGCGCGAGACAGTAGGGTATTCAACGGAAAGACATACGTCCTGGAAGAAGCCATCAAAGGCGACTATGCGCTCATAAAAGCGTGGAAAGCAGACCGGCTCGGCAACGTCGCCTTCCGACTAACCGCGCAAAACTTCAACGGCGCAATGGCGCGTAATGCAAAAGTCACTATCGTTGAGGCTGAACATATCGTCGAGCCAGGTGAAATTGAGCCAGGCAATGTCCACGTACCAGGCATCTACGTCGACCGCATCGTACAAAGCCACGCCGAAAAACGCATCGAGAAAACCGTGCACGCAAAATCAAAAGACGAGGCTATCAAAAGTATATCCGGCGGTGGCGAGAAGGAAGCGAAACGCGAACGTATCGTACGACGTGCAGCAAAGGAGTTTAAACACGGCATGTATGCGAACCTAGGAATCGGTATGCCAATGCTTGCGCCATCTTTCGTAGATCCAAGCGTCGAAGTCCAATTACAATCTGAGAACGGTATCCTTGGTCTGGGTCCGTATCCACAGCCAGGCCAGGAAGATGCAGATCTTATAAATGCGGGCAAAGAGACTGTTACGCTCCTGCCTGGTGCTGCGACGTTTGGGAGTGAGGAATCGTTTGGGATGATACGGGCGGGGAAAATTGACCTTACGATCTTGGGCGCTATGCAGGTGAGCGCGCATGGCGATCTGGCGAATTGGATGTTGCCTGGGAAATTGAAGGGTTTTGGGGGCGCGATGGATTTGGTTTCCAATCCGGAGAGTACGAAGGTGGTGGTTACGATGGAGCATACGGATAAGAAAGGACGGCCGAAGATTCTAGATCAGTGTCAGTTTCCGTTGACGGGCAAAGCGTGTGTGAGCAGAATTATTACGGAGTTGGCGGTGTTTGATGTGGATTTCAGCAAGGGATTGACGCTGATTGAGCATGCGGAGGGAGTTAGTGTGGAGGAGATTAAGAGTAAGACGCAAGCGCCATTTGAAGTTTCGGAGGATCTTAAGCCTATGCAGCAATAGGTGCGTTCATGGGTATATGTGTACAGGATCTGGAGTTAATATAAGGCACAATGGTGGTGCAAGATTGTATGAAGCGATGTTTGATATGTGGAGGTTCTAATGCCATTGTATTTTGTTCATGGTAAGCATTTGCTACATGATGCACTGCAGGGGATATCTAGAGTCGCAGGAGTACTGAAAGACAATTACAAAAATAAATACCTTGCGCCCAACGACGGTCAAGTATGCTTCTTTTAGGGGATGTGCTCGTTTTTCATGCCCGAGGGGATTTCTCTTGTGGAGTGGCCAATGTGGTATCGGATGCGAAATCTTGAGGAGGAGAGCTTTCCGGAGTAGGCTGGACATCAACAGGATGACCAGTGGGTGTTTTGACTCCTCCATTCTCCTCTTGCGGTGCTTCGAATCGTTGTGCTTTGTGGCCTTCTGATGTATTGGGCTTGAGATTTGGTGATTTTTGGGAGTGGTTGTGGCATACTCGTTGTAACTCTGCTACGAATGAGTTTCCCCACCAAGCACTGGATTGATTAGTTACTGTTGTCCTGCGCAGATCAGATGACTTACCTGGTATATCGGCGTACATATTTGGACAGTTTGACGTAGTTTGCAGCGCGTTGCTCATCGCTCATGGTAACTGCATCATGGATTGCATCCGCCAACTCTTCGGTATTCCATGGATTGACAATAATGCTGCCGTTTAGGCTTTGCGCTGCTCCAGTGAACTCGCTGAGAACCATGACACCATGGTTCTTTTCCTGGGATGCAATGTATTCGTAGGAAACTAGATTCATGCCGTCTCTAGTCGAGGAGACCAAGCAGACATCAGAGACCGCATATAGAGCGATGAGCTCATCAAACGACACTGATTTGTGCATGAAGTGAATTGGCATAAATTCGATGGTTCCTAAGTAATTTGTTAGACGGATAAGCTTAAAGAGGAGAATTTAGTCATACCAAATTTTCCATTGATTCTTCCAACCAATTCATTGACGACTTGGCGAAGGTTTTGATATTCTTCAACATCAGAACGACTTGGAACAGCGACTTGCACCAAGACCACCTTTCCAATCCATTCAGGATGATCACTGAGAAATACTTCGAGAGCGTGAAGTTTTTGAGGTACACCTTTGATGTAGTCGAGTCGATCAACACCAACCATGAGCTTTACACCCTTGAATTTCTCCTTGAGTGTTGCGATGCGTTCTATCACTTTTGGTTTTTGTAGACCTTCATCGAACTTTTCTGGGTCAATGCCAATAGGGAAAGCGCCGACGGAGACTGTTTTGCCTTCGTACTCAACTCCGTTGGGAGTAGTTGGAAGGTTTCTTGATGAATTGTCAGTGACATATTTCTTAGAGTCACAGCTTAACTTACAATATTCTCGAACAACTGCTCAAGAAATGTCGTGCGTAGTCGTATGTGTGAAATCCAATCAGATCGCAAGATAACACGCCCAGCAAGATCTCATTACGAACTGGAAGGATTCGATATATTTCGCTGGAGGGAAAGGGTGTGTGAAGGAAGAAGCCAATTTGAATCTTGTCTCTGCGATCACCAAGTTCTTCTCGGAGCATTGCAGGCATGAGCATGAGATGGTAGTCGTGTACCCAGACAGTATCACCATCCTTGACATCTTTGGCGATGGCTTTTGCGAACATGCGGTTCACGGTGGTATAGGCTTCCCAAGCAGATTCGTCAAATGTAATCTCGCCGGGATGGTAGTGGAACAGAGGCCAGAGGATTTCGTCTACGAATGGTTAGCGAAGCTTGGATGAACAAGAAATGAGACGTACTTGAGAAGCCATTGTAATGCTTATCAGCCAGTTTGTCGTCCATGAAGATTGGAATTGCATTGTATTCTTTGAGTAGTTGTTCGTTGAGTGCTGGAATCTCTTTTTCGGGTACCTCCATGCCTGGCCAGCCATACCATTGGAAAACGGTAGTCTTCTTCATTCCGCTCAATCCACTGACTAGACCACCGGAGGACATTGACATGTCATAACGACCGTCGTCATTTCGTTTCATTGTAACAGGAAGTCGATTGGAAATCAGCAATAGACGGCCGTCCAGCTTAGGGACAGTCACGGATTCACCCATATTGCTCTAGCTCTTGTATAGACAAATTGAGTGTAAGAATCGGAAGCGGGGGTTTGTGTGATTGAGTTGGAGATTTGAGGAACAGCTATTTTTTGCGGTATTGGTTGAGGATCGAGATGTCGTAGATGGAGGAAGGAAGGAGCAAAAGGTCGAGAGCCAGTTGGCAGGCGTTACTGGGAGTTTTTGCGGCGTAGCTTGAGGATATTGAGGTGACGAGAGCAGAATAAGGAGACGTGGAGCTATTGGTAGAGGATATAGCAGGGCGAATAGGGCGAAGGCGTGAATAGGCAACGGGATATGGTTGGGTAGAGAATAGAGCGAATTGGGGGAAAATCACGAGTTAAAGCTTGGAGGTTGGCAGCTAGTTTGACAAGTTGGTCATGGCACAGGAACTGGTACGAGGACAGGAAGTACCCCGCGGGTGACACTGGGCGGAACAGGTACAAGATGCACAAGTACTTGATCCGTGTATCGTATAGGATTAGCAATTAAACAAACAGATAAAGACGGTAGAGAGGCTGAGGTACGGGAAGTTGCTGCCCTGGCCAAATGACGTAGAGGGTAAGCGGTGTAGAAAAGGAAGCTCCAGCCCACTATCAAAGGGAAGGAGCTGATGGATAAGGTGAGAAGGAGCAGCCTAGTTTCTTGAAAAAAAAGAAGGAACGACGGGAAACAGACGAAATGAAGTTGATACCAGTATCAAGCCTTCTCCTCTGGGCGTAGTATGACAGGTAAAGATGAGAAGTTAAGTAAAAATACACTGCAAAGTCGATCAAAGAACTCAAAACGGCCACAACTCCTTGCTTCCATTCTACATCCTTGCTCTGTTCTTGCCTCTGATTGGCGCATAACAAAGGTGACGTACTATGATTGGCACTGGAATCTCGATCAACGAGAAAACACATGGCAAATGCGACTTTTCCATCCTGATTCCTTGAAACCTTTAACTACTAACCAACCTGTACCAACTTTTTCAACTAATCTGTAATTTATACTTGTTTAGATCAAGTTTGAACTGGCTAACTTCCAAGCTAGGGCTCGTTACGTTCCAGCTACTGCATGCCATACAATCCGCCTATTTTTGTGAATTTGACCAACCTATCGGCATCAACGCCGTCTTGGACCCTGGTTGATTGATGATGAACGACAACTGCTAAGGCACCTTTTCTTCATCGTTTGTACAGGGGTTCCATTACCTCTTCAAATGTCTCAATTCTGCAATTCTGGCCACTCTTACATCATTCTATCAATCGACAACTATGCCGAGGCTTCGCACCATCGCGGGACGACCTGAGGAGACACGAGGCATACTTGAATCGATGGCCACTGTATGAATTACTAAGCTCAATATTCAACCTCCAAAGTCTTCTGAACTTGCAGATCCTCAACATTATCACCAACTGATATCGAGTATGATCCCTTCTGTACTTCCCACTGCTGCACAACCGTGTTCCACACGCTCAAGTCACGACGTGTGAGCGGGAATTTGAACGATTGAGTTCGGCCTGGCTCAATCACCATCTTGTCAAAGCCACGTAGTTGCCATTTCGCTGCATTTGGTATGCCAACGTATAGCTGAGGTACTGCTGCTGCGGCGACTTTGCCGGAGTTGGTGACTGAGCATGTTACTTCTACTAGGACATCAAAGAGCGAGGGATCTCCTCCTGGTGGTAGCGGTTCTGTGGCCGTAGAGTTCAATGCAGTGGTGGAGAGGCGCGAGATTGTTTTGACGTTCGTGCTGATTTCGAGGGATGTGTAGTTGAATGTTGTGTATGTCAAACCATAACCAAATGGATACCGTGGCACAATCTTCTTCTCAATGAAGTGACGATAGTCAATGGAACTGCCTTCCTTGAAAATACCTATTTCACGTCAGCATCGTCCCTCTAGCTTTCATGCTCAGGACTTACTTTGCGGACTGTTGCTCAAAACCCTGGCCACACTCGGATTCAGCAACTCACCATAATCCTCCTCCTTCTTGGCCACAGTATACGGCAATCTTCCACTCGGCGCCTGCTTCCCATACATAACCTCCACCAACGCCCTCCCACTATCCTGCCCCGGCAAATGTGCATATATCACCGCCGTAACATTCACATTCTCAATCCACGCATCCACCAACCTAACCCCAGCATTATGCACCACCACCATCGTATTCCTACACCTCCCCGCCACATTCTTGACAAGCGTATCACTATCCTTATCAGCCAACGTCGTCCGATCAGATCCTTCCCCCGCAAACTCATTGATGAACACGATACACGCCTCACTCGCCGCATTCACGGCTGGCGCAATCGATTTGAAATCCCAGTGTAGATATGTGCCATCTTCCCAGGCTTGCTGCTCAAATGCGTGGTGTGGCGTGGAGTAGTACGGACCGGTGATGCTTCCGCTGCCTCCGCCGGATATTAGAGTGCCGTTGTTGGCGCTGCTTGGTTGGGGGGCGCCGGTTAGGATGGATGCTAGGCTGGTTAGGTCTCCGCCGACGGATTCCATGCCGATTGCCCATTTTCCTATTACGCCGTCGGAAGGGTTGTTTTCGAGAGGGGCGTAGGCGTCGTAGCCGAAGAGGGAGAGGAGTTTGGGGGATTTTAGGGGCAGGGCGTTGTTGACGTTTTTGACGAGGACGTGGCCTTCGACGGCGGCTTGGAAGATGGTCTTGCGGTATTTTGGATCGCGGGCGTCGACAAATGTGTGCGGTTTCGTCAAACTCGCTGGCATTCCCGCGCCAGGAGCCGGAAAGTCTGGGACGTCGAGTTTGAGCTGATAATACGTCGCCAGAATCCGCGTCGCCATATCGTCCAGTCTAGCCTGCGTAAAAGTCCCATTTCCAGTGCCGTTGGTAATACCAGTAACCAGCGCATCAGCTCGCCAACCACCCGCATCAGGCATAACCATATCCAACCCATTAACCGCACTATTCAACCCACTATGCTGCGCACCCCAATCAGAAACCACAAACCCCCGAAACCCCAACTCCGTCTTAAGCAACCCATTCAACACCTTACTATTCTCGCACCCATACGTATTATTAATCTTATTATACGAACACATCACACTCCCCACCCCCGCCCGAACCGCATCCTGAAACGGCCACAAATACACCTCATGCATCGTCCGATCATCGACATCACTGCTCACCGCACTCACCAACCCGCTCGGATTTCTGTGCGTCTCCTGCTCATTGCCGACAAAATGCTTCACACACGCAATAACACTCCTCTGCATCCCCGCCACATACTCCCCCACCATCTTCCCGCTTAAATACGGATCTACGCTAAACCCTTCCCAATTTCTTCCACCCTTCACTACCCGTCCTAGTGGACCTGCTACTGGGCCTAAGGCTACGTGTACGCCCTTTCGTTTGAACTCTAAGCCCATTGCTGTCGCTATGTCATGGGCTAGAAGCTTGTTCCAGGTCGCGCCGATGTGTAGACCGGCTGGGAAACCGCTTACGCCTTCGGTTCCGCGTACGCCGGCTGGCCCGTCGGTTAGGCACATGCCGTGGTAGCCGCTGGTTTCTAGGGAGCCGGAGCCGGAGATTCCTGAACAGCCGGTTGCGCCCATGCCGGGGATCATGGCGAGGAGGGATGTGGAGTGCGGGAGGGCGAGGGCGGCTTTTTGGGGGTTGGTCATTTTGGAGATTATGTTGGCGGCGCGGGTTAGGGAGGTGGCCCAGGGGCCTGTGGCGCTGTGGATTGCTGCGGTTCATGTTAGTGGATGGAGGAATGGAGGTGGTGTAGCTGTGGTAGGAGGGAGGAGGATAAGGTAAAAGTATATACGTACGGGGCGCAACGATTGGGGATGTCCAGTCATCGCCTTCTCCGGTGGCTTCGTTTGTTGAATTCCATGGTTTGGCGGCGAGGACTGTGGGCGCTGCCCAGAGGGGAACCCATCGAAGGGCGTGGTGGATACGCATTTTGAAGATAGTCTCCAAGAAAGTGTTTTAGGACATCGAGAGAGATGTTGGCAAATATTAAAGCAAGAAGTTGAAAAAGTCACAACACTAGATGAACTATCGTTTTAGACAACCATAGATTAGTCGCTGGTACTACATAACGACGAGGCGAAGTTGCGGAGCCTCAAAGTGAAGTTAAGTTGTTTAAGTTAATAGTGAGTTCGGAGTATTGGTATTTAGTAGTTTTTCAATTAGGTCTATAGGATAATCAATTCTACATGAAACATTTTGATAGGTCTTTGTAGTACTGATGTCGTGGTTTAAGCTTTGGAGGCTCTGTGGGTAGAAGATGGATGCCCTTAAGCGCTAGAAATACAAGTGCCGGGGAATTATTATGATACAGGTACATGTGGATTTTCCGAGCTGTGGTGATTGGAGTAGTTCCGTGGTTGTTCGATATTATTTTTGTTACAGGAGGATAATAGGGGAATACAAACGAGATATATACAAATAGTATGGGTGGTGCTAACAACAAAGCTGTATCAGAAGAAACTGACTAAAGTAACGAGAGGAGAGGTCATCTATATTCGAACTAGTAATTTGCCAAACGTCACCATGTTTTCGTGTCCGTCGATACCTGGAAATACCTTTTCTTTGTTCAGAATTACCGTACTTTAGCTTTAATGGCAGGCATGTAAGTACGCTATTATGTTAATTAGCACCATTCTATCATCGATTTGTTAGAACAAAAACTTCTATCTTTCATCAAAAATCAGGTGTCCCTGAACTGTTATGTTGGAAGGATGGCGGTCGACACGATGAATGAAAATGTTTATTATCTTATCTTCAGTCAGTTTGGGGTGTTCTTTTGGGTCCATGACGGCGGTCGTTTTCGAGAAGTCCATAGCTGGTAAAAGCTTTCTTTTTGATTCACTGTGAATGCTCGATAAGATGGTTAGTCGGTAGAAAGCGAAGACCGATAATTTCACAAAAAAAGAATTTGATACAGAAGATAATTGATTCTAGAAGAAAAAGTTATATTGATATTGATATTTTAAATGCTTTAGCCTTTATCAGGCCGCAGCGACATCCATACCTCACCGTAGGGATGCCAAGAAGGTAATTGGATTTGGTACTTGCCCAAAGGCTAGCCTAGTCGCGCAGAGCACCAAGGCGGTCGCGAATGTCCCCGTCGTTGACGACAGGAGGATTCAATCGCTCTCGTCTCGCTGCCCGCTTGCCCTCCAGAACCTCCAGCTCGCGAAGAGCCTTTGCTAGGCACTCCAAGGTGAACGGGAGTGCCACGTGGTCTGGCTTGTTGACCTTGGCTTGCAGGAACGCAACGTGACGCTTGCGTCGCTCGATATCAAGGTCTTCTTCCTTCTCCTTGTCTGACAAGCGCTTGAATGCGGCTCGCTTTTGGATGGGACACTTTGGACACTCATGTCGGTAGTAATTACCGATATAGGTATCCCAGTCTTCCACGTCCTCGAACGCGCATCTGGGATATACGAGGGATTGTAGGGCGGCTTTTGCCCGAACCTTTGCTTCTGCGCGTAGTGGACGAGTTGCGTCCGAGACTTTCCTGCGCAGAGGTGCAGCGACACTGCGAAGTGAGACGTTTCTCTTGAGGGAAACCCAGCTTCGCATGCCGCTGGTATGTGGGCGGCTGGTTTGCGGGCGAGACATGATGGCCTCGCCCTGGTGAGAGCATGGATTGCTTGGGCAATCCGGGATGGGGACTGGCCTACGTGGAATGTCGTAGGTTGGTCTGGCGTCTGGGTATAGACGCCCGGAATCTTCGACCATAGGGATTGGTCTGGGAGATGGAGTTCGGCTGGACACCTGGCTAGAAGTCGGAGTCAGAGGCAATCCGTTGTTTGGCATATTCCTTGTGGTAGAGGTATGCTGATTGTGTGGCTTGAAATGATGAGTTTAGAGCCATGATGAATTGGCTATAAATGTATTTTGAGTATATACTGGTGTGAAGATGGCAACGAGATTATCAGAAGATAATGCACTATAAGGTGAATATATAAAAGGATTGTAGTCTGATAGAAACGGAGTATGTCGTTGAACTGCTGTATACTTTTCTCTTCTTCCCACTATTAAAGTCTTTATAGTCAGAAAAGTGAGACAATATGGGAGGACACATAATCGAGACAGTATAACAACAAAGACGTTAAAACCACTCGGAGACAATGATCCTCCTTGGCTCAAAGATGGAGTCGAGAGAACAAAGTAGCTGTGAATCCCTTTGTTTGTACATCCTAAATACTTCATCGCCACAACCTCAAGTCGTGCAGGGGGTGGCGCAGATTTGGCATCTGACACGGGATGGAAATTGATCAACGAGCCGTTCTGAGCACTTCCACTCGCACATTGAGATCTGGTCAGCCATCACGCGAATGGTAGAAGATCAATATCATCAGAAACTCTCTTGGAGCTGTTAAAGTGCACAGAGAAGCTGACAATTGCAGTGCTCAATCTTCACGTCAAAGCATTAGAGGGTTGCCGACTATCTGCGAAGACATAATAGGCACAAAACCAAGGTCCTACTCGGGTAGAATAGGACATCGCTGTTATGCGCCAGAATGACTCTTGCCGGCTTGCAAAATCACAATCTTTGAGAAAAGAGAGGTGGAGTAGTTTGACGCTATTACTTGATACGCTATTACTTGTTCAATGGATGCTTCCCAGTTCAGATTCTCTGCGACATGTTTCCAATGTTGACGCGCTTTCAAAATTTGCGTGTACAGTTGCTTCGAGGTCGAGGTGAATTCGCGGCTGTAGAAACGGGTAGTGACTCTATTGCTATTCAGCAGCTATCAACAATCAACCTTCAGCACCTAAGTCCTTATTATGATCGCGCTCATGTATAGTGAGAGAACAATGCCTTTGTTGACCCCTATCATTTGACCGTGATATACGCTTCTATAACCTATCTCCATCTTTTTGAGGTGGTGATAGCAGTGACCGGTTGTCATATGGCAACCCCTAAGGTTCCATTGATGCTTATAGACACGACAACAAAGGCATATATCGATCACTATGGATACAGCATCACGGCTTCAGCTCACCAGAAGTGACTGGACTGTTGATGGCAGGTCCTCTCAGCATCTTCTTAAGCTTTTGTTGCTCAGTGAACTCTGTTCTGTCAACTTACTCCAATCCCACTCTCCAACCCAATCTTTCAAAGCAACTTCCCACACCAATCACCCAAATACTTCTTTTAAAGCCACTTCCCACACCAATCACCCAAATACTTCTTTCAATTCCTCTGAGCGTACAATAAGTCACAGAGACGACCCTCCAAACGAACCTCGACCATTCCAGATGGACCCGAACTATCAAATGGATCCCACCAATGTATCGATCCTAATGTCATTCAACGCTGGAGACCAACCTGAGCTCCCCCCAGTGGATCAACAGAACAACTTTCCCATGGACCAACAAGACGCATCTCAAGAGACGCAGTCTGATCAAGCTCAGCCGCATGGAATAGATGCCCCCCAAATGCAATGGAACCAAGGCCATGCCTCACACTCCTATGGTACACAAAATCAGCAACTCGCCGTCCCAGTGCCAGAGATGGCGCAGCCATATCAAGCTTCGTCGCGTGGACCAGATGTCTCTCAAATACAATGGAACCAAGGCCATGCCTCATCGTCCTATGCTACACAGACTCAGCATCTCGCTGTCGCCGTGCCAGAGATGGCGCAGCCATATCAAGCTTCGTCGCGTGGACCAAATGTCTCTCAAATACAATGGGGCCAAGGCCACGCCTCATCGTCCTATGCTACACAGACTCATCAACTTGCTCTACCCATGGCACAGATGGAGCAGCGACATCAAGCTCCGTCGCAAGGACCAAATGCCGTTCCAGTGCATATGAATCAAGGCTCTGCTCCATTGCCCAATGTGGCCCAGTATCAGCAATATGCTATCCCCAAGGCGCAGATGAAGCAGCAATATCCCGCTCCATTGCATGTAACGAATGCCGGTCCAATGTATATAAGTCAAGGCTATCCTTCGCTCCCTCATATTTCACAAACTCAGAACCTCGCTGTCGCTGTGGGCCAGCAAAACACACAACAATATTTTCAGCCTCAAATAGTACCACAGCCGGTCCCCGGAAGCGCTGACCTGAGTCCTGAGCTCTACGATGTCCAGGCCTTGTCCGCGCTGGGTGCAAACCATTATATCACCCCTGTGAGTAGCAATCGTCAAATCTATGGCAAGACTCCAGGCCCAGCGCGGGATGGGCAATGGACCAAGTGGGAGATCCGCCAAGTAACAGACACACTGAACGCCTTCATGACCACCCATAGCTTGACTACACTGGAAATGTATCGAATCATATCCTGCCTACCACAATTGAAACGCACTATGGGCCAAATAAACCCATCGCTAGCCAACACTCCTCAGGGCGGAAAAGACGCTTGGCTTGTCATTTTACGCCTAGTACAGCAATCAGTGCCGCTTCGTAATGCCAACATCAAGTCACGTCGGACTATGCAGGCAAAGATACAGAAGACGTTTATGGGTCCGCGGACGGGGATCACCGCCTCATTGCTGCAATGGATTCGTCACAACTGCGCGGCAGCCGTTGACGACCGTGACATGATAGCAATCCGTACTGCCCTGTTGTCTCACCCCACTCTGTCCGAGGAAGAGAAATTGGCGGTTCATGGGGATGAGATACACAACGTATTGTATCGACAAATTGCGAATACCATGGCTGGTCGCGCGGGCAAGTGGACCGATCAAGAACATCTTTTTCTGCTCGAAACTGTTCAAGAATATTTGGGCACTCAGGAATCTCATGGGACCCCGAAGACAGTGAAGGAAATTGATTGGAACAAGATTGAGGAGACTTTTAGTCATCGGAGCGAGCGTTCAAGCCGCCGTCGGTTCATCCATCTTCAAACTCAATGGGAACAATGGCGAGACGATCCATTAGATGCAAAGGTCCAGCCATATGGTGACGAGATTATGAATATCTTGAGCTACTTGCTCGAGCCACCATCAACCTACGGCATCCAACAGCAGAATTTCGACGACGGCTTCCTCCTGGATGGGTTTACAGACGCGAACCTCACAGCGTCCATTATGTCGGCCCCGGTGGTGCAAGGAGCTATGGCTCAACCTATTCCAACAGCAAATCCAGACTCGACTTTAGTCAATCAAGCAGTTCAGCCGGCAGTAAGCGGGAATGATATACAAAACAACGCGAGCATGGAGGGAATGTTGTCTTCCTTCAAATTCAGTGCGGGTTTTCATATGTCGAACGACAATATGATCCATGAGTTCGAGATCATGCCTCCCTTAGATGAGTGTGCGGCCCTGACGTCGCAAGATATTCGTGTTATCTGCCAGCAAGTCTTCGACTATGCGTCGCGATTCGAAATATCCGACTTCCGCATGATGCAGGATCTGGCAGCTTGGGAACTCTTTGGCGGTTATTGGCGAAACGGCACTACTTGGTCGAATCGTGCTCGACATATGACAATCTCGAAGGTTATGAACGAGAACAAGTTCGAATGGACCTATGATATGCCCTTTCCAGATGCACTGGGCCGTGTCATATCAATTCTTCCCGACGCCTAGACGCCTCCCGAGTGTGTGCCCATTGGGAGCTTGATTCTCCCTGCCTGGTTTGAGGACCTCGCTCGCGTGGAAAAAGTGAATGGCTTTTATGAATGATTTTGGAAAGCAGGACTCAATTAACTGTCATATTGTTAGTCTGAACAGTTTGGACAGGAAGATTGCTCCGACCATCGAGTCACACTTATAGCATTATTTGATTTAGCATAGCATAGCATAGCATAGCATAGCGTACCTGCATCCGTAGCGACTGAAAGAACAATATATTGTTAATCCACTATCACTTGACAATGATATATATGCGTTTGTAACCTATTGCTATCTTCCTGACGTGGTGATAGTAGTGACGGGTTGTCTTATGGCAACCCAGGGGTTTCAATGATGCCTTTGAGTATGACAACAAAGTCAGTTTCACTATGGATGCAGTATCACGGCTTCCACTTACTAGAAGTGACTGAAATGTTAATGGCGGGCCATCTAAGCAATTCTTTTAAGCTTTCGTTGCTGTGTAGAAATCTATACTGTCAACTTAATCCAAAACCATCACAACAAGCCCATCTTCGACAGACTTCCTTTACCATCCCCGAGGGTGCACTGAGATCTGGACATCACATCTCAAAAATTTGTCTGTCTACTGTCATTGAGAACAACATGTCTCACCTTTCCCTTACTGGTTCGCTCTCTGGTTCGCTCTCTTGGGCTCTCTTTGACCCTAGCGCCAGCAATGGCACATTGGGTCAGCGTGGTAATACGGTGAATGGCCAGCAAAATGCCTCGCTCATGAGCCAGCAGCAGATTGCGACGCCAGTTTCTCTCCCACAAGCTGCCACTGACACTACAAATCTGAACCCCGAGCTTTTCGATGCCCATGCCGAGGCCATGCTAGGCCCAAATCACTATATCAAGCCCATTGAGAATCGTCGACAAGGCTACGGGCAAAAGCCAGGACCAGTGTCTTCTGGAATGTGTAAGTTGACCGCAACACTGTAATGTAATCGTCCACTAACAAAGCTAGGGACCAAATGGGAGATTCGACAAGCCACTGATGCTCTCAATCGCTTCATGACTCGGTACAGCTTGACCACGATTGAGATGTATCGAATTATATCTTGTCTTCCTCCGCTAAAGAAGAAGATGAGCCAGCTTGATACATCTCTCAACAGCGACAATGGGGGTGACGAGAACGCGTGGCGCGTCATCTATCGGGAGATTCAAAATGCCGTTCCTCTGCGCTCTGCCGATACCAGCTCCCGTAGAGCTATTCAGCCCAAGATTCAGCGAACATTCATGGGTCCACGGACTCCATTAACTCCAGAATTGATCCAATGGATTCGACACTACTGTGCGGACGCTCTTCAAACTCGAAACATAGTAGCAGTTCGAGTCGGGCTATTGAGTCATCCAACGCTCAACGAGCAACAAAAGCTCGCAGTACATGGAGACGAAATCGCCAAGGACATCATCGGCAAGCCAGCCATCGCCGGTCGTACTGGCAAATGGGCGGATGCGGAGACAGTCCAGCTACTACAGACCGTCCAGTCATATGTTGCAGCAGAGACCGCTCAAGGGACTTATAGAGGCATCAAAACCATTGACTGGGCCGAAATCGAGAACGAATTCCAGCACCGAAGCGAGCGAGCATGCTCCCGTCGCTTCACGCAGCTTGTCAAAGAGTATATGCAGTGGTATAAGGGTGGGTCTCCTGTTGCTGGGAAACCTCAGTGCGATGAAGCCCTCACTCTCTTGGGTCAGATTATTGTCGTTTTTTCCACCACCAACCAAGCCGCCCGTCCACCACAGCAAGCTCCGCTTCAATCCATTGTCTCAACTCTCCCGGACCTACGATCCGAGCTGCCAGGGCTTTTCTATGATGATAGCTCTGCGATCCCGCTGGATACAGAGCCTGGCCTCGGGCACTACATGAGCGCTGATTCGATGTTGGTCTTTGACTGGCACGTTAAGTCGGATGCCTCCATGGCCCTTCAAATGACTGGACATCCAGATGCCACCAAAGGCTTTGGTTCAAACTCACAGCATGGTCTCCGCATGGGCTTTGAGTCCTCCACAGTGATTCATGCAAATTCGAATTCCGAGCGAACTAAGCACGAAAACGACGCAAATCTCAACGACCGGTTGGCCGAAGATGAATGTGCAGCAATGACTCCTTACGACATTCAAGTTCTCGTGTCGGATACTTTAGCCTTCGCGTTCCAGGTCAACCTACTGGATTCTAGATTGATGTACTATCCAGACGCTTGGAATATGGTTGGTGATTATTTCCGGAACGGCATCTGGTCGAATACTGCTCGACAACAGGCTCTTCACGACGTGATGAATGAACACTGTGATGAGTGGGCTGATGTAGCAACTTTCCCTGAGGCCCTTGCGCGTGTTGTGGCGAAGCTCGCGGCGGAAACTTTCGTCGAATCTAATTAGGATCGTCAGCGAAAGTAAACACTTGAGGAGTTCACTTACAGCTCGGATCTTGAAGATGGCGTTTACTCACCGTATATAAACCCCTTTTCCCCTGATCTGGCGCCTTCCCCATGATTTTCCTTCTTGCTCATGGTCTTTCCCAGTTCTCATGGGGTTTCCCATTTCTCACGGTTCGTTTCTCACGATATACCCCATTTCCCTTTAGCGAAGGCGTTGGTGGTCTTACTGGCCCTGTTAGTACTTTTCCTGTACCGCATATGGAGACATAGCAAATATGCCTTGATACTGAACGTCCCAATCATATATGTAGCTTTCAATACTTACTTCAGTCACTATGATCCGTACGCGCCCGTGAGTTTCCCAACAGCCCTGAGATCGTGTGATTAGCTATGATGAGCCGCAATAGGCCTATTCTGGAAGCACTGATGAGGTGCCATAGGCACGCTTGAGCCTGTCAACAAAGACATCAATCGATATCAATGCGGTATTGATATATCCTCAGCTGACCGGCAGTCACTGAGCACTTAGCTGATGTTGAGGTGGCATAGGCGCGTATGAATCTGACAACAAAGACATCAAACAACATCAATACAGCTTCAGCTCAACAGAAGTCACTGAGGTAGGTGATTATTTCGTTTTCTCAGACCCTTTAAGCCCTTGAGGCTTATTCAATCTTCGTCCATCAACTTACCCCCGTCCACACTCGTGAAACCTCCTCCACACTTTCAACATAACCAATCGCATTTTCAACTCCCAAACGACTCGAGAAAACATAATGAACACATCATATGACGCTCCATCCATTTCCTTGTCGCAAGACGACATGAGCCTATACTATCAGCTTAACGGTTTCGTAACGAACCAGCAAACTGATGCTTTTTTGCACCAACAAACCACTTCAGTTGTCCTAGACTCCCAGCAGCTTCCAGCCTCGAACGTGCAAAATACGGTTCCTATGCAGATACACCAGACCCATGCCTCACACAATCAAGGCTTGCAAGCACAGCAGCCCCAAGTCGTCGCTCAGCCACAAAAATTTCAGCAGCAACAATCAGTAACCGAAGGCGCCAACTTGGACCCGGAGCCTTACGACGCGCAGCTCTTAGCATCTCTCGGTCCTGATCAGTATATCCGCCCAATTGCAGTTCAGGGACGGATCAGTACTACTGGACCACAAGTCTCAGGCAAATACAACAACTGGGAATTGCGTCAAGTGTGCAATACCATCAATGGCTTCATGGCCCAGTACCGCTTGACGTCTATCGAGATGTATCGGATCTTATCCACATTGCCACAGCACCAGCGTAAATTGCGCGACCTGGATCCATCTTTGACAATGACGAGCGAAGGAGACAAGGACGTCTGGGCTGTTTTGTTGCATCTCATCCAAGAGGCAATTCCTTCGCGATGTAAAACCACGAATGTGCGCCGCAAGATACAGAGCAAAGTTCAACGTTTCTTCATGGGACCGCGACTTCCTCTAGATGGCCAGATGATACAGTGGATTCGTAATAACTGTGCGGACGCTGTTCGTGCACATGATCTTATCGGTGTTCGAATTGGTATCCTAAGTCATCCGACCCTAAGTGAGCAACAAAAGCTAGCGGTGCATAGTGATGATATGCATCGAAAGCTATACGGCGAACAGGCGAAGCTGATAGCTGGAAGCAGTGGAATCTGGCAGGATCAAGAGTCTTTCATGCTTCTTCAAGTGGTCAAAGAGCAGGTCGATGCCAAAAAGGCCGTGGATCCAACCTTTGTGGTAGAGGAGGTTGATTGGGACGCAGTCGACACAATTTTCAGTCATCGAAGCCCAAAATCTTGTTTCCGACGATTCAATAAGCTTTCAGAAGACTTCTTTGCTTGGGGTTGTACCTTCGCCAATGGATTGCCGACCATAGCTCCACCGTGGTCCGACGAGATCATTGACATCTTGAGCGATCTCCTGGATCTCCCAATTCCACAGCAGCGATGGATGACCCAGGCACAACAACCTCTCTTCCAAGTTGCACCAGTGACGACCTGCAACGCACCAGTCGCCCAACAGCCACAATTCATGGACGTGGATGATGACAACTCTTGGCTGGATGAAGTGGCCCAACTTCCCCTAGTAGCCCCGATTGTGGTGGGTAATGCAACCGAAGAAAAGCTAACCGAAATCCATGGACATGTGGCCGATACCCTGGGAATCGTCCCTTCAGAGAACAATACAGCGCATGAGGCTACGGCCCCAGGGCCTTCCGCTCAGGCCGAATCTTCATCTGTCAACAAAGTCAATTTGGACCTCGGAAACCTCGACTTCGAGACTGACAATGATTCCGAAGCGCAGTGGGCCGAAATCATAGTTCCGAACATGCTCCCAGGAGACTTCTATGTTCTGCTACAGGAAGTGAACCAGTACGCGGCTCGGGTCGAATTCAATGATTTCCGACTGGTTTATTACGCGGAGGCATGGGATTCAATGGATCGGTCGCTTCGAAGCGGTATGTGGACCAATCATACCCGACTACTGGCTCTTCGAACTGTTCTGGACGAGCATAGTCTCCGATGGTCAGACAATCCTCTGGCTTTCCAGCCTGCAATGGCTCGCCTCCTGGAGGAATATGTTCAAGAGTTCCGCAACAACATCGACGAGGCCACTGGACGCTCGCTTCTCTACTCACATTCTGTCCCCTCTCTCTGATCGCGTTCTCTCAGCAATAGGGGAAGTTTTGTTCGACATTTCTGGTTAGGGATATCAAAATCGGGCAGGAGTAGTGATTGATGATGGGCACTTACTATTACGATATTGATGACGACCATTGCTTTATGATACCCCCTTTGCACTGGCGTTGGCGGTTTGACTGGGTTGTTAGTGATATTAGGAAGGGCATTGGATGTGCGGTTACAGAATCAGATCAGACTCCGTGGATATAAGCATAGTGACCACTCTTGGGTCACAAATACAGCAATCATGTACTTAGAATATACTTACAAATAATATACTGGTACCCATACCAGTTGATGCATACCTTCCTTCTCCTTAACTTCGTGATTTTAAAGTGATGTAAATATGGGTGATTGATATATATATTTGACTTTACTACAACTTGGTAAGTAATTGTTTGCATAAAGTGATGAGGAATACTGACTTTGAGGATAAGTGATATCTTGCATTCAAATAAGAAGATCAACAAAGACAACAACGTTTGCTTGGCCTGAACGCCATAGACAAAGGATTGTCCCCAGTATATACATCACAAAGTCATGCTTGCCACTCGTTCCAGAAATAAGTTCTCTTACAAGGAAGTCATCTGTGTCCAGCAACTATGCTTGAGTAACCCATACAAATCTCGTAACGATCCAAAGATCACATTTCGGAAAGTATGTCACCCTATCATCCCTATATTTAAGTTAGCCATCGCCAATCGCAATACCATTCCCAGCATCTATCGCAAATACCACAAACCCCAACAAACACTATACCCCAAAAGCCATACACAAACAAGCCCAAACAACCACCAAGATGCCGTGCCAATGCCAAGAAGTCCATATCAAGTTTCAATGCGATCATGAGCAGGACATGGGCATCCAAACCCAATGCGAACTCGCCGAAGTAAGCATACTCCCCATATCCAACCTAAAAAAACTGCTGTTTGAGAATTGCCTCACTCCACCATTACAAAGCTCTACAATCCCATGTATACTGATAAACGCACCTAGGAGTCCAACGAAGAATGTCCCGACCCAACAATCCAAGTCATCCCAGACCCAAACCTGTGCATGGACTGCGCCGACGCCTTCACCGACGAAACCACCAACGCTCTCCTCGAGTCCACGCGCGCCGAGCACGAAGCTTTCCTGCGCTCCACTGGCGCTGCAGTGACGGTACGTCTTTCTTCCTCGCCTTGCGATTATTTCGTGAAAGGCTGTTGGCGGCCTGATTTATCATTTCTCTAACATTTTCTAGGATGAAGATGAGGAGGAGATGATGCTCAAAGCTATGCGTGAGTCGAGTTTGCATGCACGCGAGAATGAGTCGCAGATGATGCGCGCTGCGATTGAGGCGTCTATGCGGGCGCTGAATCCGGGTGATATTGGTGATTATTTGAGTCCGGAGATGTTTGAGCGTTCCGGGGGAGGACGCACGGGACGAAGACCGGATGGCTCGATCAACCCACAAGCTAGCGGCAGCGGCAGTGGCAGTGGTGCTGGCGGCGCTCCCCTAACGCCAGCACCTGCACCGGAGCCAGTTGTGGACGAGGCTGAAGACGGACAAGTGGCCGATGAGGAGGAGGTTGAGGAAGGGCAAGGAGAAGGAGAGGACGAAGATGAGATTCCGTCACGGCCAGAAGCTGATCTCACCAAGCCAACTCTTGAGCGTATGATCTTCTATACTAGCTGCAAGCATTGGCTCGTCGTGGACAGTCAGATGGCTCGTACGGAAAAGACTCCGGCAGTCATTCAAATGCAGATGGATGGCTTTTGCCCCAAGTGCAAAGGCAAGGGCGCTGCAGGAGGCTGCTCCATGTAGTCGGTATTCTGACAGTATCGGCCGTATACGATGGCATACTAGTTAGTTGCGAATATCTCATTACCTACATATTCTTCACAAAAAGATAAGATAAAGGGTTTGGACAAGGCAATGAATTTGATATTTTCAACTCGATTACTCTTAGTTAGTCCACATTTGACTAGAACCATTAGCAGGGAATAGAAAAGCTTGCGTTATCAAAATTTACCGTAGTGGAATGAGATTCTGTGCCAGTCCGCTGTCTCCCGTGTCTTCCTTTTTCCGTTGCCCCGAAAGCTTAGCTTTACGTTAGTAACGTGAACTAGATATTCCTGTCCTTCCATGAGTGATCTATGAATTACTTACTTCTAGTTGTATCAACCGATGTACATGCACTAGCCAATCGACGTAGCTTTGTGCCTCATTATTGCGATCCTCGAATAACAAGCGTGCAAACTCATACTCGGCGCCATCAAAGCCTTGACGCGCAAGCTGAATAGTAAGAGCTTTCGATCCTCGTGCGATTTCAAGGTATTGCAGAATATTCCGCACCTGGGCGTTAAGATGAGTTTCCAATACAGGCAAATGATTCATGAATGGATCAAGTTGCTGTAGACTGTTGGAGCCGGCACCAAAGAGATCCTCCAGTAGGTTGGGTGACACCTGGCTATGAATCCACAGAAGGCATATTTGACCGTTGTCGACAAGATAAACACCTCCTTCTTCTATACGTGAGAAGCTGGCTCGTAGCATAGCAGGCATCCTCAAGTGGCCTTTTTCGTTGGGGAAGCCATCGCCCTCCTCAAGGTTATGTAATGAGATGATCCGTGGATAAAGGTAGAGCGAGATTTCCATCGGACCCATACCTCGCAGTTGTCGTAGATCATAGACGCGACGATCAGTCGGTTCTCGACCGCCCTTGAACGCTCTGCACTTGATCATGCTAAGCATGTACATGTTGAAAGCTCGAAGGTGTTCGGGAATAACCAATTGGCCAGTTGGATGGTGAGTGGAAAAGTTTTTGCGATAAGCCGCCAGTACATCGACGGTCTTTTCAGTGATGGCATTGCGCATGTCTTTCGCGGATCGTTCAGGTATTCTACACGCTGCTTCTTTCGCGATTGCGCTTATAATTGCATCTTCGTCGACAAAGCGAAGTGCTTCTTCTCCTCGCTCTGCGACACTGGCTACCAAGTTGTGACATCTCACTCTGCGTTCGCCGGACGCGGATGTGTAGAGGATGGCGCTTTGGAAATGAGCATCAAGTTTGGGGTCGAGTTTGCCATCATAGCTGAACATGACCGCAATGGCTTTGTCGGCATCGATGACGCCAAATTCAAGGTCAGCGCCAAATGTGTGATGGGTAAAGTTCCCATGGTATGCTGAGACTTGAAGACCATTAGAGCATCTGACTTTCATGAGGGCCTGGAATCCAGTGGCTCGGGTAACGGTGTGTTTGATCTCTTTTGACAGTCTTAGGTCATCTCTAGGTGAATGGAAATTGGGATAGTAATATGTTTCTCCCCCAGTCTTGCTCGAAACGTGGCCAACGGTCGCGATATCCAAATATCCTCCACTTGGTGCGGCGAGGAAGAAATCAATACCAATACCAGCTTCAGTCATTTTCCCGGCAGCCTTCATGAAGCCTGGATGCTCAGTAGTGAGGAGCTTCTTTTCAGCATCAGTCCCTGCTACAGAGCTATTGTCGTCTCGCAGGAAAAGTCGGCCGGGGCCCCAAGTTGGTAACGCACCTAGCGAACATATAATCTTGCCGCCAGTTGCGAGCAACGCCTGGGTGGCAGCATTGAGAGCGGGCAGTAGCGCAGGTTCTGGGTTTTTTAGTCCAACTGTGATGTCTGGGGAGAACATTTGCGGTAGTTGATTAAGGAGAGATGTGATGACGCCTTTGCTTTCCTCGGGATCAACGAAAAGTCCATCACTCAAAGGAACGAATGGATCCTCAAGATCCGACATGACCATCATTTGCGCGTGATCCAGTGTATGACTAATGTTATAAAAATGCATGGCCTTGTCATATGTCACAATGCCCACTTTAGCGCCTTTTGGTAGAGATGTCTTCTCATCATCACCATCGCTGGTACCGCCATACAAGGCATTCATGATGCCATCAGAAAAGGCCGTGAGGAAGCCTTTGTTGACTGATTCCTCAGTGACATCGATGAGAAAAAGGATTCTGATTGGTACGGGTGGTTTTGACCAATACTCCTTGGGCACAACGAACTCGACGGTTCCTAGGCATAGCTCCGGTCTTTGTGGTCGATCTACTCGAGTTCCAGAAGGATCTGTGGGCGAGAAGTAGTCCATTGGTGTGTCATTTGGAAAAGTGCACATATTGCAAACGAACTTGTTTCCTCCGGACTTGAAGGTCATGAATGGATTTATATAAGCTCGACATCGACGACATCTAGGAGGGCCTGTATCACCGAAGTCTAGTACAGGTATTTCCTTTTCGCCTTCCTGTAGTGGCGCCAAAGGCTGAATCACCAGACCGAGCGGCAAGCCAGTCGAGGTCAAAACTTCTTGCGAAGCTGGAATATGCGTTAGAGTGAGTCTAGCAAATCTCGGGGACGAGTTTCCTTGATCGACAGAAACAAAGGGTACTGCCGCAGGAGGAGGTATGAGATTGGGTTCCATAGTTGGAAATAGATTTTCGAGATAGAATTGAGCCGGTTGATCGCGAATCTGGGGCACACTAGGCAGTTGTTCGGGATCAACATTTCCTTGAGTAGATACTCCACTTGCTGCTGGCTGGTTAGATGGTGGGACGCCTAGAGCACCTGGCCCTACAGTGAATTGGTTTGGTTGGGCAGGGAATTGTGCCATGGCTGGAGTAGCTTGTTCTCCAGTAAAAGGATGAGGTGATTGACTAGGTTGGTTTAAGAATTGACTGGGCTGGACGTTGCCTTGGGGCATCCCATTGTATGGCTGTGAGCTTCCAGCGGATTGTATAACATGATGTGCGTGTCTATCCCGCTTCTTTCGCACAGTTCCACTTCCATCACCACCAATGGCCATACCGCCCATCTGTTGAGCCAGCCCACCCATTCCGTCTTGAGGAGTCGGTGTTGCTTGTGGTGCTTGTGGTCCTTGCTGGAAGTATCCTTGATCTTGTTGCTGGTATGCGCCATATGGAGTACCGCCTTGGACTGGGGGATTACCAGGTGTGCCACTTTGTTGATATCCTGCAGGACCGGGCGCAACAGGAGGACGGAAATTCTGAGGAGGTTGTTGTTGTTGGGGGTTCTGGCCTGGTTGATTACCTCCCATAGAATGATACATATTGTAATCGGCCATGGCGAGTATGTACGGTGTCTGGAGGGCCAGATGGCTTGATGAATATGGGGTCGCGAATTTGGCAACGTGTGCGAACTGTCAAAGGCAGCGGTTATATGAGATGTTGGGAGAATAAAGGAGGCATGGTATTCGTGGGCTATGGGGGTAATGGAGACTGAGCTTGAAGATGTTGTCGGATACAAGTTGGCCAGTTGGCGATATCAAAAGGAGGGTCAGCTAAATGTCGAGTTGTTCTTTCCCTAAATCCCCTGGTCACCAAACGTTCTTTCCTTAAGCTCTTGCTTTCTGGCCACCACATCCCTGTCGCTTATTTCGCGCTAACATTATGTACTGAGCCCGACCCAATCACGTGCCTCGTGACTTTCTGCCTGTAATTCAGTGTTGGAACCAAAAGCTGAATGTTCTGTGAAAACATCCAACACCAAAGTCGTACCGCCCTTCCCATCCATCCATCCCCTCCTCCATTTAACCGCCAAGATGTCTTCCGCAGTCCCGAGTAAAAGACCGGCGCCAGTAGATATCCAACAACAAATCGCCGAAGCCCGCAAACGCGCCGAGGAAGTCAAGGCCCGTCTCGAAGCACAAAAAGCTGCTAAAGGACTCGCAAATGGCGCAAACGGTTCGAATGGAGCCGCCGCTCCCGCACCACCCAAGACCGCAGCTGAACTAGCCCGCGAACGCGTAGAAGCACTAAAGGCTAGAGTTGCGGCAGCGACTGCCAGAGCGAAAGGAGATGACCCTCCCCCAAGACCAGCTGCACAACCAAATTCATGGGGCGCACAACCTCCTCCACCACCGCCAGAAACGGATGACATTTCGAGATCGGGAGGCAGAGGAGGCTTGTCTATTGGCATACATCCGCGGTTGTTGGCAGATACACAAGATGGTGCCAAGACGGCTAGATACGATGCGAAACCGAAACCACAGGCAAAGGAGGATGAGAGATCAAATCCATATCTTAGCGAAGTCGGACCCGGACCAGGTGGAAGAACCAAGCGAACGCTCCATTTTAATCACAATTTGCATGCTAGACCTGCGATGCAAGCTGCAAACGAGATGCGGAGGAAGGCTGCAATTGATGCTATGAAAAAGCGCATTCAAGCATCAGTCACCAAGGCTGGTGTTGATGAAAGTGCTGAAATACAGGCTTTTACTGTCGCAATGCCCCCGGAAGTCGAGTTCTGGGATGAAGGTCTGCAAGCTGGCATCGAAAACAACGAGTTCATATCCAAGCTGGTGGTTCATCCTATTATGATTGAACCTCCACAGGAGAAATATATCACACTAAAACCGGCTGCTTTGAAGCTAACGAAGAAAGAGACGAAGAAGATGAGACGGATACGAAGAGCCGAGGAACATCGAGAAGAGCAAGCAAAGATTCGGTTAGGTCTCATGCCTACACCGGCACCCAAGATCAAGCACAGCAATGTCATGAGGGTATACGGCGATATGGCTGTCAAAGATCCAACTGCGGTGGAGGCAATGGTAAACAAGCAGGTCGCAGAACGCAAAGACACTCATCTGGAAGCAAATGCGTCCCGCCAGCTCACAAAGGAGGAAAAGGCCGCGAAGATCGCACAGAAGGCAAAGGAGAATGCCGCCATGGGTCTCAACGTTTCAGTATACAAGATCGCGCTCGGCAAAGATCAGTTACTTGGGAAACACAAGTTCAAGATCGATATGAACGCCAAGCAGTATAGCGATGTCACAGGAGTTTGCATAGTCGCTCCGAGTCTCACCCTCTGTGTCATACAAGGTGGTGATCACTCAACGCGGAAGCTAAAGCATCTTCTACTTAATCGGACCAAGTGGCAGGCTATTCTTAGAGGGGAGGGAGAAGTCCAGAACGATGCGTTCCCAGATGATGAAAAAGAGCAGGATAATACTTGCACTTTACTACATCAGGGACTCATTCGAAATCGGACGATCAAGAAATGGGGATCTTTTCGGGATGTAGAGTCTGATTCGCAGGCGAAAGATGTTCTTTCTCGGTTCAAGATGGAACATTTGTGGACTTTGGCTAAGACTTCATCGGCATAGATACCCTGAATATTCTGTTCATAGCACTGTACGCTTGATTAGTATAAATAGTACTTTTACCTCCATCGACTTTTGATACGATAAGAGGTATCTCATAAATTAATTCCTGAACTACTAGTACCTATAGTCTATTCATATCAATGTCCATGACCAAGTTCCACGACTGCTGGAAGAACGTTGCAATTTTTCACAAGACACTCCTCTATACAGCTTTCTTCAGTAGATCAGGGAAAATGTCATTACTCCATGATCTACACACGACATGCCCATCTCCATCCGTGCAAAAACGTAAATCATAACTCATAATCATCAGGCACAGCGTAACGTAGTATCCCTTCTTGCATTAAATCCATCACCTCTTCCTTGTACAACCCCATTACCCAGACACATCCTCCCCCTATAATTCTTTGACATCAAACTATCCAGTTCATCCACCCAACAACCCAGCTCCTCCCAACCGCTCATTAGCCCTCCTCAACTCCAACCACGCCTCAAAGTTCCCACTCGCACAAAACCGCGCATAAAACGCATCCCGCGACCGCTGCCGTCCGCGTACTGTCTGCCCCACAAATGGTGCTGGCACTTGGGATTCAAGAGCGAGGAGAAAGGCATCGACGCTGAAATTTGAGACTTCGCCTGCCTCAACTGCCATTTGAATCTCTACTTTGCTTTCATAGCCCATCGCTTCACCCTCATTGTTCACTACTTTCACTCCTCTCACTTGACTCGCTCCGCTCGCTTGGCTGACTGCGATTGCGGCACTAGCATCCGCCCCCGTCGCAAGGAACCGGTTCGCGGGCGCGAGTAACTTCGCTGTCAAATCAGCGAAATGTCTGCGTACTCCTAGCGCTGCACTGGCATCGCCGGAGTGTGCGTCGGATAGAGCGGTGAGGAATGTGCGGTCTGCTTTTAGGTGGTGGATTGGTTTTGGTTGGCTTTTTATCGGTGTGCCTGGGACGTCTATCCTCCTAGAAGAATGGCGGTGGCGTAGACTGCGTGAGGGATGGAGAATGGAGTAGCCGCTGGATGGCGTGGTTGTGTTTGGTGCATTGAGATTGGGTGCGGTTGGTGGCGAGGATAGTGCGAGGATGTATGGTGTGCTGATGTTTGGTATATTGGGTGTGGAGAGGCGTTGGAGAAGGAACGGGTTCGTTATGCCGGCGATGTAAGGGGTGGTGTAGGCTGATGGGTCGAAGAGAGCGGCTTCACCCATGAGGCCCGTGGACTGCATGGGTAGATAGGGGCGTATGGTGCCGGCGTAGGGGATGGGGCGGATTAGGTCGGTGAGGGCGGTTATGATGGCGGAGACGTGGGATGGGGACGTGCCGAGGACAATAATGGGGTCGCCGAGAAGGAGGCGTTCGTAGAGGATGTAGAGAGTTGCTGGGGAGTGCAGGAGCGGGAGTAGAGAGGGCCAGTTCTCGGTTGGCTCGTAGGCAGATACATGAGAAAGGAGTGAAGTGCTTGCTGATAATGGAGACGGGAGCCCTGAGAGGGGAAATGATTGATATGGTGGGCTGAAACTTGTTAGTTGGATATAGGGGTAAGTAGAATAGACGTACATTTCGAGAACCATCTTACCCCCAAGAAAAGGGAGTTCTTGAGTTCCGATTCTTGGAGGTGGCCATCCTTCAATCTGGGCACAAGCAGACTCGAGCCTCGTGATGTCGCCGATATTACTTCCAGTGACGATGACTCTTAGGAGGTTCATAAAGAATGAAGAGAATTCGTGGTTGGATATTATGACCAGGCTCTTTTGATTGAACCGTCTCTTGCTAGAGCCATCATACTCTTGTCTAAAGACTGTAACGCCATGGAATGATTCAGGACTTCCGTAGGGTGGTGATGGTGAAGTCAAATTGATATCAGGCGAGTTGTTTCTCAATGTGAAATTATAGTACATGTCTTCAGTGATTTCGCCATCGTGCCGTTCAGGAAAACTGTCGAAACATATAGTAGAAAGGTCTACAGCTGAAAATGGTGTGTCAGAGGGATATACGACTTCAACTTCAGGTCCTGCTATGAAGTTAGTTTGGTCTACGTAGAAATATTATGGAGGTAGATGGGGAAAATTGTTACAGATACCATTATTGTATCAAGGAACAACCTACCAATATCGACGTTGAAGTTGCATACTACACTAATAATTACAAGTAAGCAGGTGCATCAGCGTGTCGATGTTGAAGCTAGCATACAAACAAAGAATCCACTGCCGTAAAGTGGACTGAGAGTATTTTCCATTGAGAGTTTGAATATCGGCCATGAAACGTAATTTGGAGACTTTCCAAGACTTGTATGAAATTGGTAAAAAACATGAAAGCGCTACGAGGGCTTTTCAAGCAGTCAAGGTAGTCTTTTGTACTGAAATGAGAAAATAAATCTACAGTTATACACCCAGTCAGGGGAAATGACAGGCTGCTTAAGATGGCCAGTCCAATTGGCTGACAGGCGGCTCAAAGTCGCCCAGTCAGATATTTGAGGCGCAACGGCAGCAAGTCAGAGCGTAGGTTGGGTTTAGTCTAACGAGATAGGCTAAACGGGCTGGCGAGAGCATTATTGATGCAGTAGTGGTGAAGCAAGAGATGGTGTTGGACATCTGAGTGAGTTGGCATATGTCGTACTAGTACCCTTTGGTCTATATTTTACAATACTTTGCGCTAGAGCGTATTCAGACTAGCTCACTAGCCCAAGCTCTCCTAAATCTTTTCTCAAGCTCCAAGTTCAGCGACTGGACTACCGAGTACATATCCAAATTTTCTGATTCCTCCTTGACAAGCACAGCGCGGTAGTAGAGCATCAATTCTTTTGTTGGGTCATGGCACTGCGTTGCTGATCTTCTTTTCATTATCTATATGCCGCTTGCTCGCCACCAGGCGGCTTGCCTGTCCATCAATGCCTTTAGCCTTCATCACGCCCTTCGTGATATCTTCATACACAATCCCAAACCCCTATCATTCGCTCGTTACTATGCCTCCCAGTCGGCGACTCATGTTCAAGGCAGCGACGATACACAGGTAGCAAGTACTGCCACGGGCGGTCGACTCCTCCAAGCTCTTCAAGAACTGCGACAGAAAAACCGGCTCAGTCAACCCGCGCCCAAAGAAAAACGGGAAAGCACAAGATTATCAACTGCAAGGGGGTCTACAGAGACACGGAAGAAGAAATATGCTACATCATCCGAGCGGCATTTGTCATCCCCAATTCACCAGAGCCCATCAGATGGCAGCGTGAAGAACACTTTTGATCGTAAGCTCTTGTTGGGCAAATCATCAATTCATGTAAAGAAACCAGTGCGCAAACTTCTTTTACCAAAAGATGAAGGCTCCACGGCTCAAACTGTACCTATGCGTGCAAAACTCTTAGATGGGAAGACTGATCAATTCTCACTTTTCTGGAACCAGCCGTCACAGTCTATGCGAAGTATTATCGAACCCGACAACCAACCTGCTTCACCTCCCGCGCGAGGTGCCAAAAGCTCGTATGGAGTTATAAGACCTCTTAATGGAAATACGAGACCCAAGAATCCTGAAAGTCCTATGAAGCGAGTACTATACTATACCAATCACAACGAGTATGGTCGTAATGAAACCCTTGATACTACTCCGACAGTACCTGGGGCGCCTTCGAAAATATCAAAGCTCCTCGACCAGACTGATGGCAACGCCGCTCTTGGTCCTCCATCAGAAGCGCTGTTCAACGGGTCGAAAATTCAGACACAACGAGTGCCTATATCGTACAGAACTATATCTCGAGATGATAGTGGGCAAAGCCATATAAAATCCCCTTTTGCAAAATTCAAGAAGGGGCAGGCCGTGTTTGGTCATCTCAGCTTCTATGGCGATATCGACGCCTCGAAAATTGTTGCAACAGTTAGCAATTCAGAAGAAAACAATAGCCAGTTGGATTATACTGGACTTGCCGTACAGCCACGCGCATTGCCCGATGCAGTCACTGAAGATCTCCCTCAATATCCTTGGCTTACAGACGACAGTCCTCTCAAAGGGACTGCCGGGCTGGAGGCTGAAATCGAACAATTCTCCCAGTATGCGTACCCAACCACTGAAGAAGCTGCTAGTCGGCTGGTAGTCGCCAACATAATCAAGACAACTGTCAGCCTGGTTTCCAAAAAGATATATGCTTCAGGTGGACAGTACAAGTCTCAAATATTTGGGTCTACTGTCACTGGTACTGCACTTGCGACATCCGATGTTGATATCCGAGTTTACGACAAGAATAATTCCGAGACATGGTGGTCTCCCAGCAGGGCTGCCAAACTCAAAGCCTTCAAATTGCTACGTGCTATCGGAACCAATTTGCCTAAACAAGGATTCACTTGGCCAAAACTTGTGTATGCCAGATACCCATTGATTACGACTGTGCATAAGCGTTCCGGGGTTCTTGTTCAGGTTGTCGCATGCAACACCAGTAAAATCCCAATTTCTCTGGTCAAGGGCTATCAAAAACATGCACATTTTCGACCCATGTATGCTTTCATCAAGTCTATGCTCCATATCCGTGGTCTGACCGATGTTTTCTCTGGGGGCCTTGGTTCGTATCCTTTGGTCGTAATGGTTGCTACCACTCTCAAACTCCAGGATTCGGCAAATACTGGTCTCACACAAAACTTGCTGAAATATCTGGATTACTGGGGCAATCTCGATACTTACCATCTGGCAGTTTGTGCTTCTCCGCTAGGAACTCTGAGACCAAAGTTGAAGCAAGTCACCGACATTCCACCCCTACCTTACCCAAACACAAACGAGCAGCGCTATGAACATGCTCTCGCTGAGCTTACTTTGGCCAATCCAACTATGCAATTTCTGCCTTGCATCCAAGATCCGGCCGACAAACACAACGATCTGGGCCACAAGACCTTTGAATGGAAACACATCGCTGCCACTTTCAGATTTCTGCACAAGGACCTTACTGGAAAATTGGAACTCTCAGAGCAGGGTGATGGCCTACAAACTTTCTTGGATACAGCTTTAGGCGATTATCATGCCACTTTCTCGAAAGATCGTCAGCGTGGCCAGGAGTATGGGCGGGGACTCGTGCACGATGGAAAGTTGAAGACAAACGAACGAATTCTCTCACTTGAGGATATACCAGAGGACAAAACCAGCGTAGCTAGTCAGGTGCCGGATGATGGCTTCCAAGATTTGGAGACGATTGACAATCCTGAAGAGCTGACAGACACCTCATTGTTGGAAATTGTGCCGGACCCGTTTCAAGCACCGCCGACAAGTACACAATCTGCGAGCACACAATCGCAGGTGACTGGTTCGATAGAGCAGCGACGGCAGTTTTCATCGTCGCCGTGGACACGCAATCATCAAGGCCAACGACGAAGAGCCCGCATTGCTCGCAGTCTTATTCGATTCAGCAATGAAAAGGGCGGGCTTCGGTTCAAGGATTCCGATCTTTCCAGCAAGAATGGTTCAAATAACAACACTGCTACCTCCAAAACACAGCAATCTTCAGCCCTGTCGGACGAATCGCCGCAAAGTCCGTGACTAGGTGATGGTGATGAGGACTCGATGTCTAAGGACTTGGTGTCTAAGGACTCACCATCTAATGACCTGCAGTCTGAAAGGGATAAAATCAAGCAACGGTGGCAATCTTGGATCATGAAGTCGCTCAAGCATTCAAGTCAAATGATCGAGAAGAAACCCGACAGTCAAAATGCGGCTGCAGCGAGAAGGTCACTGGAAGCTTGGAGAGGGCTTGACAGTTTTATTGAAGTAGTCAACACAACTGCCAACCCAACTCCTAAGATTTCCAAGTGGTCCACAAAAAACCTGCCGACAAAGCAGCATGGTTTCTCTGCCGTTGAAAGCCACGAATTGAATTCAGGACAAGTCGAAGTGCCAGTCGTGAACATCATACGACATGCAACAGCTGAAATGCCCACCCGGACTGCACATTTGTTTAACCATGCGCTTAAGAAGGCAGCAAAACCATCCGTGGCAGAGAAACGTGAGCTCTTTGAAAAACACGAGGAAGGAGAAGGCACGGAATTGCGCGTCGAAGCGCTTGAGAAACAGTCGTTGATTGCAAATGGAAGTCAATACCAACTCGGTCAGCAGCGACCATCGGAGCGGTTCAAAATTTCAACGACAACAAATCTTTTGGAGATCAGAAAACCACGTGCACCCCGTGCAACAGAGCACAATATGGCCATGTGGAAAAGGCCGGTGCCACAGTTAATGGAACAGAGATTCGAAAGACTCAAGGAACGGAATAAGATGCGGAAGGAGATGCGAAAAGCGTTGAAGGCAACTAAGAATCAACCCAACACTCAGGAACCAATAATTCCACATCTGGAGCTCTTTGAACAACCAAGGCGCATGATCATAAAAAAAGGTCTTACTCATCTGGTCTTGCGTAAACATACGCTGGTTGAAAATATCGAGAAACGGAAGACACAGTTTTCCATCTCAAAAGGCTCACCGATTAAAAAGGGACAGGACATGCCTTTAGAATTTCATTCGCAACTATCACAGCCTGCTCTACCAAAGAATGACACATCCTTTCTCGACAAGACGGCAGATCTATCCTGGAGACAGTGTAGTCTGGGCAACATGCTTCATCTTGGCAAAGATATTACGATGGATAGTCCTTCATCTTCTTCTGCCCAAAATTTGGATATAACTCAAGAGATTGATACCCAGGATTCGAATTTCAAACCATTGAAGCCTGAGAGCATAGCTTTCTTCAACGACCCGTTTTATTCTAAGAACTTCGATCTTAACTGGTTCCCGCTTGATAATTCGTGGAATCAACAGAATACAGAAGATCTTGTTATTGGCAGCTTTCCACCCAGCAGCAACGCAAAGGCCTGGGTCACCGAAATCACAGTTATGCCTTTTGTGCGAATTATTGAAAAACACGAAGCTGTTGTTGATAGCCGATTCGTTGATGCGGCTTCTGTTCTTTGGCCAGCCTCCCATCCCAAGCTGAAAGAGCATATCTTTTCCGCTCTTTTGCAACGCAAAGTACCATCAGGCCTGGGGAAACCCCCTGTGCGGAAGTTCCCGACATCTCCCACTATCCAGAAGCAACGCAGACGGCCTGCTAAGTCTCCTAAGCCTGGTCTTGCCATGTATGAGGCACCCAGACTTCGGATCTCGCGGACGCTCTCGAAATTTCACACCATCCGGAGGCACCGCACATGGCCTGATACATCCTCTAAGCCTGCCTTAACCATGTACAAGGTACCCAAAGCTCGGATCTCCCTTCACAACACAAACAAAGAGGAACCTTCTGTCTATGCCGAGTCTCCTAGTCCAAGGCAAGCTGGCAGTTACCTAACAAAACGCCTATCCGATAGTAAGCCATCACCCAGTTCCGGCAAGTTCCTGTCAATCACACGTCACACCTCTGTCCATTCCGAGAGTAAGCATACCACAATAAGGCAGGTTAATAGTCTTCTGTCAAAGTACGATCCCATACACAGACCGCCAATCGTCTCCAGGAAAATGCCAGATCGGCACCTCAGACGCCGCCGATATCAAGCAGCCGCGAAGCAACATCTGCAGTCTTATTATAAAAAAGCCAGAATCTTGTTCCAACACGCATATGATAAGCTTCTATCGGACGAGGCTATACTTACCAGATCATGGTCAAAGCGACGCAAGCAGGAGCAAGATGGCAGTCTCTCACGGAAGTATTTTGCCAGCACTGCCTCCCCAGATCCCACAGTGAGGCTAGTCGTTCGCGGCAATGGCCCCTCTGTAAGCCAGATGATACGCATAAAAGTTCGACGTGAGCGAACTGCTCCACGGTCGAAGCTGAGCATCCAAGTTCGACGATTTAAGAGCAAGACCAGGGGTTTCCGATCATTGGCGAAGCATCAAAATCCGTGGCAACAGAACCACAGCATGCTCAAGTATGGGTTTACTCCTGTACTTACGTCTCCTGTATTAAATCGCGTGAATTCTGATCTCAGCCCAAGAGGCCCTCCTATCCGACGACATGTCGTTGGTATGATGAGGTCTCGCTCCCGCGAACAAGCATACAGAGCTGCTAGAGATAAAGCCTTGAAGCTATCGCACAAACTGCGAATGGTGCAATATCCAACCGTTCGGCCCGACTACCGTGAAAGTTCTCAACAGCTGCAACTCGCTGCAGCAGCTCACCAAGCGATAAAGAATCCGTGGATGTTGAGATTCCTGCTCTCGGCAGGTACACTGCCCAAGGCCCGCCCTGTCCGAACCAAAGCTGGCCACAGGCTTGCTGAGTGGGAAGATGATCTGGAGTCGCTGCTTCGTGAAGCTCCTGAATCAGAGGCAGACGTCGATTGGGGTGCTCGTAGTGAGGCTATTGCGCAGCTGGGACACCTGGTCAAGGAGCCGCATACTGATGTGTCGGCAAAAAGGGCACAGAGAACTGACGATGATGATTTGGATGCGTTGTTGAATGCAGCGAAATTGGAACGGAAGAAGAAACCTGGTTCTGCTTCCTTCACCCAAAAGCAGCCACGGATCATATCGAGGGACATTTCGCAAACAGTGTTTGCCGGTTTGGCGGTATTGGAAGGGACTGTATCCAATTCATCGACAAGCTTAAATCAGTTGAAGCCCACTCCTTCGCCGGATGATTTGTCCAAGTCACGTAAAGTCAAGGAGGAGGAGTTGCTGAAGAAGATGGATTCGATATTTGAGGGGTGGTAGTTGTTGTGTATATTAGCTCTTTGACTTCCTTTTGTTCATCAATTTCAACTATCGAGAAGCGAATTGTAATTCTTATAGAACATTCCTCTTCTGCCTTCAATTTCGTAACCTCCCGCCAACCATACTCTGCATTATTATCCTCATTGTCAGAACTCCACTGTCGATTTTCAAGAGGTCAATCGCAACCTATGATCCAAATATGTCTCATCTCCGCCGAAATCCAGAGGTAGCGGAATGCAAACTCCTTTCCCAGCCCCCATCCAATCTATTTGTCTTTATTTTTTCTGCTTATTTCACTAATTGTGTTCCAAGACGGCGGCGAGACTTGGTGTAAATGACAATCAGGCTGAAGATGGGGCCAACACATGCACATGTAAGAACTATTTAATGCTGATTCGCCGAGTTCTGGAATTCTCCAACAAAGCGGCCGAAACGTCCCCAATGACTGCGCAATCGGTCAGCCCTGATAATGTATCCATTTTTGATAAATACTGATCGGTTTTCACTTGAATAGACCCTACGATCTCTCGTTCACTTGACAGTTTTTGAGATTTCTAATATTTGTTGCATGTGAATTTCTATTATCTATCATTATGGCACTACCCACACTCACCTCCTTAGCCAAAGTTGCGGGTATATCGAGTTCAGGAATATTTGCAGGTAAGATATTTCTCCAAGGATAAATAGAAAGTCATAATTGACAGTTCAAGGATATACTTGGGCACTATCAGACGCAGCTATGCCCGCGATAATCGCCGCTTCCGACGAAGTGACAGTAGCTCGACAATGGCGAATCCAATATCTCAAAGGCTTCCTTGTTCGTCTCCTCCAGCAATGAGATTCACCTATACAGAAACTGATTGTTTAGATCGCCATGCCCGCAACAGTCATCAACATCCTTAGCTGGTCCTACCTTGCCTACATTAGTCCGTCTCTCTATCAGTAATTCCCATCATGCTTTTACCATGACTAACCTTCTCTAGCCTCGGACACATTCGCTCGCCAATTGTTCGTGACAGCAGCCGTAACCACCGGCTCTGGCACAGTATTTGCCTGGACAGCTTTACGCTACATCAACGGTGCATTGGCGATCAAGGCAGACAAATCGGCAGGTCCGCAACAGAGTATTGCGCTGAACTACAGCCGTAAGGAAAGCGGGACGAAGAACTTGGAAGCAGGACACTCAACGCAGGAATTGGCGGCTAAGTGGAAGCAGTATAATGCGTTTAGATCGGTGATCTTGCTTCTTGGTACGGTCGTGGGTGCTTATGCTTTGGCCTTGTAGACAAGATGAAGGAATTCGTCGATAGAACTAAACACTTCTCACAATACACTCTCTTCGTGGACAAAATAATTGAGCCGTCTCGACATCTACTCCCATCGATTGCGATGGCTACCATAACGCTGCCGTCATGACGCGAGGTTCTCCATTGACCTTCCGTGCATACGATAAGCCAATACAGGTAAGGTCATATGTCAAACTACCAATCTACATCCACGGTTACGATCATTAAGGAGCCAAGGCTCTGCTATACTTTGAAGCGGAGTTCCAGGTTGTGGAGGATTCGGATGGACCTCCTCTGATTGCAATGGACATGTTGGAACCAATTGGAGCTTTGCTGGATTTGGAGACAAAGAGACTGATGTGCTCGACCAGGGAGCCCAAGGAGAGACTGGATCAATCTGGAGGCTACTACGTAAACTTTGTATCTTGGATGACAAATACAGATGCTCCGCGAGTTCATGAATGCAGAAGTTGCCGCACAACTTTTGATTCACGCAATGCCTTGTTCCGATATCTAGGCAATTTTCATCAGTGCAAAGAAAGCAAGCTTAGAGCAGCAAAGTTTGCTGCAGCAGATACGCAGTAGATAACGTGGAAAGTCAACCACGTAGCAGCGTCAGAGCCTACTCGGAAGCCAGCATTGATGGAAGGCGAAAAGTTCAAACGCTATCATTACTTCTTAAAGGGTGATTGCTTTCATTCCTATCAGCGTCGTAAAAGTTACATTAAATCTGATTATCAAATATGATGGTAATTAGAGCAGCCCCTCTTTAAGAAGTGTTATGGCAGCCATTGCAGTCAGTGGGAGTAGTCGTCGAAACGGCTCACTTATTCTGTCCGTCGAGAGACACTGTAAAGTATAACACATGAAATGCAACTCATGAGAACCTAGTCAACAGCGAGCAGAGCGATCTAAAGGCAATATAACAGTTATGTGTGGTCTATATGTAGCAAGTCAATTAGCATATAGCATATTCCACATCAGATAAAAACGATATGGGCATAGTTTGTCACCTCTCAGGTACTTGGGGTGGAAACATATGTCTGCTTCAACATGTCTGAGGGTGGAAGATCACGCTGCTATAAGCTATCGCTACCAATCTGATGTACGATATCTTACCACAATTTATTGCCGTATCGTACAAAAGCAAGGAACTAAAACCAGACAAATGTATATCATCTTATTTCCTTTCCTCTTCGCCATCTCCTGCGCAGTAGAGAGTCTCGAACCTACTTTGACAGTCAGGTCCTAATTGGGCCCAGAGTTGCGTATACATAACTGGTTGATTCGGTAGCTCCGAGCCGTCCAACGAACCATTTCAAATCATGCTTCTGCAACTGGTCCATTTGATGAGCTGCGAATCGTCCAACACAGCAACTAAATCATGTCCCAATTGCCTGTTTAGGTGCGTAATCGGGCCAGCTCTTGGGCGCTATGCCGTGTTCTTATAAATGCCGGTTGCACTTGATTGTAGCTATAAGCAAATTTGTTAGCTTCAGATTTACAAGTGATATATTTTCCAGAATAGTTGTTTATCCATAAGGCTATCATCATGGCTTTACCTTCACTCACCTCATTGGCTAAAGTGGCCAGTATTTCGAGCTCAGGAATATTTGCCGGTATAATGACACACCAGGCAGTTGAGGCTCACAAAACCACGTCTAACTATCTGGACAGGATATGCATCGGCACTATCAGACGCAGCTCTGACGGCCATCCTCATGGCGCCAGATGAAGCAACCATGGCAAAACAATGGCGAATACAATTTTTGAAAGGCTTCCAAGTACGTCTCCCACCCAACAATCCATCAGCCTACCGCGACCTTTTAGTGCACAAAACTAACAAACCCATAGATCGCCATGCCAGCAACAATCATCAACATCCTCAGCTGGTCCTACCTCGCCTACACCGGTCCGTTCCTCTCATCCCTACCACTCCCATCCCCAACTAACATCCTCCACAGCAAAAACCTCCTTCGTTCAAAAGCTCTTCATCGCCGCCACCCTAATGACCGGCTGCGGCACAGCATTCGCCTGGACAGCCCTCCGCTACATCAACGGCGCACTCTCTATCAAAGCAGACAAATTGGCCGGCGGTTCGGAGAAACAGAGCTATGTGATCAGATATAGCCTGGCAGATAAGGGCACGAAGAAGCTAGAGGAGAGTTGCTCGACGAAGGAGTTGGCGATTAGGTGGAAGCAGTATAATGCGTTGAGATGTGTGGTGTTGGTTATGGGGACTGTGGTTGGTGCTTATGCGCTGAGTTTGTAGGTTATGACGGGATGTATTGAATGGGAGTCTATGAGGATTGGATGGGGATTTTGGATAGTCTTGAAGGATTCTTTGGTACTCTTTGATGATATGGTATAGTACTTTCTGATTCGAAAAGTGAATGAAGCTTTGTGGACCGTGGTCAAGGACTCAAGTCAGAACCGGACCCACCGATCAGTTGAGAACTGCAGCCCCATTGTGACCAGTACACCAGATTATGGATCCATGCTCTTAAAATAGCTACAGCGCGTGCTTTTATCGTTGAAAGCAAACGCTGAACTCAGTATCAGTATGGCTGATTCGCGAGTCAGCCTCACGCCAGTTGAGGCTCAGTTGAAAATTGAAATCCGTCAAAGGTCCAGGCCGCTGCGCCTTGCAGCCTCAAAATGCTGGCCATGCCGCTGGCTTAAAAACAACCACAACCCGTCTTCACGATCACTGCCTCTTACATTATTCCTGAGATCTGCATCTGCGTTGGATCGAGATAGGCCAAGCTGCAACGTGGTCAGGCGGCGTGGTTGGCAATTGTGCAGTCAGCAGTGAAGGAAGGACGGAGCAGTGCCGCCCAACTTCAACCACAATAAAACTCCAGCTGACAACAGCTGAATCGCAACTTCCCACAACACAACAACCACAATGGAGCGACAATTCTCTTTCGAACCGGACGCGCCAGAAGAAGTCGACAAACCGAAGAAAAATAATCAAGAAGGGATAATATTACCTGCGCCAACATATGCCAGTCCCAGTCCACGATTGAATGCTCAGCAATATTCCAACAACGAACGCATGTCCATCGACGACGACGACCACCTACCCGTCGATGTGATTCCCAGCAAAGTGTCAAACTCACCACGATATTACTCGTCAAGCAATTTCAATGATAACAAGCAAGAAAAACAACCGCTGGAGAAAGATGTACCTGGAGATTCACGGCCGGTGTATGGCGACGATGCTAGTGGCATCGAGCTCCTCAGCGCCGAAGAAAGGTACGTACCACAAGCAAACTTACTCGTCTACGAAATATCCAATACTAATATCCATGCAGAGAACAGCAAGAACATGAACAGCAAAGAAACCAAGAAGATCCACCGCCAAAATACCGCGGTCGCTCCAACTGGTACGGCCCATCCAGCTGGACCTGCTGCGACGGCTGGTCGCTCATGTGGTGGAGCGGCTCGTTTGGCGGCTGGGGAGATTATGGCGAGTGTTGCAATCAGTGTTGCGCAGGTATTGGTGAAGGATGTGGATCGTGCTGTGAGGCGTGTGGACAGATGGCAGACTGTGGGGCCTGTCTAGAGTGTTGTTTGGCTTGTTGTGCGTGCTTTGAAGCGTGTTAGGATTATGTTGGGCGTTGGGTGTGGTTTTTTGTCATGTTAAGATACCCCATTGTTTAGTAATTACTGAGAAGAAGGAAAATAGAAGTAATGTGTGAATGTTATGAAGGAAACGTTTATGAAATATAGTAGAGTATAATATGGCATATGATCAGTCGCACTACGAGGTACCTGTAACTTGATGTTTTGATATGTTTCATGAACCAATGGGGACGTGGATGATGGTAAGCATGGTAGTGTTGAAATACGAGAGCAAATCCGGGGTAAGATACTAGAAATAATAGGGCGGCTGAATGGATAGAGTCGGCGAGTCGGTGAGAGTATCGACAGAGGATTGGCAGACTCGTAGGGATTGTTAAAAAAGAAGAGTCAAGCAAATTTTGCCGAGCGCGTCCAAGAGAAGTAACGACTCTTTACGCCCAGTCGCACCTGCCCAGTTCAGCATCACTTCTTTCCGCCCAATCTTTTCAATATATCTCGATATCAAGGCAACAAAGACAACCTCTTGATTTTCTCTAGTCTTGCTACTCTACCTATTCATCTTTCCTAGCGCGCGTTGCTTCAGCTTCTAAAACCTCCTGCGACTAGCCAAGTACGTACCCTGGAGCCGACACCTGCAGCTTTGCAGATCTGGATCCTGCTTCCGCTCTTCACACCCCCCATCGTCCGATACTACTACAATCCATTCTACCGGTCCGCGCCATTGTTATACACCACCTAATACACCTTATTTCGACCCTTTGTTGATCGCGAATGAGTCTAGCTTGTGAATGGCTTGCCCCAGCTCGCCATTGACCCCTATACACCTCCGCCCGTCCAGACAACCACAACTTCATACATCTTTCCAAAGAGATATGCGAGCACCTACAGCTATACTTCCTCACCGATAAACCTTCAATCAGGCTTCGGCCGTCCATAATACTCGAATCTTGCGCCGAGACAGCTTCTCCCACTTCCTACGAAACCTCGGCCAAAATCTCGATTACTTTCCAGCCTGGCGTCAGTAGCCAGTCGAACACAAACCTCTTCATTTCGGGAGAAAATGTCTTCAGAACTTAGTAAAACAGCGCAGGTATGTCAAAGTTCTAACTTCAAGCTCAGCAGGAGCTGCACTTGGCATTTGAAGCTTACTTTTGACAGATCCCTCCGCCTGCACTCATGGACGACAAAGAACCCCCTTCACGACGATTCGTCAAAATGCGCCAGTACACAGCGCAACCAGTGGTCGCGTCATTCATGGCTGGTGGAATAGCAGGGGCTGTGTCTCGAACTGTCGTCTCACCACTCGAGCGCTTAAAAATTCTTTTCCAAGTACAAAATGTTGGTCGCGATGCATATAAGATGTCCATCGGAAAGGCATTGGCAAAAATGTGGAAAGAAGAAGGTTGGAGAGGTTTCATGGCAGGCAACGGTACAAATTGCATACGGATAGTGCCGTACTCGGCCGTGCAGTTTGGCGCATACAACCTATACAAGCCAGTATGTGGACGTATTGAAAGAAAGGATGAGTAGGCTAATGAGATTACAGTACTTTGCATCGACGCCTGGCGCACCACTGGACTCCGGACAACGATTGATCTGTGGTGGCCTCGCAGGTATTACCTCCGTAACCTTTACATATCCCCTGGACATTGTTCGGACGAGATTATCAATTCAATCGGCCTCCTTTGCAGAACTCGCGGAAAATAAGACTCGCAAAAAGCTACCGGGCATGTTTGAGCTTCTGATTACGATGTACAAGACGGAAGGTGGATGGAGCGCACTTTACAGAGGAATAGTACCCACTATAGCAGGCGTTGCGCCATATGTAAGCATGCTGCAGGTCTACCCAGTTTCTCCTCCTAACATGAAAAGGTCGGCTTGAACTTCATGATTTACGAAGGAATAAGGACGTACCTGACCCCAGAAGGTCAAACAGATCCAGGCTCTATGGCAAAATTGGTATCCGGAGCTCTATCTGGTGCCCTTGCTCAAACTTGCACATACCCACTGTAAGTCAAGATTCTTATCATGGAGGGAAGAAAGCTAATTCTTATTCTCAGCGACGTGTTACGAAGACGGTTCCAGGTCAACACAATGCCTGGCATGGGCTACCAATACAAATCAGTATGGGGTGCCATATCACAAATCGCCAAACAAGAAGGAATAAAAGGCTTCTACAAAGGGTTGACGCCCAATCTCCTCAAAGTGGCACCAAGCATGGCAGCCAACTGGCTAAGCTTCGAAATGGCTCGGGACTTTTTTGTCAGTCTCAATCCTGATCCGCTCTAGCAAGCGAGTTCAACATTCTTAACCCATTGAAAAATACCCCCTGGAAAAAGAGCAATTGCGTCAATATCATGATCGTTTCTATCACCAAACCCCCTGGCATTCCTTGCTAACTTATTGTTTCTCAGTGCCCTCCCGATTACCAAGACATATAGACTAAATGATATCCTGGACTAGGCCAATGCTCCTCCTATTTGCTCGCATTTTTGCAATGTATTTCATCTTGTATTCTCATTATACTTATTACTAGTGGTCTGGGAAGGCATTTGTCAAAAGGGGTAAGAGAAGCTTCTTCTTTTTACAAAACGCATCAAATAGATTTGCTGTTATGGACTTGGAGCATTTGGGATAGATATTTTCCGTGTATTTTATATTTACTGCTGTCGCGCCAGCCAGATAGCTGTTCTCAATGCATGAATTGAATCATGACGTGGTATGAGAAACTACTTCATCCTTAATTCTACCTTATATGGTGATAAACTGGTGATAGCAGTCAAATCAGAAAAGCGCGCGGTTGTTCAGAGGTCGGCTAAAGTCTACATTTTGGGACTAGTGCCTCCCACAATCCTCCACTCCAAAATCCATCTTCGAAAATCTCTCCCACTTCAACTTCACCTCTTCAACCACCAACCCGCTTAGTCGTCCCAACACCGTCGCCATGGGTATCGAGTACGTACACTCTATATCTTCTGCCTAGGAATGTCAGTTCATGCTGCCACTTTGTATCGCCTTGCCCGATGTCTGCCTGCGATCGCTGAAAGGTCCCTCTCACATTCAATGCGGAGACAACGCAACCAGACGTGGAGGCAATTGGCACAGGCGATGCAATTTACCAGCAGAACTTCATTCTAAGCCGGCAAGATACACTCACAGCATTGTACTAATCGAACTTTTAGCATCGACCACCACCACGTGAAGAGCTCTCATCGCAAGGCTCCAAAGTCGTACGTTCTATCAAACCACGCATCGAGAATATTGTACATCTAACTTTTTGCTCAGCGACAATGTCTACATCAAGCTTCTCGTGAAGCTCTACCGCTTCCTTGCGCGCCGTAAGCCATCGCCACGTCCTCCATCCTCTTTCGATGTCTTACAATCGCTAACCATACTTCTTTCTCCAGGTACCGATTCATCCTTCAACCGGGTTGTCTTGCGTCGACTTTTCATGTCTCGCACCAACCGTAAGCGAGTCCACCGCGCCTCTGTGCGCTTGGTCGGGCGATAGTTTAGCTTACATGTGTTTTGATAGGCCCACCCATCTCCATCTCGCGCATCCAAAAGGTTGCCTCTCCCGCCAAGGGTGAGAAGCAGACCGGCAAGACCATTGTCGTTGTTGGAACTGTCACTGATGACGTCCGGTATGTCTTCACTCCAATGTTATCGATGGAAACAAATACTGACTGTCACATAGCAACCTTGAGATCCCCAAGCTCAGCATCGCTGCTCTCCGCTTCACCCGTACCGCTCGTGCCCGTATCCTCAAGGCCGGCGGCGAAGTCTTGACTCTCGATGAGCTCGCTCTTGTATGCCTAGCTATCCATATTTGCATTGAATGTACTAACTCATGATAGCGCTCCCCAACTGGTGCCAACACCATCCTTCTCCGTGGACCAAAGAACGCCCGTGAAGCCTTCAAGCATTTCGGCTTCGGACCTCACTCCCACAAGAAGCCAAAGGTCGCCAGCAAGGGTCGCAAGTTCGAGAAGGCTCGTGGTCGCAGACGGTCCAAGGGTTTCAAGGTCTAAATGGACATCCCGAGCATCATCTGTATTACGGAGGGCTTTCGGCGTCTTTAGGGGACTTGTGGGGCTACTGTCGATTGTACGAGTTATTGCGCCTTGCTTGCTCTGCATGGTAGAGAAGGGCAGTAGAAAAAGAAGCATTGAATGGAACATGAAGTGGACCTCGGCTTGAGGTCTGCGAAACTTACTATATCTGGTTGTCTCTATTTCTCTCTTTGTGACGTTTGATCTAGCGCAAATTATGTCCATCTTATTCATATTACGCCATGACAGCTGATGCACAAGCCAAACCCTGACTCTCAAGACAGGCATATCCAGCCCCAGACTTTCAAACACCTTATCAGATCGAGATCGTTTTCAAAGTCACCAGTCATACGTTAAATTATTTCACGTCTTCACCAGAACAAATCAATGAATATACCAAATATGGTTGAATTACTAATCCACCAGAGTCCTCCAGTCACCATCACTGTCGTCCAGCAACAAAAGTTTCGCAAAACAATCAAGCAAGCAAGTACCGGGTATATTTCGCAATTCAGATAAGACATGCCTTCACCGCCAATATGGTATGGTAAGACTTTATTACAACAAATACCACTACCACGTCCAAGGGCCGTGAGGTTCCCTTTGGCAGTTGTGCAAATGAAGAAAAAAGAAGAAGAGTTCTATAAGGACAAAAGGAACCAGGGTGATGTGTTGAGTGTGTGTCGTGTGAGTTGATGAGGTGGTTGTGGTTGTGGTTGTATGCAAGTATCGCTGTGCAAAAATAAAAAAGTAGTACCGATGCCAATGTGGAAAAAGCAGAAGATTGGATATCTCGCAAAAGAAGGAATTGGCTCAATGATCGAACAAGTTGTTGGTAGTGGTTTGGGAAGCTCGTTTATCAACTCGCTTTATGCGCCGACGCCAACTTGTTCGCGATTCCGTCGCCATTCATCCTCGTTGTCAGCCATTGCTGCCAGACTGCTCATGTCGAAGGAATGCGCGGATGAGCTGGCGGCTGACCATTCGACGGGCGAGGGTGGTGGCGCGGGTGTGGGTGCGATGTTGAGGTTTGTGGTGCGGATGGAGAGGGATTTGAAGGCTGGTGTTAGATCCCGGGGGAGTGAGTGGGAGATTTGAGAGGTTGTTGATGAAGACATTGTTGTTGTGTTTTGTGTGGTGTGCTGGTGTGCTGGTGGTGGTGAGTGGTTGTTGTTTGAGTTGAGAGAAGTGATTGATAGACTTGAGGTTGATTTGCGATTGAACAGTATTGGTGAGTAGCAGACTGAGGAAGGCAAGGCTCTCGGTGGGTTTCGGAAGAGATTGGTGTGTCTTATAGGAGCAGGGCGACTTGCACAGCTGGCAAGCAGCAGGCGACCAAACAGGGCGAGCAAGAGCTATACGTGGTTCGCAATTGCTAATGCAAATTGTATGATTGTCAAAAGTGGGCCGTGGCAACGGAAGTTGGCTTCGGAAATTGGGTCCAAGAGTATAAAATAAACAGCCAAAGTGTGAGAGAACTTTGGTAGCGAATGCGCTTTTGTTTAGGGAAATGTTGTCCGAGAAGATATAGATACGAAATCTAAAGCTTAGACAAACAAAAGTTGACCGCGGAAAGTGAGAGATCCAGCACCGAGGCAAGCGAGATTTCCAGACCGAACTGGGCGTAACTTGGTAGAGTTTGTCCTTCGGAAGATTGGGGCGATAGGTTGTGATTGAATGGTTGGATTGTGCGTTGTCACTTGCTCCACGATTGATCGGGAATCCGTGCTAGAAGGGATAGCTGTCAGCCTAGTTTCAATAAAAAAAAGTTCCAAAAGTTGGTAGCGAAGCAACAATGGAGATGCCGAGGCTCCCCGGATTTTCCTTTAATCTGCTACGTGGAGCGACACAGGGCAGCATGGATAGCTCTGGGGTTGGGTGTCGTCGATCAGGGACGAGGATAGGTACCTATGGAGAAAGCATAGACATACCAATTCAATATTTTAGATGGTACTTTGTTTGATCTGGTCGCAAAGTTGCTGTCTTTAGAACAAACACCGAAGTTGGTTGCAGGGTCAGATATGGTTCTTTGGAATTAGTTTGTGGCAAGTTGGTATGTATTGGAAACTCGAATGGTATAGAAGTGGCAATGGCAAGAGTATTACAAGTAATTGTAAATTGCCAAGGTCAAGAGGAAACGGATAGAGTTGCAGTGACTGGAAATTAAGGTCTTTATCAGAATCAAGAAATCTGGGGGAAACTGGAGAAACTGTGGGGATGGCCTGGTCTTTAAAAGCACGGGAGAAACAAACAGAAAAGATTGGGATAGGAACCCTTGGAGAAAGCAAGTACACGTTTGAAGGGTGAGATAGCGAATTATTGACTCGTCAGCAAGAAAAAGCGAGAGAATAATGGTTGAAAGAAGCAGCGGGCCGGCTCACCGACATTAACATTTCCATCATCATCCATCATCCATGAATCTTGCAACCAGAAATGTAGAGGTACCATCGTAATCCATGCAAATCTATTCAGCCATATTTGAGCCATTTGAGCCATCGATTGTTCTTCCGCGCTGCCGCAGCCTTGCTGCATGCGTTTGAATGCCCTTCTTCGCGTTCTAATTGGCTCGTCTAATGTTCCAATTCCTGTATTTTTCTCAACGCTCCAGATGTCCCCAGGTTGCCTCACAGACCCCCAAATGCTACTACTCAGAAAATCAGCCAAACAAACGAGATTGATTTCCACTGCTGAGCTGTGAGCTTGAGGCTTGCTCGCATCATCCCACGCTCCTTGCAGCCAAAGCTACCCTTTTTGGCGTTGCTTTCTGGTAAAGAACGCCAACGCCGCACGGGAGGGGAAAGATGCGGCCCTGCCAGTCTCTACCAGCTTCCTCTACGTCCGACTGGTCAAGTTTGGCAGACATCATGTTCTATCAAATGGCCCGGTCCTAGTCAACATGAACCCGGCTGATTATAACGGAGACCAGCGACAGATCCGAAGAATAGCGGGTTAGAAAATATTAGGTCAATTAAACTTCGCTTGTGCAACAGCCTACGGTTTTCAATGTCGTCTGCTATACGTGGACGAAATAGCATCGTTTGTACATGGTTTGCGCAACGCCTGGGTTGATGGCGTTACGACCTGTCACTGATGTATGATCGATTTCGTACCACACATAAACATGGATTGCAAGGAGGTTTAAGGAGATCCACAACGACAGCTCACAAGCCAGATCTCCTTGATACTTTAAAATTTGACTGTTATGTAACAAACCCATTGTCTCACCACTCAGCGTCGCACTCTGAATCAACAACGCGCCAACGAGTCAATAGAACATTGCGAAACAACTACAAGATCTACGACTCGCAGCAGTTTGCATCAACAATGAGAAAAGAGACAAGCTCGTGAGCTGGATAAGCTGCAAGCAGTCATAGATTAACTTTCCATCCCAAAAGTCAAACCCAACTTATGCACTCCACACCTCCATCCACCTTGCATCAAACGCATCAAAATTCCCCACGCTTGGACAATCTCGACATTCTCTACCGTTGTATTTCATTGCGTGGGGTGACACGGCAGAAAGCAAGCCAGGTTTGTCTCGATTCTTTCTGGGGGAAAAGCAGGCAAAAAAAGCCCCTTTGGTGTCCACTCTGCTGGGGTTCGTGGCTGATCTTGGAAACTCTGGAGTCTGGGGAGAGCTTTGCCTTGCTTTCAAGTTTCCCCAAGCTTGATCGGTTAGCCTTGCATTGCTTAACTTCTGGTCTTCATAATCTGAACTTGTAGATACCCCACGCAAACACTTTTACAGTGAATTTCAACTCCATATCTTGTATCAGAGGTTGAAGACAGACCGTTGCTTTGCTTACTTTCAGGCAATATCATGAACTCTTAAGTCTGAATCTTTAAATTTTGATTCTTACCCTTCCGAATCGCCAAAACGCCCCCAACCAACAAGCGTAACACAAACCCGCGGTCCCGGAGCGTGGCTTGCCGGAACCACTGTCAAAACTTCCGCGAGCCAATAGTGAGACAGCGGAAAGTCTGTCCCGCTTCCGCGACGGTACCTTACTTGTACTGTCTGGGTAAAAAGTTAAAAACGCACCTTTGGAAAAATATTTGGAAAAATATTCTTTTGGGCGTTCTGGAAGGATCCAAAGGGATGGTTGCAGGGCTGCGAGATGGTGGTGGAGTTGTGGTGCAAGGGTGAAATTTCCGAGTGGTTGTTGTTGGATCGGTGTGGTGGAAGCTTGGATGGATGAACTTTGTGATGGGAATTGTACATCATTGTGTAGATATTCGGAGATTGAATCCATTGCAGCTATTTGACTTTTGAGTGGTTGTTCTGATCAGCACGATCTTGCAACAAGTTCCGTTCGTTTGCTACAGAAATCCCATATTTACCAGCACGGTCCTCGAGTTTTGAAAGATATCTATCGCATCTGAACTCACAGATTCGACCCTTTCCTGCATTTCAATGCAAACCAGATTTCCAAGCCGTTCATCCATATGTTTCTTGACATTTTGGACCTCACGAGCCATAGATGCGTACAATCTGATATCTATTGCAGCTATCATCAGTAATCGTGCTCCAATTGCCTGCGCTTCGTTGATCAGATTGTCTGCGGATTGGCTAGCTTGTTCCCAACGCTTGAGTATTCTGCGAAGAGTGAGCCAGGGAATTATAGATAGGTACAAGACGAGAAATGATGGATGTAGGGGAGCAATGCTACGTACATTCCTGCCTGAATATCTGCTAGACACTTCTCTATCCGTTGTATAAATGACTGCCCAGTGCCGTTGATGATTCGGCTCTGTCGTAGTGCCTCGTAGAAAGCGTCTTCATTGAAGAGATCGCTGAATTTCTCAGGAAAAGCCTAAAAGTTGAGCAATGGTCAGTTTATACTTATAGAATGTGAGTCAGTTGAAAGATGTACATTACTAGCCATGTTTGACTTGCTCTTTGGATATGAAATATTAACAATACGTGATGTAGTTAGGATAGACAAGAGAAGGATGACCTTGATGCTCACCCTTCACGAAGATGGTAAGTTATAGCGGTACACTTGTGAAAAATTCGGATTCATTACCAAAGAAAGAAACACTTTGGCATGTGCATAATATCTCGAATACTCAGTTATTTGCGACCAGGCGGGTTAATGTTCATGATTTCATTTCACCACCTAAGATCCAGTCGAGTACGTTCATATCAATACCTCCAATCTTCTGCCTCTTGAACGGACGGCAGAGGGCTTCACTATTATAACTTTGGTCATCTTCTTCCCCATCGACCTCTCTTCGACATTTTGTGCCTTGATGCCCTGGGGCATTGCCACTCTTTTCCTTCTCCAGCGGGCTCCAGGAAGAGTTGACACTGGCACTGACTGCAGACTCATCACCGTTATATTCACTGTCTCCTACATCGACAGCCACTGGAGACTTTGTGGCGCGGCGCTCAGACATATCGACAATCTTGGTCTTGTTGGGGACGGCGGCAGGCCAACTGTAAAGCTTTGTGAGAAACACGACCGACTTATCCAAGTATTCATAGGCTTCTCTGAGATTTTGGTTGATTCTCTCCACGTTCTCTTCATATGAGCGCCCACTATTGTTCAGGTTTAACTTTTTGATACTATGGACCTGTTCCGCCTGGATCTTGACCAAATTAAGTCTATAGGGAATCTCGTCACCACCAATTGGAGCTGTGCTTTCGATGAAATTAACTGCAGTCTGATAAACCACGGCCCAATTCTCGACCAAGCTACCTATTTAGTTAGATACGTTCAAGAACAGCTGGAAGAAAAGGAGGTCCTTGCGATTGTCACGTACATCTGGGATTGAATTTGGTCCAACGACTTGTGGGTATCGCGCACATATCGTGCCATGATTTGCGACATTGTGTAGCCTAAGCTTTTGACACTTTTGGCGGTCTTGTTGAAGACATCTTCATCGAAATAGTTATAGAGCTCTTCGTGTTCGATAGACTGCTGTTAAGGTACCTATTATTAGTCGATTGTTCATACTACTATAAGATCCAATAGAAATCCTGACTGACCATGATAAGTATTTGTGCAAAATGCGCTCCCAGACTCCAGAATCGACTGAATAAATCAGTAGTAGTAATTATAGAGGAGGGAAAAACGAATATCCTCCAAGGTTGTACTATCATGCAGCTTCACCGCCACTTCTGTTGTGATGTTCGGTAACGTGCCTGGTAACTAACGGGCACTTGCCTATCGAATTATCAGATTCAACGAGCTCATCATCAACTCTATGCGTTATTTTCTGAGGAGGTAACCTGGCAGCCCTGAAATGAGATTTTGACTTTCCCAAAGCACACCCCAGTTCACAGCCATCTCAGTTTACCGACGAGTGCTATTTAGCATGATTAATTTGTCAGATATATGAGCACATGATACCCGAGAACCTCATTTTAAACCTTTTCAGAGTGCAACTCGTAATCAAATGTCAACGTATTTTGAGAAGAAAGAATTCATAGATTCGTTGTAAGAGTGACAATCATGAAGTGACAGAACCTTTGTAAGAGAATCGTACTTTCAAATATATGTACCAACAACCAAAAATACATACAGAACATCAAACTAGCTGCCATCGTATTCTACAGAAGATCTCGATTTGCATCATAACTCCAACGACAATGACCACCTCTGTTTCACTTCCCCATCCACAACAACTCGTCGGACAGTCACGCCATAGCCATTGGCGGCGAACTGTAATGTTCATGGATCTCTGGATACTTGGCTGCAGCAGTCAAAATCTGCGAATTTCTCGACATCCGAGACCCACGCGAGCGCGCTCTGGACAGCTGCGGTGGCGATACATGCGGATGGTGAGACTCATGAGAGGTATGTGACCTTGCCTCGCCAAATTCCGCATCGGACCCTCCAATGCCTGTCTTCTTGTTAAGCTCATGCAGGTGGTTGATGATCTTGGCTATATCTGTTGAATTAGTTTCGCGGAGCCAGGTGTTCTCGGTGTGCATCTCATCGTTCTCTTTCTGCAGCGCTTTCATCACAATGATCTTCTCAGAGAGTGCTGTCTGTGCGGTGTCGAGATGGTTCCTTGTCAGTGCGTGCTCCTGTCTCGCGTGGGCGAGCTCATCTTTCGTACGGTAGTGATCCTGCTGCACCTGTTGGTGGTTTCGCTCCGATTCGCTGTAGTCTTTCTTGAGCTGTCTAATTTCGTCTTGGCCAGCACGGTGTTGCTCTGAAAGGCTGTCATGGTTGCTCTTGAGCTGTCTGATTTCGCCTTGGCCGGCGCGATGTTGCTCTGAAAGGCTGTCGTGGTTGCTCTTGTGGGTGATGACTTCTTTTTTGGTGTTGCGGAGGTCTTTCTGCGTCTCCAGGAGCTCGGCCTTGAGCATTTCGAGTTCTTGATGCATGTTTTCAAGCTCTTCGTGAGCTTGAGTGATCTCTCGCTTGGCGCGTGCGAGCTCGTCATTGGCATTTTGTTGTTCTGCGCGAGCCTTTTTGAGGTCTTTTTCGTATTTGACTACTTCCTCGCGGGTTTGGCGGAGGTGACCTTGCGAGACTTCGAGATTTTCTTTGGCTTCATGGTATTTCTTGGGCTTTAGGACGACCTTGACAGACTCCCGAAGGGATCGTCGCTTCTTGGGGACTTGATTTTCGTCGTAGGCCATGTTCGTTTAAGAGTTTGGTACTGGAGGATGATTCTTGGGATGGAGATTCAGGGATCCAGGATAGTTATACTTTTCGAGTAGCTTTTCTCAAGGTATATATTTCTAGAGTTAGCGATACGGGGGTTTCTTGGATATCGACTTGGCCACCACAAACGAAGTCGTTTAGGGTTTCACGAGTGAAGCTGCACATCGACATAGGTTTCACTAGTAATGCCCTCTTTTTATTGAACAATTGTGGAGCCAGTTCAAAGTATGTTGTACCGATTCAACCTGTAGGGCACTCTGGGGCATGAATCTTGGATTCTTGGATGCAGCTTTTCAAGCAAGTCAAGCAAAAGTCAAGACTTGCATTTTGAGGATGGCAATGGCCAAGGGAAAAGATTATAGAGAAGAGACATATCTTGTATTATTGAGTACTTGATTTGTATCAAATGATAATTTCTTGAACATCCAAGAGATCATGATAAAGCCACACTGTCAATGGTAGGTGTAGTTTTAAAACCTACTCCGAAAGCCAGGGTTATGTGACCAAAGTATAGTAGATTCAATGTTGTGCATATAGTAGAAAGAAACAGCTTTTCAAGCAGCCTATTCGATAAGCCCTTGACAAACCTTTGATCATTCCTCTTTTGGTGAAGCAATTACCTGTTCTGTGAGGTCAAATAGAGCTAAGCCGAACGATCGTACGAACTACTTTCACTCCTAATTTGCAATTTGGTTAGTGATCGGGTCCACCCGTTCCCTATGCTTTCAATCTTGTCGATCATGACTTTGGAAAGGAACCCTTGTATGAAGGACATTATTCTTCCCAAAGCCCCAGTTTATGAGAGTTGTCGCCGAGTGGCTAAGTCTGATCAGGTGTGTCAGGGCGGGTTGTACTCCTTTCATCGGATTCATTGTCAAATTATTCTCTGACGGTATTGGCCGTTCACTTCTATCTAGTATGAACATGGCACCAGAGACCTCCTTTGATTTCAAATTAGCAATTCATGACGACCGCGCGGCCCGAAAAAGGTCTCCTTGACCTGAATGAATCTTTTTTGACCATACCTGATCCGGCGAAATCTCAGCCTTGTGATTTTGCTATAATCGTAGAACAAACCAGCGTCAGGAACTAATGCACCCTCTATCTGCCGGATTTAGTCGACGATATCTGTATTCGTCCAGCTACCTATTGCCATCCACTCACAGATAGACGAGTGTTCTGCGTGATAAGCCATGTTTCTAGTTCCGATGAACCTTCGTAGCTAGGCGAGTCAACCTTGTGTCAGCCTGGTCTTGCAAATTGCTCGATTACAGTGAAGACCTTCCATTTTATAATATGCCCGTACACTACCGCTTTTTCATCATTCCTTTGAAGTCTTCCCAATCCACCTGTACGCTTTTTTTCCGAAATCTGCTCTGATTCTATCATCATAACTCAAACATCTTCAAATATGGGCAACTCTTCCTCAACAGAAAGACAAGAACGCGAGATTCAGAGAGAAGTCAATTCCTTCTCCAGCAGAAGTAATAATTGTAAGCCTCCCGAACCCTCGACCTTCATCCTTTTCCAGTCCATTTCTGTCACTGTCAATCTCCCTATCTAACGGATACCGCAGCCTCTAACTTCACCTACTCTCGCGGCGATGCTCAGGCCCACCTAATCAATAACAACAAAACCGCTGTCGCTATGGCCAAAAGCAGCAAAGGCACCGCATCCGTCTCTACGGATGGAAAGACGACAAGATACAAAACCAAAGGCAATGGACAGATTGCCGTAGGAAATGGAATGGTTTTTGCTAGTGCGGGGAAGAAGAATGCGGCTGCTGCTTACAGTAGCAAGGCTGATGAAAAGGGTAGGAGAATTGAAGCTTCAGAGAGGAGGATGATTGCTTGGTGAAGGGCTTGTTCTCAAAGTGTGCTCTCTATGTCTCCCATTGACACGATGATGCTAGTTTGCAGAGACTACAGTAAGGCTGATTATAACCTTATAAGGATACAAAAACAGTGTTTTTCGGTAAAGTTTCATAAAATGTTATCTCACTATGATTGCCTTTACAGATTACGACATTCAATTTCATCGTAATCACTACTAATCGAGTAATCGTGCCAGGTTACCTTCTGCTTTCTCGCTATTGGCGGTGTCATCAAAAGCCATTCAGTGTCACTCACAGGTAAATTCACAAAGACTAACCATTTCCTCTCTGCCGCGCGTTCCGAATGTCAGTCATAGAGCAGAAAAATTATCCAGTCACAATCAGTCGTATGAGAAGCACTTTCTGATTGGCCGCCTAGCTTTTGGAACTGACGTTCATTGGCTGCAGAGGGCTGGAGCCTCAGCCTAATGGCCTGGGAGTACAATAGCAACCACACTCGGTAATCTTCAATGTGCGGACCAGACATAGATGAATTCCGCAATCTCATTCGAGAATGGGATGCTTGTAAGGCTATTCTGAACCGTAGTCTTGCGACTGGCTAAAAATGAGTCCTCAATTAAAGATGTCTTGATCGCCCAAACTTCTTCCTACTAGACCAGAAAGAGCCAAGATGGCTTGCTTTCAGACCAATCAACGCGTCCAAAGTTCAACAAAAGTTCAAAAGGGACACTAGGTCCCTTACAGCACTGTAACCGCGACCTTCTTAAGCTTTCTCTTTTCATGATATCAAACAGCTGAATTCGAAAAATCTATTGACCATGGCTGATGTCGCGCTGCTTTCTCTTCCCTACGAATTGTTGTTGAGCATTTCCAAGCTAGTTCAGGAGATCCACAGCCCCAGCTTGCGATCACTCGCTTTAGTCAACAAGCAACTCAACTCCATTGCTGGTCCTTTAGTTTACAATACGATCAAGCTCACGGTCAAAACACCAAGTCGGCTAGTTCAGGACCTCGCTACGCTGTCCGCGTGCGTCCGGGTCGAAAATGTACGCTGTCTTGTCATTGAAGGAGGCATGAAACTTCAGGAGGACGAAGACGACAAGCAAGACAACAAAAAAAGTAGATTAAGCGACAATCTTCACGCGTATGCTCCACATCATACCGGCTTCCAATATTCTTTTTCTTCGGCAGCAGCATTGTCACGGTATCACACGAAAGAAGCCAGTAACGCCAGGCGCAATGAGCGTTCAGAGTATAGCGAAGCAAGTGATACAAAGGAGGACGATGCGGCTTGGTTACCGTTAGCCATTTGGATTCGCAGTCTATCTTCGCTCTACGATCTCATATTTGCTTGCTGGACTCAATTACCGCCGTGCATCTTAGCTGCTGTTCAGATTCGATCAAAGTGCCGGCTGCACATCAACGACTTGCGATTTCGCACGCTACACACATGTCGACCTGATCCTCACGAGATAGCCATTGCGAGCTCACCACGCCTATACAGCATCTCAGTCTACTGTGACTCACATATGCATGGTCATGTCGAAATGGATAGGCGAACACGCCCGAGCACTCTCTTAAGGGCAGTCCCTCGTACTGTCCTAAGGCTTGCTCCCAATCTGCAAGAAGTCTTCACCCAGAGCGCCACAGAATATGATGCGAACGGCGAGCAAGCGATCCGAAAACCTTGGAAACACTGCAGCCGAGCTAGCTGCCAAAATGCTCTATGCGATCCTAATCACACAGTTTCGACAGTGTCCTTGAAAACGCTTGTTTGGGGACTAGATTGCAAAATTCTTACGTATTGGAGCCAAGACCCTGATTATAGGACTCAAATTGATTGGAACGTTCTGCAAACGCTCGAATTGAAACCGCTAGAGCTGTCAACACAACGTATCACTGCAGAGACTCTGACATATTTGTTATCAATTAGCTCCTTCCCGTCGCTCACAACGCTCTCTCTGACATTGGACAAACTAGATGAGGATAACGTAGCTCCACCAGACAACAATCTCGATTGTGTTGTTGACTTTTTGTTTGCGATCCCGCCCATCAAAGCTCTTAGCATTAATGGTGAGTTGCATCCGCGCATTATAGAGAGCATATATGAGCGCCACGGATCAACCTTAAAGTCCCTCGCTCTTTCACAATATGAACCGGGCGAGAATGGGGTCGTATTTGACCGGAAAGCAGTGGAGAGACTAGCCACCGCATGTCCGAGTTTGATAGACTTATCATTGGACTTTGCTCGCTCCCTGGGCGATGCTAATGAAGTACAACTGTACAGAACGCTTGGTTCTTTACACGATCTTTTGAATCTCAACCTCACTATACATGCATTGAACATTGAAATCGATTGGTCTGACGAGAAGGACATTGAGCCGGACCGATGGATTAATTATACGTACGATATTTGTGAGCCTCGAACGAAGTACGCGATGCAATACCTCATCAATCGGAACTTGGATGAGTCTCTCGCCCGAGCCATCTTTGCGGCCATCTCGGAAGGCAAATCTGCAACGGCATGCCCTCTCCAAGTCTTATCAACCAAGACCGCCGAAGCCAAGGAAGACGACGACCTACGACAACTTGACCAGCTCACGTTCTATCATCTCGCCGACAAACAGGAAAACTCTTTTCGGGTTTACTACGATTTGAGAGATACTCATTCTCACGAGATAATAGTCGAGCAATTAGTAAGTCTTCATCAGGTGTGGGATCTTCAATAGTCGTCGAGCAAAACATGTGGCATTATGTCGTAGGGAGCCCAACCGCATGTCAAAATAACTGGCGTTCTCCCATCAACTTCGCTGGCTCCCACGAAGGCTTCTAATCAAGAGGTGCTAAATTTTTCCCTCGCATTTCATAAAATAGCCGAGTCTAAACGCCCTAGATGGTAAATAAAGCACTCGATACCAGACCGTGTTGTGTGGGAGCCATCGAAGTAGATGGGCGCACGCCATTTATTTTGTCTATCGGTTGGGAGCCATAGCAGCCGTTTTCAACAGCAGCCTGCTATGAGCATCTAAGGTGATAGTGGCGGATCCTTCTTGAGCAACTTCTAGGTTTATTCTGTGTCAAGAGAACTTTGTGCTCCATCATCAACAGTGTTCAGGAAAGTGTCGGCAAAACCATAAAACATTCCAATCGACCAATGCCAATCCTTGATGAAGAATTGTATCCCAATAGTGTCAAGATACTTGACTACATCTGGCCCAATTGGAGAGACCGTGGAGAGTGGCCAAGCTCTCCATTAGCAGTGGTTCCTCCACCTTGAAGCTCCAAATTGATCGAGTCAACGCAGTACCACTTATGTCCATCTACAAAAATGAACGAACTTTTGTTTGATTTGGGCATTCCCAGTCTGATGTTCTTATATCAATACCATGCACACTGTGGGACCGAACACCGTAGCTTGCTTAGTCTGCTTAGCTCTTATGGATACTTGCTACGGAACCAGATTATAACTCGACTTCAACTGCCAATTGCTATTTGAAGCTTAGCACCGCAGGTATGTGCTCACAGGCTCTCATTGGTCTCCGCATTTATGTTAGACCTCAACCGCCAGTAGTCAGGTAGACTATACCTCAAGCTTGAGCATCGTCTGGAGAAGTACCAAGCTCAACTTGATAACCCCTATCTCAGAGGCAAGACCAAGAATCGAGACACAACCTTGCAAAGCTATGGAAGAGCGAATTGCATTACCTCCTTTGTCTTACTATCATCGTGACATGAACATGCCGAATTGTTGTTGGCCACATCGAAAACTATTTCCTTCCTTTAATGGCTAACAACAGCCATGATTTTACGATATCAAAGAGGCAAGATGCACTTACCTCGCACGCGATTTTGTTAATAGCGACAATATCTCCTCTATTTGCAGTATCGACTATTTTGGCAGTGGTTCAACTGTCGAGGCGGCTAAGATCGCTAATCATACATGGAATTTCTGGCCTGTGGGATGACTTCTTTCTTCTTTTTGCTGCAGTAAGTCATGTTGATGCCGTGGTTTTACACTTTCTGATCAAAACATAGCTCTTCAGCGCAGTAGCATTTGTTTCCACTATCGTCGCCATCAATGACGGGTTTGGAGAAGATGCGGCCGATATAACCAGGGAGCAATTTGTGGTTATTCATACTTGGATGTAAGTCCATCTGTACAATACACTTCAACATACTTACGTCAAGTAGAGCAGTCGCTCATTCATTATGGCTTTGGGCATCAGTTTTTGTCAAGATGTCCCTAGGAATAACCATCATCCGCATCAAGCTTTCCACAGCAACTCGCGCTATCATGTCGACCTTCGTCGCCATTCTCCCTATTTCAGTCCTGGCTCTCTGGATTCCAAGCATCGTCATGGGAGGTTTAGCAAACTTACAACCACATCTAGAGACCCAAAACGGTCTCCTCGTCGGCATAGCAGGTATCAATACTTAAGCACTCACCGACAAACTCAACAACTCTGACAACCTACAGTGATCTTCTTATCATCCAACATCATCCTAACAATCCCACCCCTCCTCTTCCTCTTCTCCCGCCGTCCTCTCCGCGAAACCCTCATCGCAATCTTCCTAGTCACCTCCGGTCTCCTCGCCAGTCTCGCCGCCCTAGGCCGTCTAATAATCCACCTCCGTCTCGCCACCGGCACGCGCTTCACCCACCCGCCCGGCGCCGTTCTCGCCATCCTTGCTTCTATCGATACTTCCCTAACCATCATCGCCGCCTGCTGCCCAACCATCTACCGCCTCCTCAACATCGCCACCTCCCTCCTGCCGACCGCCATAACAAAACGTATCAGACGGATGCATAGCAACCGAGCAGTCACTACCGCGCAGCACAGATATCCGATAATTAGCGCCACTTCTGGAACAGCGCACAGTACGGTGACGAACCTGCACTCCATCCACGGCACAATCAAGGCACCGAACGCAATAGAGATTGAGCCATCGTTTCTGGACCGCTGGTCACGAGATTTAGGACTCGATGGCTTGCCGGAAAGCTATGTCGCTCGACTGACGACGCGGAATTCGGGAATGTGGAATTCAGGAAAGCGGAATTCGGGAATGTGGAATTCAGGAAAGCGGAATTCGAGAATGAGCTGGATGACTTGGCGTACACGGTCACCGCGAATGGGCTCGCTTTCTGGACATCAGAGTAGTGGCCATGGTTCTTGGGCGGGCCGGTCAAGACAGAATACTATCACGGGGGAGCAGATGGCTGGGCCGATGAGCTTTTTCTTTCCAAGGCCGCCGAAGAGTAGTTCTGGCGTGTTGCCTGTGCCGGTGGAGGATAAGAGACCACGGTCAAGAGGTAGTGGGACGAGTACTGGGAGTCAGACGATTGATGGTTCGACGGCGGCGGATCTGAGACGGATGAGTGGGATGACTACGTGGTTGAAGTGGGAAAAGAAGAAGGAGAGTGAGGTTGAAGGCGAGGGCGATGGAATTGGCGCAAGTGAATTGACTGGGGAAAGTGATTGGAGTGAGGAGTATCCGAGGAGGTCTAGGAGGGGGCTGACGGTTAGGAATTTATGATTATGATACTTAGGTATTTATGACTGAAGTCAACACGATTTGGTGAATATATCTTCATTTCTGGTTAGTTTTATGTTGTATGATGTTGTCCAAGGCAGCTGTGGTTGACATTCCAAGGCTGAGGAGGGCGTTAAGAACCGCAGGTAGTGGTACTGTAGCACTTGTCCAGTAGCACATAAGGCTGTAACCCAAGTCGATCGATCTAACTCTTTGTATGCTATTTCTGGTGATGCAAAGATGGAATGACAAGACATAAAAGTCTACAAGTGGTTGGCTTGGCTGAAGGATCAAATGGGGATGGATGGTGGGCCCAGAACAAAGCCGTAAGCCACCCCCCAAATCAAGGGGTAACTCAGTCTCTCCACATTCAACACTTGATCTGTCTGCCACTTCAACAGTTCAGAAAATAATCTCGCGACGCAAATGACACAATGAAGGACCACGGAGAAGAATTACAACTCATCCAAGAGGAAGATCCGTTCTACGAAGACGATATCCCCCTCGACGCTGCCAAACGACGGGCTCAGGGGCGCCGACGAAGACCGCGAGGATTGAGAGCATGGAGCTCCATAATAAGCAACACATCTTTTAGATTTATAGCCGGGTTTCTCATTCTCATTCTATTCTTCAACGTTTTCTTTCGAAGTCCCTTTTCTTCGCGCACATCGAATGGCCATCTGCGACCTGCAATACATTATGCGCCGAAAGCTGAAGGATGGCTCAATGACCCCAATGGATTGTTCCAGGACTCCAATGGACTATGGCATATGTACTGGCAACGTAGGTCCCATTCTACAAGAAAGTAGAAACAAGAACTCATGAACGTATTTGATAGATCTTCCCTCCTACGAACCCAGCGATTGCAAGAGCTGGGCACACTCCACCTCCCCCGATCTCTATAACTGGACTGATCATGCAATCGCCCTCAAATGTCACAAATACGGCATGTGGTCTGGCAGCATAGTCCTCGACACCAATAACACATCTGGCCTCTTCCCATCTGATCATATAGGCGACAAAGTAGTTGCTATTTTCACCCAGCATGATCTGGCCAGCCGTAGCGAGGAACAAGCACTCGCCTACTCCCTCGACGGCGGCTACACATTCGAACTATACGCACAAAATCCCGTCCTAAGACGCTCCGGCGCAAGCTTAAACTTTCGCGACCCCAAAGTGTTCTGGCACAAGGAGACGGGCCGCTGGGTGATGATTGTCGCATACGCCCACGAACAAAAGATCGCAATATACACCTCCTCCAACCTCATCGAATGGGATTATCGCTCCGTTTTCACAAACCCATACCTAACCTCCACCGAACCAACCTTCGAATGTCCAAACCTCGTACAAGTCCCCCTCTACAACAGCACACCCGCATACCCCTTCCCCACACCCCCCGAAACCTACGATCCCGCGTCCCCTCCAACCGCGCCGACGCTCCCAGAGTCAAACAGCACCTACATTCTCCTCCTCTCCTCCGGCTCCGGCTCACCCTACAACGGCGGTTCCCTAACACGGTATTTCCCTGGCTCCTTCAACGGTACGCATTTCAGTCCCATCGATTCGCGCGCCGACCGTATCATCGACTTTGGCCCTGATAACTACGCCACGCAATTCTTCGCCAACACTCCCGAAACCTCAATACACTCATCAGATCCATCTACCATCCCCACCACCATCGGCTGGGCAGCAAACCTCCGCAACTGCGCATATCCACCGTCCGGTCCAAGGGAAGGCTGGCGCGGCCTGATGACATTGCCACGTCTTGGTGCGTTGGTTAGAACGGCGGGCGATATTCACTATTGGAGTCCGCCGGTTGGGTTGGAGGAGTGGGTTGGTGAGAAGCTGTTGAGTGCCGTTGTTGATAAAGATGGGACGCATACGGTGAATTATAGCCAGGTGGCTAGTGGTGCGATACAGTTGGATATGAGTTTCAATATCGTTGGAGACGATCGCGCTGCATATGAAGCTGGCTCTCACGTATCCCTCATCTGGCGCGCATCAAAATCCGGCGAGGAAGTGAAGTGTACCATCAGCTGGAAGGCTGCTGGTCCGGCGATATCGTGTGATAGACGGAGTGCGGCGGGTTTTGCGCTGGTTGGTGAGGAGTTGGGTGATGCGATGGAGACGATGAGTGTTACGGACATTCCACGAGACGAAAATGCGGTGAATGCGTTGGAGATTAGTGCGGTGGTGGATCATAGTGTGCTGGAAATGTTCCTCAATGGTGGGTTGAAGGCAGGCACTATGACGATGTTTCCGAGGGAGAGGTTGGATATGCTTGTTATTAGGACGAGTGGGTTCAAGGGGAAGGTTGAGGCGAAGGTGGAGGTTAGGGGGTTGAACAGACCAAGCTGATGAAAATGGTGTATGCTTATTATGTATGATATATTTGTTTGGGTATATGGCATATGATGGACTAGAATACAAGATCATGACTACTACTTGAAGCGCAGCAAGGTGAATATCATATTTGGGCGCCTTTACTTCGTAGGACGTTGATGAAGCTGTGTGTCGTATATCCGACCCATTCAGCTACTGAACTGACTCCTGTTTGCGCCGATTCAAGCTCTTTGAATCTGCTGTCTACGAAGACTCTCGTATCCGCATTCTGAGCTGATTGGTCTTGTGTTTGGTATACCTCTGCTGCGGCATATATGGCGGCTAGACTGGCGCGTTTGGTATACCATGTAGTGTCAACGCTGGTGTCGCCCGCCAGGAAATATATATCGTCTGCCAGTCTGGAAAGCTCGGCGAAGGATTGTGGGACGTATGTGGGTTGTGCCATTACAGCGAGAGCCTATAATCAGTTAGAACGTGGGCACGGGCAAGGGTTCTGGGATATATCTACCTCTGGCCATCGCTTGATCACTCCAGACTCTTTATTGAACCTCAATCGATCAAATACCAGAGTCTTGACTCGTTCTTTCACGTCTATTTTGCCGGACGCCCATTGTTGCTCATGGCCGTCTCTGCCATGTACTGAATCTTGAAGCTTCAATCTGCTGGTTGCGAGGTAATAGAGTATTAGATCAAAAGCTCCTTGAGGAAAGAGGTTTGTTGATATTGAGAGGTATCCAGCGTCCTTTGCGCCTAGACTTAAGGATTTTCGCGTAAAGCCATGTTCTGGTATATGGTTGAGTGAAGCTGAGAGTATTGATTTGGCTGTATCGGAGTATGGAGGAGGAGTCGGATGATCGTAAGAGTGGTATGATGATGTTGATGATGGCACGACTTGTCTTCGAGATATAATGGTGGTTCTTTGGAGCGGCAGTGGGTGTCTAAGCTGACGAGTCAACCGGACAGCGGTTTTCGTATTCATCAAGCGCGATTTGAGAGAGAGTAAGTTTGGTGTATGACAATGGCGATGTAGTTGGAGTATCAGAAAGAGAGAATGATGTTGGGACAAAAGAGGAAGTTGCTAGGTACCAAGAAGAAGAGGCTGAAGCAGGGAAGGTGCGACCAATCAAATCAGGCAGGAACCAGCCGCGCACTTGCCTTCCGCCTTCCATTGCAACTGCCCTCAACAACTCAACACCATCCAAAGCATCACCACTCCATCAGCTAAAACTCTCCTCCACCATCCCATCACACAAAGCCTGTTGCCTTTGGAATCACTCTGCAAATACGAAGAATAGCAGCAAAGCTTCGACAATGGCCGCAACTCCCGCCACTCCTGCGGAAAACGCTACGAAGCTCCAAGAAGCCAACAAGGTCAAAAAGTCGGACCCCTCCAAGGCCGAGAAGGTTTACAAGGAAATCCTCACACAACCACCGGGAACCAATGAGGCAGCTTTGAAGAACCTTGAGGTTGCTCTCGTGAGCTTGGGAGAGCTTTATGCTGAGCAACGGAGGACGGATGAGCTGTCTACGTTGATTCTTCAGACTCGCGATGCGCTATCAGCACTCGCAAAGGCAAAGACCGCCAAACTAGGTTTGTAATATCTATGACTATCATCCGCTAGCATTGCTGACTTTCTAAAATAGTGCGACAACTCCTTGATCTCTTCACCACCATCCCCAAAACCACCGATATCCAAATCACAACCACCAAACAATGTATCGAATGGGCCATCTCAACACGCCGTGGCTTCCTCCGCCAAGATCTCGAAACCCGCCTCGTCAGCCTCCATATGTCTAAGCAATCATACTACGAAGCTCTCACACTCATCAACGGCCTCCTCAAAGAGCTCAAGCGTCTCGATGATAAGCTCCGCCTAGTCGAGGTCCAACTCCTCGAATCCCGCGTCTATCATGCCCTCGGCAACATCCCCAAAGGCCGCGCCGCTCTCACATCTGCCCGAACCTCCGCTGCATCCGTCTACACGCCGCCTCTCCTTCAAGCTGGTCTCGACATGCAATCCGGTATGCTTCACGCCGAAGACCAGGACTTTGGCACCGCCTTCAGTTATTTCATCGAAGCGCTCGAAGGTTACGCATCACAAGATGCTGCACCAAAAGCTAGCTGTGCCTTCCAATACATGCTGCTCTGCAAGATCATGCTCAATCTCGGCGATGACGTGACGAACCTCCTCGCTTCCAAACACGCCATCAAATACGCCGGCACCGGTCTCGACGCCATGAAAGCCGTTGCCAACGCTCACACGCACCGCTCATTAGAAGAATATGAGCGTGCGCTCGGCACATATCGCTACGAACTAGGCAGTGACCGCTTCATCGCCAATCATCTCAGACGTCTCTACGATGCCATGCTGGAACAGAACTTGATCAAGGTCATTGAGCCATTCTCCCGTGTAGAGCTAGCCCATGTAGCCAAGATGGTTGGACTCGACACGCAACAGGTGGAGCGCAAGCTGAGCCAGATGATCCTAGACAAAGTCATTGTGGGTGTGCTCGATCAAGGCAGTGGCTGCTTGATCGTGTATGAAGAACAAGGCCGTGATCAAGGATTCGATGCGGCGCTCAACACGATTGATAAGCTGAGCAGTGTGGTCGATTTGCTGTATTCCAATCAGGCCAGTTTGCTTGAGTAGGGCTGTATTATGCTACAATAGTTAGAAAATATAATATGCATCAATGTCACCGTGTTGTGTTTGTTAAATACATATCCTATTCACGAAGCCCACCATCATCCCCCAGACCAATATTCCCCCTCGACCTCCCTGCGTACCTCTTTCCTCCCCTGTATCTCTTCTTTAGCCTGCAGTCTTTGCTCCCGCGCTCGTAGTTGCGACTCTTTCTTCCGTAGCTGGGACTCCTTCATATCTAACTGTATCTTCTCCACATCAAGCAATCTTCTTCCAGACTCCAGTTCGTTCTTTACAGTGCATAGTACTCGTTGTTCGATTGCTAGCTGACTTTTCTTATAGTCTAGTCTCTGGCTCTCAATTTCTAGGTTCCGCCTTGCTGTTTGCACTAAGTCGTTGACGACTACTAGTTGCTCTTGTTCTAGTTGGGCTTGCGAGATCTGGAGTTGTGCTTGCGTGATCTCGGCTTTTAGTTCTTCTTGCCTGGCTGCTAGGAGGGAGTGCTCGGTTTGAAGAATTTGCTGTTGAGTTGTGTAGATTATATTCGCCAGAGCGCTCGCTGATGTCGTCATTGAGACTGGGTTTGTGGTTGTTGACATTGTGGATGGGGTTGTGAGATGTGAGATGAGTGCTGCTTTTGGGGGATCTCTGATGGTTCGAAGGATCTGGCGGATCAGGAGCTGAAGATTCTGCAGGGATTGGAGGAGGGAGTGATGGAATAATGAGTTTGATGAGAATGCTTTCTTGGGGATTCAACCTTTTAAGAAGCGGTTTGAAGGTATTGAGTGAGTACCGTAGTTGATTTAACAAAATGTACCGATGTTGAGTATGGCCATATTCTTAGTTGAGCTTCAACCACGCAGAGAGCCGAATCAGCTTAACTTCTTCATCACTTCCATGCTACCTCTCTTGAGCAAGGAAAAGCTGAATCTGTAGCTTACTCTAACTCTCATCTCAAACATCTCATGCTCTTTCAGTTCCTTTAAACCCAAAAATCGTGTTGAAAAATTTCGTAGCTTCTCTTGGTTGTACCATAGCTGATCCTACGTAATCTGCATCTGTGACTGCTGAACATAGAATTCGCAGAAACTCGAGCTGTAGTCCCAGTGCTTGGGCTTTGAGGAGTGCAAGGTCGGTCGTGTATAGCATACTGGCTATGGTGCCGGCGATGCGTTTGCCTACGTGAGCTGGGGATGGTAACATTGCTGTGTTGTATGCCCGGGAGATGAGTGTAGGTTGTATAATGTGTTAATGTATACTGGGTGGGCTGTTGATAGAACGATGAAACGATGGAAAAGTAGTCTGGGATTCATATATCCGAACAGTTATATTCTTAGTGGAATATTTTGCAGTGTTTGGTTATAACTATAGCTACTGTAGAGTCTGGTGTACCAAAGCTACCATTTGTACCTAGGCATCCACGACCGTAGCTACGCCTTGGTCGCTGAGATACTTCCTACCCCCAAAGTTTCTTATCATGCTTCTTCCTAACTGTCGGTATTTCTGAGGTTTCTCTGCCGTCTATCTGCGGCTTGATGCTCAGCTTGCTGTCTAGATATGCCAAAATTGCTTCTTGTGCTTCTTCTTAGTCCTTGTATCTTCTGTGATTTCTCTGCCTTCTTTCGAGTCTGAGCCTGCTGTCCAATTTGCGTTTCAAGCCGCGATACTTTCTGCGCTAAGCAATCTACTTGTTGCTTCTTGTGTTTTAGCTCGGTCTGTAGTTCGGGTTGTAGCGCGAATTGCTCAGCGTCGATCTGGCTTATTTCGACCATCAATTTCAGGTTATATCTTGAGATTTGTAACATTGCGCTTTCGTACTTTAGCTGGAGGCTTTTGACGTCCCTATGGCGATTCTTGGCTTGTGACATCTCCCATTGTTCTTTGGTTATGCTGGTTATGCTGGTTATGCTGGCTATGCTGGCTTCGTAGGTGGGTTTTTCTGTAGAGGGTAGGATGGGCGACATCGTGTTTGTTGTTATTGGGTAGATATGGGCAGGTTGATGGATATGTTTCTTAGACTTGTGATGAGTTGTGTGGAAGCTTGGGGATTGATATGCTGAAAGAATTATGCTACATCTCCAGTCACGATGAGAACCATGGTTGATTTTAGAGCTAACCATAACAGATACCTGTTACGGTACAGACCGTGAGGGACGTTATAGGCTTTGATAGACGGGAGAATACACTTTCGACGTTTCCTAGCCGGTCAAGAACCACCCAGAGCCTGGCTAAGTTGGCTTTAGTGAGGCAGGTCCATCTGCTTCTTTCTTCTGTTCGACATATTTCTCGGGCATGATGCCTTGCGGCTTCTCTGTTCGAGTGAGCTGTTTCTTTTCGGCAGCTTGTTTCTCTAACATCTATGAGCCGTTTCGGATTTGGATACGCAGGTCATATAGCTGTATGTCCATCTCATGCTGTTTTTGCCTTTCCTTATGCCAGTCTTGCTGCCACGCCTCATATTCTTCATGTTCTTACTTTCGTGATGCCGATCATGCAGCTTTGCTCTGATCATCTGAAGCTGCTGCTGACGTTGCGAGGCGTTGAGGTTGACTACAGCCGCAGCGGCCATAGAGTGATCAACATGGCTGCTGTTAAGATTGTATTTGATAGAGTAGTGTTGATGAGTATGTTCCGGTCGAAAGGTCAATACTATCGCTTGAATCGGCGATCATGTGATGCTAAGTTTAGACATGAGGCTTTTAGGGGAGATAGAATTTATACCAACGAAGATTTGGTTTATGGCTGAGTCATGATAAGAAACATGGTTGACTTATTTGACTGTGTGCAGATAATCTTCCATAGTATCCTCTTAAGCCCAAAACCACCCAGAGACCCACGAGGTAGGCTTCAGTGATGTGGATTTGCTAGCTTCTTCCTTGCGCCTAATTTTGTCTTCAACTCGCTCACTTTCCTGTTTTTCTTTCTCTTGACGCTGTTTCTCTTTAGCAACTACTTTGTTCGTTAGGATGTGCGTTTGTTTCTCTAGGATGTGTGTTTGTTTCTCTAGGATGTGTATTTCTTTCCCTAGGATATGCATTTCTTTCCCTAGGATGTGCATTTCTTTCCCTAGGATGTGCATTTCTTTCCCTAGGTTGTGCATTTGTTTCTCTAGTTGATCAAGCTCTGCATCGGAGAACTTGTGTCGCCGCAGTTGTTGTTCCTGTTGCAAGAGCAGAATTGCTGCTGCCATATTGTAGTCGAGAGGATGATGAGTATGTTTAATTTGAAGAGATGGTAAGGTGTTGTCGGTTGATGTGGGTTGATGATTAGTGTTGGATTTGAAGTTGTTTGTGGAGAAATATTGTTGAAACTGTGTTTTTATATGGGAGTCGGTCACGGTAGGACTTATGGTTGCATTGCCGGCTGTGAAGTCGGATCACTACGGGATGCTGTACCAAATTTGGATCATTGTATATGTAGTAGGATGTCTGTCAAGTCTGTTATCTTATTAGGTTTCCTTCGATAACATTCATTGGTACTTCATCAAGACCATAACCACCCACCAGCATCGTTCTCAGCGAGGCAGATTCATATTCTTTATTCTTGTTTTCGACATCTCGCTCATAGCCCTCCCGATCTTGCTCTTCCTTCCCAAGCAGCTGTTTGTTCTGGGGAGATGTTTGTCCTCTCGGATCCTTAGCACTGCTTCCAGCTGGTCGATTAGGTTCTTACTCTCTAGTTTCTGTGCTCTTTTCTGTTGGATCTGTGTCTCTCTTTCTTGGATCTGGAGTTCTACCTCGCGCAGTTTTTGCTACAAACATCGCTTCTACCTTTGCATGTTACTGTGCATGGTGCCCAGGAGACAGGCTGACATTATTGTTGAGAATGACCATGAGATCTGGGTAATGATTATATTGTGTGTGGTGACTAGTGTAATGGAGACCACGATTTTGGCGGAAAGGATCTTCAAATCGACTGTACAAATTTTGATGCTAAGGCCTTGAGCCACGACGAGAATCAGGTACTGTTGCCTTGAACACTGTTGTCATGGCTTACCAAAGTTATGCACGGGTTGAGAGACCATTCGGTCCCAGGTCCAAGCATCTTACCAAATCGTTTATATACCTTCACTTTCCTAGCGCAGTAGAATAGTGCAGTTTTCCAGTGCGATGCTCGCTCCTTACCACGCATAGTCATCGGTGATTTGTTGGGGCAGGTATGTTGAAATAGACGAATGGTTCATAAGATGTTCCAGGTAACTTCATCATGAGATCGCAGCATCGGACGTCGCCGCTGATCTGACGAGAGCACCGTATTTCATCTGTTCATGAGTTGTTTTCGTCCATGTATAGCGATGTGGTGAATAATAAACCAATCAGCCACATGAGTAACGTATGTGATTCTCGCCCAAAGTCTAGTTTTTCCCGTGGGTATCGTATCGTCTGCCGTCCTCTGATCATACCTCAAACCCCTGTTGCGCCTCCACGCTTCCCCAAGCACTCTTGAACACGTCTCCCCTACCTCCCCACACCACACAATAATGTCTGGCTAACAGTACCCACTCCTCAATCTCATCTAGCATCTCACACCTTCCAACGCGATCCTTCTCCGCATTATCCACCCACCGCTCCCACGCAAACTCAATATCTGCTCCACCCACCACTTCTCCGAGTCCTGCGGCACGCAAACGGGCTGTTTGAGCGCTGATGTCCTCGTATTGCTGCAATGTCTGCATATGTATTCCTCTTGACGCGAGGTTGGACACCATGGTTCGTCCGAACGCATCGTTGGGATGCACGGGCTCGTAGAGAATGAGGCCAACTGGTGCGCTGGCGAGGAGATGAGATGTGAATGCGGTCAAGATGGCTGAGCCGTCGGTGGGAGAGAGATAGCAGAGACAGCACTCAGAAAGGACGAGGGTTGGTGCGCTTGGATCGAGATTGGGAAGGTTTGGGAGGGTGGTTGGCGTGATAGTGCGGAGGTCAATTGGATGGACGTTGTACATTGGGCTTTCTATTGAGGCGCCATTGGAGCCGAATACGAGAGCATCTGCGTCCATGTGCGTGGTGAGAGCACGGAGAAGGGACGGGGTTTCTTTGATGGTGCTGATTTTGCAAGTGGTGTTGGTTGCGAAGTCGAGCTCGTGATAGATGAGATTTGGGCGTGGAGTCTGTGTCAGGAGTCGGAAGGGCCGGGTATCGGTGCCAGCACCGAGGGAGATGATCTGGTGGAGAGTTGAAGGGTCGGAGGCGAGGAATCTGGCGATTAATTGATCAAGGGCGGCAGTGCGGACATATGTTCCTGATGTGTTAGTGGGTAGTATTGGTTGATCTCTGCGATACTTACCTCTATTAATAATGGGAAACCGTCGCGGGGGAGCGGCATCTTTATAGAAAAACTGTGCGTATGGATCGTCTAAGTACTGTAGGTTTACAGCACTTAGTCGCGAACCTGCCGCATCTTGATCTGTATGTTGTACAATGCGGTCGCGTGCTATTGGATCGTCATCTCTGAAACCGGGTGGTCCTGAGCTTGAGCCTCTTCCTCTCCCTCTACCACGACCTCTACCTCTTCCTCGAAGCAAAGAGCTCAAGTTTGGTATAGAAGGTGCAGTCATTGTGTTCGTGAACTTTTGGTGTTGAGAAACCGCCAATTCCGATGATGTTAAGCTTCAACAAAACTAGGCTCTTTGTGGTTAGTTCCCGCGCAAACCTCCTGCATATCTAGCCCCACCAAAAGCATGGCGCATCTTCCTTGTCACCTTCAAAAGCTTTGGCCCTGCGGAATGGAAAATCTTTGACTCCGTCGAATTCCTAAGCTTCACCTTGTCAAGTGAAAGACTCAAGAGCCTCTTCTACGTTTCCCCCAAGGCATAGCCTCATCTCGAATCCCTCCTTATACCACCATCCTAATACGACTACACGAGATATCAAAATGGCAGATTCAATTGCTCCAGCATCGAAAGAGACTGTCCGCCTCTGGCGCATATGGCGTACTACTCGTCAGATGTTGAGGGATCGCGTACGCTCTCACCGTGAACACGTCGACTTGTATCGTAGCTAACTTGAATCAAGGGCTACGAAATACTTGAAGAAGAAGTCGAAGTCTCTCTTGATGACTTTCGCGCCCGCTTTCATGGTCCTGCCGGAGAAAATATCGAGATTGAGTAGGTACATTCCGTTCGCAGAACGCGTCTGATACTAATTGTTACCAGTCGCAACCACATGGCCTACACTCTCAAACCATCTCTAGAAATGATCGCGAGATATACAAAGTCCGACCGGCACGGCAACAAGAAGGAGCCCGAGATTGGCACCATCCGGGTGGAATTTAATGGCGATACCCAGATCGGAGTCAAGACTGTCCGCAACTTCGCCCATACTATGGAACAAAACAGCGTATATTCTGGAATTCTTGTCACCGCAGTCTCCGTTAGTAGCGCCTGCCACAAGATTGCCCAGGCAACATTTCCTAAAGTCATGGAGCTCTTTGAAGAGACGGATCTTATTGTCAACATCACTCAACATGAGCTTGTTCCTAAGCATATCATGCTGAGCCCAGAAGAGAAGCAAGCTCTACTTGAGCGTTATCGTCTCAAACACAATCAGCTCCCTCGTATCCTCAAAGAAGATCCAGTTGCGCGCTATTTGGCTCTGCGTCGCGGAGACATTGTCAAGATTATTCGCGCCTCTGTTACTGCTGGTCGTTACGCGACTTATCGAACCTGCCAGTAATTTGCTGGACCAACAAATTCATAGGACTTTCCATTTGGATGTCTGTTGAAAATCATGCATTGAAAGGCGTTTTGAATACAGGCGGTTTATAAAGTCTGGAGCATATCAGCGAAAGGGGTGCATAACGTACTTCGGCGTTCAGGCAAGATACCACCATGTTAACTCAATGAATCTAATATTGAAAAACTTGCTCGGCTCTGGAAATCCTTCGAATCTGTGTCGCATCATTAATATGTCCCAATGCAGAGCAGGAATCCGCAAGTCTCTGCCAACAATTCGCTCTTCTTGCCTTTTCTATTTTGAAGGATCCGATACAGGGTTTCACGTCTTGTGCCAAACTCAACGACCTAATCTCGAATAGACCTTACTGTCGACCCCTATCCTATGAAAAGCTCGCCCACCTAGGGCATTAACGCCATCTCTATCGCCTGGACCCCAAAAAGGCAGACAAATTGACGCTACCTCACACGTCAAATGCTATAGTAAATTACCCCTGGCTACTGGCTGATCATTGCCCCGGTTTGTCAGGTTGAGGCTAATTAACCTCATTTCAAGCTCATCTCAATGCTAGCGTCAACCGTAGATCCCCTTGCGATAACAACGAGATGCCACCACTTGTCAGGTCTAGATCCGGGTGCTTGGCGAGTTTACGTTGATTTTCTCATGGGAGTTACGAGCAACTCGAGGTCTGTGGATAATGACCTCTTGCGCAAGCTGGTAGCCATAGCCGTCTCGATAAAGAGCAGTGATGTCCTCGAGGGGGTTCCCAGAAACTGACGTCCATACACTCTTTTAGCTGTTCTTTCTATCAGTCGCTCCTTCAAACGCCACGATGAAGCCTAGGTTCTTACTTTTGCTTCTGGGCTCTGCTGCCGCGGTCAACTCTCTTGCTATTGATGCCGAGGCAGATGTGGCAGACATTGCAGACATAGAGCTCAGCGAGGCAGCTCAACCACCACCAGCTAGCCATCAAGCGCCTGCTCCTGCTCGAGAGACCAGAGCCCCTCCCCCGCGAGAGACCAGAGCACCACCGCCACGTGAGACTCGTCAAACTCCTCCGCGCGAAACTTTCCGCCCAACAAGCACTCACTACTCGTCTACCTCGCATTACACTGCGCCAACCAGCCATTACACGCCGCCGTACAGTTCTACTAGCCGCTTCACTCCTACGTCTTCGCGTGGCGGTGGATGGGAACCATCACATACCTCCAGTACTCGCTACACTTCAACATGGAGCACGCGCACCACTTCTCGCGGCGATCCCGGTTGGAGCACTTCTCGAAGCACCTCTCGCAGTACCATTGACCATCCCCGCCCACCGCGAACCACCACTCGCGATATCACGCACACTTACCGCCCAACGACAACCCGTCCAATCACGGTCACACGCCCAACGCACACCAGCACAATAATCAACAGACCTCCGCCATACACGACAACGAATTACCGCACAGAAACTTCCTGGCGAACGCAAACACGCACCTCCTGGGAGCCTTATGCCACAGCACCCCGTAAGAATCTTCCTGTGCAAAATTATCGAACAGGCTTGAGCAAGCTGGTACTCTACTGAGATGTTACAATGATGAGATTATACAATGTAGCATTTCAACAGAGTAGTGTTTGCTCAAGTGTTGTGTTGGCTAAACGCTGTCCCCTTGAAATGTTATTTCTAACAGGAAACCAAGGCATAATCCCCGAAATCGTCCCCATCCCCATCGTCGTGCCCATTCCACCACCTTACTTCGGTGGCGGTGGCGGATGGAATCCAGCGCCTACGGTGACATCCTACGTTCCTGATCCGTGGTATACGAGCCAACCTGCTTGGGATCCTGTAACCGTCACTGCGAGCCAACCGCCTCCCTGGCAGCAGGATCCACAGCCACAACCGACGGGAGGCCAGCCGACGGTGATCATTGTGCCTGATCAGGCGTTCGAGGATTATTGTTGGAATTTGAATGTTGATCCGAAGGATTTGCCGGATGATTGTTATGAGTACTGTGCGGCGACGGATGGAGGCCCGGATTTCTGTCAGACGCCCGTTAATTAGATGGGGTTTACTTTAGGGTGCAAATGAAAGAGTAACGATGATTTTTGTCTTTTATTTGAATGATACTTGTCTTGGCAGTTGACAAGCGATTGCTACTGCATTCGTTGTAGATCGCCGTGACCACCTATGGCTGTGAGCAGCGAGCCTATCAGGACACCGATCTGAGCGGGCTATGCTATTGGAGATCTGTGGACGAGGGCAAACACCATTGTTTCCAGAGGATTAAAGGAACTCAAGGTCCAGAGCTTACTGCCAAAAATTGCACTGAAGATTTTGCATCTGCTGGTTCATATATTTTCTAGTTTCGGCTGACTGGATGCGACAAAGTCTTACCCGCGCATCCTGATACTCATTGAGAGCTGACTCTTGCACTGCAATTTTAGGTCCAACTGGTTAACTGACCGAGGAGAGGACCAGTCAAAATTCATGAAGATGCATATCAGACCGAAAACAAGGGAGCTTAAGATGGCTGAACTCGAGCCCAGTTGGCACTGCCATTTTAGCGCCAACTGGCCGCTGGATGTTCACCCGCTTTTCCTATTATGGTTAAAGTCCACCGGCCCGTTCCGCTAGACAAACTTTATCGTCGTCTACCTCTTCCTCTCCTGTTTTGACAGGACCTTGGGACACAATGATCGCGGAAAGATATTTAAAGTACTATATTTCTATCATGGGAAAGCATGTACTACGGATATTCGTCATTTCCAGGGGCTAACCTGCGTCAAAAGGCGATACGGCACTGTCGTCATGTCAAGATCTAAAATGACGATGAGGAAACCTGAGACAAGAAACGCAGAATTTTGCTGTGAAAGAAGAAAGTCCAAGGTTTGAATTACAACCTTGATTGTAAGAGAGTTTGAACGAAGATTGCCTTCGTCAGTATCTAAACGAGAGCTGTCGTGCCTTCCAGCTCCCCATAGCTACCAACACCACCCAACACTCCAGCAAGGCTGTGAGATTAGAAACCTTCATATTCATTGAAAGAGTTATGCTTGCAAGCTTATAATTAGTTTTTCCTCAATATTATAGATCTTTGGAAGCCTGGACCCTCGTCTAACGAATATCTCTGCACATCAAAATCTCCACTTTCCACGAAATCGGTTTTCAGCCTTGCCATCAGCCTTGTCCCATCTTTTCAGCCTTGTCAGTGACCACATATCTGAAAATTCTTTTCAGAAAGCCTGAAGGTAGGACAAGAACACTAAACTAATGAGTGGTTGTGTGCTTTTCTCTGAGTTTCCCTTGCTGTGATGTGGACGGCATATCGGATCAGTGAAATCGAAGGCTCCTTAAGGCTGGCACAGGATAGCCAAGATTGTTTGCCAGGGATTTGCAAATAAGATTATAAATGCTACAGAACTGCAATCAGGGTTCAAAGGACTTATACAACGGGCAATTCAATTCGCAGCCTTAGGAGCATTCCATATGAAAGAAAGACATAACTAGGTGATATCACCATTTTGAATGTCTGTAATTCTGCTCAAGTGAAAAACTGTCAAATCCATTTAAACCATACTTGAGAAACAGAGAAATAACTCTCAGAAAGATGGTGGCCACCGCTAATGCTTCATCGATTTCTTTGTTAGCAACAATACCATTGATGGCCAAATACAATGACCCTGTATTTTGAGAAGACAAAACCTCTGATGTAGCCTAAAATGAACTCGGCCATTACCATACTTTAGGCTGGGTCTCGAGGGATGATGTTGGAAGCCTTTCAGCATTGATGCCAGGAAAGCATTCATAGGCCTCAAATCTGAGAGTTAGAAGAAACATCAAATCAGTTAGCTTTCGCGGCAATTATTACAACAGTAATATCATAAGGTTGCCTCCCAAGTTTAAACTTTTTCAAGCCTTCTATCAAGCCGAGCTCCACTACCAACAAAAAACAACAACAACATACCATCCTCCGCAATGCCTTGCGTCAACGGAACTGCTTTGCTCCGAGCTGCGATCAACCCAATCCTGTGCGCCAACTCCACCATGCCTGGTAATTCCACTCTCGTTGGTAACTCTACCATCGTTGGTAACGTCTCCATGGCCAGTAACTCCTCCAGCACCACCGCAAATGACGCTGGTAACCACTCCGACATCTGGGGATGGCTCCCAGTAGTCATCGCTGTAGTTGTGGTCTACTCTCTAATGGCGCTCTGCTGTATGTCTTCTCCAGTCAGCATGTGGATCTGCATAGAAAGACACCATGCCCGCAAAGCCCGCAGAGCTGCAGCAGCTGAAGCTTCCCAGGTGTAAGTATCATCATATGGCTCACACACCAAAAACTCTTGTCAAGAACCTGGAACTTAGTTCTCCAGGTAATGCTCGTTAACCCAATTTCTTTTGTTACTTCAACAATCTCTACTAGAATCCTAGTAACCATTTTCTAAGTACCGCTCTGCATTTCTTTTGTCTAGGCGTTCAGGAAAATTTAAAGTCTTATCCTCAAATTTAACATATTTGAACTTTAACATAATTTCCAATCTTGCAACGTGACGTTCTTCCTTAAATCGTGAACCTTGACCATTTCTAGTTAGACAACTTCAGATTTTGGTATCGCTCATGCTAGAGTCTAATGATCTATAAACTTCTTCCCCTTTGTCGCGCTCGAAACAAAGGCTTTGTCTCCTTTGGATCCATTAATCGCGAACAGCCCTGTGTTGCTTCCAAGTCAAGACATTGATAGACGACACCTCAAGTACACTAGTTCCAGAACAATTCACTTGAGCACACCTCCCAGAGCATTCACCAAAACTTATTACCAAGAGTCGTTATGTACATGTAGCAGACTACTCTTCAATATGCCAATTACCATCCTCCAACCTCCAAATCCACAAACACTGCGTCCCCAACGGCATTTCTCTACCGACTGATCGACGAACCAAAGTCTTTCTGCCACTTACGAAAACGACCTTCCTCATGGCCTCTCAATTCAGCGCAGAGATGGCATCTCTCTGGCGCAAAATCATGCTTCCAGTCGTCCTCGTCTCTACACTCTACATGTGGCTCACTCCATTCCATGGCCTAGCCTTCACTGCTCTCAAACTTCTCATGGCCATTACCGCACTCTCAATCTTCAACACTGGCCATTTTCCTTCGACTCTAATCACTCGGGCAATTGGCTGCTTGTGGGTGGGATACCTCGGCATCTTCTACTTCGTGTTCTACCTCAACCAGTTACCTTATGATGACCGTCAGGTTATCAAGTATGGGCCAATGTGCCGTGGGTTCACCAATTTCGAGTGCGACGCTTTCCGTTATTATAGAGGCTAGGGGTTGATGGTGTGTTAGGTGTAGCGTTGGAGGGTAGTGTTGGTGTCCAGGTTTAAATATGTAGAAAATGACGACAATACAATCAAGTATTTTTACCCAAATACCACTCAATGTTCTCTTGATTGATGAATACAACCCGATTGGAACTTACTATTCATCGCATTCGTCGTGTTCTTACTCATAAGTCCAAGATGAACTGTAGCGGTATATAACACGTGCGTTATTAATTTTCTACCGCGTTATGGCGAGTCTTCGCTCTGATCTAGTTCTAAGCCGATCCTTGGTGAGTGTTTGAGCTGATTGATTCTGTGAAAACAAGGAGACATTTCATGCGAATCCTGTCAGGACCATTATTCAAGCTGCGGGACCTGAGGTTGTAAACTGGGAGGACAACTATAACAGCATTTTGTCGCCGAGAGATTGAATGTAGAACCTTCCGTCCTCCATGCTTGGCTCTGATAGAATAACTGGCGAAAGATCGCAAGAAGTGTATCTAATTATCTCATTAAGTCATAAGACGGTGACTTTGCGCTATGCGCTGTGTCCATAGATAGTTCAGACAATGTCTTTCCTATCAAATCTGAACAAAGCCATCATTTCAGAACAACTCCAAACGAACTTACAGGCCAACTGCTACAAGACCGTTCTCAGCACCTGCTTTCACAACCCATTTGTAAATGCAGTCTCATGTACTCTGCAGCTTCCTATCGCGCAAACCAAAAATTTACCCGAAATCCCTATAGATCCAGCTCACCCATATCGTCACAAACGCCATTATGTCATTTTCCAGGCCTACAATCACAATCCAACTTCCCTGGCGCTCCTCCATCCGCGAAATGACCCTCCCGCAACTAACCCAATGGCTCGTCCTCCAATCCTTCACAGCCTTCCTCCTCCTCATCGGCACTGCCCAAGTACTTTGCGTGACGTTCCGCCGGCTCATCACACGCTCCTTCTACCTCCATAGCACCCGCATCCAAGGCAATCGTATCCTTATCATTCCCATTATCTTCCCAATTCTGGCACTAGGCACGTACTATACAAGATATCATGATTGGTTCTTCTTCCACGTCACTGGCGAGGTTCCCGATGAGGAGCGAAGAATTTGGAGTGTTAGTATGTTTCTTTTGTATATTCTTACTTTGTGCATCTACTGGGTGTTCAGTGTAGTGTGGGCGGCCGTGGCGGTTGGCTGCCTGTATGGGTGGAGCTTGTGTGTTAGTTGGCTGTATGTGAGGCTTATGGACTGGACGGAGGGGGATTGGGGGTTTGTGCCGGAGAAGATGGAGTTTCCTTATGAGACGATGTGGGAATGGTGATGGGGTTTCTCGCTTGTATATGGTTTCAGTACTACAAGCATTTGGACGTCGCTTCCATTGAATATATGTTTCCTATGACGATTCGGATGGAGGGAGGTTTTTTGACCCCCATCTGGTCCAATAGTTTGGTAAAGATTTGAGGCCTCGACAATAGATAAAGCGCTACGAAATGTACATAGTGTATGCTGGGCTTTGTAGTTGATGGAGATGCGAGCTGGGAAAATAAATAACGACCATGAATCTGAAAATCCTGAGTTAGAAAAGTCCATGTTAAACCTGCAATCTGTATACGAGATCAGCCAAATGAAAACACAAGATTGAGTACTTATATCCAATAAAACATCTATTGTATGCTCGCTCGCTAATGCTAAATTCGTGTACGCGTCATGTCTTCCACTTTGCAATGATGCAATGTAGCAATATCTCGAGGCCTTCCATGCAAATTTTTTTAATCGTGAAGCAATAATGGTTGACAGTGGAAGTATATCTCCCAGTCCGATGTCAAGTCCAAGGTCCCAATTGAGTTCCACTCAAAATCCCTACTCGAGCCCGTAAAAGTGCAAGGAGTAGAGATTTCCGCTGAATTCTAATATTTCCCAACAACTTTTATGGCTCCCATCGACGAATTTTCATTTTTAACGACGTCCAAATCGACCACCGCGTCCTTTCGGTTTTGCGTTCTTGCTCTTGATCTTGAGTTTTCGATAGTTGTTGCGGTCGGCAGTCTTCTTTTTCGGAGCAGCCTTTTTCGTCGCAGTCTTTTCACTTTCCTTTTCGGCATTCTTCTGCTTCTTGCCTGCCACTTTTGGCGATGGCGATGGCTGTATAGTGCTAGGAGTAGGCTTGGGACTTCCATTTGAGGGCTCGAAATCTGCGTCGTCGTCGCCAGCTTCGGCCAAAAAGCTTGCATCCAAAAGCTCATCGTCAAGTTGAGTCTCCGGGATGACCTCATCTGATTCGTCTCCACTGCCATCCGAGTCAACCACAGGTTCCACTTCCGCGGGTTTGGCTGCTCGAGTTCGGACAGGACGCATATTCACTCGCTTTGTTTGTCGCTTTAAGCCCTTCTTCTTGTAAACTCTACGCTGTACTCCAGATTTTTCAGCAGCAGCAGCTTCCTCATCATCAATTTGTTTCAATTGATCTGCAAATGCAGAGGGAATGAATCCATCCTGATCAAGCCCACCTTCCTCTTCTTGCGTCTCCTTGACTGGCGTGATATCCTCAAACATGACCGTTTTCTTTGGCTTTGGCTTTTGACCAGGATTTTCTGCCTCTTCTTCCAGTTCTCGTAAAATATCCAACTCCTGGTCCGCTTTATCTTCCTCATTATCTCTCATCTCTTTGATCATACTGCTCAGCGACCGTCCATACCGCGGTCTTTGCCAAGGCAATCTCCGAATAACTGTCTCATCCTCTTCCTCGACTGCCTGTGGCTCGATATATCGTTTCAGGAACGCGGGAGTTTGGAATTGTTTATCCAGCGAGCTGGGAGTTGTTTGTTCGGAACGCTTCTTACGATGCCCGGGTGTGACAAACTGATCTAGCATGAAGCGGCGAGCACTGGACATTGGTGTGCGTTCATTCTTTCGACGGTTGGTGGTGGGAGTGGCGGGGATGACGTTTTTGATCGGCGTGCGGGTAATGATGTTACCATTCAGCGCTGCGAGGGCGATACGTGCGGTCGTTGGTGTGGCGGTGAGGAGTTCTGGTGGGATGTGATCTACAAACTGTCAGTATAAAGCCGAAAAGACTGAAACCATAAAACACGTTCCAGCTGCCATCGCGTCTGATGGGAGCCATCGAACGCAATTGCAGCCACCACTTATTTAGCATAATGCGAAGGTTGTCAGGAATTTGATTTCACACCCGGTGGTCTTACCAAATATTCCTATGGGAATGCCATTTTTTTGGGGTGTGGCTTCGAATTGGCAGGGTGTGAGTGATTCTGGGAAGTTTTCAACGTCTTGCGGTTGTTTTTGCGGCGTTGAGAAGGTGTGCCGCGTGCTGGATTTCTTGGGTGTAGAGGACTCGAGGACTTCAGTAGCTTTTCGCTTGCGAGAGGATTCGGGCTTGGATGTATTGTCGAGTTTGGGAGGGGTTCCTTGGAAGGCAGCGGTGTGTTGATCGTGTTTCTTGGGAGCAGGCGAGTTTTCGTGACCGGTAGCCTTTCGCTTTCGAGATTGATGGTCTGCCTTGGTCTTGGTTCTGAGTTGTTCGTATTCGACATATAGTGCTTCTAGTGGACAGTTAGTATGGACTGAGGTCCTGGGGCACATATAGAGACATACTGATTTTTGGATCAGCACCGATGTCTTTGCGGCCCGGTTTGTTGCCATTCGTGGCTCTAAAGCTATGTTCCCAGTCCTTGATCTGGGACTTGAGAATGTCGCATTGACTCTTCTCGGTGTCAGCCATGATGGCTTAGGATTGTTGTAAGAATTGTAAGAATTGGTGTTTGGATAACTGGTATCTTGTTGGTGGGAATATCAAAGAATAAACCGTGGGCAGCGTACGGTTTTGGAGATATTGGATGGCTGGAGATTGAAGGTGGAGGAGTAGAAGTTGTAAAACGCGTTATTGGTTGTGGAGCTTAAGTCGCGTGGCTAAAAAGTCGCGTTGCCATTGATCTAACTATATTGAGACTAGTGTCAGATGAAAGTCCTACTTCACGGCTTCGTCTCCAACGAATTTCCAACGAATAAAAACTTGTTTTCCTCGAAAGCATTGCTTCGTGCATCTTGCTGCTGACTAGATGGGAAAAGAATTCTTTAAGCTGACTCTTTGATCTCAAATTGTTTGGCTTGTACGAACAACGCCATATCACACCTAGGAATACAGCCTTGCTATGTCAATCCGCCAAATCCTCTTCTTTAGGTGCAGTGCGTACTTCTTTGCTCCTCCGGTGTTGTACAGTTCGAATGCAACGTGCTGATAGTGCTGGATGTCAAGAGGCTATCCGTAATGTGGAAATCTGGCAACAATGCCTAATGACTGCGTCCCCTTGTATGGCGCCGTCCTTTGGTGAGAGACCAGACATAGAAAGCGCATGGACTAGACCCCAAATATTGGGTCAAGACTCACTGACATGATTGAAAACGCCGCATGTAGCGATGGGTCATCCGATGCCCTCCTAGGGCGATCTGATCAATTGTATGGACACGGAAGATCATCTCAACCGATATGGCGAACAGCACTCCTGTCTCTGGAAGCCTGCATAAACATCCGGTACTATCAACACTTCAGAATGCAGTGCAATCCACCTGGCTGTTTGCAACCTGCTAGGCAGATCGTAGGCAACCACTTTCAGCATTCAATGTCTGACAGCAACCTTCATGATTATGTCAACTGTGTTGTATAATTGCTGTTGCACTGCTAGCAGGAAGCAATACCAGATATATTTGAGACATTGTTTACTTTCTGGTGTTGCTCACTAGCTCAATGTCAGTATGCTCCTTCCTCGCTCTTAAAGGCCACCAGGTGCTCCTTCCACGATTTTGCGAATCTCTAGGTTCGCCACTTCCTCATCCGACTCAACTCAGTTTTCCGCAACGCGCCTTCCTCAAATCGACTGGCTAGCACCACTGGAAATTTCAAACTGCCCCACTTAGGCGCACCTGTTCATATCGCGCCTTTTTGCCGCTATTGCGCATTTCTCTCTTTCTCTCTCTTCCTCTCTCTCTCTCGCTGGATTGAACATAACTCTTCTCTACTGTTCAGCTGCAGTCGCTTCGCAATGGCACACATGCCAGCCGTATCCTCACATGCTGCTTCGTATCTCTTTCACCATGTCTTCCTCCCCCCGAAGCTGCCACAAGAGAACGACGACGACCCAAGCTTGGAGAAGGCGCTGATAGACGCAGTCATCCACGCTCTTCAAGAATTCAAGACTCTCTACAGAACAAGCGAAGATGTCATCGATAAAGGACGGGCTATGATCAAGAATCTTTTGGCCTCCCGCGACAAGACTGGTGCTATCAAAGAAGCAAAGTTGAAAGCCGTTTTTCAATCCTTGTCGTCCGCACACGTTGTCGTACCTGTCAAGGCGCAAAACGCAGGCCTGCTTATCACCCCAACAGGCGATGGAAAGGGCAGCTTTGTCAACATTGAGATCTTCGAGCTATCTCCAGACAACGAGTCTGTAGTTTCGACACAAGGACGGCTAAAAAGATCATTTCCCGCCGCCGCCATTACAATACCGTATATGACATTCTATGATCAAGATTTTCGGAACACGTTGGCTCAAGCTATTGCTACCATGAGCTATCAACCTGTTGATGAAATGCAACCTCAAGTGTCAAAGGCAGGGCAGACTATCAGTGAAGCCCGTAATTCTACCATGCCGCACATGGTGACGGAGCATTTGATGAGCTTCCTACGCGCTGTTGGCCAACCTGTCGCAGTCTCAACTCTCTCAAAAAATACCCGAGATGAAGTTATGTGGACTAAGGCCGATCTTCCTTGGCGCCGGTCCCCTATATGGCTATTGATTCGTGTAGTTCTTCAGCTGATATTTGGTCGATTGTCTGGCAACGACTCATTGTACAAGACGTTTATGATCTTCTTCATGTCACGAATTCTGACAAACTGTATCGGCCTGGACCTGGAAGCTGACGTTATCTACTCCATGAATGCCAAGATCTCTCGGCGCCTGACGAAACTCGGAATTGTTAATGAAGATCCATGGCTGCAGAAAGTTCAAGCTACTATGCTCCTGGCACACCATACGATAGAGACGCAGTGGCAATCAACTGCTGTTCAGAGCTCTACAGCACCAGATCTGGCTGCACTCACGTCAATTCGACCCGAGCAAGACTCCGTGCATCATTTGACAAACTTCAATAATTTCCTCAATACTCTAGGCCAAGTCTCTACAAATAGAAACACTGCGACGTTTTCCACGGACGAAAAGTTTCCGCGTTTTTCACCGGATGGTCTGCCCACTTTTCCACTTGATATTGGCAGTCTTGATGCCAGTTTTGGCCTGGCCGCAATTGAGGCTTGGGTTGAACAACACCTTGAAACCTGGATAGAGGAACATAAGAGCGGGAATGATACTTGTAATTACATCAAGTTTCTGCTTCATCAATACTACAAGTTTGCCTGCCCTCATTATGCAGGCAATCCCATGGCATCATCAGTCATGATCCTTACGGCCTTGGAGCTTTGGGTCGCTTGCGACAAGTCCGCATGCTGTACCTACCCTCTCGTGCCAGAGTACGACCCAGAAATCACCTCAAATCTTTTCTCTTCGCTTCTCCTGCCACTTCGATCTCAGATGAAACGTCTCTCCAAAGTTGAATCCTATCTTAAGGATCGTGAAGCAGGGTCAAGAAAGGGCCTGCCATCAATCTTTCGCGATTTCGGCCACCGATCATCATTTGCTGTACGATATTTCGACCAGTCTCCTCGACACAAAAAACTTTACGACAAAATTGAGAAGAAGGCAATCGACGATCGAAAAGCAAAGTGCCAAGAGCTCTCGCAATGCAACAAAGTTTACCACGATTACATGAACAGTTACCAGGCGTTTACCTGTGAATATGACAGAGTTTGCATTGATGAAGTAGCGCAACTTTACGAATCGCCACATAGCACAAATTGCAAGAGATGCGCCTTCTACACCAGTGCTAATGCCGTGGCAAAGATCGGAATTCGCGTTCACGAATGGCCGCTTTCTGCGAATCGTGATGAAGCTAAAGCTACTGTCTTCGAGCTCTCTGTGCCAGCTTCTTTTGGAGCATGGCGTGATTCGACTCATTTTTTGCTTACGATGGTCCTCGGTAATGGATACACAACTAAGCATGGCTCCGCGACTTCATACACGCCTTCTAATGATCCGGGTCTCAAAATGTTCTTCATCTCTATGACTTATCGAGTTGGCCTCTCGTCGCAAACCAAACCGCACTTAGCCACACATAGAGCCAAGGTGGTTATTCCGGCAACAGAAAGCGCTGTTTGCCTCGCCAATGGTTTACAGTATCGTTATTATGACATACAGAACCATCTGCTGATACTTCCATTCGCGACCACCGACAAAGTCCATCGGTTGTGTTCGTTTCAGCTTCCAACCCGATCGAAGCAACTGCAAAAGTTTATTGAGAGACCGCCGGCAGAGCCAAATGGTTTGCCGCCGAATGAAGTCCTCGCCAATCAATTCGATTGCCCGCGGCATATGTCGCTAAATGAATTTCATGCTTTCTGCACCCTTCCTCTTGGCTGCAACATTCAGTGGACCAATATTCTCACTCAACTTGCAGTGCCCTCCCTCAATCTGTCCAAGGTTGATACAACCATTTTGCTCTTGCAAGTAATTCACCAAGCCGGTCCGGCTGGCCAAAACACGCTAAGATTCAGTCATGCCGATCTTGAACGCGACAGTTTCGTCACTGCTTTGCTGGAGCAACTCATTGAGGCAAAGAGACGAGTGGGAAGAAATTGGGAGTTCTTCCAAGTTGTTGGCGTGCTGATACATCTAGCATCACGACTCCTCTCGTTGACGCGCTCCAAGCAATCGAACATTTTATCTTTTTTATCATCTTGCCGCTCCTTGGTTTCCGAATGGGTTATCCAGCTTCGAGCTAAAGTCCAGGCTTCCACCAATAATACAGAACGAGCAGAGTATGCATCTCAAGCTGTCGAGGTCGCATTGATCTGTATGGTCAGCTTCAACCTCGAACACATCCATTTGATTCCAGTTCTGAAGCGCACTCAAAATGCTGCTATGTTTCTCAAGATCTCCATGGCTATTCAAGAGTTGATGGTCACAAAGAGTGGAGATTATAGCATGCTGACCGTAGCTTTACTTGAGCAGTGGAAAAAATTAATGCACCGAGCATTTCCCCTTCTCCTGCAAGCAATTGTGCAGTTAGGCAATCCTTGTCTGGACTTCGCTTTAAAAGATCACTGGGTAGATTATGTCAGAGGATCATGGCACCAACTCGAGACACCGCATCTACACTGGATCAGAACAACAATGACAAATCCTGATAGTGGAAATGTGCTTTACATACATTTCAATCTCCTAACTGCTGAGCTCCTTGTCAACAACTCCCCTCTTTCTCGACTCCCAAAGCAATTCGAAAGCCATCCTACTTACGGACGCTTCTTTGGTGAGGCGCCTTTACAGGCAGTGCCATCGAATCAAACAGGATACGAGTATTCTGCCAAGTCAGGTTATTTAGGATACGCGGTTCATTTTAGAATGCTGCTCATCCCGAGTACAACAGATCACGACCTTCTTCTTCTTGCTCTAAAGGACGACCAGAAGCTCAGCGTCATCCCTTCGAGGCTGCTGAATGGACTTATGCCATGTGCTTTTGTCAACGATTATGTTCATTGGTACAACCATCAATCTGGAGAAGTAGAATTCGTCCCCTCTACCACACCCTGGATGTTTGATCCCGGTAATTGGCGACTGGTGAAATCTGGAAGTGGTTGGAAGCTTAAGAAAAAAGACCGCATCTTTCTAGTTGACCTTGCTAGTCCATCCGGGAAATGTATTGGAAGCATCTTCGCCCCCCTTGAGGATGACTTTTACACGCACATACTCTTCCACGAGACGACGAAATCCCTCATAATCAGCCTCCCTAGACTCAGTCTCAACTTTTCTTTGGCACTGGGGACCGATCAACTTCAGTCTTTGGAATACCGGGGAATGCATATTGACCACGATCAGAAAATTGGTACTCTTGTTGGACTGTACTCCAAGCTGGTGCTGAAAGGCGAGCTTGGCAATACCGCTCGGCAGGTCATCGTTCCTGAGGGCGCCGTTTCTCATTCTCCACACGGCGACCATGTTTCAGTGGAGGTTGACAAGGCCACAGTGATGAAGATTCATGCCTACAGCATTGATGAACAACTTGGACGCCTCACGCACAATGGAAACATGCAAACTATGCTTTACATTTGCCTTTTGCATGCGTTAACTTCGCACTGCCTCTGCGATCAACTTACCAAGCGTACTGGCACGGAACAAGCACTGTTTATACTGCAGTCCGCCGCGGTGCGGTCCTTTCAGGTCCTTGATCAAGCCAACATTGATGTCCTGGTTCGAATAGCCAAATTAGCTCCACAACGATCTTTCTACCCACGACACTTGCATGCCATGCAGTCAGTTCGCTGGGACCCTGCACTTGGCTTCCTCGCCCAGCATGATTACTTCTACACTGCGGTTCAGCAGATTTTTGCTCAGGCCAAGACTTCGAGAATATTTCACCCCGAATGTATCGATGTTCCTTCTGTTCAATACACCGAACCACATCTTGTTCGGCGTAGTCTCATTCGCTCAGCAGTATTCCGTATATCTGGCTTCGGAGCCGAAGAGCACACTACCGAACTGGATCTGTTGTATCAATCCCGTGACCGTGGTCAGAATTCCGAACGAGCAAACCGATCTCTCACCATAGCTCGCTGTCTATATGAAAAGAATGATGCTCTCATTGATACTACCATGAGAGAACTTGATGGCCAGCTTTGGAGGAAGCTTCGCGGCTGCCCCATCATTCAGGGACCAGACACAGCATTACACGCGACATGGATGCTGTATAAGAACGCTCTGCTAGGTGAAACCGCATCGGTTGTTGGCAGCAGTTGGTGTAGTCTTCATCAAATCCTTGTTCTTGATGCAACCTCTCGACGCTCACTAAACCAGTTTCAGCTTATGATGTGGCTTTCCACCATTGCCTTTGCGAATCGAGCAGACATGACGTTAGTTCAATGCCTTGCCGCATTCTACTGTATAGGAGATTGGTCAGAAATCACTATTCCTGAAATTCCCAGTTTTCACCTTGGCCACGGAGATTGTCCCAGCGACCTTCTCACGCTTGCGTCCGCCAAGTTTCGATCACCCTCGGACAGCTCTGAGTTCGCGGCCCCTCGTCGAAGCGGCGAGACCAGCTCGCAGTACAACAACCGAAGATTGCAAGCCTACAACCAGAAAACTAGTGAAGTTGCAAGCGCTTTCGCTCAGTCTCTAAAGCAGCAATGGCCTTGTGAGAAACCTCGAATTCCCCCTGGACAAACATTCAGTGACTACATAGATACCGGCACAGTTATGAAAGAAATTCGTCGCAAGTGGACCATGTGGTTTCAGAATCGCCAATTTCATGAATACCTCGATGAGATTGAAGCGAAACTAGCAAGTCATCCTGCAGTGTCACCCTTCGAAATAACAGAATATGAGCTGGATTCTGGCGAATCTATGGAGCTGGCACGACGGTGCTTTATTAGCATTGGTGATATGTTTAGTGTGGCAGCCCCCAACTGCAATGGAACATCGCCAGATGATCTATCATCTCTTTTGCGCAGGGAGAACGGAGTTGGGCAATCTAGTGCTCAACTTGAGGTGCTCTTGGATCGGCTGGATGCTAAGGCCGTGGCTGCGTACGAGACTCGCTACGTCAACGAACTACGAGAGAGTCTGTCTTGCCTTGATCGTCAAACCCAGCAACATGAACTCATTCTCACAAAAGAAGCCCTCACTCAGTCGCTCGCACAGTATCTTGTCGACTGCACCTCGCGGGTACAGTCGCTTATGAATTCCATGACAGAGGCCATCGTTCGAAATTGTAAAACGAGCCATGCAGTGCAGCATGTGCCTCGGGTATCTACTGAATTCCTTCTTCAGCAACTGTCACATCGCCGCTGGCAGCTCCTTCCTGATGAATGGAAACCCTGCATCGTCGAATATGCCTTGGCGTTGTGCGCCCTCCAGCGAGCCCAACGACTTGTTAAACTACGAGGTTCAGATCTAGTCAATGAGCTTGCAAATGTCGGACACAATAATTGGAACCCAATGGAGTTTCCTGAATGGTTGCTCCTGGAAGTCGAAAGTCGAATTGTGATGCGTAGCGTCCAAACCGATATTGCGCAGCAGATGCTTTGCCCAGAATCTAAGCTCAACTCCGTGATGCAGCTGAATATGGGTGAAGGAAAATCTACATGCATTGTACCTGCGGTTTGTGCAGTGCTAGCAAATGGGAAAAAGCTTGTTCGAATCATCACTGCTCGACCACAGTCTAAGCAGATGTTTCAAATGCTCATCTCCAAGGTCGGCGGTTTGATTGACCGCCGCGTTTATCATATGCCATTTTCTCGATCTTTACGACTTGGAAGCACCGAAGCGGACGCAATATACGACATGTATGTTGAATGCATCAAGACTGGCGGCATCCTGCTCCTTCAGCCGGAGCATATTCTTTCTTTCAAGCTCATGGCTGTGGAGCACAGTATCAACGGCAATCTTGATCTGGCAGCTAGACTCCTCAAAACTCAACATTTGTTCGATTCAAGATCTCGGGATGTCATTGATGAAAGCGACGAGAACTTCAGCGTCAAATTCGAATTGGTGTATACGATGGGACTACAGCAACCGATCGAACTTAGCCCGGATCGATGGATCATTATTCAGCGAGTTCTAGCTCTGGTAGCTCGATTCGCCATAGAAGTCAAAGCGGAGCTGGGCCATCACGTAATTGAAGTAGACTCGCGATGGCCTGGGAGATTTCCGCGAATTCGATTCCTTCGACCCGAAGGCCAGGCAGCGCTCTTCAAGAAAGTCGCCACCCATATTTGTGCTTTCGGGCTTCCTGGGCTACCAGTCGCGCATTTGTCAAACTCTTCGAAACAATTAGTGCTTCGCTATATTACAGAACTGGATCTATCACAGGAAGATGTCACACTCGTTGAAGACGATAGTGATGGGAAAATATGGACCAAGTCAACTCGCGGTCCCTTACTCCTAACTAGAGGTCTTATTGCTGGAGGGGTGCTCTCGCATGTGTTCAGCAATAAACGATGGCGAGTCAACTATGGTCTTGATCCTCAGCGAGCTCAGAGCAAACTTGCAGTTCCGTTCAGAGCTAAAGATAACCCAAGATCGCGTTCGGAGTTCAGCCACACTGATGTCATTATCATACTTACCTGTCTTTGCTTCTACTATGGTGGACTGCATGATGACGATTTGTTTGCGTCCTTCGACCAGCTACAAAAGTCGGATCAGGCAGCGTCAGAATATAGACAATGGACGGATCCTCAATGTGCACCTGACCTTGCTGAGAACTTCAGTAGACTCTCAGGTATCAATCTTAAAGATTCCCTCCAGTGCAAGAAAGATGTCTTTCCTGCTCTACGATACTCCAAAGGCGCCATCGACTTTTTCCTGTCTAGCGTGGTATTTCCGAAAGCCATGAGAGAGTTTCCATCCAAGATTTCCGCGTCTGGCTGGGATCTAGGTCGCACGAAACCAAATATCACGACTGGATTCAGCGGGACTATAGACTCCCGTCATCTTTTGCCGCTCGATGTGCATCATATCGACTTGGAGAGCCAGAGACATACCAACGCTTTAGTGCTAAAATATATTTTGCAAACAGAAAATACTCTTGCGGTAATGCCCTCGCGAAAAGCCGGTTCTTCGGATGCAGAGTCACTTCTGAACATGGTCACGAGCATGACACCCGCTGTTCGCGTTATTCTGGACGTTGGAGCGCAGATCCTCGAACTCAACAATCAGCAGGTAGCAGAGAAATGGTTGACTCTTTACGACGCAAATCGACCCCATGCTGCTATATTCTTTGATGATAATGATGAGCTATCAGTCATTGATCGTGATGGCAAACTCGAGCTGCTTCAGACGTCCTCTTATATGAACCAGCTAGATACTTGTCTAGTATTTCTTGATGAAGCTCATACTAGGGGAACCGATCTCAAGCTTCCTGCTGACTACCGCGCTGCAGTGACCCTTGGTGCAGATTTGACAAAGGACACTCTTGTGCAAGGTAAGTGACTTGGTGTTCGCCATCATTGCAGTTTACTAATCTGTCCAGCCTGTATGAGAATGAGAAAACTCGGCAAAGGCCAATCTCTTGTGTTCTGTATACCAGATGAAATCAAGTTGAAAATTTTCGAACTTCTCAGCCACGACACAGATGCTCAATTGACCGTTGCTGATGTTCTTCAGTGGAGCATTTCAGAAACTTTCAAAGACCTTCGGCGCAAGATGCCTCTATGGGCAAGTCAAGGCCAGGTCTTTGACTCTCAGAGCAAACTATGGAAGAAGTCAGCAAGAAAGAATGGCTTCAGCATGACCACAGAAATCGCGAGCCAATTCCTCCAGAACGAAGCCCAATCTGTGGAGCGTAGATACCGTCCTGGTCAGCAATCGTCAACAGCAACTTGGAATCTCAACAACAAGACAATGAAAGCAATAGCCAAGCGTTGCGACGACTTTGATGTTCTCAACTTTTCATCCGCTGCATTAGAAGAGGAACAGGAGAGGGAATTGGCACCTGAAATTGAACAGGAGCGCCAAGTTGAAAATCCGAAGCCTTTACCGGCTGAACCTCATTCCATCCACCCCGATGTTCAGTCCTTCGTCATGTCTGGGAAGGTGAGAAAGCGGTCCCCTGCATTCATCTCCGCCTTTGGATCTTTGGAGAAATCATCAGCTGCGAAAAGCTTCGATGTCTGGCAATTTCCTGCAGACATACTTGTCACTGCTGACTTTGTTCGGACGGTCAAAATCTCTGCCGACGGCGCCATCGACAACTATGTTCGATCTGTGCAGTGGATTCTCTCCAGCTACAATGAGGCTGAAAATTATACCCAGCTGTTGATCATCAGCCCTTTCGAAGCCGATCAGCTTTATCCAGATATCAAGAAGCACAACCGTGTAACATTACATACTTACCAACCTCGACCAAACGTGGATTATGTTGCATTGGACCGCCTGGATCTTTTTACGATTGGCAAGTCGATCGATCAGCCAGTGGCCCCCGAGCTCATTATTCAATTGAACCTCTTTGCCGGTCAGTTGTACTTCAACTCCTTTGTGGATTACACCGAAGTTTGCGAAACTCTAGGATTATCGTGGCGAGCACTGGGTAGAGATATCGCCACACAACTTGATGGATTCATCCCGAACGGATCTAGTACCTTCAAAAACAGTCCAGTCAAATTTCTCTCCGTCCTGATGACAAAGATCCGTCGCAACGGCGACAACATTAAAAAAACACATATGGGCAAGGTGCTAGATGGAGAGTTGTTGGAGCAGCACGAATTCCTCGAGGAGTGAGCACTGAGGCTTACAAAAGAAGTGGATATGTTGAGCATGTATTGTAACAGTAAGAGGATGTAGGATTATTATTCAATCGATTTTCTCGGCTATCATGTAAACTAGCACTCTTTTCCGTGTGTGCACTCTGGGCGTGTCTTTTGTGGTGAGTTATCATCAATCTTTCCACCGTTCGCCCAGGCTGGGGAGCATCCGCTTCCGAAAATCTGAGGCGCCTTGCCGCTGATCTTTCCGCCAATCTTTATCTTTCCGGTGTTGACATCGTGCATGTGACCCAAGTTGGACTTCTCGTTTGCGCTGAATGTGCATGACTGGGGCGCGGCGTCTGCTGGGGGAGCTGGAGTTGGAGCAGCTAGAGCAAGAGTAGCGCTGACAATGAGGGTGAAGAGAGTGAGCTTCATGATTGCGATTGATGATGTTCGTGTTCTAAAGAATGTGAAACTAGAGAGATCAATTAGTATGCTGAACTGCAAATCGAGTATATGCTGAACTTACCGATTGAAGTTACAATGGCAAATAGCGATTATATCAATGTTGGCACAAAAGAGTCGTTGCTTTCAGGTGCACCATGCAGCTCTTATATCGACCAGTTTAATATCCTATAGCTCGCATGACAAGACTTATCAAGCCTAACGTGCCATGCGACCTCTAAACTCCGGTACCTGAATTCCCATTGGTCATTTGGTCACTTTTTAATATATATTGGCTGCTAGTGTGTTTGATTTTGGAAGGTTCTATCGGAAGTGTAGGGTTTGACCACCGACCGTCGTAAGAAGCTTGTATGAGATTCGCGACTGTTTCCTTACCTAGATCAAGCTAGATCTGGGGTAGCCGGGGACCCCACAAGTTCCGCGTGGATTAATATACTTAATCTTGTAGGTTGCAGATTGTGGAGATACGAGGGAACGCTGAGGACGTGTGTTTGCTGAGTATTGGTGGTCAAAGTCATTTGAAATACGATCGCTGAGTCGCTGATCCCGTGGCATATCGAGAGACATCCAGATCAAGCGTCGAAAGTAATTCAGGTGTTATAATGTGGAGAATGGATGTAGTTTTTGTTCTTGCATTTGATTAATATATTATCCAGTGACCTGCTACATGGACAATGCTAGCGTCCATTGGATTACAGGTGGATCTACTGTATAGCCTGCGTTTTTACCAATAAAATGCAGAAACTACTAGATCACGGAGAAAAAAGCCTAACGCCAACTTCTCTATAAGTATAGAGGAGGCAGGTTCTTTTGAAAGTCAGTGAGCCGTTTACGCAAACGGCCTTGTGAGATGTATGATAGCACGCAATTTAGCTTTCGAGTCACGCATTTGGTGACCACGTCTCATTATATCGAGGCGAACTGGTTCAGATAATTGATCAAGATATTTCTGATTGAGATAATGTTTATATTGTAAGCTGTTAGATGCTGAATGGCTCCCAGATAAAGTCCGTGGCAGTCATTGGGGCAGGCGCGGCAGGTACATCCACTCAATGTGTAAATTTACTAGACTTAAACGTACTAAAATATCTTACAGGTGCGGTGACAGCAGCAGCACTAGCAGCAGAAGGTGCCTTTGATGTCATTCGAGTATTCGAACGACGAGGAGAGCCAGGAGGAACTTGGTGGGTCGCTATGACAGTCCCAAGCTGAGTTACTTTTATAACAATTCTCAGGATATACGACTCAGATCCAGAGGCTATCAAAACTCTTCAGCCCGGAAAACTACCACCTGAGATTGATCCACCTTTAGCATTTCCGTCGCATTTGCCTCATATTTCAAAGCCATCCTCGCAGTAACGCTATGAAACCACTCCAGTCTATGCAGGTCTCACGTTTGTATATTCATTGAAATAACCCGAATTTCAGGATGCTGACGTACGGAAGGACAAATGTCCCTGATATTGACATGTCATTTTCGGATCAGCCATTTCCATATGGTACATTTGTACCCCATTGGATTCCAAGACAATACATAGGAGATTACTTCGCCACTCATAGAGTTGATAAATGCCTTGTGTTGAACACCACAGTTGAAGACGTAACAAGGGCATATACCAAAGTCGATACGTCGCGAGAGGTTTGGAGATTGACATTGAGAAGATTCGATGCTTCAAGGCAAGTTGATGTTTGGTGGAAGGAAGAGTTCGATGCTCTCATCATTGCCAATGGTCACTACTCTGTACCATTTGTAAGCTTCTTGTCTATTTTTTGCACTTCTGCTACTGAAAGCCGCTTAATTTGGAGCTTTTGACTGACTGAGCATGCAGATACCGCAGGTTCCAGGCCTAGAGCCATACATGGTGAAATTTCCAAATCGAGTGTCCCATTCTCGATCATATCGCAGTCCAGAATTGTACACCAACAAGCGGGTGCTGGTCATCGGCAACTCCGCTTCTGGCAAAGACATCACTACCGAGCTTGTACATTCAGGCATAGTCAAGCTACCAGTCTACCAATCCCGGCGATCTCGCTCACGATGGGACGGCAATGAACCTCCCGAGGGTGTCGCATGGAAGCCTGTCATAGTAGAATATGACAAAATCGCTGGCGACATAATTTTCCAAGATGATCCCCGTCTTCGCAGTACAGAAATTGACGCAGTGATATACTGCACCGGATACAAGCCGTCCTTTCCATTCTGGAATTCAAAAGTAAATGGAGGACAACTATTTGACTACTCCACTGGGACTCTAATCAATAGCTACCAGCACACATTTTCTCGCAAGTTTCCCGATTCACTGGGCATATTTGGGTTTCCACGAGTGTTGACCTTTCGATCTTTTGAGTATCAGGCTGTTGCTTTGGCTCGTCTGTTCGCGGGCAGAAATGCTACACCGCTCCCACCGCTGAAAGAACAGGAAAACTGGGAGAAGCAGAGAGCAGAGTTGGTCAGAAAAGAAAACAGAAAGTTCCCTGATATCCCTTGGGATAATGATGAGACTATGGATTGGCTGAGGTATGTTTTTCCTGATCAAAAAGGCCTGAATGAGATGTCACTGAAGGCGTTTAGATTCTTATTTCAATTAAGCGGCTTACCTTTACTCGAGGGATACGGTCGGTGTCCACCAGTGCTTGGGGAGAAAACCAGGTGGGCAATGTAAGCCATCCATGTTCCTTGTTGTTCTTCAAGTCCACTTTCGAGATTTCACTAGTTCGATGAATCGGCAGTTCGGCACTGATCGTTGAACAGAGAGCACAAGAAAAAGTCTCCCGAGCCCAAACTCGGTCAGGCAGACCAGAATGATATTGAAGAAGACGGTTGGACTCTTATAAAACCGATTGAGACTAAGGACAGCTTATGGTTTATCTAGAAGTCTAGGCATTTCTAATCGGGTAATCAACTTTTATATTTCACTCCCAGCTGTAAGTGGAGTTTGCCATTCGCCATGAAATATCGTGCTAAGTGATAAAAGGCTTTTATGACTGCTGCCATTAGAAGTCTAGTTGAGCTTTGAAGCGCTAGTTGAATCGATTGATTTGGAAAACGGGGATTGTGATGTGGTCGGGTAGGCCATAATGCACTTCCTTATCCTTTGTTATGTTTCTCATTTACAAATGGTAAGTTCACAAAAGAATTGAATTATGCTTCTTCAATACAGTATAGAGAACATTGAGAAGAAGTATTTTCTCGTAAACATAAAGAGTTTCATACACTGCGGAAGCTAGCCTCGGGTTTCGTACTTCATGTACATGATTGCGCGATCGTGTATTCCCCATCACATCAACAACAACTACAACTGGAAGCCGAACATCTAATTATTAATATCTTTCAGTATTTCGGATCTAGATGTATACCTCGAAAGTATTTTAGAGCATACAAATCGCGCATTAGCTGAGATAATTACCAGTGACGCCGCGGCCTCAAAGATGCTCCTTCCCCCAACCAGCCGCTTTCTTTACCTCATAGCCTATCTCAATATAATATCCCATGGAGTCCAAGCCAACTGGCAATACAAATCACGACCAGACCTATCCCCACCAACACTAAACATAACCATCTCACACCCTCAACATTTATCTCCAGGCTACATATTCGTGGCGCCCTATTCAACTGTCAAAACCAATCCACTCAACCATGGCCCGCTTCAACCAGGTCCATACATATTCACAACTTCCGGCGAACTCGTCTGGTCCGGCTTCAGCTATGCTGTCGGTTTTGTGACTAACTTCCAAGCTGCCAACATCAACGGCCAGGACGTGTTATTCGCAATCGAATCTCGCCGGAACGTAAGGCATGTTCATGGACATGGCTATGTTAAGATCTGGGATAAAAGTTATCGAGCGATCAAAGAAGTGCGGGCGGCGGGGCATAGATTATTGGATATTCATGAATTCCATGTTCTGGATGGGAAGACGGCGTTGGTGGAGAGTTATGAGCCGCGTCCGTATGATTTGAGAGCGTATGGAGCTGGACCGGCTAGTCAGTGGGTTGTGGAGGGAGTTTTTCAAGATATGTTGTCTAACAAGTCTGGTGAAGGTTATGAGCTGATTGTAAGTACAGGTTGATATAAACTCGGGAAAATTGGTGTTCGAGTGGCGGAGCTTAGATCATGTTGGCGTTGACGGTATGATGCTAAGTTCTATGAATCGATTGAAGACGTATTGATGGGGGTGCAGAGTCCGTAGAGTCGATATCTTCAGGCAAGTTCGGAACAGGACACAACAGTACAGACGCCCTGGATTACTTCCACATCAACTCTGTAGACCGTGACTCCGAGCACAACTACTTGATCTCCGCACGCCATACATCAACAATCTACAAAATCAACGGAACCACTGGCGACGTCATCTGGCGCCTCGGAGGTAAACATTCAAACTTCACCCTCAAAGAGGGCGTAGAGTTTGGCCTCCAACATCACGCGCGCTTCATAAGCCGTTCCGACGATGGAGACGAAATCATCAGCATCTTCGACAACTCTGGCCCAGCTAGCGAAAAACACGGAACCTATGCAAACAAATCTAGCGGTAAAATCATATCCCTCAACACAGATAGCTGGACAGCCACTCTCCTCCAAGGCTTCTCTCCGCCCGACAGCCCACAATCTCCCATCTTCGCCGCAAACCAAGGCTCCACACAAATCCTTCTCAACGGGAACGCCTTCATAAATTGGGGCTCAGCAGGCGCCGTCACTGAGTATTCGTCGAACGGCTCAGTCGTCTTCCACGCCTATCTAGATAGTGGCGACCTCTACACCAACGGCGCCGTACAAAACTACCGCGCATTCAAATTCAATTGGACAGGAACACCGCATGAGGATCCAGCGTTTGTGGCGTTGGGGCATGGAGAGAGTACTGTGTTGTATGTTAGTTGGAATGGGGATACGGAGACGCGGGTTTGGGAGTTCTTTGGCGTACGGTTCAATGGCACTGGCATGGACAGAAGTAGTGGGGAGGATGGGGAATCGAAGAAGAGACATGTTTGGCTGGGGAAAGTTGAAAGAGAGGGATTTGAGACGTCGTTTTATGTATTTAGTGGGTCGGATTGGAGTGGCTTTTATGCGAGGAGTTTGGATGGTGATGGGAAGGTTTTGGTGGAGACGGGGGTTGTGGGTGTGAGGCCGTATATTTATCCTTATGTTCCTGGGAGGGATGATTTGTTTCTTGGGGAGGAGTTGCAGACGGTGCTTGGTATGTAATCTGTTAGAAAAGAATGCTGTATCATGACACTGATTGAACGAATCTGTTGGTTTTCTGATAATTTGTGTATGAAGTGATGAAGTGAACCGCCAGGGTTCATTAGATTTAGAGTCTAAAGGTTAGAAATGCAAGAATATGAATGCAAGCATATGTACGGTGAAACCCCGTGTCCTGTATAACCCATCATGCGCCGACCCATGATGCAACGAAAATTAAAGTATCAACACTGAAGACAATTACGAGCAGGTCTTCTCCTCAAGTCGCGCCTGACTGAAGTTCGCGCTGGCCGAGTGGTTTCGTATATCGTGGCCTGTAATGCTTGATTGGTAGCTGCTCGAACTGTTGATATGTCCAGATAACTAAAGTAATCGTCCGGACGAGTTCTATACGTTTGCGCTATTGACGGTTGCGCATGGCGCAAAGGATGTCCTCTTGCTGATTGAGAAAGTTGTTGATAGTAGTCGGGAAATGCTTGCGGTACTGCTGGAACATATTGTGGTCTTGTTCTCATTTCACTTGGCCTTGATTCTCTCGTACTTGATGAACGCCTCTTGGTAGACATCATTACAGGCTCTCTTATAACAGGTCGTCTGCGAAGAGATTAGTATGGCATGTAGGAGATTTCCCAAAAAACATACTCTGATGATCGACGAGATGAAGTTCGTTTAATTCCATTTCCGTGTAAAGAGGTGATTGGCGGATCTCTTTTCGTTCCACGGCCTCGCAGCACTCCACTCACAGGCACAGCAGTAACAAGTCGACTTTCCGGTCTAAGACCATGTCCACGCAGCGGCTCGTACCGCACCGGTGAAGACGCCTCTGACGATGACGAAGATGGAATGCGTTGATAGGTTCGTCTGCGTTTGCTAGGCCGTGGATCTTCAAAGTAGGATGCTGAAGGCCGATGCTTCTTTGGTCGTGGTGGAAAGAGGTACAGACACATGGTTGGGTGTTTATGAGGGGGGAGCTGTCAAACGTACGGGAGATTGCGCAAAAAGGATATGGTAACTGACGTGTCACACTCTGAGAGGTTGTAGACAGAGAGATAATCGCAAGGGCATCACCGGGATTTAATGCAGGAACCAGGTGAGGCCACTCCGATAGTCGGGCGGTGGAGAGGCATAGCTCGTGATATTTTCTTGATTTCAGGTTGCTGAGATGATGATGAGACGGCAGTGCATCAAGAGCCACTCACAGACAAGCCTAGTGTAGAGGGGGAGGGCGCAGGGCGATAGGCTTGAAGACGAGTGACGAACAGGCTCAACATGGTGGTGGAAAGGGTGAGAACAAGGTCACCAATGTCCCCAAGAGTGAGATGAGTTTCCAAGAATCCAACCGGCAATGAAGCCAGTGTAGCCGGGGTGGGATGGCGTGGATGGGCCGGATGGAGGAGTTTGAGAGAGAGGCCAGGGAGAAGTTCCCAGGAAATGCATGAGCGGGGTTTGAAACTGTCGAATGAGAGAGTCAAAAGGCCTAGCTTTGAAGAATTGGGAACCTTGGACTATCATGGGCTATCACCAGTGGCAGCCAGTAAGCCAAAGATGGTGTGGAGGATATCCCATTCGCAGCATCGCATGACCAGGCCGCCGCAAGCCACAATCCTCCAGTCTCGTTTCATCAAAAAGCTGCAAGGCCAGCAATGTGCATTGCATTTGCAGCGGGGTCACCCGAATGTACATTGACTGTCGGTACTGGCTGCTTGTCAGTTGTAGCGTGCAGTACAATGATGTTGATAGTCGCAGTGGGTTGGGGATCTATTCTTGTCCCGAATAGGGGTATCGTAACAAATGCGCTCGCTATGCCCGACATGATCTCAATTTCTGAAATATCAGCAATACTTTTCCGTTCAAGAGTGACAGAGGCTAAAAGAAGAATAAGATCAAGGTTGTGCGGCCAAATCCGAGCTATTGCAGTATCGCCATCTGATTGGCAGTGTGTCACCCTCTTGATCCACCAGTTCTCCCCCCTTTGGGCTGGCAATCCCGGCCGGGCCGCAAGGTTTGGAAACTGGTTCATGACAGGGGGATCGCATGGTCGCCCAGCTTCACTTTTAAGAGTCGTTTGGGTATCATACCGTACAATACTTGTCAAGGGTTTGTAGACACTTGTAGACACTTGAACACTTGGTGGATGCCACTTGTATGCAACTTGGATGCCTCGGTCGTGATCCGTCAGATTAGTGCCATGCGAGCCATCACGCGTCATCGTCAAGTGCCATCTGTACATGAGCCCATCCGATAACCTACAAAATCTGTCGCTATATCCACTTTGAGAGAAAGATATCGACGATTTGCCGAACTACGAACTGACATCTGGCATGAAGATATTCCAAGAAACTGGGCCGCGCGGCTTAGCGAATGCATCAATGACTGGAATTGTCAATATTGGTCCCTCAACCAATGCCAGGCTATTAATATCTTCTTAGCCTACTTCAACACAGCTGAATCATGTTGCATTTCTGGAAAATTGCAACTTCATGGCCTGGATCATGATGCTGGGCCGCTTCAAACAGGAATCACAATCGCTAAAATAGCTAGCTGCAAGCCATTATTCTCCTTGCTAATTGCCTTGATTTTTGGCCCAATGAGGCTGAATACTGAAACGGACTATTACACTATGATATTTGGCCTCTATTTCGAGCCTCAGCAATTTCTACGGCAGTTGAAGCCGGCTACTATCAGCCTGATTAACTCTAAGAAAGCACCTCCATTATGTTTTGGGTGTGCCCGCGTTGTAAAAAGAAGAACAGTTAAGTGAGATATAGCTACACAAAGGATCTTTGTCGTATAGATGTATCAACCCAAGAAGGATCATTTCCAGAACAATTCTTGACCTTGCAAGCTACCTCTCTCCATTTGGCGCATCTCTAAACTCAACGCTGAAGACCTTCCAACCAAAGCAAGCCGATCTCTTCCAGATTCTCCCTTACAATTCACACAATCCAGTTCTTGGAACAGATAGTGCAAGTGTACATCTACTCACCCGGCCCTTCTTTTGCTCTGAGAGACCTCTTTCAAGTCCCCAAGCTGTTTCCTTTTCCGCCATTCTTGCCAGCGAACCAACATCTGCATATCGCGCTCATGATCCGCCGGCATATAAATCCATCCTCCCCTCTCCGAAATCCAAGATCGACTCGGTAGATATGCTTCCAGCATGTAGTAATTGTCTCTCATGTACGGAAAGTCAAAGGTGACAGGACCCTTGGCTTCAAGAAACAAGTCAGTCCCCGCCGCAGCATCTTCTTCCGTCATGCGAAAACGTTTTCTCTTGTTGCCTTTATTCTGCGCATGCCGTCGAATAGATCCTACCGTCGACTGTAGATGCTTCTCCAAAATCCTCGCATACCACAGCGGATGGTATAGCGCGTGTGAGACGGTAGCCGCATTGTGTTCAATAAGCTTCTGATTCCAAGCCGGATATCTCCCTCGTGGAATAATAGGAATCGGATCGCCCTTATCCAAATTGGCCTGCCAAAACGCAAAATCCAATATCAAGCAAAGTCCATTCCAGCGCAGCAGACAGGTAAGACATGTACATACGACCATCGGATCCGGTGATTTTATATGCTGATAAGGCTTCTTGTGAATCTGCTGTATCTCCTGTCTCTGCGGATCCTGGATCGTCGGATGAAGACTTGTGTCAATGTCCGCGATCAACTTTGGCAGCCTGAAACATTTCTCGAGGCAAGGGTAACGCCAGCGAATGATGCTTTTGGCGATGGTTGCCTCTTCGTGCGATATGAAGTCTTGGAACCACTTGCATGTCTGCGACAGGGCGAGGACATCGCTGGGCCGAGACCAGGTTAATATGTCGAGTAGAAGCTCTGCTGGGAGATCATGGATGGTTGCTATGCCTGTTCTTGGTTTTTTTGCTTTGACTTTGGCTCTTTTGAGGAGGCGTTCGGTACGCTTGGAGCGGAGAACTAGCTTTTGGGTGAGGTCTATCAGCTCGTCTTCCTGGGTTGGATTGGAGTCATCTTGGACTTGTTGCTGTTGTCGTTTTGATTGACCTGCCATTTTTTATAGCGGATAGGTCAAATTATGGATTGATTGTACAATCGATGATGGAGGAAAAGATCATGTCGATGATCAAGGTAAGTGGCGACACTGAGTCAGCAATTTCTTTCACCTTCAACTTCAAAACTGAGCCCTTGATAACAGGCAGCTCATTTAATAAAAAACCAAAGATAGACCTTAGTAGTAGATACTACCGACATAAAAATATGATACCATTAAAAAAAGATGCATGATATGTGAAGAGCAAAAAGGGATTCGAGCGAGAGCGCTCAACTTTTGCATTATCATAGACAAACCAACCCACACTAGCGTTCCGTAAGCGGCGGCACTAGGGCAAACATTGGAATGAGCTAGACCACAATATACAAAAGCTAGCCCCTTCAGGCTACGCTGATCTTCAACGCAGAAACAATTGTTTTATTTAATGTTTGACCACTTTTGTCCCCTTAACATCGCAAATTCGTCAACTACAAAATATACAGTGCTTGCTCCTACACTTTGCAGGACTTTGGTATCGACATACTGCGATTATATCGAACTGGAATTTTACTTTTAATCGTTCTATCTGATTAAATGCCCATGCTCTCAATGGGGAAAATGCTGTAATGTTATTGATATCTTCATGAAAGTACAACATGAATGTAGTTCACGAACGCGTTCCAGCAATAAAAGCACGAACTCCCTTCGAAGTCAGCATCGGAGTCGCTACAAACAAATCCCGCTCAAATTTGATATCATCAATCGTCGTTTCGTACAGCTCAATGTCGAAGTTGCGAAACAATGCTGCCAAAGTGAGAAACATTTCGGCGTAAGCGAGACTAGAAGATTCATGAGCTTGTTCCTCAATCACTGAAAGGTATAGACATACTTGATTCCTAGACATATGCGACTTCCTTTGCCGAAATTGGCTAGATATTTGTCCAGTCGCTCATTTTGCATCCATCTTTCCGGTCTGAATGATTCTGGCTCTGGAAATATGCCGGGGTTCATAGTAACGAAATACGAGATCTCACTGATGGGAGTCTGGCTCTCGTTAGCACTGGATAAAGATGTGTTGATGGACAGACCTTTGGTGGAATGACCCATTCTTTGTATTGGAGAGGCTCATCGAGTAGACGTGGAGATCTAGTTGTTACGCCGTGCGAAAGTCTGATACCTTCTGAAATGACTGCCGACTGTGATGAAGGTTAGATTAAGGTACGAGATGCAGCGCTCAGAAACATACCAAGTACGGCAGCTGTTGAAGCTGCATCCAAGACGGTTTCGAAGATCTATTGGGCATAACTGTTTCAAGTTCCTCTCGAAGCTTCGTAAGAACACTCGGAGTCGTCAGAACATAGAAGACCGTAGTCGCCAATGCTTTAGCAGTAGTCTCCACTCCAGCGGCTACTATTGTAGTTCCTTCATCAACCAAGTGAGCCTCATTCTTTTCATAAGCAGGCACTATATCACTCTCTAGAAGTGAACTAAAGATTGAAGGTTCAATCTTCCGCTTCTCTTCCTGGTCCTGTAGTGACTTTTTGGCTTCCACTTTGATGTCGTTCTGAAAATTGATCAATGCTCCCAATTGTGGTGCCATTTGCAAAATATACTTGTCAGGAAACTTCTGCATCAGCTCTGTGAGCCATGGTGTTGCTCGTCGAAAAGCTGAGCCGGAAAAGACAACGTCCATTGCTGTTTTCCATTCCAGTTTGAAGTCTGGCTCCAAGAGATAGTCATATGTATGACCATAGCAGTATTCGGTTATCACGTCAGTGGTTAACGCACTGAATGCGGCGTCTAATCTGAATGGTTCTCCAGTTTTGGCCAGCTCTTCGAAGCGGGTGCATAGCGTATCGATCTTTTGCTGAATCTTGGGTTCTAGTTTGCCAACTGAGCGAGTTGAGAAGAATGGATTTATTGCTGCTCGCCTACTGCGATGGAGATCATGCTCGACGGTTGTGGCGGTCGATGTTGGAGTGCCAGCCGTTTTCGCCCTGATTGAAGTCAATACATTTCATTTGATCAGATCCGGAGCCGAAAGTAAAACGTACCATTTGGAGTATTTGTCGCGTTTCTTATTTCCAGTGGTATAAATTTCATCATAGAATTCGGGATCTCGTATGTGCAGCTCATCAGTGTTTATCCGAACAATCGGTCCTAAGCTAGGAATTAGTTCAATCTCTATGTCAACAGCCTTAAGCTAGATTAGGCTATATATTGCTCGAATAGCTCTCCTCCAGTTCTCTCATGAAAGGAATCAGCTTACCATATTGATCATGCATTCTGTTAATTTCCCAGATCCACATTCCTTGTTGCACAACGTCGTAGTACAACTCATAGCAGTCCGTGAGTGCAGCCAACTTAGGTCCTGGAAACTTGGCTAGAGGATGAAAGTATAGACGATAGATCGCCGTGTAAACGCTATACGCTACAGTTGAGATCACTAGGCCCAACGCCACATTGCTGGTGGAAAGAAAGGCCGCGATAGCCATGGTGTAGCTGGTGGGCTGAAATCACAATCCCTCCGCAGATGTGAAAGAGGAAGCAGGAGAAGGTCAAGCAAGATACAAGAAGTTAGAAGTATTCGAGCATGAGCTCGGATCCCAGAACGATACCAATCAATTCTTATGCAAGTGCAGGGTATTTTGCCGCGATGGAAGGAACAAACGACTCAAGTCTTCCTTTTGCTTCGATGTGCATCAGTCCCGACTGGAGGGAGTTTCGCTTACCTACGAACGATTCGCTAAAAGAAAAGAACAAAAGTGTCCTTTGCAGGCTTGCGCATGTTTAATTAAGAGGCGGGTTTACGCGCAGGCAAGCCAAAGAATGAACCACTCAGATGTCTCCCCGCGGACCCGATTTGACTGCTACCAAGTACTCTACGATGGGTTGTTGACTCGTTGAGTAGCTTCAAAATTCTGTAGTGATCTCTAGACTCTATCTTTCATGATTTATATTGTCTTGTACAATCCGAAAATTGTTTTTTTGTTCGAGGATGACCTCTTTCCATCTATTTATATCTTGTATAGAAACGGAGAGTCGTTGAAACATCCATCTCGGTGGCTTCAATATCCACTCAATCGGCCCCGACTGAAGTACGGGGGCTTCGCAATCATCGTAACCAGAATCATCGTGAGTGACTCGACTCAGGTGAAGGATCTGAAGTATACGACCTCGGCGTTGTTCCATTACGCCCGTTGCGCTCCAGCCAGATCCTATCTTCATCAAGAGATTCTTGTTCCAACCTTGTGAGGCTATCGGTCCCGCTTTCTTCATCGATCTGTCTCCCGGACAGAGCATTTAACCATTGAGGTCTTCTTTTTGTATGTGAGACGCACTGCGCCTGGTGCTTTCCATGAATATCCTCGATCGCTTCCATACAGCTGCGGTTCGGTAATGCGCTAGGAAGTGTCGCATGAACAAATTTGTCAAATACTGGTCGTAGAATCGGACAACTTGTAACTATGATTGCGACACCAAGCTCTAGTATTGTGAGCATATCTGGGATCTTTCCAGAGTATGAGGCGTCTTCGAAGCTGAGTTTTACGATACTAACGACGCGAAGGGAACCGACGGCGATCGTACTAGACTGATCAGCTTTAATAGCCCAGAGTGGTTTCCTGACTGGAGTACATACCATAGTCCGAGTAGAAAGATACTGGCAACAGCAAGTTTGTTCGCCAGCGGAATCTGTAGTTTGAATACTCCAGGTAATGGAATGATCATTATGAAAAAGTCAATGATTACATCCGTAGTGCCAGCAGCAGCGAATGCAAGGTTTTGATTTCCACAGTGGCCTCCATTGACGAGTGGATTCCAGAACATTGAGATAGGTGTGCAAATCAGAATCCCAACCAAGATTGTTGATATTGACCAGCATATCGCCAATATTCCGGCTACAATCGCTGCAGTTCGATAAGGTTGATAGAATAATATTCTTGCTAGAGTCATACAAAGACTGCATTTGACCAACCCGATACCTATGGCATAGCCGAACTGCATACCGTAGGAAAGCTTATGCCAGTAATTAATGATTGAATACAAGTGGAAATGAGTTCGGAGTATACCTTGAACATCTGCGTGATATTCTCTGGTTTGAGATCTACCATATGGTGCCCGATACCACCCAGGAGCGTCACTAGCTTGTGTTAGCCAACATGAGTCCATCATGAGTGCTCAAATGCGTACTGGCAATAATGAAGCTGCCTTCAAACCATAGCATCAGTAACGCGGCGAGAATCGTGTAGTCTTCCGGTTGATATGGCACTTTTCGAATTGTTCGAGAATAGAAGCGTAGAGAAACAAAAATGGATGCCAGGACTATCATTAACAAACAGACTGATATCAGTTGTATGCCCCCCTCCGCGAGGGGAACAATGTCGACAGCCATGCGATGGCGCTAATAGTGAAACTACATTTAGCGGCCTTGATTGTTTCCGACCACCGCGTAAGGTCTTGGTACTGATTCTCGAGACGACTGGAAGGAATCTTCTCTTGGTCGGGCGTATCGCGAGGAGGTTTTGGCGTAGTATTCGAGGAAGAGGAGATCATAAAAATCATCTAAATTCAGGCTGGGAAATGAAGGAAGATCATCAAAGTCGAAATTTCAAGCGCGCGAATACTCGACTGATAACCGCAGAATCAAGAGCCCGACTGAAGGGATCTTCCGGTGGCAGGCAGGCCAAGCAGGTCTCGTAGATGCAAGCTCCTCACAGCTGCTTTAATCTTGATTGGCAAAGCTGTCAGATCGTTACGCCATTAGGAAATGTTGCACGAATCAATCTTTTGTTGCCAGAAAGTGACTTCAAGCCACCCAAGGTTACAACCAACCCCGACCGTTGCATGTGGAGGAGCAGCACTTGGAGCACCGCTAAAGCAATTACGTAGTGCGTCAATGTAAGTCAACAACCTCGTACAGTCGTACCTGAATAATACAAAGGAAGAGCATAGAGTCTGTCTTCGTGGTAAAGCATCAACAAACAACTTCCAGCAAAAACTTCTACCTCAAGATCGTGACCACACCGTTATACGCCATTCACAAAGAACAGCTACTTCAATTCTGTCAGACTTGAACGTAGAAAGCATTGAGCATGCTGAAAAAGAGAAAGAGGAATGAGAAAAGTTCGAAATCCTTCGCGGCGATTCCCATTTAAATCCCTCCCTGCCCCAGGCAATGTCACAACGCCACAAGCCAGGTTCGGATTCGCTGGCCGTCATACCGAGCCAATAATGGACGCGTGCTGCCACACTGATTGCTCGTCGCGTCTGTTCGTGCAATACGCGTCACTTTCGTTTTGACTTCAAGCTTGGAGATTCCTTGTACAAAACTGGTCTTCAAAAGAAGCCGCAGACGACGTAAATGCACATCATCTCAGCAGACATCCACGAGCGTGTTCTCAGCAGCCCTCAATGAAGACCATCAATGATTGTTTCAATCCTTTGGGTGCGATAGATTGAGATGCAACGTGACAAGCACATTAAGAGTGGCGCCTCATGGACGATGAAGATGGTCATCAGTATGAAGACAGTACGTCGAGTACCTTTTCCAAACTTGAACGTCGATAATATTCTCTAGGAAACACTATTTGAAGCAAGGTCCTGTATTGATGATTGACTCCCTTAGAATCTATCAAAACTTTCATATACGAAACAGTCCACACAGTCAGATACCTTGTAAGGCAGACGGTCTAACCGCTTATGCAGCCGCCCAAACCAGCTTCAATGCCACAGATTTGGAGGTGGTGTATATGGTTTCTTGTGTAGAGCCAGATGCCACAGCTGGTGCATAGAACGAAGTGGAGCCGCTATAGGCAATCTGACCGCCCGAGGAGGTGAACACTGTAGCAGTGGTGACGCTGGAAGCGCACGTCAAAGCTCCACTTGAAATGGCACATTTGCCTTTGCTCGAAGTTAAAGTAAATCCACTACCGCTTGGTGTGGCGGTGAAGGTCGCACAAGTGCCTAATCGAAGTTAGTCGCCGCATTGAAAGAATGGATCAGTTGCAATTTGGTGCGTCTTCAATTCTTTCTAGTGCCCTGTGGACAAAAAAGAACGACTTCTGACCGCGCTCAGAGCGCAACACATCTCTGGATTCGAGGAGCTTACCAGTCGTATACCAAGTTCCAGCGCTAATGACACAACCGTCCTGAGTGGAGCCATTCAGAACATTGATGGTTCCGGATCCTGATATTGCTCCACCCGTGCCAGTAGGAGCGGTACTCGTAGTAGTTGTGGTGCCAGTGGGAGCAGTTGAGCCAGTCTTTGGAAGGTACTTGATACCAGTAGATGGGCAGTTGGAAGCAGATGAATCTGGATCTGCAGCAATGAAGTTCCCGGTTTGTACTGAGCCTTGAACGTTGAAGTAATAGTAGACCGCGTTGAGGGCGCCGTTCACACACACGATTGCGGCTTGGTGACCTCGAGATGAGCTCAGTGCGCTTTGTATCTGGGCAGAAGTGTATGTTTTCGTAGTAGAAGGAGTGATACCGGCATTTGCAAGCCACTGAAGAGGTGGAATTAGGTTTTGGTAAAGCCGGCTGTTGGATGAAAACTTACTGTGTATGTGGGCAAGGTTTGGAAAAGACTGACAACCTTGACGAAGAAGTCTGATGCTTCTTGTTTGGATTGATACCCACTATAGCAACTGGGATTGAGGGTACTAATGCAGGTACCGTGTTGTGCCCATTCATGCTCCTGATTAACGTTAGCACCAGAGTACAGAACTTCCATCCACACGTTGAACTTGGCTTTGATGTTGGATTATCAAAACCAAGCTCAGTCAAATATCGGAAAGGTGTTATAGCCAGAGACGAATAGGTTCTTACCCACTATCAGAAGTTAGTTTCTCAATCCGAATGCAGCAGAGTTGGATACTTACGAATTCTTCATCCGTACCATCATCTGGATCGTTCTTCCAGTATGTCTGCATATAGCTCAAAGTAGAGGTTTGGCCAAATGATGTCAAGATGCCGGCAATGTTTGTGTAAGCTCTGCTCGAGTCGCAATTGGAGGAATAAGTTCCATCGCAGTGATCTGGCCAAAGTCCATGGATGGTCCATGAATTGGTTGGTCCAGTGGAAGGACTAAATTTCATCAGTAAGTTCTAACTCTACGATATCATACATGCACAGTGTCTCTAGTCCGCAACTTCTGTCACCTCATCTTACTCAAGATAAAAGTCGTCTAGCGCATAATGAAAGCGCATGAGAATAACTCACCTAGTATCCCAGAATTGAGTCTGAAGCAGAGAACCTCCTGGAGCATTGAAGCAGCAGAGATCTGCAACCATGGTAGTGTTCTTGCAACTCACTTGCGAGTTCGCAGGACATGATTCTGAAGCACCTTGAACAAGAAGCGCTGGGCCGAGCAGGCCCAAAGCGATCAAAGTAAGAGCCATGATCTAGATGCGATGCAGATCAGGGGGAACGAGTTGTTAAGAACTTGGTGTAGATCCTTTTTCCGGGGTATCAACAGAAGGATTCAGGTCCCTCTTTATACAAATCCAAATATAACCTTATGTTCCTGATTCTTGTGGGGATGTAACCATTGTAGTAATACACATGTAAATCCTCTGGTGAATCCTTCGTATCATTTCGCCTTATCCCACCACACGGCTCACAAGCCGGGGGCGAGCAGGGTCAACTATGATGAATAGGGTAGGTAAGATGAACAGGACGTCCGCTAACAGCAACGGCTTGAAATTGGAGATCTTTGTTGCATCCAGTTATCATCGCCGAAAGCCTAACGTGGAGGAGATCTGCAGTTAGCGCCGGCACGGGACGCTATTTCAGCAACTTAGAATAAGCCAATCCAAAAAGTTAGGTGGTGTAGCGAAAAACAAAGTTGAAACGGCCTACATTTCCTACTATTTCCAACTTTTTGGCAATTGTTAAAGCCCGGCGTTGGCCACTTGGAATCGCCGTCGCTGGCTCTAGAGTCTAAATGTACGTAATAAAAGATTTAGAGAAGATAAAGAGCGACCACGTTCGCAATCCTGACTATCGTAGAGGTACTGAGTAACGATAGATTTACGTACTATTTAGTAATTCATGAGCTTTTCAAGATGATTCAGTCGATGCAACCAAATATAGAGCTTGGCTAAAGCTTCTTTGTGGGGTTCGGAAGTAAAATGCGTAGCTAGACAAAATGAAAGAAACATGATAATCCTGAATATTCTGTTGCATCTATTCTAGGCTTCAGCCTGATAACAGTGATATGTTGTTTTTTGTGCTCGATAATAAAGTTCACCGATCAAGAATTCGGATCATAGCACTCAGAATACCATACTGCAAATATTCAAACCTGCTACTAGCATCTTTCTGGGGAAAATACAAACTCTTATGTACACTTCCCCCATGTTGTTGCAACCCATCACCAACGTTGATTGGACCATAGGCAAACGAAGAATTCTCGTGGAGAGATTCCGTCGTATCCCATAAAAGCATCATGATTTCAACAATGAACTACTTCAGGTAACAATCCATGGATAATGCTTGCTCGGCATAGCGCTCCTATCAATCGAGTATGCCTAGATCTGATCTACTGTAGTGTTAGGGAGGTACAACTGTAAATGTCACAGCATAATATATTTGCACTTCAGCTATCTGGGTACAGATTAGTATCTTATTCAGCTCACAAGAGGCCAGTGTGTATAATGCTCGTGGATATCATTCGACTATGTAAATCAGGTATCTAATAGGTGGGTATAAAAGCACAACGCAAGCCACCGCTATCATCAGTAAACCGCCGTCCAAACTTTTAGGTAGTACTCGCGATCGAAAATCTACGAGATGTAGACGCTACAGTACTTTTCCAGCCAGCCCAAGACTGGCGTACTTTGTTTCTCCGACTCACGGCGTCTGAGAGCTTTTGGTGTGCGCTCACTGGCGGTACTCGAACTCCTCGACGCCAGACCCATCGCAGGTCTCCGTCTAGTCTGGCCACTATGGCAGGCGTGATGGCCTCGGGCGCAAGTTCTATGTTCCAATTGCTGAGGCTTCGTTGACTTCGGAATTTCTTTTGGTTGTTGTGGACTTTGACGATTGATGCTGGGGCAGGCGCATCGGCTCCTGAGGGTGCGAGTATTTCGTAGTGAATGAGTGTAACTTGTGGGCTTGCAATATCGTCGGACGTTGGTATTGTTGCTAGCAATCGATTGCCAGAGCCAATTCGTGATCGGTATCTCTCTATCAGACCGTTGTTCAACCCTCGATTTAGTCCGTATAGATGTTCATGAACCGCAGAATCGACAATCCAACGCAATGAAAAGTTGCGGATCTTGCCTCGAATCTGTATCATGCGCAGTTGGAGCTTTAGTCGTTCGACCAACATTTGGAAACTTGATTTGGCCTCTTCAACTCTGTTGGCCTCAAATCTTGCATTGCTCGTGACGGCTGCCATTGTTGCTGGAAGACAGCTTACTCCATCGAGATTAAGCTCTATGTTCTCTAGAGGTACATCCTTGTGGTTGAAGAGCATGAGTATATCTTGAAGCAATTCTGATGTTGACGAAGGAGATTCCAAGTCCACTGATGCGCAGTTTCGTACCGTCAAGGAAAGTGTAGTGAGTGCGGTAAGAGTTCCAGGCTTTGCTTCGAGACTACTAGGCCAGGGCGGCCAGGATTCACTGGAGAACCAAGATGTGTTTGTGCAATCGAGATCTAGTGTCAGATTGTGGAGGCTTTCCAATCTCGAATTGGACATATGCGAGAAAAGGCATGGCGCATCGAACCATGGATTACAGAAGGGTAATGACAATCGGTCACTGTCATCATCTGGGTTGTTGCTCGCAGCGATTTCGTAGTGCCTGAGAAGTGGAAGACCTAAGTGATACCATGATTTTGAGGTCAAGATGGTATCAACCATCTGGTCTAATGTCAAGTCATCTAAAAGGGACACGAGGATATCTGTGACTACTTCTTCTGGTAGCTTGGAAAAGTAATTGACTGTGGATTCGATGTGATCGTCGGAGAAGGAAGTGGTTGATTCATTCCACTTGTCATGTGAAGTCTGCGGAATTGCTGTGTATGACCATCTTTTCAATCGAAGGAGATCCATGAAGGTCTTGAGAACTGAGGTTATCCGGCGAGCTTTCTTTGGCTTCTTTCCTGTCGCTTTCATGAATATAAAGGTCTCCTGGCTGCTTAAAGGGTGATAATAAAGGTATAATAGTACCGAGCATGTACGAATAGCTTGCAAGCTATCTCAGGGGTAGCGAGAGAGCTCAAGTTCAATCATGGGTAGCTTTCGAGAAGGGCTCCCCACCAGAACCAAACAACAGCCTGAGTTTTGAGTCTTCTTTGCAGTGCTTTCACAGCAATCTGGCCAGGCTGAGCCCGCGCAGCCGGTTCATGATGGTTCCGAAGTACCAATAGCGTTCGTGGCGTACCTTATTGCCGATCACTGCGTCAACACTATCGCAACTTTAGCAAGCATCGCAAGTTTTCCAGCACTCGATCTGCTGTTTGATGCGATAGCCTTGCAGATTTCAGAGTCTAGTTGCGGGCAAAAGTTGCCCGGATTGTTCGATATTACGCAGCCAAGCAGCGTTACCGTATCTGATGTGCCTGATGAAGAATGCCCCTCTGCATTTCAAATCTCACCACCGACGTAGCTGGCGTCCTGTCATCGACTCATCGCCCGCTAAGAGCGCCACTGAAAAGCTTAACATAACCAGTTGGGATCGAAGACCCTTTCTCACGATAAGATTGGCTTCAACTCTGCCAGAAGTTGGATCCATTCTCTTGGCTAGAATTCAGCTTTCGCTCCTTTGGGCAGCCTTAAGCTCAACTCTCGATCTCATTCGCTGTTCGTTGATGCTTTAGAGTTAGCGCAACGATGACAAGGCTGAATGGGGATGGACGATTTCAAAAGGGACTGCAGCAAAAGCCTGGAACAGGCTCATCGAAATGGCTAAATATTATTGGTGAAAGACGAGTGCGTTTTCGGCATTTTTTATTAAAGATCTGTTCTGGCCCACGATGTCTTCAGAGTCCAGACTGACAGAATTTGTATTTACCATGTTTAGTTTGTTAGGTCTCACAGTCTCGCTCAACTTACACGCAAGTGTAATGATACAGTATCAAAATGTAGTATAAATTGACGACAACCCACTGACAGGCGTCCATGCCTATTATACTCATAGCAGGTACATAAGATATGTCCTCCACAGCGCCTTTCGTCCGTTCTCAAATACTGATATGTATGACAAATTGCAGGTGAAGTGTCCACGAACGCTACAGCCCGCACACTTTTAGCCAAAGCTGGCGTAACCTTATTCTGACGATCTACCCAACGCTTAAAAGAAACCCTGAATCATAGGAGCAATGCTTCAAGTGAGTCTCATAATCTCATTACTATTTACTAAGTAGTAGCACAATCGTTCCATAGGCCGTGAACAATACGCAAACTAAACAATATCGCGTATCCGTTTCCCAGCATTCGAGCCATACGAACTATCTTGCAGTTCATGGCCTTCCTCCTCTGCCTCCACACTTTTTGTATCCATGCTAGTTTCAGAACTACTTAACCTCCTCTCCTTCTCCATCTTCAACGGCTGTTCGTCGTTATCTGTTTCCGGCCTGCGCACAGTCAAGCTCGGGAGGGAGGTTATCATGCTACTTGTATCGAGACCAGCTTGACGCGTCCGGTTCGGTAGCCATCGTGTTGCATTTCGACGGACGGGCTTGTTGTTGCTCATGCGTTTGCATAGTATATCAAAAAGTGGTCGACACGGCGGTATGGAAGCGCATATCTAGATTCTCTAATTAGATTCGTTTTTCTTTCCAAATATACATCGTGAAGCTTACAATTCCAAGACTGAGTTCTACAGCACATACAGTGAATAGCGGATATGCTTCCCATGTCGTATCATGGCTTTTGTATAATGCAATCCACAAATAATATGTGCGCATTACACTGGCAAGAGTAGCGATGAATCCTAGACCGAACAGTGACATGGTAATAATGAGGATCCGGCGCGGTACTTTGAGAGTGAGGACGAGGGGGAAGGGCAGGATGGTGATGAATAGGTCGAAGAAGTTGTTTATGACTGCGCTGCCGACTGTGATGGCGGGTTTGTCGAGACATGTTGCGCCTTTTAGGAAGGGGTTCCAATACGCTTCTATTGGACTATTTGGAAACAATTATTGTTAGAACCGAAATATGTGTTTTCTTGGGTTACATGTGGAAGATAGGTACTTACTAGCATGTAAAGATGGTGAGCATGATGTTGAGGATCCACGAGAAGACGAAAATTCCTCCGGCGATTATGACGACGAGCCGAAAGACTTTATAGTGGACGTCGCGCACTAGGCGAAAATAGAACCATAAAAGTGAAAGTTGCATAGAACATAACGCAGCAGGGTATAATATGCGTGTGACGAAGATCAGCTTTGCTGAGTCTAAGTATCGATTGTATCAGCATACAAACATGAACGCCGTAAAAAGCAAGAGTTATACTGACCTGTAAGTCTGTCTGGCCTTATATCCCAAACATGCCTGTCCCAACCGTACTTTAACACGGCTACGTTAATGACAACACTAAGTCCAACAAAAAGCACCTAGGGAGTGTCAGTTGGTTAAGTTCAGCGAAAGTTGCATATGGGAAGATCATATTTACCAAGGATAATATGATGAGGAAATCGTCAAAGCCGAACCATTTCTTGATGTATAATCGGGTATAGATGCGTAAACAGACAACAATAGCAGCGAACAACGGTAGTACAGTGTCAACAACCAACAGACTCTTTCCTCTTGTGACGGGATTTATGTAATTTGGTGCTGGCCATTGTGTAATGTTGTAGGTCGCCATCTCGAGTCCGAATTTAGGCCATGGTAGGGGACATCAGTATTGAGGTGAGACAGCCAGGTTTGTATTGGATCGATAGCAATGGACCAGCACAGGGTTTTGACGGTCCGTAGTTCGAGTGGTTCTTGAAAATTGCTTTTTCTTCGGTGCGAGTTCTAGAAGTATTATCTATAAGGCGGCAGTATTGTTGTACACGGAAGAGCCGTGTATCATGGCCGCGAAACCGTTTGGCTCAAGGGCTCTCAGACATGTTTGCATTGCTCGAATATTTTTGCGCACATGGGAAGTAAGAAACATCAGAAGAGGATTGGCTGCTAGAGTATAAGGAGAAGTTCGGAATATGCGAGGAAACATTCGACTGCCAAACTGTAGTCTTCGCTGCCCTAAAGATCTCTGTGTAAGGCGCCTACAAAGACAGGAAGATAGGGGCATATTTGGAGTACTATCCAACAGAACATTTTTAGCTGATAGAAACAGTGACGGTACTTCCGAGAGCACGAAAGGTGAATTGAAGATTGGATTTGAACATTGTTGTTCAGATATGAAGCGTATATATTTATGTAGAAAGCTGGAGTTGTTCCTGCATGAATGAACCACTTTCTAATTTAGGCTTGATGGCCAGTGCCAGACAAGAGAAGAGGATGGTAAGATGAAGAGAAAGGGCCGAATAATGGCGATTCAATTCAAATACTTCCTAACTTGCATGTTTATCAATGACAGCTTGTGGGGATGTGATACTGGGTTTAAGGCAGCATGGGAAGTCGGTGTACGAACTGATGTGGAGATAGACTCTCACTGCTTAGCTTCTTCTCGTAATGCCCTAGACAGGCACACGAGACAAGTGAAATCTGGAAGCTCATGGGAAGCCAGGATTACATGATGTGATACAAGGGCAGCTAGCATCCTCAATTGCTCTCTTGAACAACAAGTGTATGCCAGACAGATTGGATACAATGGCCTGTAAAGTATTGTTGAACAGAATTGAAACGACTTTGGAAATACTGCTCGCCTACCTCCACACGAAGAGATCACCAGCATGGTTGATAGCGGCGTATAGGCCTTTCTGACAGGCCTTTCGCACTGCCATAGGGTTATGTTTGGTTGCATAAAGAAGAAGTCCAATGTTTTGCAGCTGCACAGCGCATTTGAGCCGGCAAGAGCTCGAGAAATGACTGGAAATAAATACTGCGGACTGAGGTTCCAAAAGGGAAGGCTATGACCGAACCTGAGCCGTATAATCCATTTCGTATGTTTATAGTATCAGGTAAGGACTTGGTATCTCCTTTGAGCCTATCAAACACTCACTTGAGCATTGGTAGTGGTGAAGATTCTGTTGTAAAACTTGATCAAGTCATATCTGGCATGGAGGGGGAGATCGCATAAACAGCAGGAAGCAAAGCTGATAGCGTAAGCCATGGAATCGTTGTGGAACAATAGAAGCATGCAAAGAAGCATCATAATGGAAAGGCCTCCGTAGCACGTTGCTGAGGGTGAAAGACAATCATGTCAAACGAAACCACCTATATTCTCAAGCGATGCAAGTCCTAGTCTAATGTGAGGTTGACCTGCAGCATCGACAACCAGTAAATTTGAAGGAATCATGGGTGGATGCGAATTGTTTCAATGCTGAGATCGCCAAGATCCGAAACAACCTTCCCGATGACAGCAAAACTTCGGGCCATGGCTGGAAGTGGAAGGACTCCATTGTTCTTTTTCGGAAGACCCAGAGCGTCCGTATTGCGTGAGAAGATGGCGATGATGATAGTGAGTGCCCACCGAAATCGCTATGATCTAAAACATTCTGCCCGTTGACAGCAAAACTTCGGGCCATGGCTGGAAGTGGAAGGACACCATTGTTCTTCTTCAAAAGACCCAGAGCATTCGTATTGCGTGAAGAGATGGCGATGATGATAATAGTGAGTGTCCACCAGTCGCTATGATCTAAAACATTCTGCCCGTTGACAGCAAACTTCGGGCCACATGGCTACAAGTGGAAAAACTCCATTGTTCGGAAGTCCCAGAAAGCTCGCACTGCGGACATGGAAAACATGGCGATGATTTCAGTATGCAGCAGCAGCCACCTAGACGAGTTATTTTCTGATGCTTCGCCCGTAAGTATTTCTGACAGAAGTAGAAGCTTATCGCATGCCAAAGTTGCTGTCGACTATGAAACTCGTGAAGAGCGAGGCGAAGACATCCTTCTGAGCCATCGAAATCAATAATGCCTCGCAAGTTCTGTAAAGAGAAGATGCTATCGCGGTATTCGCTTTTGATGTAATCGATACGAGTGAGCATCAGATAATGAAGGGTCGTCAATTGTACCTAGTCGATGTTAAGATCGGGATTCAACGGGGAACGCTGTTTGTCTCGCCCTTCAGATGACTTCCGCAACGACCATAAGCAAACTCAATAAATCTCTTGAGGATGTTATTGATAGGAGAAGATAGAAGATATGGATGTTGATAGAGTTGAGTTTCAGGCATCGACAGTGTATGGTTAGGAGCCAAGGCAGCCAGACTGGAAGCATGGGAGCTAAGCCAAATGTGGATTGGATGATGGAGCTCTTGCCAAAACACCAACTTCGCGACTTCCTTCTTTGTGCATTGCGACTGACCTTTGCTGCCACGCGATTACCAGTTGGTTGCTCCTGCCTTTGTCACTCCTTCCGACCTACTCAGAGTAGGCTAGAGGCTTCGCGACTGCCTAATTATCGTGACCGAACTCAACACCATCCCAACTTCTTCCGTCTCGAGCATCACCAACTTTCTTCACATCGCCGTCGCATCCTCATACACTTCTCTACCATTCGACCATCGCATTACCACTATCGAGCTTCTCTGTCTTCCCGCATAGCCATCACTTCTCGCCTTGGCCATTGATTTCAAATGCCCCGTCCAATCCGATGTTCAACTTTACCTCCCTTCTAGGCGCCAGATCCTCCTCCTCTGCCTCAATATCACTCTTACAACTAGAAGCAGGCATCAATATTCTCGTGGATGTCGGCTGGGATGAAAGTTTCGATGCTTCCCTACTCAAATCTCTCGAATCCCACGTTCCGAGCATCTCCCTTATCCTCCTCACACATGCGACCACTTCTCATCTAGGCGCATTTGCTCATTGTTGCAAACACTTTCCTCAATTCAAATCAATCCCCGTATACGCCACTGTGCCAGTCATATCCCTGGGACGGGCCTTACTTCAGGATATCTACGCCACCAATCCAATCGCCGCATCAACTATCCCTCAAGATGCCTTTTACAATCCCTCGCAAGCCAAAGGGCCAGTGCCTAATATGCTACACCAACCACCTACCAATGAGGATATCACCGAATACTTTAATCTCATTCGCCCTCTCAAGTTCTCTCAGCCATTCGAACCGGAAGCTTCGCCATCCTCCCCGCCATTGAACGGCCTCACAATCACAGCCTACAGCGCAGGTCATTCGTTGGGTGGTACAATATGGCACATTCAGCATGACCTCGAGTCCATAGTCTACGCTGTCGATTGGAATCAAGCCAAAGAAACGGCCCTTTTAGCCGCTGCGTGGCTTTCTGCTGGTGGTACCGAGGTCATTGAGAGCTTGAGAAGGCCTACTGCCCTCATATGTAGCAGCCGATGTTCTCAACGCGTCATGTTTCCTCGCGAACAACGAGATAGCCATCTGATCAATCTTATCAAAACTACAATTTCAAATGGTGGTTCTGTCCTCATCCCATCTGATTCTTGTGCTCGCTCCCTCGAGTTGGCCTATTTCCTTGAAAACACCTGGAACGATGAAAAGTCTGGACCAGAGAACACAGACTCTTTAAAGAATGCAAGCCTCTATTTTGCCAGTGCTTCTGCGGGATTGACAATGAGACATGCGAAATCAATGCTTGAATGGATGGATCCCGATATTGTGCGCGAATTTGAATCTCTCGGCCAGGACAACAGAAACCAAAATCAACAGGATATCAAAACGCCATTCGATTTCAAACATCTACGCTTCGTCGAAAAGGCCCGACAGATCAAGAAAATGATGGCGCAAAGCGGCCCCAAAGTCATTCTCGCTTCAGATCTTTCATTAGAATGGGGTCATGCCAGAACTTTCTTTGACGAGTTTTGTGCCAACGAACAAAATCTTGTGGTTCTTTCACAACCAATTACGCAAACTCCTACTGGGCGCGAAAGCATTAGCCATACTCTCTGGAACCTTTGGTGCGATGACAGTTCCCTCGCTAAAGCAAATGGCGAAATTGACCCAGACGCCGTCGTGGAAACTGCTGGCCAATCGATTTCCTTTACCCATGCGAAAATGGAAAAACTGGGAGAAAACGAAACCATTCTATATCAACAGTATCTAGCAGCGGAGCGACAAAAACAGTGGACAATCGATGCTGACAAAGCTACAAATCTCCGTCCAGGCGTGGACGATGCCATTGATGATAATGCCTCATCTTCATCCGACGAATCTGAAGAATCCGACGATGAGCAGCAAGGAAAGGTTCTCAACGTCACTACCAACTTAAGCTCCGCTCGACACAAGGCTGGACTGACTGATGCGGAGCTGGGTATTGATATTCTTATTCGTCGAAAAGGTCACTACGATTACGATGTCCGTGGCAAGCGTGGTCGAGAACGCATGTTTCCCATAATGCCGCCCAAAAAAGCTCAGCGATCAGACGAATATGGTGAAATCATTCGACCCGATGATTATCTACGAGCTGAAGAACGTGAGAATTTGGCCAACGACCAAAAAGCCCACAAGAGTAGTAAGGAGGTTGAGATGGGGCAAAAGCGTAAATGGGGACAACTTAGCCAAACCAATCTCACAGCAGCGATCGATATCAATGGCTCATCCAAGAAGAGAAAGGTCTCGGGCAAGACACAAGATGATGGTGTTTATACAGACTCGGGTTACGATACCATGGGAAATGGCACTGAATTCGGGGATGATTCTGACAGTGATGATGAGGCACCGGAAAAACCTGAAGGGCCTGTCAAAGTCGTCTACGAAACCAAGACTATCACCATTAACATGAGGCTTGCTCACGCCGACTTTAGCGGTTTGCATGACAGAAGAAGCATGCAGATGCTGATTCCACTCATTCGTCCACGCAAACTGGTGTTGACTGGCGGTGACCCTGAGGAAACTATGGCACTTCAAGCGGAGTGCGAAAAGCTTCTTGACACTGATACAAGTTCTGGAGATAACGCATCTGAAGTGTTCACTCCGGCAGTGGGAGAAACACTCAACGCCAGCGTAGACACAAACGCCTGGAACGTCAAGCTCAGTGATGCGCTCGGTAACATCAAATGGCAGATGGTGGGCAGTTTGGGCGTTTACCCATTAAGTGGCCAGCTGAAAGCTATGGCCATCACTCTTGCGCAGCCACAACATCAAGCCAAACGACTGAAAGGTGACCCCGCAAGCAAAGCCATCACCACCACCAGCACGGAAGTGACTACAGATGCAAACGACGCAGAAGTTGAAACTGTTCCCGTGCTTGATGTTGTTGCCAGCACTGCCGCTCTATCAGCCACACGCGTCGTTGCGCGCCCTTTGCACGTTGGTGATGTCCGACTTTCTGACCTACGGCGACGGATGCAATCAATGGGCGTTGGTGCAGAGTTCCGTGGAGAGGGAACTTTACTGGTCAATGGGCAGGTGGTGGTGCGCAAGTCTGCTGTGGGCAAGATTGAAGTAGAAGCAGTCATCGGTCTTCCAGGCTTCTCAATCACTGATTCTACTTTTGATATTGTGAGAACAAGGATATATGAGAGTTTGGCGCTGATCAGTCAGTCCTCTTAGGCTTATGTACCATATTAATACAAACATTCGAACACAACCCACCGCCTGCATACATCTGCGATTTTTACCGCTCACGAACTTTACCACTCACGAACTCTCTACCCATGGTCTTTTCAATTCTGCGAACTTCCATCGTGTCTGTGCTTCATTTTATCTCCAAACAGTTCCGAGCTACGATCACGCACTTACAATCGACATACGGCCAACAATATGCTCCGGAGACTGTTGAAAGGAGCAGAACTGCAGGCGAACTGTTCTCGTTCATTTCACTGAAGTTACCAACGGAACTGCCTATGCCACGATTAGCAGAACACTAAAATTTTCCACTGGAGTTCTAAGCGAGCATTGGCTACAAATGTCGAAATACCTAATCTTCTGCGCTGATAACACAGGCAGGCCTCGTGGTGCGGCAGTGAAGTGTATGATAGATGCCAGATGTACAACTATCGTTCACCATCAAGCAGCTAAGAGGCTATCGTTTCAGCTACTTGGGAGATCGGGAGAGGTCACTGCATGGTATAGTATCAGCATTGTCAGTGTCAAATGATGATACAGCCAATTCATTGCTCACACTGAACTCTCTGGACTGCTCGCGCACTGGCAGATTCTGGCTCATGGATATCACTCACCATCAATCGGCCAACACAATATCCAAACGGCTGGGGAAATGGGAGAGGTCACAGCACCAAGCAATGTCATTGTTGTTGGTGTCAAACGACGATGCAGTCAATTCCCAGCTGTCCATAGACTCTAGGGGCTTCATTCACCATCAACTGGCCAAAAGGCCAGCGGTTTAGCACCATGAAAGATTAGGAGCGGTCACAGCTTAAGATGACTGACCTGGCGCAAGTCAAATCTCCAAATATGCTGCTATATAAACTCTTTCTACCGTCCCCAACTTCCCATGCTCTACATCACCAAATTCTTCTCACTATCCACCACAGTTATCCATTACAGTATCAATTGTACTATCACAATCCACAATCAGCAGCTGGGCCTATAAAGCCTCTTGACGAAATATCGCACAATAAACAACCAAGTTTGTGCTTAAACCAAAGTACGTCTCCACAATGTCTATCCCAAACCACTACCGGTATGATACCGGTTTATGCACACTGGTCGAATATGACCCTGCTGGCATATATTACTATCCTGTCCAACCTGCTCCTCCAACATATGCCTGTTCGCGCCCCTCTACCATCTCCATCCCATTCTCCAGCGCATGTACACTAACCTGTCCTCCAGTTATTGAACCAGCACCCACGGCCGTAGTTACAGCACCAACCGCCACGATGCCGCTCTGGACCCCATACCCATACCAATACAACGCATATTTCCAGCAACCTCAATATCCACCACCCCCCAACGACGGCGTCCCCGGCTCAGTTTTGCCTGGTGGCCTTCCACCCGGGCGCACCTACATTTTCGCACAGGACAACACACATGTCAATGTGATCCGTCGAGGCTACGATCCCGCCAACGAAGTCAACAGCCCCGAATATGATCCCATAACACTTCCGTCGAGTACGAGCATCAACGACCTGATTGCTCTAGCTGGTGGCGGGAACGGTTGCAAGTTGCTGGAACTCTATGAGGCGGGCAGTGGCCGGTTCAACAAGGGGATAGAGTTTACGCAGGGCGATAATGGCAATGCGAAGAAGTCTCTCAGGGACTTTGGGTGGGATGTGAGATCCAAGGATGGGGCACCGGTTTTTGTGTGGCTTAGGGAGACTTAGGCGGTGGGATGGGATAGTGTCTTCGGAAGTTTGATGTAAGAGGGAACCCATGTGGGATTAGACCTAGGAATCATTTATTGTAGGTTACATATGGAAATTGAAGAATGTTATGGTCCTTAGTTCCGTTGATAACTTTATTTCTTCTAAGAGCCATCGATTGCACTGGCAGCAAGATGTATGTTGGCTCAATAGGATTAAAACTGCCTAGATAAATATCTAATCACATTTTCAGAGACGAACTAGCAATTCGCACAGCATATGACTTGCGGCTTTTGCTTTCAATAGTGACTTTAGGTTGCAGTTGGATATGATTGAATCTGCACACCATGCCTGTCTAAATGGTTCAAGAATTCATTGTGTTCGCTTCTGGTTAAGAACGGGTGACCTATTGTATGATAGTTGCAGGACTCTCGGGGGTATGATCGCCGGCATGTTCAATTGCCAGCTTTACATCATCTTGCCAGTCTCTATCTTCCAGGAAGATATCGGCTCCCTTGTCGACCAGCCACTTCACGGTAACCTAAATTGATTTTCAGCCTTGTGGTCAGCCTGATGGTGTCCGGACCCTCCCAAAGTCTTTGTTGCGACCACCTGTCTCGACCACCTGTCTTGTCTTGTGATCCGTTTACCCAGGATTCGATTGCACGGTTTGTTCAGATTTCTCGAAGCTATCCAATCATGATTTAATCTCGTCTCCTGGCGCAGTATTGGTCATGAATTGAGGAAATTGGAGTATTGAAAGTTATGATTCAGAGTATAATTACAATCTGGCAACTAAGTGTACAAGGCCACGCCGAACACCATGCAGTGGCCAAAATAATCATTACAAGAGGTACAATAAACAGGATCATACACTATGCCTTCACAGGAGCATAGTAGCAAGAGAACATAGTTTCGCCATTACCTCGAGGTGAATGCAAATCATCTCTAGTACTTGAGGTATCGCGGATACTTGACGCATCTCGCGTACTTGATAACGGAGTGGTGGCACCAGACGTGATGTGGAAATGATGTTGAAGCTGAAGCTCGAATTGTCGTTGATAATGCTCAACGTCATCAAAATCATTATGCTCTTCTTCGTCCAGATGATCTGCGCCGAATCGTCGATGTGTGGCGAAGCGTAGTGGTGTTTGCTTTGGTTTGACCTTACGCACAAAGTTGAATCTTCGGCTGTGGTAGCGCACTGATCGCGGGCTGTAGAAGTCTTGCGCCATTTCGCTGAGCTCTTTGGCTCGTGCTTGTGCTAGTACGGCGGGAGAGAGTTCTTGCTTGGCTGTCCATGGGATGCGGCCTAGTTTGCCAGATCGTACGATGACTGCTACGTGGTTTCGTATGCGCTTGTCAAGAAGACTGCCGTTGCCAGGGAAGACGTGGTCGACTAGGCCGATGGAGCGCGCTTGGAAAGGGCTGAGTGGTGTCATTGAGCGAAGTATCTGGTAGGCTTTCTGGGGGCCGCAGCGGCCAGAGTAGGAGAGGGAGTGATATTCGGATCCATAGAGACCGATGCCTCGATAAGCTGGATTAAGGACAACGTCGGAGCCAGCAACGACAATGTCACAGGCTGCGGCGAGTGCAACTCCACCAGCTGCTGCGTTCCCTCTTACGCCAGCGATAGTAACGATATTTCTGCTGCGAAATTCATGCAACAAGTAGTGTACAACATCATCTATGCGATTGATGTTGAGCCACGATTCCGTTGCTGGCGAAGAGCTGGCTTCGATAACATTGAGAGCAATTCCATTGCTGAAATATTGGCCCCCCATGAGAACCACGGCGCAAACAGGATTATCTGAGGTAGATGACGCAATGATATAATCCATAGCTTGGATAAGATAGGAGCATTGATCCGTAGCCATAGCGCCATTATAAAAATCAAAGTAGAGGTATGCAGCCTGTTTGGATGGTGCATAGCTGACGAAATCGATCCAAACCTCCTGGAATGTTTGGAAAGGAGATTTTGCCCAGTTGTTCGGAAGGTCCCATTGCAAATCTTGGACGTGAGAAGCTGTCAAAACTCCAAGTGCTACTAATCCGGATACAGCTGGGACTTTGGGCCATAGTGCTGCGTCTTTGGCTTTCTTTGGTCTCCGGACGTGCGTGATCCATACTCCACGGCCATCACAGGTTGCGATACAAACTGCAGAATTTCTTGTTGCAACAACCGTTCCAGGAAATGCACCAGGACAAGCACCTGGATTGGGACCCTCGGGACAATCCTCCACAATTCCTCCGTAAACATAAAGGTCCGGGCCAAATACTTTACTCAGTGATCCTGGTTGAGAGTCGCCACAACGAATCCGACGGGAAATTTGTTGAGCAGTATGCTTAGCAACATTGAATTCACGTTGCGCCGCCTTCAAAAGAGGTCGATGAAACGTGGGGCCGCCTTGAAATGGCTCCTGGGTTGCTACGGAGAGTGTCTTGTACTCTGGATGAGGTCTGATATCCGGGGAGATTTGTAGCTCAATCGCTGACCAACCTCCTTCAACCTCACTCTGTCCAGTGAGAGGCTTTTGGGTTGAAAATGCGATATCTTGGATTCTTCGGACAGCAGCCAACGTTGCGGAAATTGCTGCTCGCGACACTGCCCCTCTATATAGCTCCGATTTGCTCAGTGTCTGTTGATCGATATTAATTGAGAATTGCTCGAATGCCCACACTGGTCCTGCATCAAACTGCTCTATTGCCTGAAGAACAGTAATTCCCCAGTGCGTTCGACCTGAGATTGGTTAGTACAAGAATATTGGTAGTGCACGATGATCATTCATATAACGCGTCAAACCTCAAATTCAGGAAACTTTTGATATCATTCTTCAGAAGAAAATCTCAAAAACTAGTCGCTAGCTGCCAAGTTATGCTAAAGAGGGTCCATCGCGAAATCAAGATGGTGGCTTTCGGAGGATAAAAACAAGTGGATTCTTACCTGGGTGACAAACGTCGCTAGAAAGTGTGTTGAGTAATTCTCCGGCGTTATCCACAGTTCCATTGTCTCCGAGAAGAACCCAATCCAGAGAACTTGGTCCCGCATCACCTGGTGGTCCTGGATGGATAATCAAAGTCATGTAATTCTCATAAACTTCTTTCGGAACGCGCGCGGTCAAAAACGGACATATGATCAGATCCGGATTTGCCAGTTTGGTCGCGGAAATCATAACATCTTCGGAAAGCGCATATTCGATGGTAACATGGTGAAAAGTCGACAAGGCCAAATACAGGCGCTGGGAAAGTGAGTTGTGAGCAGTGCAGAGAAAGAGAATCTTCATTTTGGAAGCTGTGATTGTTCCTGAATTGGCCACAGAGGAAACCATTGCGATATTTATGACCTCTGATGCAGGGGATGGATAGACGGCCGTTAGATGGGTTTCACAGGAACCGGGAGGGTGGTGGGACAGAGACGGTTGACACCATGAGCTGTGAGTTTGGAACTTTGGAGATGGTGTACCGGACTTTGAAGGATCTAGGACTGATTTCACGGGGAATTCGAGGAATCCGGACGCGTCTTGCTTTTAGTCGCATCGCACGAGCTCGCGATTCAAGAACGGCGGCGCTGGGAGCCAAAAGCGAACCTGAGTTCCTACAAGTAAGCCAAATGCCGTTGAAGGCGCTCATCCGCTGAGGTTGCCGCTTTAGCGGCAGAGCCGTCACAGGCTCACAGGCGTAAAGTTCCAGCGACCAGTCCGGATTAGATATGTATAACAAGGGACATCGGATTGTGGCTTTAACTAGTAAAGAGTGTATTGTGAGTCGGGTTGGTGTTGTGAGCGTATGGTTGGATAAAAGGTTGATGGAGGTGCTGTGGTTGGTTGCCCCTGAAAAGTGGCGTGCCTTCCGTACTTGCCTTTTCTCAGCCTTAGTCTCGATATTCTACGGCCCTCCACTCAGATGCTCTCCTTGCTTGCGTCGGGAGTCGGGACTTTTGATTCATCGCTAATCATTCGTCGATCTGATTGTAGACCCGACTAGTCACTATAGGCGAAATGGCTTAAAAGTGACATAGAAGGCCAACATCAGACGACGTTGAAAGTCATGAACGATTACTGTTCGGTACTCGCAATGAGTCAAAAGTTAATCTATACTCTTCTCAATCGCACGGTGCACTATCATAGCTTGAATTGATCATTGGCTTGATATTAACGGTTCCTAGGAATAAACTTTAGGATGGTGTGGAGAAACTAAAGCTAAAAACCTGGAGTAGTTACTTAACATTTGGGCTTAGAGAACTTGAGAACTAACTGAACCTTTACTGCAATCAAAATGCCCAAGTGGAACTGCAACGAGTATTCAACAGATTGGCAACATGATGCTATATGCCATCAAGTGCGATAACGCATGTCCACTACTGTCCAAATACTGAATCGTTGACAGTGTCTTCACTGTTCAGTCGGTTCCTTCTTGACCTCCTGTTCTGAAGCTGATTTACCAGTCGACACAAAGTTGGCAATTAGGTCCAAATCCTTGTTCATGTCACCAGTGGCATCCAATCCCAGCAAACTTGCAATATTGCGAATCTTTGTTGAGATATCGTCCCATTCTTCAGTTGCACTGAACATATGAACAGCGTCATATATGATTTTGTACGTCCGAGATGGGAGATTCAATTTGTTGATCACGAGATGGCTGGGCGTGTGGACTTGCTCGAGGGTGACGCTGGCTAAGGCTCGATGGTAGGCAATATACAGGTCTTTGACTGACAGGCTGTGTTAAGGAAAAGTTAGTGAAAAAGTCTGGAAGTTGCCGAAAGTTCACCTACCCAGCGCGTAGTAAGTCCAATTGTATGCTGGGATACTTTCGTCTGGTTTGATTCGCCACATCAGAGTAAGCTTTCATTGTCTCATCGCCTGAATCCCAGACATCACTACACAGTTCCCACTGGAACTCGTCAGTGTCAGATCATTTGGCAAAACAGTGTTTCAGTGAAAATTCATCACTGGCAGCTGACAACATATTAAAATTTCAATCAATAACACTTGATTGGTATTTCAGCAGTTACCAACGTTCAGGATCATTTCACAAGCAGACACTCACCCAAGCCTCCATAGCCGGATTCTCTATCCCAAATTTCCTCAGACCAACGATACGATTCTCCAATCTTAAGCTGATTCGATATGCCAATGCGGCCCACAACGGCCCCAACTGCATGCTTATCATACTATTCATCAGAAAATACTGATATCTCTTAACCACTCTGGCCAGTGTCTTTGGATTCTCTTCTCCAGATCGCAAATGCTCTGCCAATTCCACCAAAGATTTCCGATCATGCTCGAACAAAGCGCCATAGGTATGGAAATCGCCCTCTTGGGGCTTGAATGAATCGTAGTAGTATGCAAGTTGCGGTAAGAGATATCGATAGAACGACTCGCCTCGTTGCTGGAGTGCTACCTTTAGCTCTGCGTAACCGACTTTGTTGGCTTCAGGTCCTTCGGCGTCGTTGTCGTCAGACCAGTCGACAGGATCGCTACAATTGCATGGTGGGTGCAGATGAGGAAGATTTTGGGGAGTGGAGGTTTCTGGGACTGAGATTTTGGCGCAATAACCATCATTCAATAGGAGTTTGAATAGGGATTCGGCTAGATCGGGGTCATTAAAGCGGACTTGACATGCGGGCTCAGAGCTCGGAGATGATTCTTTGGAGAATGACCACTCTTTTGCTCTGTGTTTGCCTGATGTTGACGGCTCCAAGGACATTGTGGATGGTCAGGATACTGGCTTTGTGACAGAAAAAGATTTCTGAGCGATTCTACGAATACCGGGAGGGTGATGAGGAATTGTAATTGAATGAGCAGACCATCTTTGCTTTATACAGATTTTCCACAACAAGTTTCTTCTACATTGTTACCTTTTGCTTTACCTGTATTGCCAGCCTTTTCACAGTGCAGCGTCATGGTCGGAAAATTGTTCATCACCTGTCATTCACTCCACTGCATATGGAATACAGCTCGTGGTAAAAGCTAAGGTAGGCTCATCAACGGGTCGGCAAGGTAATTGACATGCCTCACCTGTTGCAATGTCTCCCAGCCGCTACACTTTGTTATCGAGTGCTTTGTTTGCACACCGGGCTTAGATCGCCATGACATATCCAATTTGATGAGAGATATAGCAGCTTCTATTTATTACGATGGCTGGTAACCATAATTGTTGATGGAACACTACTGATCAATCTTGCGCTCAAGATATATTGCATCTTCGCCATAGTTCACGAGCTTCTTCTTCAAAAAATATGACTACCTCGAGAATATGACTACCTCCAAAATATGACTACCTATCAAGTCAAACCTTGCTTACTCTGTCAGGTTGCAGATTAGATCATTCAGGACGAAAATCCTTGAGACATCCCCTGATATTAAAGACTCTATGGTCCGGCAAAGTTCAAGACCCACGAGCGCCCCCAAGCGGATGCTAAAATCTTCTTTATGCTTGACACACACAATGGTAGCTTATTTAGACTTATTTACTCCTTGCTAACAAGATAAATATGTTGCTCATGACATCAAGGTCGAACTTGTGGATATTGCGCTGACGTTCAGTGACTGTACCATTAAAAGTGGATCCGTGTTGCTGCTGTATATTTGGGACTCTAATCGATAGAGAGTCAGACGGTTCTCAGCTCCACAGTTTTGTTGTGCATTCCCCGGACAGAGGAAGCTGCATGCTGTAGAATCTGGAGCAGGGCCTTGGCCGTTCAGCATGGAATTCCCGAACCAACACTCTTGGTGATATTCCACCCCGAAGAATGTAGCATTTACTCCTGCAGTAGATGCCTGAGCGGCACATAGGTCAAGAGTCATTGTACTAGAATAATAGACGGTTGAAAGAGCTCGCGCTTCAACACTATCCGTATAACAACCGACGTAGGTATAATGTCCGATGTGCTGGGGATTGGAGTTTCCGATTGGCGTGGCCGTAGATGAAGCCGAGCTGGTGGAAATGGTGCTAGATGAAGAAGGTGGTAATACGCTAGGTGCAAGAGTAACACTGGTTCTGGCATAAATCTGTGCACGATTACTTGCGCCGCATGTTTCGCTGTTATTGCCTTTACAGCTCAAACTACAATCCGTGTTGTTTGTCAAAGTCGCCACGGCATTGTTAATGGAATTACCACAGGAGCATTCTTGCGCGAATTCCAGACTGAAGTAGCTGTATGAAGCACAAAAGGCGGCACATAATTCAGCTGACATGGACTTTGTATCTGTCGTACTGATTGCGCTGACAGCTTTGCCTCCATTCTCTGCATAACATCCAGCATATTGGTATCCGCTGACGATTTGAGGGATAGAAAGTGGAGGCGATATCTTGCTTCCATTGAAGCGCTTTGAATCACCAAAGAGCGAGAACTCTGCTTGACCGCCAAAGTATCCACTGCCTCCACAGACTTCATTGACGTTGCCAGTGCATGCATAATTACAATCTCTTTCCAAATCAAGTGTGTTAGGGATGGCATTTCCACACCAGCATTCTTGTCGATATTGTGTGCCGGCAAATATCCACCCAGCGGCTGAGCAAGCAGCAATACACTTCTCATTCGTATTGTTTTTGGCATCAGTGTATATGTTCGTAGAGAGTTGTCGGCCTGGTGTATTCTCTCGATAACATCCAACGTATTGAAATTGCGCAGTTCCGTTAGCCAAAAGAGGTCCAATCTGTTCAGTCACAGCATTACAATTGAACTGGATGAACTGCTTTCCCAAAAGAGGATCGGCCGTGTTCATAGTCCAGTTAGCCGCTCCAACATAGCTTGGTAGATTCATTTGAGACCTTGGTACAGAGCAGAACAATGTCGCATTGACACTTTGCCCAGCAGAGATAAGTGTACCTTCAGCCAGATCAACATTGTTAATAGCACCGATGATGCCAGGATCACCATATGGTGGTTTGGAAACGGTGATTGAAAGAGGGACAGCGTATTGTCCACCACCATTGGTGACTCGAAGTCGCAATTGCTTTGTCTGGTTCTCGGTAACATTGCCAAAGGAAAATGTAGAAGAATCCTCTAGTCTAAGCCAGATGCCAGATCCATCTGAATTCTCAAACTCAATCAGAGCCTTAGGGTACGATCCAGCAACGCCAACGGCGTCCAGAACCTGCGCTCCGCCGTTGGTGATGACTTGGATGAAAACACCATCGTTGGCAGTAGTAGTGGGATTATAGTTGATATTCACCGTGACCGCAGAGTTGCCAGGTATGGAAGATGGAAGGTTATAGAACGTGAAAGGTCCAGAAGTACGAGGAAAAGATGTGGTATTTGCAGCCAGCCATGGCCCAGTCTCGCTGATTTTGGAAAACTGTATGTTTGTTATGGAGAGTGGCTGGTCACCGAGATTGGAGAAGATGACGGATTGATTGACTCCTCCTTTTTGTTGACCAACTATGACATTGAACGAGGCAGTATTTGGTGAGATATCGAGTAAAGGTTGTGCAGATTCACCGGTTCCACTGAGTGTGACTGGTGTATTAGATGAAAATCCAGATTGTACATTCGTGGTGTTGATTAAAACATCACTGGACAGTTCTCCTACTGATAAAGGAGCAAATGTGGCATTAAAAGTGAAAAATTGGCCTGCCAGAAGATTGAGATTTGGTGGAGGAAGATTGGATATGATGAAATGGGGATCTCCGAGCACAGATAGTGCTGCAATCTTGGTGTCAATAACAGCTGTGCATTTTACGGTTGACGAAAGTGACGTCGAATTAATAAGTGTTTTGGGAAACACAATAGATCCTGTACAGTTTAGAGGTAGCTGGACAGGAGAGCCATAACCATAGACTGTAGCCACTGAAGTCACAAAATACGCTCGTCCATCGCCGAAAACAGGCCGACCAAACTTCCCCATGCCCGGAATGTTGAATGATTTCATCAAAGTCAAGGGTGCCCCGTTCTGGGAAGGAACAGCATTGTATATACGTAGATTCAAGCCACTTGTGTCTGTGACCCAATATAGGCCAGTTCCATCTTGATCAGCAAGTGAGGTGGTTGTACCATGACCAATGCCTAGAGAGCCGGAATTGTATTCCTTAGTAACCGAATCGACGGTGAAAACGGGATTTCCAGAACTGTCGCAGCTGAATTTGAATACTCGAGTTTGATATTTGATGACGTTGATATAGATGTAGCCGCCCCCAAGAGGCATAACACCAGCTCCGGCATAGACCGAGTTTTCATTCTGATATACGAGAATGGCGGCATCAAGTTTGTTGGAGCCCATCTGGTATCCTCCAAGGTTATCCAGGTTGAGAACATAAGTTTTCCCAGATTTTCCAGTTACAAAACCCATGCGACGAACGTTAGGACAAGAAAAGACATCAGGAGGCAAAAGCTCAAACGGTGAAGTTCCGAGATCCTTGTCCGCTCCATCCAGCTGGACTTTTTCCCAAGGCATGAAGAAATCGACCACGGAGAGGGTTCCATTGGTGTTTATTTTGGCATGTACCACAGCTTCTTCTAGGGCGCTGGGAGGCTGTCTTCCTGGGACTGGAGTTCCACTCAGCTGAGATGCCCAGCCATTTCCAGTTGCAAAGAAGAGACTACCACTGCCATCATAGGCAATACCACCACCCGACATCCAGACACCGCCACCTGCAATACTGTTGGCTTCAGGGCCACCTTGAGTAGCGAAAGACTCGATAATGGCACCCGTATTCTTGTTGTGTCCGATGATCGCACCTGTATAGTTGTACTGGACACAGTGGCTGGCATAGCCCGTGTATACATAATCGCCAACAAGTGCCAACGCGGGTCGAGAATGCTGATTGCCACTGATGAACTTGCGGTTTTGATTGTTCCGAAACAAGATTCCTTCTAATTGGACACGTGGGAAGCTGTCAGCTAGATTTGAAGATTGTGTGTTGATTGCATAAAAGTAATACCGCGCATTGAATCTTCCTGGAGGACTCGAAGGAGTGAAATTGCCGTTTTGAAAAGCTTCAGAGTATGTTTTGGAGGTTAAGTACCAGATGCCAGTAGCCGGATCGATTACACCAGTGGCAGTTATACCAATACAAGGCGATATATCATTGCAGGCTTATGTTGTAGTTAGAATGAGTGACATGTGGCTGATTTTCGAACTTACATCCCAAGTCGGCAGACAAGAATGGTACGCCTAGGTTTCTTGACGCAAGAATGGCACCCGTCTTGCCATCTAACTTGTAGATGTTGTTCTGAGAAGTCGCTACGTAAACCTGTTGGGAGCCATCACTTCCTGTAAACACAAGAGGCTGAGAATAAATTTGTTCAGCTGCAAGGTTGTTGAAGTTTCCAGGCAAATTAGTCTTGAATAGCTGACCGAAATTGGCGCTATTGACTATATTTGGATCCATGTTATGGTTCCTGATCAGATTAATATAGATGAGAGCTTAATGGAGGGATGATCGACAAACGTTTGATAGCCACATCTTGAAGTATCGCTTCCCCAAGTCGTTGTGTCAGTCGCATGGCCCAGGCAATTTGTTGAAGAAATTAGAAAGGAGAGACAGTAAATGAGTGTGAAGTGGAAAAGACCAAAAGTCGTAGGGAAACCCATCGCGGTAACTCGTCAAAGTGACCTTGGATGAGATAGTGCCAAGGAGCGAATATCAATCAGATATAGAAAACGATATCTTTCTCATGTGGACGAGAAAACCCGATTTTTGCTGTTCTCCATGTTGCCGTATCTTTTTTCTCCGGCCATGGCAAATCAAACAGCTTCTTTGAGCATAGTTGACTGTGGATCATCCAGGAACAGTTGATCCTCAACAGGGTAATTATGGTTAGACTTTAATTCTATCGTTAATTGATTTGTCTTTCAAAAGCCAATAGCGTAACTGCAAATTGGATCCTACGGCGATCATAGGAAGTATTAGCTCAACGCAATCAACCATACCTTCTAAACCGAGTCTCGCCAAATCCAGTTCTCGACGGGCCAGGCGAGATTTCTCGAAGAAGCTCATTAATATCCAAGCCTCTTTCCGCTGCATCTTTCCATTGACGTGGATAACCCATGCTAACTTCTTCAAATCGGGTCCAGGAATCCCCCCACGCAATCCAATCTGTTCTTCGAATATGAATGTGCCCTGTCACCACCACTTTGGCATTGAATCGGGCATGCCAATCCTCGGTTTTCCGTGTACCACACCAGATTATGAACCGGGGATATTGAAACAACCTGACGGTGTCTCGTCTAAGTGGCCAATGATTCACAATGACAAGTGGGACGTCTGGGTTATCTCGTACAGCTTGATCCAACTTCTGGTCGAATTTAGATACTAGCGCTGAACACCATTCTGCTTTACTTTTGTAAGGATCAGGGTGTAGAAGCTTCTCGTCAGTAGCCTCAATTCCAAGCTCTTTTGCCCAGGAGACTGCTTCTCCGAGAGGGACCTCATCGGGAGCAAATGAGTAGTCATAAAGCGTGAAAATGGGGGTTATGAGCAATGGTCCACCATCGCCGTTCCAAATGACGAAATCATCTTCTGGGGTAAGTACCTGGTAACGCCTGGCGATTTCTACGCAGTCCATATATTTTGCCTCTCCTCGAAGGGCACTGTTCCTCGATGCGGTAATCGTAAGACTCTTTGGAACCGAATAGAGCTCATGGTTACCAGGACACCACCATACTTGGTTAAAGTGTTTAGTTGCCGAACTGAATGCCAGTTCTAGATGGTCTTCTGTTTCGCCAATATCTCCAGCTAGAATGAGCCCGTCATCTGGGTGAGATTCCAGATCCGCCCAGAATTTGCAGTTGGAGCCAAAAGATAAATGCAGATCTGAAATTGCAAAAAGCTTTCCGATGTTGCTTGTAGGAACTGTACTGGTAGAGTTAGAGCGCGACGTCTTTTCGGGGCTCAGGTTCTTCGGGGTTCGTGTCTCATTTGTTTGAGAGTGCGGGTCATCTCCAGTCTCCGCTACCTGGCGGGCTCCAGTATTATTGATCGATGTGCTCTCCAAGGCAAGCCTTGTGATTAATTCGGCTTGCTCGTTGAGAGGATCGACCACATTTTTAGCCCAATCCATGATCGATGGGTAGATGTTGAAGAAGTGAAGTTGGGAAGTGCTGCTTAGTACCTGTCTTAGCTGCAAAAAATCTGGTCAGGATCAGGCCGTACCTGGGTACACGGTTCGACGCATGTTTGACCTTGAATACCTTAGGTACTTACTTGCATGAGACAGGTAGGATTTCTAACTATTTTCAAATGACCCCGAATGGCTACGAGTGAACATTAGGAGCATGTATTCTTGGTAGCAGTCTGAGATAAAAGAAAAGCTCGATAACAGCCACCGACCATAATCTTTGGATCAAGGAAACTTTCTTGCAAAACTTTGCTGCTAGAGATATATTATTATGCCATGGAAGAATCATTGTAACCCACAAATGCGTGTCAACTCAGTCTTCTTGGGAAGAGAGTGACAGAATACAGAACACAACTAAAACCTATCGATCAGATCAAGCTCTCAACACCACTCCAAACTTTGCAATTATTTCTTTAATTTGAAAGGGCTTTCCAACAACGTCATCCATGCCGGCGTCCTTTGCAACGGCGATTTGTTCGTCTCTTACATTGGCCGTCACAGCAATAACTGGCACATGTTCACTGAGTTCGCCTGCGTCTTCCATCTTTCGAATCTCACGAACACAATCGAGACCTCCCATGTTTGGCATTTCGAGATCCATGAGCACGACGCTAAGCTCAACGCCGTTTGGTACTCGATAGACCGTCTTTTCAAGAAATTCCAAAGCTTCAAGGCCATCGTTGGCTGCGTGAACAGTACAACCGAATTTGCGCAGCTGTTTGACGAGCACTTTTTGGTTGATCTGGTTGTCTTCAACGACCAGTATATGAAGCGAAGCGACGTCTAATATGGGCGCTGGTTCAACAGCTAATGGATTCACGGACTTTGTTTCTGAGGCAGACTGGATGCTGACGGGATCATAGCTGCTCTTAGCAGCGTCCACATCGTCTGGGAAAGAAGGTGGTCGGCTGGCACGTCGGGTGCTGATAAAGAAGCCAAACGTGCTCCCTATACCTGATTCTGAGGCAACACCGATTTGACCTCCGTGCAGCTCGGCAAGCTGGCGAGAAATAAAGAGACCAAGTCCACTGCCGCCATACTGTGCATGAGTGCGAGGAGAAGCCTGTTTGAACCGCTCAAAAAGCACTTGTTTTTCGTCGGATGTAAGACCAACTCCGGTATCTTTCACCTTAAATCGTAGAAAGACAATATCACCTGAACCCCAGTCATCTCCAATAGGCGTATCTGCCTTTGTTGCTCGTACGGGGATGTACTGGAGTTTCGGTTTACTAATCGTGGCGGGTGATTCTGACGACGCTGCGACAAATACCGTAATGACTTTCTTTTTCGAGCCGGCGGTGAATTTGATTGCATTTGTCATGAGATTGATAAGAATTTGGAGGACTCGGCTGGGATCTAACATGACCCAGCCAACCGAGAGCTGCTGGAGGGAGGAGTCCAGATCAAGGGATACTTGGATCTTCTTGGCTTGAAGTTCAGATTGAAACATGCGAACAACGAGACTGGCAATTTCAGTGGGCTGAGTGGCACTAGGAGTTAGTTCCAGGAGGTTTGAGTCGAGTTTTGATGTTGTAAGAATGTCATCGACGATCATCTTTTGGTGGTTTACGCAGAGTTTGATGGTACTCGCAGAATCCAAACAGCTTTCCACAATGGAGGCATTGAGCGCAGCGTCTGTAGAACGATAGCTGCTCAGACTAGCTGAAATATCGTCCGCACACTGTAGTATAGCGCTGAGAGGATTTCGCATCTCATGCGACGTGATATCGATGAATTCAGTCTGCTGGCGTCTCCTTTCTTCAGCCTCGCAGAGTCGTCGGCTTTGAAGGCCTTCGACCCACTTGAGGTGAGAAATATCTGTTATCGAGCCTAGAATTGATCTGAACCGGTTAGTGAGGCGACCGCTATAAGTTGAAATCCATGGGCTCGCCCGAGGTGAATTTTTTTCTATTAGTGCTTCAACTGATCAACATAATAACCGGCATGCCCCCATCAACATCAGTGGCTCCCACAAACGCTACTAAATAAAAGGTAGTATTACTTCTATTGCATTCGATGAATTGTGCTGCTCTAGAAGCCTTTCATAGCACTGAACGCATTCGATCCTTGAGCGTGTTTTGAGGGAGCAATCGAAGTCGGTGGGAGCACGCCAGTTATTTTATCTACTGGTTGTGCTCGAGTCGGCTCAAAAGGAAAGACTTACTTCAGCGAATCCCCAGACCCAAATTCGAGTTGGGTTGTAAACAGCACCCAAGAATCAATTATCTCGCCATCAAGATCAAAGTTGGTTGCGGCGTCCCTTGTCTTTTTGAGTTGAAGCTCACTAGACCAGGATTTGTGTTCGTGCAGCATTTGTAGCCAACCTTCATCCATTTTCTCATTGCTACTATCCATAATGCAGTCTGCCCACGAAGCAGTGAGCATTTCGTCCCTCGCCAGACCTGTCATTTCAAAGAATCGATCGTTGGCTTCGACAAATTTGCCTTCTGGATTGAGGAAAAACATTCCCAGAGGAGAGAGTGCTGTCATTCGCCGCAGTCTATCAGTCTGAAGTGCGAGTTGCTTCGAGAGACTTTCCTTCTCTATCGCAGCAGCGGTGCTTCGCCGAATTTCTTCTTCATGAAGTATGGTGGAAGCTAAAGAGGTGGCCAATTGTCGATTGAGTAAACTTATGAAAGACTTGTACGTTTCGTCGTATGGACGCCTTGGATTCATACCTATTACGAGAAAGGCAAGTACCGTTTCCCCATTCGTTGGTCGTACTGGGAAAATGATTGCATCTTGACATGGGTCTGGAAACCCTCGCCACTCAATCCCTTCCAGTAGCTCTTCAGGAAGGGATCCATCTTTGATGTGTAGTAAAGTGGGCTCCCTGGTACGCATTGCTTCGCGAAAAGCGGGTACGAAGCCCTCTCGACTGCGTTTGAGATCCAGTTGGAGAGGTGTCGCAGGGTGTCCTTCCGGTATGCCAATAGATCCCTCAAAGTTGCATGATTTCAAAGAGATTGTGCTGCCTGAGGATATTGATTCATGATCTGGGTCTTCAGTATCGCTCACAGAATAGAGGAGCGCCATTGGGACATCAAAGTTGCTTTCTTCCAGGCCCTCCAGTACCAGTTTCCAGAATTGCTTGACTGAGGTGGCTCTAGACACCGTGCCCCCGAGTTTGCTTACTGTTTCCATTCCCCGGCGATTTCGGACTTGATCTGACACGTCAAACGGGGCATTATAGAAGCCTAGTATTTGCGAAGTGCCGCCGTACAAAGGGGTCCACGACCAAGAAAAGAAAGTCTCCTCAAGGAATCCACGCCGTTTGATAGGCAGGTAATCGTTTTCTCGTCGGATAGAGACACCAGTCTTAGCGCATTCCGCAAAAACAGGAGCAATGGAGTCCCATAATTCAGAAAATGGCCCTGAAAATCCGGTACCCATCAGCTCTGGATGCTTGTTGCCAGCTACTTCATCAGCGTAGGCTGCGTTGTAAAGCATAGTCAAGTCACTCCCCCAAAACAGAGCGGCCGGGTGAGGATTGGACATGAGAAGGTTTGCAACCTGGCGAAACTCGGGCGACCATTTCTCCATTGGACCCAAAGGAGTGTCTTTCCAGTTTACTAGGCGAGCTAATGCAATATGATCTGATATTACGCCCTTGGGTGATTTTGCAGTCCAATCGGCGCACGCTTTATCAGGAGCCGCAAGTGTCAGTGATCCTCTGCTGTGAGAAGAGTTTCCGGTATCATCGGAGCTTGTGCGGGCTGACTTTGGGAAGTAATAAGGCTTGGAGGAAGGGATTTTTTGGACTGGTACGAGATTTGGCCTGTCATCTGTGGATATCTTTATCGCTTTTCGTGAAGTAGAACCAATAAGATCGATCTTCGCAGAGGCTCTAGTAGCACCAGAGATGCCCTTGGGTATTTCGCTAGTTGCATTGGACGACACGTTCGCTAGAGGGCCTTTTTCATTCCATAATATGTTGCCGCTAATGATTCGCCATCGGCGTCGAACAGTGAAACCCGTCCAGAGAAGATTCCCAAACAGGAACGAAAGTGGAAACACATCTTTCGAATCGTCGTGTGTAGTTACACTAATGGCCCAAGCTCTGAAGTCCTGATACGATGGCTTTTCAGATCTAGAAAGAGGTGTGGGTAATTCTCCGCTGGTGACCGCATCGTAGAGTTGATAGTGTACGCGAAGGGCCAAATTGCAAAAAATGGGACTGAGAAGGTGGCTGACCCTGTCTTGGTCTGGATCGAGATCGAGGATGAAGCTAGGTCGGCTGTCCTGGTCGAGTACTTCTTCGATGCTAAGATGCTCGAGTTCCCCAAGCGATGTGATGGGTGTGTCCATGGATATAGTACTACTAGTAGGTAAAGATGAAAAGGCGATATAGGTGCATAGTAGGCGGCGGTGGAATTAGGTTTACGGCGGGTGTAGTACGTTGCGACTTCAAAGTTGTGAAGATACTCGTGTATCAGATGTATCCGGCACAAGGAGGGTAGTGGCTCATGACCATTGACCAGCAACGGTCAAGTGCCAACCTCTGCGAGCAAGACAAATCGTGGCAGATCAGACAGTGTTATCGTATCAAGATCCTTTGCGCGTGTTTACCATGTCCGTCATCGACAAGTAGGTGCGATACAAGACTTGAAATTGGACCCTGGCTTGCCAATGTGTTGACTTCTTCCACTTTTACGGCTCCTAGGACCTGGGTACGTACTTTGTAAACTACCGGTGTCCCGTGTACTTGGGTGCAACTGTAGGTCGGTACCGGTACTCTCGTAGTTTTATACAGCCACAGCCCGCGATCACAGCCACGTCAAGCTATGTAACGTAGGTAGGCGGGTACAGCAGCCTTGGCAGGCACACTCAATCTATGTAGTTAATGTTGCGCGTGGATCAGGGATCAACTTCGAGTACCAAACAAAGGTAAGATAAATAATAAGCTTTTTAGCGTGTGGGGCGAATAGTTGTTTCCAAAATCAAATGTTGCGCGTGAAAACCTCAAGGAGTATATGATGGCTAGAGCTCTCGAAGGACTGTATCACGGACCCGATTTCGATCCAGCGACGGTAGCGGAAAAGTGGGAATTGAAAAACAATTTCAAGATCCAGAAAATGGCAACGAGGTTAGAATGATCAATGATTGACCCAACATTTGGAGTTCATGTTCCAAGACTTTCGGGAGGCGGAACATGTGCACGTGCATATATATTCCCCGATTGGTCCGATAGACCCAAGAGATCGGCTTTTCGGATATTCAAGCATCAGATATCGTCGTGCTCCATTGTGACGCAAAATCTTTATTATAGCACTCTCGCACCCACCACAGCACATGGCCTCAATGCGTGTTAAGCCTTATGCTTATGAAGTGCATTGGTACGAGTCTAGCCAGTCCTAGTCATTGCTGCTCATGCAACGCCATCATTCTGTCAGATGGCCCGGCAATGGACCTTGGGTTCATCTGTGCACTGCTCGCAGCCTAATTCCACGACTTGCCTACCACGCATCTGTTCGCTATGCGACAATTGCTCATAGGAACGATGGTCTTACTCTTGCTAGAACCAAATTGCAACTGGACAATCTCATTTTGAGTACAAGGATTCACGTTATGACTCCGGTACTAGTTCTGACTCTCAGTGATACGATTCCTGCTATCCATGGATCTGTTACTTTCGGATTTTGACGATCTTGGAAACGTCGTGGCTACCGGTAATACTGTTTATGGTCGCTGGAGATGTTGGTCAGCATGGTCTCTACCAGTCTGGTACGCTAATTGATGTTCTCTCCCTCAACTACGGTTCACAGATCTTGAAAATCGACCCTTGAGTCACTCTGTAAGTACCGTAGTGAACTTTAGGTATAAATGTAATGATTCTCGTCCCATTCGCAAACTTGAGCTAAGTAGTCTGACGTCTAATTTTTCATCTTCGTCCTCGCATCTTTCCACACTATTTAACTCAACTTCCGCCAGTTCCGCGTACTTTAGCTACACAGTCAAACTAGTAAGATCGATTCGACAGATCAACCGAAATGGATCTTCTCGCGGAACTCGAAATCATAGCTCAGTCAATAGGCCCAGATTGTCTCGATGCGGACAATATCTCCGCCGAAGATCTGGATCGATGGCAGCGCCTGTTTAATCTTTCAGCAGATGAAGCCAAAGAACGTATTCGCGAACAGAGAACCAGTATTGGAAGACCTATAGTCTCTGACGATTACTGGGAAGAAGTTCAAGAAAACCATCCCGGCCATACCAAAGAAAGCTACCAATATTCTCTCTATCTATCAACCATACGGCGAGCTCCGCAGAAGTCCAAACCTGCCCCAACAAAAAGCTCTGAATATCTTCTTCGGCTAGATGGACCACTGAAAACTGCGGCTGATGTCAAGGCCATTATTGGGGTAGAGCTCCCACTAGTACATGGTTCAGATGACTCAGACCAGGACGTGGATTTTGTCATCGTCAACGGATCTACGAAGGCAGTCATCCAGGAACATTTTGAAAGCTCGATTTCTGCGGCAATATTTCATCCTACGTTTTTGAAGATTGCTATGGCGAAGAAGGATCTACAGAGCAATTCGCTCTATCCAACACTAGGTAAGACTTGCATTTTTCCTAAGCTCTTTCTTCTTGTCTTCTTCTTGAAAGCGCCATGGCACTCATTCATGGCCATCGCGTTTGATGGGAAGCCAGAGATGAATCCGAATATGTTTGCCAAAGTCAAGGACAGCTTTCGATTGGAACTGATACTAACATGATATAGGCATTGACAGTACACTGCCTCAGTTCCGGATGCAGAATGGAGCGAAAGGCAGCCCGGGCCATACCGAGTATCCCGTCTGCTACTTTTTCTACGGTACTTTGGCAGAACCAGATCGCCTAGCTCGTCTTCTCAATCTTGATGCAGAGCCAAAACTCAAAGCCTGCTATATTCAAAGAGGGATTGTGAAAACATGGTGCGGAAGATACAAGGCCTTGGTTAACTCCAATGATCCATCTGCCGCAGTGGAAGGGTTCGCTCACTGGATCACGTCGGCAGAGCAAGAACAAGCTCTGCAGTATTACGAATCGGACATGTACGAAGTGGTACGATGCCAAATCGAATTTGACGATTCTGACACTCCACAACCTGGCTTGACATTCCGATTTGTGGACGAGCACAACGAGAAACTCTCCGACGGGGACTGAGAGCGTGAAGTTTTGATTCATGGGGATATTATTGATTTTCCACCTGATCCATCACTTTCTGCATACGAATGAATAGTTCCGGTATCCTAAACGGCTTGGATACAACATCATCCATGCCGGCTTCGATGGCAATCTTTACCTGTTCTAATCTAACATTTGCAGTCACTGCTATAACTGGCACATGTCCTTGCATAGCTCCGCTCTGCTTCCACTGTCGGATGTTGCGAACGCAGGTTAAACCATCCATAACTGGCATCTCCCAATCCATCAAGATCAAAGAAAGCGGTTCACCATCTGGCGAACAGAACTTGGTGGTACGCAAGTAATCTAAAGCTTCAGCACCGTGGTTGGCTACTGCAACCTTCATTCCAAGATTTCGTAACTGCTTGGCAAGGACTCGTTGATTGACGAGATTATCTTCCACGACCAGAACATAGAAATCTTTAGCGTCTCTGGGTTTCTCGGTGGTTGTATCGGACGGGGACTGGCTGAGAGTTTGAACTGCATGACTGCTGGCAGTGCGATCGGGAAGAGGTGGTATATTTGTGGTTGGGCCGATAGCAGAGTTTGGACTTGCTCTGGAATCTCCTGGTTGAGCGAAGTTGGAGTCGAGTTTGCGAGCTTTCATATAAAAAGAGAAAGTACTTCCTGCACCCGTGTTGGATGCGAAGCCAATTGCTCCACCATGCATTTCAGTAAGCCGCCGGGAAATGAAAAGCCCAAGACCGGAACCACCTAGAATAGATTAGATAGTTACAAATGTCAAGTGAGAGGAGTAAATACCATAATTGATATGAGTGCGAGGAGAGGCTTGTGAAAAGCGGGCAAAGAGTAAATCTTTTTCAGCTTCAGTCAAACCTCGACCAGTATCATGAACCATGAAATGCACATATATCTTCCACGATGTCAGCAGCTGAATACCAATGAACGATTTATGAGAACATACTGTTTCTCCCAGCTCCCAGTCTGCCCGTAACGATTGAGCTTCAGTCTCATTGTGTATATGACCATACACAATATGTCCACACGTACTTTTTGACGGTCGCTGAAGCGATAAGCCCATGCTCACCACAACATTGCGTATCTTTTCAAGTCGAGTAAATTTGATCGCGTTGGTGATGAGATTCTAGACAATCGTTAGTAGCTACAGACTCGGAGATGACGTACGAGTTGGACGAACAATTAGAACCTGTGTTAATCTGGTTGGATCCATAGACACCCAAGTGATTTGACTTTGTTGCCATGATTCTTCCAGTTCAAATATCAGTCCAACATCAGCCGACTTTGCTTCTGCCTCAAACATTTTCACGGAATGCCTTGCTAGAATTTCAGGTTGTACAGCGACTGGAGTCATTGCTAAAAGTCCCGAGTCGAGTTTAGACATAGTAAGAACATCTTCAAGTATCGTTAGCTTGGGCTGGGCATGGTAAAAGGACAATTACCATCTACAATGCACTTCATGTGTTGCGAACACTGCACAATTGTTTCGGCGGATTCAATAGCCGTATGTATCGTACTTTGAGGCAATCCAGATGGATCGCTTGACTTTAAGTGCTCTTTATGAGAAGATAGGATACCCTGTAACCACGGTTAGAAACCATCCAATTCGTGCCAAAGCCGCAGAGAAAACTCACGTCGGCGCATTGCACGATAGCAGATAATGGATTTCGCATTTCGTGTCTACTTGATTAGAATGCAGTGAACGTTCTTGACAGGTATGGAACCTACGAGGTGGTATCGATGAAGTTCTCCAACTGTCTGGCGAACGTTAAATCAAGATATCGTTCGAGCGACAGCCAGTAACATACCTTTTCGACTCTTGAGCGTCCAATGCACGAGCCGATTGGACTTTCTCGCCCCATTTTTGGCGACTTGTTACACGCATCAGCATTGGAAGAGACGATTCTTTGAAGTCTCACCTAATGTCTGTAACGCATCCAATGATTTCCAAAATCTCGCCATCTTCGGATAATTCGGGAAAAGCTGAGCATAACACCCACATTGGCTGTTGGTTCTCAGCTGAGTGCCAATTGGGTACTGTCCAAGTTCTTTTTAGGCGCAGCTCGAACGACCTGCACAATATCAGCATGTTTGACAATACGAAGACTATTTCCACTGTATGCTTACTGATGGTTTTTCTTTTCCATCAACTCCGCGAATCGGGCCCTGCCTTTTTCTGCATACTCCTCATCGATTAACATATCCCACCCATCATCCAGATTTACTTCTCTATTATCTGGTTGAAAAATGTTATACCAAGCTTCGTTCCGGTACGTGGCAAGCCCATCTAAGCCAACGATAAAGATGCCAATATCAGCTCCCTCTGCAAAACGTTTGAATTTCAGACTGCTTCGCTCGACCTCTCTTTGCGTGACGAGCAGTTGTTGCATCAGCTTGGTTTTCAAAGCCTCAGCTCTATCCATAGCCTTTTCACGCCGTTGAATGTCCTTTTCGTTCAAAAGGATGGATGTCAAAGATGCGGAGAGTAGTCTGCTCGTGACTAATATAAATTGATGATAGCCATCATCGTAAGGAGTGAGAGGATTGAGACCAATCACAACAAACCCGAGTATATGATCGTCTCCAGATGTAGGATTAACGGAAAAAATAGCAATTGATTTGCAAGTTTCGCCAAAGGTTTTAGCCATAGTTTCAATCAGAGGATTGTTTGATATTGTATCGTCGTCAAATACAACAACAATTGGATCTCCCGAAACCATGGCCTTTCGGAAATAAGGCATCAGGCCTTTGGTATCATTGAAGAGGACAGTTTGAAGTTGAGGTGGTGAAGAACCTTCCCAACCAAGTACTCCTCGCAGCATGCAGCTTGTATCCTCTCCAGAATCTGGAGTAATTACGGAGGCCAACTCCTCGGCTGGACCACCCTCGGTTTCGACAGAGTAGAGTAACGCAAATGGAACATCTTTTTCGTGATGGGACAGCACCTCCTTGACCAGAGTCCAGTAATCTGTAACACTCCGTGATTTGTTAATCTCTTCACTAAGTTCCAGAACCATTGACAGACGTCTTTGTAGTAAGACTTGTTTAGTCTGTAGAGCTGTCAGAGATAATCACTGATAGAGAGTACATGAATAAGACCGTGATTGCGGGATGCAATTTAAAACCAAAGGAAAGGACCGGTACATGACTTACAGTTTCGGAGACGGTCTCAAAGTGTCCAATAGTCGCGCCTTGCCCGTCAAAAATGGGTAAAAATTTCATGGAGAAATAGGTTTCCTCCAGAAAACCATTGCGAGTAATCACAACCGGTTTATTTGTTTCTTCAACAGGTTTACCAGCAAGGTTCTCAATGATAATAGGTTCGAAGTCATGCCAGACTACAGCAAGGGCATTTCTTGCGCTTTTTCCCATGCACATTGGATGGAGACCTCCAATGAGTTCGGTGTATGGCTCGTTGTAAATCATTACTACCTCGGGGCCCCAGAACAAAACGGCTGGCCGTGGATCTTGCATGATGAGATTGGCGGCACTGCGTAGTTGTGTTGACCATGTATGCATTGATCCTAGCGGGCTATTGGCCCAGTCGGTATTGCGAGCGAACTGGATATGAGATGTGTTATCCTTAGGCGGAAGCGAAGCAGTCCAATCAAATGAGCGATCCTGTGATATAGATCTAGTGATAGTTCTGGGTTCAGTTCCTTCCAGACGCTCGAAGCGAGTTCCACTCAAAACATTCCACCGTTTATGAAGAACAACCTTGGCCCAAGTGAAATTGTTGTAGATCAAGCTGTCTACAGTATCTGTAGCACTGGGGCTTTCAACCGCAGTTGTAGCCCAGTTTCGGAATTTGTGCCATGCCGCGAGGTCTAGGCATTCTTTGCCTTGAACTGTCGCCAACAACTCGCCAAATTCATGTTTCAGTAAGGCAGGATTGTTGTAAACAGGCTTGATGATTGATTCTTCGGTTAAGGCTGTGGCGGTATCGATTATGAACGTTGGCCTTGGATCGCATTCTAGAAAATACAATAAGCTCGTATCACTAGGCAGCTCTTCCGCGTCCATATCAGCTTGGTGAGGAGATGGGGTGAAGGAAATGAGTATTGCAATATCCCCGGCCGATATCTACTCAGTAGCATTAGCAATCGGTGGTCTCCGTTCTGTTCATGTTCCCTATTGGGTGCGCTGGTACCTCTTATGCGAATAGGTTCAGGACGGTAAAGGCCATGACGGAAACAAAACTGGCAGCGATCGTCACGAATCTCAAAGCGTACAGAAACCAGTACACGCCTGGTCAATCAATTGACGGCAGCGATAGACTTTGGCTCACGGTAGGTTGTTGTCCATTGAATTGATGTACTACTCAAAATCCGAAAAAGGTAAAACATAAGAACGTTCAATGGTGACGTCACGAGCTAGTGCCATAAATACACGCGACGGCGTGGATGTCGCGGTGGATTCAGGTACCATCGCTCCTGTCAGCCTTCAGCCCTTTGCCATACTCTATGGTATTGTCAGTCCAGACTCCAGCCAAGAAGAGAAGTTTTGGTGAATATATCTCGCTCCGATAGAATTTCGTGTAAGATATATCGCCGTCGTCAAAGGTACTGCAGTGGTAGTCTAGCTTGTAGCTTGCCATGTCTTGTAAGTTTCTCCCCTTCTCTGATGTGTGGAGAGAAAGAACACAGGCCTCTTCTTGCAGTAATGCAATTGATTTGGAGAACTTGAACACGATGATAACTGGTTCGTACAGGTCCAAAGAGCGCGCGAAATGTTGTTCTTATTGTACTATTTGACGGTGCCCCCTTTTTAATATTGCCCCTGACATGCCTTGAACACTCAACACCATTCGCGTCTTCAAGATCCATCATGTCAATTGAATTGATCGCTGGACACATGGCCTAAACAGGGAAACAGGCTGTTCCCAAGTTATCTCTCGCGCAGAGTCCTGAAATTTTTGGAGGCAATAGAAGATGATACCACATTTATAGTACGGCCTTCTCACTATTAACCCCTGCTCGAGGAACCGCATCGTGCTTCGGCCTACTCAGCATTTCAGTTGGAACACATGCCATCACGAACCCAACTAGCTATGCCGAGACATACGGCTTTGACGCCGCGTCTGTCACAACGAACTCGGCGGCCAGCAACCCCTTTCTTCCTGTCGCTGGAGGTAGTCATTCCATCTGGACTAGCCATGCTTGCGTTTGTTTATATAGGTTTCAATTGAGCAGTTGGCGCACGTTTAGCTCACGGAGGAGTTGTGGGCCTCGTTGCTGGGTTATCGGTCCTCAAATATACGCAAAATCTCGATAAAGTAAGACGGGAAACGAGTGGCAATGAGAATTGGAAAGAGTTGGAGCTGCAAGACAAGCCGCCTTTGGTCATGGTGTGGCTGTTTCCATTGGAATTGCTATTCATTTATGGATGCTTATTACTGATACAGAGACTTGATGCCAGTCAATTTATATCGAGTTGAGCTTTGAGGTATGCGGTCCCCCCACGCTATAGTTGAAGCTGTTTATTACCATTAAATCTTGCAACGCGACGCTGAAGCAGATACACCTTAATCTCTTTTTGCGTCCCAGTTCACCCTGAATAGCTTATCTGGGTTAAGGAGACAGTATGGATCAAGCGCGAGCTTAACATGTCGCATCATATCCACAAAGCCTGGTCCATTCTCGTTTACCAACATGTCACGATACTCCAAGCCGATTCCATGCTCGCCAGTAATCGTTCCCTCCATTTCGATGGCTCGCTTCTGTACAGTGGAAATGATTTGTCGGGCTTTGTCTTTGTCCGAGCCCCCGTACAGTACTGTGGTATGGAAATTGCCTTTCAAAAGTCAGCATCAAATCCCAATGTATGCACGGAAACAGAACATACCATCCCCAACATGTCCCAAGCACGATCCAATCAAGCCACTTTTGTTGAGAAGCTCAGTTGTCTCTTCGACGAGATCCGCTAGTCGAGAAATTGGGACTGCTGCATCTGCACTGAGAAACTTGTCTTCTGGATTCTCTTTCATGGCAAGCAAGCTCCATAAAGCAGTTTTTCTAGCCATCCAAAGCGCTGCGACTTCTTTATCGTCTTTCGAGAATTCGAGCGACTGGCATCCATTTCGTTTCGCTGAATCCTCGACACGATCAATTAATTCCTGTACGCTCTGCGGTGTATGTCCAGCAAATTTCATAAACAGAGTAGGAATTTCCGGATATTGCTTGTCACAGTAACCAGCCTGATTCACGGCTTTCATTGTGAACCCATCCAAGAGCTCCAATGCCGCAACAGGCATATCGTTTTGGACAATCTCGATGGCTGTATCAACTGCAGCTTGTGTAGTTTTGAACGCCAACACTGCAACTCTTATGTTTCTTGGTGCACTTGTTAATTTTAGTGTTGCTTCAGTGACTATTCCCAAAGTACCTTCCGATCCGATCATAAGTTGAGTAAGATTGTAACCCGCGCTCGACTTTCGAGGTCGATTTCTTGTTCTAACAATCGTTCCATCCGCAAGAACAACAGTCATACCAAGGACCCAATCTTTCATGGTTCCATAACGATAAGCATTCGTTCCAGAACACCCCTGACCAATCATTCCACCGATTTGAGCGCCTGGTCCAGGATCTGGCGGAAAGAAATATCCTTGAGGATCAAGTTGGGCGTTAAGTTCTTCAAAACCTACACCTGGCTGTACCACGACGTCCATATCTTTTGCGTGTAATTGTATGACTTTGTTCATGAGCTGAAAATCGATACAACATCCTCCTCTCGTCGTTGCAGCTAAAGTACCTTCCAAGCTAGTACCTCCAGAAAATGCAATCATTGGAATTCGCCTTTTGTGACATATTTTGGCAATGGCACTGACTTCCTCCGTTGATTTCGGATGGACGATAAATGAATGTCTATCAAGGTCTCCACCAGGGGCTACAGACCATTCTGTGCTTGAATGAGTGATGCGCTCTCCAAGGCTGGTAATGACTCGTTCAGCACCCAAGAGAGTGACGAGTTCATTTTCTGCGTCTCTGAGACTTTTTTCTGTCAGATCGTATACTGCGACAGGCATTGCATCTAACGGTGTAGTTGATTGGCCATTGAGTCGTTGACTGTCACCAGGATTTGATGTCGAGTTGCCGCGAGCACTGTACAGTGCAACTGAAGACATTGCGATGAATGCCCCAGCGCTCACAGGTATTGCCCATTTCCATCTGTCGGACTTGGATGGCGGAGATGATTTTGTTGCAATTGTTCGAGAGCTCCCCGGTTTCCCAGCCTTGATTACGCGGCGAGAAGCATTGCCGTACACTCTTAAGAGTGAATATCGCGTCATTTTGATAGACTGCGAACCAACTGGAACATAATTGAGTAAAACTCCCAAGGAATGGAGTTCTTAATGAAGAGGTGGTGAAGACAAAGGGCAAGCGCCACCGGCATCATACAGGACGACGACACAGGTACTACCTCACTACGCCTGCTCGAGCAGGACTCACCAACGTTGGCCGCTTTTTTTCCACAAACTTAATTTTGCAGAATTGTGATAATGTCCCCAAACATTAAAAATAAGTGGAAATGAATCTATATATGCTAACCGCATGACAAAATAACTGGCGTTCTCCCCCATCAACATCGCTGGCTCCCACGACTGGTTCTAATAAAGAGGTGTTATTTTCCATCGCATTCAATAAAAATTCGAGTCTAAACGTCCTATTATTCAAATAAAGCACTCGATGCCGGAGCTTGTTATGTAGGAGCTATCCAAGTCGATTGGGGCACGCCATTTATTTTGTCTATTGGTTGCTATGGATAGAAAAGGTTTTTTGCTGGAACACTTCTTGATTTCGCTAGACCATGTTGTTGTATGCTTGGCTATGGCGTACACTCAAAAAAAGATTTGATAGTAGATATATGGGTACAAGAGAGATGTGTCAGTACTGACCAACTAATAAGTTCTAAGAATATGAGAAGTCTCAGGAGAACTGAGCGTTCCTTCAATCTCATCGAGCCTTCATGTGGAGTTCTTTACAATATCAGCACAACTTCGCACAAGTGGATTTTGAAAGGATAGGATAACTATAAACCGAAAGCTTTTATGATGATCTCTGATCAATCATCCTTTATTCATTTCATGAGGCTACCGTGCTGTTGGAATGAAGCTTTACGGGCAATTGGTACCATAACATCCACAGTCTCCAAGGTCCTTGTACAGCTGACTGCGTCCAGCTACACACTGATTGATCTCAGAGCACCAAGCAGACCCAGAGCGGCATCCGCAGATTCCATTGTGGCAGATTTGACCATACTCGCACTAACTCTGATTGTTAGTGAATCCCATTGATGGAGATGTTGATCGTACCTCATTGCCACATTTCCCGCAGTTAGCAGCATCATGCGTGGTACTAACGCAAACTTCATCACAGAGCTTTTGATCAGTGATGGTTTTGTAAGGGCCACATTCGTAGCAAGGACCAGTTCCAGTGGCAGCAGCTGTCAGACAGTCATCGGGCAATGACACGTTATTGCAGAAGGATTTGCATTTGCTGTCTACTGCGGCTGGACTGGCGGAGGGAGTTGCTACAGCGCCTAATGGAGTTGTTAGCAACGTAAAAAGGGTTTTCCCATACTTATTACATACAAACGGCAAGGAGGAGATAGACGAGAGACTTCATATTGGCTAATAGAAATTCGTGTATGATGTGAGCGAAGAAGACTGGACGAATCGGAGAGTGCTGAATTCTTCTGAAATGTCCGCCTTTGACAGCGCTCTTTATACTTTTTTAGGCCAGCAATGCATTCTATGTAAACATTTCTTCTTTACCTAAAGTTACGCACGCCACAACTAAGAAGTTTACATTGAAGATTTCAATTGGGAGGTTGGGTGGTACGATTCACGAGAAAGTCAGACCACGAGGTGATCTAGAACCTTGGCAAACAAAGCTTTAAAGGCAGATCCAAGCCCATTCTTTTTGAGGTTTTGCATTATAGTAGTACTCAAGATGCGCGTGGTAGTAGAGAAAGATTTAAGCTGAGTTTGTTCCCCTTTTTATGCCTGGTAAAGTACGACCACGATGCAACGTTCCGCAAGCCACGCGGTTGCTTGGCGATGTATATAATTGAGCTAATGCTCGTACAATCCGGGGCAAAACGGGAACGTGGTTCAGCTTGGTGTATATTTAGATTCTAAAAATTCCGACATGTTAATTGAGTGAATCTGACAAACTTGTCGGAATCGGCTTGAAAAACCCTTTGTCGTGATAAACAAAAATTGGCTACCGTCTCATCATTCTTGGATTTGAAAAGATGATGAAAACCAGAATAAAATGCTTCAACGCATTACACAATGGATTCACCATAAGAATAGTTCTTAGAGTGGGAGCTTGCATGCATGTTCTTTGAAGCCGATTTTTCAAAGACGGCTTTTAAACGTCCCCTCCATCGCCTTATCGTTGCACCGAGTGCTTTCACAAGTATAACAGCGTCTAGCCAAAAGCGGTGGTAGGAGTCATCCGCGCTGATGGAAGCCTGCCACTTATTTTGCCTAGTCGTTGGATGTGGAGAGATAGGTAGTTTCCCTTTAGTATCTACGACGAGCCAGGAGATCATTATAAATAACGAATAGATTGCGGCAAGCAAACACCATAACTCCAGGTAAATGCTCGAAGAAGAGTAGTATACAATGCAATGATTGATAAAAGCAATCCAAACAATCAACAAACGTGACTGACACAAACCACTACCCCATAATCCTATTACAACTTCAAAGGCTCTCCAAAAGGTGTAATCTTCTCAGCATTAACGTGGATACCGAACAAACAATCCGGGAAAACACCTGGCGTATCGCTGTCCAAGAAAGCATCAAAGTCCACATCCGCAAAGGTCTTACCAGCCTCTTTGCAAGCTTCAGCATTCAAAGCAATGTCCTGCAACTTGAAGCCGAATCGATTTTGAATGTCGCCCATAGCATTAGGGTGATCACCTGATGTTAGAGTCACGGTGGTACCTTCATCCTCAGGGAGACGGAAACGTTGGCATACTGCACCATCAGGGCTGAGAAAGTCTTCTGGGTCATTGTTGGCACAAGTGCTGACGATATTATCAACAACCAGCGTCATTCCAATCTTGCTCATGGCCATTGATAGAAGGTAGGCACGTATGTTCTGAGCCATGGCAGATGCGTAGTCGGACTGGCTCATGACTGGGTTGAGGTGAGCGCCACCGAGGAGAACTTGGACATTGGAGTCGTCGGTTACGCCGTTGACGAAAATGGAATTTAGCTGATCCATGACGGCGCTTTGAACGGTTGGGACAACGCTGTCGAGTAAGCCTTGCATGATCTCGGGCTGCTCGGCTAGAGTCTCTGCTTCCATTGCGGAATCTTTCTGGGCTTTCTTGACAGTTTTCTTCGCCAGCTTTGTGAACTTTTTGAGGATCTTCCTAATGAAGTTCAGTTCGGCACCAGCTTCGGGAACAGGAATGAAGTTGAGAGCTAGTTCTTGAATCTTAAGGAGGTTGTCGCGTGAAACGGGGAGAGGTTGTGGAGAGATATCGTGTAACATGGTACCGATATAGCCCTCTGAGTTGACCTGATCGTGGGCGTCCTTGATGCCATTGAACATATTCCTGAGGTTGTTGTAAATATTTTCGTAGGCTTGAGCTACGAATCCGAAGCGAAGGTCGTTGAAGGAGCTGCAAACAGTGGAGCCATCGGGAAAAGGACCTGGGATGCTGCATGATCCAGGTCTGCTGAAATCGGTACAGTCAAAGGTTGGATCTCCGTTGATGCTATTAGCTGCCAGCACATTGCGAGGGAATCCGGCTTCTGCAAACGATGTTAGCATTTGATATCTTCTAAAAGTATGATGTACTTACGCTGCCCGAATTGAGGTATGCCAAGTATAAAGTCATCAAGGTCATTTGTATTCCAGTTGTCCTGAGTGAAATCTGCGACGCCGCATCCAGTTTTCAATTGAGCGCCTGGTACAGCTAGGCCAGGACCGAGACCGCCAAGCCCAGGCCCAACAGGTTGTGAGAAAGCTGGTGAGAGTAGGGCGGCTACTACAAATGCAAGCGATTTCGATGCCAAAGAAGACATGATGAACAGGAATTGCGAGTAGATGTTGTCGATGAGACTAGTCTATGGTTTGGCAGAGAGCTGGCGATAATAGAACAAGATAGGAAACTGCAGAAAGGGAACCAATCGTACAAGAAGAGAGAGTCTCAACGAAAAGCTAGAAATCGTGAACGCTATGGATGAGTAAAAGAAACTTGGATGCGAAATTGTTTATCATGAAAAATAGTTTTCCTATATTATTTCCATTTGATCCTTTATACACATTGTCAACTCTCTCGGATGCTATAAAAACTTACCATACATAAAGACGGTGTTTGCTACGGCATTTGGTTTTGCTCAATGGTGTATGGAGATGTAGAAGGGCGCGACATTCAGCCGCATGGCACTGCTGTACTTTAGGGCGTTAGTTGCAAAGTAGTTTAGACAGTTATAACGCGATGTAAGCTGCTTACTTCCTTGTTCCTTCTGATGAAATATTTGCCCTTAATTGGTTGGTGAAGATGACGGTTTCGTGCGGATTAGCCGCGCTGATGGATTTCGAGGCTTAGCATTGAGGAGGTCAAGCCCAGCCTCAGCTGTACATCCGAGTCTGTCCCGAGATTGAACCAAGAGCTACTCATTCGCAGCAAATTAAGAGAAGCCAGGATCACAAGAATGCCTCGTTTGGCTTTGACTGCAGACTCTTGGTCTAACGGAAGACGTGGTGGCGGGCGAGTCGCAGATGAGGTGAGGTTGTGTTTGTTTACAGGGGTTTCTGAGTTAGGATTAGCGCAAAGCCTTCCCATTACGATAATTGGATGGACTACTGGTCGCTGAACCAATTAGATAGATACCTACCTTCCTAAGTCATTCACCTCAGCCTGATGGTGCCGACAGCGACATCTGCTGCTTTTGGACCATAACACCAACCAACTTTGAACGTGCAGACCTTTACATCCACAAACCTCCGCTTCCATTCAACTTCTACATCTTCAAACTTTACATCCATAAGCTTGAGCATCTACAAACTGCTACACTCACAAACTGCTACCACAGCAATTTTGCGCATCTACAAGCCTTCAAATTCGCAAACATTCTGCAAACGCCTTTACGCGCGTTGAGCATTGCCCAAAACAATAAATACCCGAATCAACGGTAGGTATCTGTTGTGCATCTTTCCTTACTATTTGATACCCGCTGACGACTTTGCTATATATAGACCCTCGATCATTCGCACAACTACTTCCATCAGCCTCTAAGGTTTTTCCTGCCTCGCATTTTGCTCGACTTTGTTGTTTGCCGCGCATTTATAATGGCAGACCCAGAATGCGACTTCCTCCACGATATTTCGGATACACCATACCTCTACACCCAAGCAGATTCGATGGACATTATCCGTGTTTGTAGCCGCCCCTCTGGCGGTGATGACTTCGAAAATGAAGCTGCCACTGTCATTTCTTCTTGTTATCGGGGTCAGGAAGTAGCAAAGCTGGCTCCGTTGCAACGTGACAGTGCGAAAAAGGCCTCGGATCTTGGAAATCTTGATCGAATTCCGCTGGAGGTACTTCAATTTGTCATTCTAGAACTGGATCTGGAATCGCTGCTTGAATTTCGTCGAGTCAACTACTATGTTAGAGAGTGTGTGGACTCAGTGCACCAGTTTCAAATCATGAAATCGCATGCACTGGACATGTTTTGGACACTTGTCCGAACAAAACTAGCCATGAGAGTTACGCTGTCGGAGTTCTATCGCGTGCTATGCACCGATGAATGTGCATACTGTTCCATGATTGGTGGTCTTGTCTTTCTACCTACATGGACTAGGTACTGTTATGCGTGTCTCAAAAGTTGGCCTTTGGAGATTGGTGGTCGCCGTGGTCATATACCTCCAATGCCTACTGCTATGACCCCCTTAAGTACTGCAAGGCAGTTTTTGAGCCTCGGGAAAATCAATCTTTCCAGCCTGGGAGGTATTGAAAGTATTCCTGGTTCATATGGTCCCCATCAGTACAAATACAAGGGCAGGCGACGCCGTCTCATTCCAGTGAGAGTCGTCTTTGACGCTTTTCGCAAAAAATACCCTAGCAAGGAGCTCACATTCAAAAAGATTATGCACCGCCTCCGCCCACGACGAGTGTGGACTTTCATGTCATGTGGCGCAATGCAAATATATAGCCCAAAGTCTGGCCACACTCGTCATGGACTTACCTGCGCTGGCTGTTCACATCTGAACGGCGCTAAGAAATACGTTGGGGATGAAGAAGAAGAATGGGAGCTAGAAATTTCTTCTGAGGGACATCATTCAACAAACTCCTTCCTCAAGCATTTCACTTGGTGTATACACGCCCAAGACTTATGGCGCAAACACCTGAATGCCTAGTCTTCCAAAGCCGTGAGTTTCAAGACTTCTGATGTGCCGTAGATCGGATTTTCAATCAATGTCAACTCGATTGGCTCTAAATCACAAATTGTAGCCCGAAATCTCACTGGGTCAGATCGATTAGATTCAATATTTATCGTCATTCACCCACACTGTCCCTTCATTCACCCTGTATTGTCCAGTACTTTCACCCCTTTGTAAGCCTCAGCGTTCCAGCCATCTTTGAAGCGGAATTAGGACATGCACTTATTGCTAATGTTATACTGTACAACATAAGTTGAGTCAGACCCACTATACAACTACACTGCGACCAGTCCAAGCAGGACCCAATGATTACGGGTATTCAGTGGCTTTGTTGCATGCTAAAGACATTATCTCTAGCAGACTTGTGGGCTACTTTTGTACGTAGCCTAATGAGTACCGATATACTTCAGTACCCAGGCATTTACCTTATCAATGAACCATCATTTAGTCAGCGCGCCGTCTCATCTGTAGTGATTCATGATTCTAGCTGCCGCAGATCGGACTTCTATGTACATCTCATGAGTAACAAATTGCCAGAGAACTCTCGAGCTAAGGCCTCTTCTAATGAAGTGACAAGCAGGTAAGCCCTTCAAGTGTCTTGTATTTCCTCAATAGTTGACATGCTTGCGAGTAGCGTATATGATGCTTCGTGAACTGTCAATATCCGTTATCGCTGGGTGACAGCAGGCCTATCATTTGTTAGGCATGGGTAGGCATATTGCGAATCTCGAGACTAATCAGTGTTTGTGTCTTTTCAATTTTTCGTTGATCATTCCAAAGTCAAAAGACGAAGATCAGAACAAGATGATGGTTTGAGATTACTACAAACGAAAGGTCATTAGGTGCTGTCAATTTTTTTTTTGCTTTTCTGATCATCTCCATAAACTCCAAATCCAAATGTTTTTGTAATTTCATGTTTTGTCACTAAAGACCAAGTAATCTCGATCGTGCCCAACAGTTGTTCTATCCATTATTAAGCATCCGGGGCTTGAGATGAGAACCATACGTCAATATCTGGCGGGACCACAGAGTGTAGGAAAGGTATTGACTACTTCCCTGCCACTTCTTCCTCGTCTTCCTCGTCATCGATGTCCTTGGGCTCAAAGTCTAGATGCTTGTTCTGGTAATGCTTGGCAAGATCTCGCTCGCGGAAGAAGCCTTTCCCTCCAAAGCGATCACATTGTGGTGCTTTACATGGAAAAGGCGATTCGTCGTGAGCTTTCTTCAGGTGTGCTGTGAGCTCTGAGCGCTTTTTGAACGCGTGTCCCCCTTCTGGTAGAGTTTGGTAACTAGTAAAGGTAGTCCCTTTACCGAAGTTGAAGCTCTCAGTCGCGCCTGATCGATAATATTTGCATTCGAGGTGATGGCATGAGATGCCCTCGGAACTCCACCATGAGTCTTTTCCTTCTATCATGTGATATCCTTGAAGATGCTGAGCAAGATGATCTTTTCGCTTGAAGACCTTGTACTTCTTGCAATGTGGGCAAGAAAACTTTGCCTTGGTATTTGTGTGTTTGGTCTTCATGTGACGATGAAGGATATCATGTCTTGCAAAGGTCGACTCACAATCCGGGAATGGGCACCCAAGGATCGTATGCCCGGAGCTGTCACTATGGAGCATGGCCTGAGCCATATTTGCGCTGATTTGGTGACATTGTTGGCAGGTCAATTCAAATTCTGAGTGATATACTCTCATATGGGTGATGGGAGAAACCTCGGTGGAGAACCATTCCTTACAGGTAGAAGAAAAGGGGCAACAATCTCTAGTTCGTGATCAATATCGTAATACAGAGCAAAAGGCGCATGCTTACCTAGAATCACCATCTTGCAAGCTATCGGATACTTTGGATAAAGCCGTATCTTGTGCAAAATTTGACGAAATCATCCCATTTTGCTGAGCTTGATTCGAAGTTGCAGCAGAGTTCGAGGCACGAAACGGGGCTGCAGCCCATGCAGCTTGCCAATCCCATTGGGCTGTTATAACTGCGCTTGGCGGAAGAAACGCAATTGGCATGGAGATTTTCCCATGATCGTACCAAATATGTCCACCGGGGGAATATGTATTGAATTCTTCCCGAGTCCATGAGCCAGCTGCCGTGCTACGCGCCCTAAATGTATGTGAGAACTAAAAAAAAAAGCTCACCCTTCCTGACCAGGCAACCCAAAAGTGGGATCAAGCATGAAGTTGGCTGTCCAATCATCGCTGAGATCTGGGTAGAAAGATGGATCCATTGTGTGACGTGTCCAGGTAGCTGCAGCAGCTGATCAGGCTGAAAAGTGAAGCGTGGCCAAAGTCTTGGGCGTCGAAAGCAATCTTGCTAGGAAAATGGAGGAGCATGACGCTGGGGGTAGCGGACATTCAAGTACAGCTCTCGCAAACCCAGGTTAGGCTAGAGATGCAAGTGGGCATACTTTAGGGCGAGTGCATGATTAGCTTGCATATAGGCTGCAAAATAGGGCGATGAAGCTGTGTGGTTCAGCCTGATGGGCTGCTTTGTAGCGGCAGTGGAGCAGTACAATTCTCTATGCTCTCATCTTCTCAGGACGGTATAGCATAGTGACCTTGCCGTTCAATGATGGTGGAGATCGGACATATCCGTGTAGCTTTTTGTCGATAGCCTGATAATTGAGTGTTTTTCTGACTGAGGGCTCAGCAAATCTGTATTCAGATGATACAGCAAGGCGATAGGGAGAAATAGCATTAAGGCATCATCTGTATGTTATTGATCTACAGTGAAAATTGCTAGAATCAAACTCTTTTTAATCCATGTAGGAAAAAGAAGCCGCAACACAAGGGCATGTGGCAGAGCAGATCTCGCGCAGAACTTCGTCACTGGATAAGTACAACGAAACTCCGTGTTTCTAGGTTATCCAAGTCTTCTCATCCAATTCTTCGATAATGATGACTCGGGGAATCTGGTGTTTTAATGCTTCTTTCTCTGATGACTCAATATGAAGATCTCATCATCTCATTTTTCAACTATAAGGGGGATTATTTGTACCGACGATTTCGAACAACCGCGATGTTGTACCTATTTCAATATCATTTTAGCATGATAGCATTGAGAACGACAGTTTACTGCTTAAAATTAACACAAAATCTCGATACAAGCAGCATGCAAACGAGTGGTAGAAAGGGTATCATTATTATTTACCATTCATTGCAGTGAATATCGTATTCAAGTAAAAGTTTATACTACATAAGCATACATGAAAAGTTGATTCCTCGACGTACTCTAGGGTACACACTTCAGTATATCAACTCAAAGCTTCCTATCTCGGCTTTAGCAAAGGACATTGGACAAGCTCAAGCCCGCAGCGAAGCATCGGTAGCACTTAGTATTCACAGGAGGTGCGCTCGCTCGGTAATGGCTAACTGATTTTCTAAAGATTTCCGGGATTCTGAAAATCGGACTAATCATGGTTTTGGCAGAGGATATTTACGTCAGCGAAGCAGACCCAAGAACGGCCCTGGGGAACCTGTCAAGGCAGAGGAGCTTCAGATGTCGGAAAGCCGAAGCGTGGCCCGAAGCGTGGCTCTCTTGGTTATACCGCAGATCGTGTTGATCAAGCCATCAACTATTGGTACAGGTCTTTCTGGACTCGAATTAGCAAACAATTTGTACCCAAGCTCAGGATAAACTTACAATGTCAACAACATACAATCACCAGCCGCCTATCAACCTCCAACAGAGCCTTTCAAAGATCCAATCACTCATACACATATCTCATTCTGACAAACTCATCTACTAATCTCAGTCTCACAATCCCCTCAAACCATGAAGTAAGAAATCCAAACAACTAGACTTTACCTACTTGAAATCGCCAATCCCAAAACGCCGATTCTTGCGTTTAATGCAACTAGCCATCCAGGCCCTCGTAATATACAACAACACAACCCACACCCTATATCGTCTCTATGACATTTACAAATATTTCTTTGGCGCAGCATCCTGCCGTCTCCTATAGACAATATAGCTGCCCAATAGCATAACCTGGCTCGCCACAATGACAAAGACAAAGAAGCCGAAACGTGGACTATTCGAGCTCACCACTATACCCACGTTAGTAATCTCGAAACCCTTCGAAGGAAAAGCCTCGCAGGCTCGGCAAACTTACTTGAGTGTACCGAGTTCGGTATTCCCGCCATCAACGTAGCATGGCTCTCAGCAACCAAATGACTCAACCCCTCCAAATGCTCCTTAAACTCCTTTCCAGACACCTGGCTCTTCAACTCCTCAATAGTCGCCTCCATCCGCTCCAGCATTACCTTATTGATGCTGACGTACTCGTGAATGGGCGCAAGCCAGGAGGTAAGTTCCCGCTGTTTATCCTCCGCCGTATCCTTAAACACGCTGAAATCATGATACAGCAGATCCATCTGGTGGTTCAAAAGTTGCATGCGATCATGTAAATCGCCAAACCGCTCCTTCTCATTGTTATAATACCCAGATTCGTGGTCCTTGATGTGCTCTTTTTCGTCAACCCAGTACCAGTCTTTGCCATCGTATTGGTCGCGTGAGTCTTTGTGGTGTTCGTGGTGTTCGTATTTAGGTGGTGGGGCGCCGTGGATGGCGTCGTGGTGTACTGGATCGTGGTGCGAGGCTGATTGGTAGTGCGAGGGGTTGTAGTAGTCGGCGGCGTGGTGAGCGTGGTCGGTGGCATCGTGGGAGGGGTCGTGGGCGTTGTGGGCGGGGCCTTTGACGATGAAGTTTTTTACTTCGATTGAGTCTGGGGGTTCGGAGGAGGCGGCGGTTAGACCGAAGTAGTGGCCAGGGTGGACTTTGACCTTGGGGTGGGTTAGTATGGTGGTTATAACAGAGGTATGGGAAGAGATGTACCTTTTTGGTCTGGAAGCAGCGGTGGCCGTCGACGAGAACTTCAAAGTCGTGTTCGGTTTGACGGAGTTCCAGGTTTGCCCATTGGCCAGTGTTCCGGAACGAGTATGTGCAGTGGCCGAACGGTAGCGAGTCTACATGGTGATGGTCTTTATAACTGATAGTTCCATCGTTCAAGAAACCACGGATGCTGCCTCCATGATGATACTGGTCCATGACTATAGCCAAACCATCGAACTTGCCGACTGTGTAGATGCTCGACGATTCCACAAGGTGCTTGTCAGAGACATACCAGATGTTGAAGTTTGCGCTTGCATGTTCCGGTCCAGATACACGAAACTCGCTGTTCACTGTCCAATGCTCGTCCATCTCCGGCCAGTCTGCCCATGCCGAAGCGCGTTTGTTGCCCGGCCATGGAGGTGTGAGAATTACGCGGTCCGACAGCAGCTCTGGATGATGACCGTACTGATCACCATCCATAGTCCAGCCGGTAACATGTCTATGGTCGTCTGTCCAGACATGGTGTCCATCATGACCGAAACTCAAGTCGACTTGAACATTCAAATGTTCTGCTGACCGTGCGGCTGCGCCAGAGGCTAGTAGGCCAAGAAGGCCGGTTATGGCGTATATGAAGGACTGCGGGGAAAGCATGCTGTACGACGGAAGGAAGTAAGGGACGGTGAGCTCGTGGCCGCGAGAGAAGGCGTGGAGGGTTGAAGATGAGAAGGTGTGTTTAATCTGCAAAAAAGCAACTGTGGCCACTGAGGAAGTTAGCGATTGCGTCACGGGTCAGAAGTTTAAGGTAAGGCTTAGTGTACCAGGCCTACAATGCCAGAAATCCGTCTGATGGAATACTAAAGCGGCTCGTGAAACATAAAATAGTTGGTTCCTGATGAGTGAGGTAACCGCAAAGTAGATATGCTGAACTAGTAGCTATTCACGACTCGATCAACGATAGTGAAGCAATTGAGGCAGTGAGAAGTGAAAGAATATATTTTGGTGAAGAATAGAAAGCGCGGACCAGGCGAGTAATTTGTTCCTGGATGATATGGCCAGCTGTCCGGTTGGAGAGATGGAGAGTGGCAGGCAATAATATGGAGGATCAAGGAAGAGATGGGATTGATTAAATTCAGCTGGTCAGTGCCATGTTCCCTCTGCAGTTGCTGACACTGCTGTGAAACGTTGCGTGACAAGTGTTCTTTTAGACCTATTTTTTTCGCATAAGGGCTATAATGCTCAATGAATATGAATGGATACAATTCTAGGAAATGCCTGGTGAAGATGCAGTTGACCTAGAGAAGGGTTCAAAATGTCTTGCATTTCACACTGCTTAAGAAGTTAAGACAGCTCAAGTGGCATCAAGCTAAAAATGGACTCAAAGCTTTAGTTCCACTCTTCCCCAGAGTACGAATGAAGCTTAGTGCCTGATGATTTTTGACATCTTGACCAATCCTTTCTCTGAAAATAGCCGTTGAGTTCATGAGCGCCAATCATGTGGCGGCAGTTTAAAGCGGCTAACATTTCTTATGCCTGTCGTCAACTCTAACCTCCTCTCTTCAACTTCATGCATATCAGATGCATCAAGACCTCATATATATCGCCTGGTTGACAATGCATTACACACTGATGGGAGGGAGCTGTATATCAGCTTGAGAAAAGTCTCAATGACGGCAATGTTGAACATTGAGCTCTAATAGAGATCCTGGAGTATTCAAGACTTCTCTCTTATTTTGTCCAAATATCTTCGATACTTCACTAAGCATTGGGTTCGGCATACCAGAGGATATCTCATCAAAATGCGGTCATAGTAATATGGTTCGTATTCATAGTTGCCTAGTAACTCCGATCCCCCGTGCTGCCACCAACCACATTACCAAGGTCTATTCGCTGGAGAGAAAACAGACAACCGCCTCTTCAATGGACATCCTGAAATCGGCTCAATCATCTGTCGTTCTGAAATCTAAGGCCGCGCCACAATACGATGTTCCCGATTCCCTACCAACTTCGGAATAGGCGCTCGTCCACCATCACCCTCAACAATGATCAAATCGTCCCGCTTTGAGAGCTCATCTCCGTCTTCACCGAACGACCAAACTGGTTCGCTCAATTGCTTGACTTGACGAACGGTGGAGACAGTCCAGAGCCACTTATAGAATGCGTCGGAGTACTTAATGTTAGACTGGCCATCTTTGGGCGCGGCGATGGAGTGGATGAGGGCTGTGTTCTGGGTGAGTTCGTGGGCGTCGACTGAGGTAGGGAGTGGAGCAGAGTAGGAGGTAGCTGCGAGGAGGATGGGGACGAAACTAGTGACGTTAGCGAGCAGGTCGATGGGCTATGGGCGCAAAGAGCTTGGTCGTACAGGATTGTTGTGAGAGTGAGCATGTTGGACCTTGTGTGGAGCGGCTTGATGTGTAGGTTGTTCAAGATGGTTAGTTGAAGAGGGGAAGCTTGTTCAATGCTTGGACATGAAGTTGGCCGAGGATCAAGATATGAAGGATGTTGAATAGATCATCTGCTCAAGGTAGGTGCGATGTCCCCTCCTTGAACGAGAAGGTACGACCAAAGCTGAGGCGAACTAACGAAGAAGGAAAGAGCATATTGGTCAACCTCGCGGTGCTCCTTCCTCCTAGATACTAACCTCCTACACCACCAAACCCACATGGGAAATGAAGGTATCAAACGACGTGAAATTCAAGGTCTGTGACAGGTAACCATAACAAAAGTAGCCTTATACCTCATGGTCACTTAGTCTGTGTTCCTTTCTCCCGTGCTATAAAGCTTTCTCTCCCTCAACGCTTCTTGATCATCAATTTTCCCTCCTAACAACATCAACTTCCTTTCCACTTCTAACCAAATAGCAACACTTTGCACAGAGCATTGATTGTCCTCTCGCATAAGTCTTTCGCTCTTACCATTTTCTGCGCATTTCATAATTATGAAGTGTTCTATTACCTTTGTGGTGGCGAGCGCCGGTCTTTTGACCTCGGTCGGTGCATCTGTACTACAAGATGTTCCAGGTAAGTGTCCCCAAAGCCAGTTATTAGATATAACAGCTAATCAGTGTGACGTATAGCTGGTTTTCCAACCGTTTCTATGCCCATTGGCAAGCCAGAAGTCCATGTTATGTTGAAGCGCTCTCCTTTGAATGGTCTACACAAGCGCGCTATTGAAGATAGGTAAGTTCATCATCTCCACTTCTGCTTCCATAGCTATGATTTCGCGAAGCTCCCAACATTACCCATTGAAAGCCGTCGCCGATAGCTACATTTGGATATGCGGTTATCCACGGTTTAAAACAATTGGACACTAACATTTCCCTAGTCTTCATCCTATCGTTCGCAACTATAACGCAACCTTCAGCCATGCTTTTGAAGGCTCTGATGCCCAGCATGACGAGACCCTCGGAAAGTACTATCGCGTTCAAGCAGATGGTGTCCATCATGATGCTCTCGTTGAGGATTTCCGCCGTCATGATCAGGTTGAAACTGCCTATGTCATGCCACAGCATGTCATTCCAGATGCTGAATACACTGAAGCTTTCAAGCGTACCATCAAGATCAAGCGCTCCAAGCGTTCTTCAGATGCTACCGCCGCAACTCCCGACCTTCGAAGCCGCCAAAATAATGGTCTCTACGCCGGTAACGACAAAGGTGGCATGAACGTCAACTACGCCGCCAGCTTAAAAGGCGGCAAAGGCGATGGCGTCGAGATCTTCCACGTTGAATCCAACTGGCTTCACACCCACGAAGATCTGCAAGGCAACATGCGCTACGTTGGCTTTGATGGTGTTGTCGGCACCCACGCAACTGGCGCTTCTGGTGTCATGGGCGCAGATGACAACAACTTTGGTTACACTGGAATTGCACCAAACTCTAGACTGACTGCGCGTACTCTCTACTTCAGTCAGGATAACGCCAACAAGGGTGCTCAGGATTTCAATGGAGCTATCAACTGGGCCATTGACAATGGCAAGGCAGGCGATGTAATCGTCATGATCATCAATCTAGTTCTCGCCGACGACAACGTCGCCGGTCCTCTGGAATGGTTCCCAGTCTACTACGATCTCATCCAAAAAGCTACCAACAAAGGCATGATCTTCGTCCAACCTTCCGGCAACGAGGGTGCTGATCTCGGTGGTCCAAGTAAGTCCACTTTCCGCATCCCCAGCTTCCCCTACTCTCCTTCTCTATCACCACCAACTAACCTCACCCCTCAGACTACCAAGACAACGTCCGCGCCCAAAAATTCGGCGCCGCCACAGCCGCCAAATACCGCAACCCCTTCAACCCCTCAAACCCCAACCCAGGAACAATCGTCGTCGGCGCCCGCAATCCACCAGGCAACATCCTCACTCCGCACGCCCGTACATCCTTCTCCAACTACGGCGGCCGTCTCAACGTCGCCACCTGGGGTCGAAACGTACAAACCACCTGCGCCGAACCCGCCTGCAACGTGTACCATAATGGCGCAAATAGCTGCTACATGGACTACTACACTGGCACTTCCGCGTCCGCTGCAGTCATTGGAGGTGTGGTTGCGTCAATTCAAGGAGCGGTGTTGGGTGCTGGTAGGAAACCGTTGAATGCGAAGGATTTTCAGGATTTGTTTGCGGATGCGAGTTTGGGGATTCCGCAGGCTAGTGATACGGCGAATGGGTGGTTGAGTGATCAGAAGGTGGGTAGTCAGCCGGATTTGGGTTATATGATTCCTGCTGCTATTAAGATGAGTCAGGCACGGCATGGATAGAGGTTGTTATGAGAGACTGTGAGTGTGGTAGATGTTGATTCCGGTCTTGATGTCTTATGTCGATGCGCTAGTTGTTGACTTTGCTGGCTGCTTTATGTTTGATGAGCTAAATGCTCTGATGCTTCTACAATTTGTTCAGAATGAAGTAAGACTGTTATGAAGTTTTTTGTAATTACTTATGATACCTCTGTGAGCCCAATTCAGTACTTTAATCCAGTATTCTTGATGTAATACTCAATTCTATCAGCATTATAACGGATTACACCACCGTATATAACTTCCCATCCGCCCTCTCCTCCAACATATCCATCCCCACACACGGACTACACCAAAGCAAATTCTTCGGATCATACTTCCTCTTAACCGCCAACAACTTCTCATAATGCGCATCTGGTCCAAAAAACGTCCTCTTCCACCCCTTCTCCGCAACATTCGCTTCCCCCCAATACGCAGCACTATCCACACTCAACGGCTCCATCGCCTCAATTGCCCCCTTCGGATCAATCCCTATAACAACCAAATGCATAAGTGCATCCCTCCATGCTGGATTCAAGCCTATATCAAGATCCCGGTTTGCAGCTACTTGGCCGCCTCCTACTGCGTAGGGGAGCACCATGTTGGTATAGGAGAGCAATTTGTCCAACATGGTGCGGATGGCGGGGATGTTGGCTTCGTTCAGTTTGGAGCGGGATAGCAGGCGTGAAGCGAGCATGTTGCCGACGAAGGGCAGGGGGAGGTTGACGACTGGTGAGATGGGTTCGAGCCATTGGTCGAATTCCTTCTCACTTGTTTTCGTGCTTACGCTTGCGCCGAGTTTTATCATCTTTTGCGCGATGGGAGCCCAGAAGGCGTCGATTTCTGAGCGCGTTTTGCCGGGTGCGTATAGACGGCCTGGATAGGTTGATCCGTATCGTACGGTTGGGAAGCCGCCGAGTCCCCAGTCTGTCATGTTAGGCGTCATGGCCCAGTAGTAGGCTAGTGCGTCGAGGAGTTGATCTCGGGTGCTGTTTGCTGCTGCTGAGATGTCGAGGTTGATGCCGTACATGCTTGGTTTGGGGTATGTTTTCATTACGGTTGATGTTACGATGCCGTAGGTTCCGCCTCCACCGCCGCGGAGAGCCCAGAAGAGATCAGGGTGGGAGTTGGTGTTTGCGATGACTGTTTCGCCGGATGGAGTGACGACGGTGAATTCGAGGACGTTGTCGGCGCCCATGCCGTATTTGTTGGAGAAGGCGCCATGGCCGCCACCCATTGTCCATCCACCTGATGCGCCGACTGTCTGTGGATGTCGTTAGTTGATGGTGATGGGGGAGGGGAGAAGGAAGAGAGGTGGACCTTTTCTGCTCCCGATACGACGATATGGTTGTGTTTGATGACTTCTGGTATGACTTCCTGCCACATCATACCCGCCTGAATGATAACCGCTGGCTGCGGAGCAACATACATTTTCGTGCCGGTTGTATTAACAACAGTTGGAATCCATTCTGGCACCCATTGAACACCTTTTAACTTCTCTGTCCTGATGAGCAGACTACCAGTCCCCTTATTCCTATCAACAAGATATCAGCAATCCAATCTCTCGGCGCCTTGTTAAGATGATATTTTCATACCTTCCCAAGAAGTCATGCCCAGTATTAACAACACTGACTCGTAGGTTATGTTCATGCGCAAACTTCATGCCCGCTTGAATATCCTTTGCCGATTCAGCAGTAATCGCATACGCAACTCCTGAACTACAGGCCCATGCGAGGGCTGGGCATTTTACTAGACGGCCGCCTATTGATTTGCTGAGTTCGTCCCATTTTGTGGCATTGGGATAATTTGGCGAGTCGGGATACTTGATATTGTTAGAGGGCAATTAACGACACTGGATGGGAACAGCTTACATTCTTTCCAGCTGTGCCAGCGACTGCGGCGACAGAATTGATCAATGTTAAAAGTAATACAAACACGGACAAGCTCAGTGAGCTAGTTTCCTTCATGGTCGCGAACTTCAACTTAATGTGTAGTTGGGCCATATCCGCATGTTCAAAGCGCATCCATTACTTTTATTAACCAGGCACATAGGGATAAGACACCATAAAAGCAACAGGTAGTTGTAAGTTTGTGGAGACTAGCTATTCGTCGTAGGGTATAATTGGCTTTCGCAAAGGCAGAAGTTGGAGTTTCAGATTAAAGCAAATGAATTGTACTCTTGCTAATAGGTTAAGCTTTACCCTGAATGGCACGAAATCAATCATTTTTGGTTAAAGTATGCGCCACCCACTATAATTTTCTAGGCTAGAGTTCAGATTTGGATGTTAGACGTCCGTCCAGTTTACTTCTCTTCTAGTCCGGCTGAGCAGTGCCGTGGCGTACTCATCGGATAAGATCACGCTCGCCGTAGGCGATCGGGGACAGCTCAACGAGGAGTATAGCTCAACGAGGATAATTTTAGTATCCTTTACTTTATATATATGCCGTATAACTAAAACTTAATATTTTCAATTTCTAAAAGAGGAATTATATTCTATAGTATAGGCTATAAATCCTATATTATTTTTAAGATTATATCTCTAAAACTAAATATAGTAAGAATATTTAAGTATTATTAGTTTAATCTAGAATTAGGTTAGTATTTCTTAATTTCTATACGTTCCTTATAGCTACTTAGTAACTAACTATTAGATAGTTTTTATATTTTTACTAAAGTATATTTATATATATTTAAACGTACTACTAGATTTTTAGAAAATAATATCTACTTTTAGTAAAGTAGTTATAATAAATAGAAATCTAACGCTTAGACTCTCTTAGTAGATTTAACTTTATATAATAAAGTAATCCTAGTTCTACTACCTATAATATAATAATTCTATCTCTTTTAATAACTAGCTATTACTAGTAAGCACTAGTACTTTTGCTACACGGCGCTAGCATTTTTGCTACTTAGCGCCAAAATAATATGGCGCTCTAGGCTATGCCTAAATAGGAAATAAATATAGAAATCTTAGTATTAGTCTACTAGTTAAAAAGTAGGTTTAAAAGAAGTACAAAATATTAAAGCTTTTACTATAGATAAAGCCTATGGGACTAGTTTAGTAGATTAACTCTTACGATAGCGATTTTACGCCCAAAATATACATTTAAAGAGATCTATCTCTTCTATATCCTATTATCGTTTTTGTGCCCTCTCGTAGCTATTCCTTGTCCTATCTTGACTCCGTTTTTAGTGTATCTTAACCTTGTTTTTAGTATGTTTATGTTCTCTAACCCGCAGGTCTAAAGGGAGGTTGTTTCTATAGCTTCTTCACGTCTTTTGGCTCTGATCGTACCTTGTTCTTAGAACCAATAGGTCTTCCTCGCTTCTTTTAAGGAGGAACTAGTATTATAGTAGTTAAAGTAGTAGTAACGCTAGATTGCAAAGTAATTTTAGTAGTAATAGTAACTATAGGTGTAGGAATTGAACGCAGAGTAGCTACTAAAGCTAAAGATACTACTTCTATAGTAACTAATATCTATCGTAATTTCTTAATCTTATCTTCTTATAGATTAACCTTCTCTTAAAGGGCTCTATTAGATAGAGGACCTATATAGGCTGTATAGCAACGTTTTAGTGCTAGTTCCTCTTCTTTAGAGCTACTAGAATTTAAGGAGAGTTTAATAACTTTAGGCATATTGGTAGTAGTCTTTTTAGTAGAGAGATCTTTAATAGGTATAACATTGAACTAATTGAGTTCTTATAGTAGCATCTAGCTATTGTATTCTTAAAGATTGAGATATTTTTGCTATAACAGTTCTAGAGCATCGCGAGCTTCTTGTTCTTCGTTAGAATTAAGTTCTTTAAGCTAATTATTATAGCGTTGGCAGTCTCTACGGCGTTTACGCTATTTGGCGCGCGTCTCATTATGTCAAGCTATTATAGCCTCTAATTTACGTATAATATCCTCTATTTATTGACGTCCTTCTACAACATCCTAAGTCCGTTATTGAGCATTAATTACTTACTATTTAGCCCAAGATATTTATAATGTCTTCTACTCTATAGATTGTGCTAATGCTGTAGCATTAGTAATATCGTAAGATGCTAGCATAGGAATCTTATTTATAGAGAGGATTTAACCTAAAGGAGCTGTTAGATGTTAATTAGGCTAAGAATAAGGCTAAGATCCTAAAGGACGTCTACTACTTAACACACGTTGTAGAGGTAAAATCTATACTAGTAGAGCTAGCGGAGGTAGATCTAGACTAATAAAAAGCTCTAGATCTTTAAGATATTCTTCTTCTATGACTCTAGACTTAATTCAATCATAGTACTAATACGTATTAATATCTTGCTTCTAGAGTTACTATTTGTCGTTATAAAATAGGTGTTCTTTAATAGTATAGCTATAGGGTAATCTAAAGATCTTACTAAAGATATTTAAGCATTTCGTTAGTAGTGTTTTACTAGATTCCTCACTTTTATACTTTTAATATTTCGTTATAACCATTTTTAACGCGTATGAGCTAACATAATAAATAAATGAGAGGTAAAGAATAAGAAGATTCTTGCCTTTTAAGATAGGATTCTTATGATTAGTATCCTTCTTTGCCCGTTTACGCAACTTCTTAACTATATTACGAATATATCTTAGCATCGAATTAACTACTTTAAGTAAGTCGTTATTTAAAGTAATCCATTCCTTTAGAGCTTTGTGAAGTCCTTCTAATAGCGATATTATTATAGCATTAAAATATTTAATAAGATGCGTAAAAGCATAGCATAGTTCTTATTTAGATATTATCTAAATATCCTTAAGATATTTAACAAATTAAAGGCCCTTAACGTTAGTAAATTAGCTTTTAAGGGTATTCTAGGCGGTATCTAGAGCTTGCTTAGTAAAGGCATCAATTACTTACAAATTTGTTAGTAAAATAACTATTAGAAGAGCTGAATTTAGCTAACCTATTGCTATATTAAAATTGCAAAATCCTAAAGCTTCTAAGCACTATCTTGAGCGTTATAACTTAGTATATAATCTATAGTTTGCTATATCTCCTTAACCTTTAATTTAATATTCTTATTATAGTAGTATTAATAAATTAGTTGCTAAATAAGAATAGTTGTTTAAAGCATATTCTTTAGCGCTTGATAGCTATTAGTAAGAACGACGTTTAGAAGCTTTACATTCTGTCTATCTCGTAATAACTTGTTAAATGTTTCCAATGCCTATTAATATTTCGCTTTATCTTTACCTATTATGAAGCAAAATGCTATAGAGAAGTATTTATGTATAGAATTCAACGCAGCGATGTAAAGGAGTAGCATTTTGTAACGATTAGTTTAGTATATTGTATTAAATAATAGGACATCTAGATGAGCCTAATAAAGAGTAATCTAAGCTTTTGTAGTAATGAAGAGGCTTTTTAAACGATTCTTAGAGTTAAGATGAAACAATAAGACGAATTCATTATATTGTTATAGCTTATTAAGAAGCGCTTCTAATAGTGTATAGCCTGCTAATTATTTAGTTTAATTAGCCTAATTTACGTTGTAGATATCCTTTATCTTAATATTGACGTCAAGGAATTTGTCCTTAATTTTGGAGAGAATCTATTTTAGCTTAGTATTAGATTTATATAGAGAATTAATCTCTTTACGTAGGTTATTAATATTAATATCGTGCTAGTAATAAGTAGTAATTAAAGAAGCATTAATTAGCGGATATATATAATCGTTTTTAATAATTAATTCCTATGGCTTTTAATATACGAAATAAGGTTATATAAGTTAATTTAGAGTCTTGCGGATTGTAATTTTAAAGGGATAACTATCTTTTATAGTCTTAACTATTTAAATTCCTTAAGATTGCGATATAAAGACTCCCTCTTTATTATATTTTATATAAATATTTCGTACTTTAGCGTTAGTAATATTAGAAGGTGATTTTAATTTGCGTTTTATGCTGTAGCTATATATCTGCGTATAATTATAAATTAATTCTTGTGCATCTTACTAGGTATTAAAGTAGATATTTACAGGATATTTTTGGATTGGTTTATAATCTATAGTTTGTTAGTAGAATTATAATAGTAAGTAGTTAAAGATATAGTAGTAGGGACTTAAAGACTTAAAGACTTAAAATAATATAATGAAGTAAAGTTAGGTATTTAACGCTAGTAAATAGATTTTATAAAAGAATTACTAAATTAGGCTAGACCTTAGGGTTAGGGTATGACGCCTTACCTATTCTAGACTAGAGCGCCATAAAATTATAAATCTAGTATAGCTCTAGCGCTAAGTAGTAAATATTCTGGCGCCAAGCAGCAAAAATGCTAGCGCTTGCTAGCAACAGCCTTAATAACTTATTACTTTAATAATTATTTCTACTACTACTAATATACCTTTAAAAACTTAGTAAAAGAAGTAGAACTATATACTATATATAGACAAAGAGAAGACTATTAAAAAAGCTATATAATTTAAAGCTAAATAGCTTAAGACTACTTAAAAGGCCCTTACTAAGAAATTCTCTTTAATTCTACCTAAATAACTTTACTAATAATATAATAAGCTTACTAGATTGTATTCTTTACGTAAATTAACTAACTAAAAGCTATCTAAAGCGTAAGGAAGCACCCTAAAGTAATATCTTAACTTTATAATAAAGATTAAGGTTCCTATTTAAGTTAAACTTATATATAATACTACTAACGAGATTCTATAACGAGACATCCTTAATTTTAATATAATTCCTTACTAAAATTAACTTTAAGTTAGCTTAAAATAGGCTTAACGTTAGATAAAGCGCTTATTTTTTACTTTATAATTTTAATTTACTATTAAAGCTACTTGTAAGCAAGCTATAAATAGAGATACTATTACTAGGTTTTATTAGGATTATAAAGAAATAATTAATAAATATAATATTTAGACTAAAGATTAGTAGAATATAGATAAAATAGGCGTTTAAATTAGTATAGGAAGAGGCTAAATACTAGTAGTAGTTATTCCTAATAATTATAAGTTCTTTAGTAACTATTATAATTTTATTAAATTGCTTAGTAATAGAGAGAATTTAATATTAGTAGAGGCCTATTCCGCTAGTAATAGAACTATTATGCCTCTTCTTATTATTAAAAGCTACATTATCTTAAAGTCTTAGTTTAATAGGCTTATATTAGGAGATATTATAATTAGTAAGTTAATAGCTTTAAAACTACTAAATTTAGAGTACTAACTTTACTATAGTAGTATTAGATAGTAGTTATTTAAATAACTACCTAGAATTTATCTAGATATAGCATTTTTAATATCTTTTAAAGTAATACTAGTTAAAGGATTAAGTATAGAAGAAGGCTTACTAGTAGCTTCTAATAATTAATAAATATAAGAGCTATCTTATCTACTAGTTTGTACTATTTTATAAGCTAAATAAGATTAAATTATTATTTCTACCTTTATATTTAATATACTTCTTATAACTATTAGATATTAGTACATCGTAAAAAAATTATCATTAATTTAAGTTATCTAATAACACTATAACTACTTATTACTATAATACGTAGTCCTATATCTAAGTACTTAACTTAACATCTAATTCGTTTAAAATATATAGAATAATTAAAATAAATTTACTAATTTAAGATATATTAAATAGAAATAAAAACTAAAACTACTTATAGCGTTTAAATTAATAAAATAAGATAAACTATTAAAGTACTTCTATAAAGCTAATAAAGGATATTCTTTAAATAAGATA